>OZ025289.1:359262912-360462912 GCA_964019185.1 Maratus speculifer | reverse complement strand
ATAAACTATCGATTTCAATTTTTCTGATTTAAAGTTGCCTGACCTTATGAATTATATTACGGTTTCTAAAACCACCGTTATCAATTATGTCATAGCTGTTTTACGAGTCTTGAATTTAAAGAAAAAAAAAAAATTCGGAATAATAATCTGAAATATGGAATAACAATAAAAACAATAACCACCTTAACAATTACATGTAGTCTTAAAAAAAAAGTGAACCTTCCGTAAGCTTCTATTAAAAATTTTACAGGTTCATGTTTAACGTTCATTTTTTTAAATAAATTTCAAAATGCGTTACGTATATCGCTTCGAAATTGATTTAAAAATGAATATTAATTGCAACCTTTTTTTTTCTTTTTTTATAGCAAATCTATTTCTAGGAGCTTTAATTTTTGGAATATTGAAATACTACTCATTTCGCCTAGTAGTTTTTGAGTTATGTTTTAAAAACTAACCGCACTGCAATCCGCTTTGCAGCGACTAAAACGAAATTTAACATTAGATGTTCAAAACTTTAAAGCTTCGTAATTATTTAACTATTTAACTGAACGACTTCTCATTTGTATATTAAAGTAAATTATTAAAACATATAAATAAATAAATAAATAAAAATATGCTTTTAAAATTAGGTGTACGTATTTAAATTTCAGAGTTTAGTGCAACTTCTGTGCGAAGATAATTTCCTAAGATTATTTTAAACATACATTAAAAGAACGTACAATTTCCATTCAAATAGTTTTTTTTCTTCTCTTTTTTTCCTGGAACAGTTTGATGAATATAATGTATGGGGTGTTCTTTTTTTCCTTCTTTTGGCCTATCTTGTATAAATACTCATCAATTTCATTTATTTATTTATTTTTTTATTTTTTATCTATTTATTTATTTATTTTAATTAGACAATCACATTCAAATGAAGATTCTATAAGAAAACCAATTTAATTTCGAATGAAATAAAAAATATGACAAAAAAATCATAATTTTAAAGTTCTACGAGGAAAAAAACGAGATTTAAAAAATATATATTTCTGCCAAAAATTGCTGATTTTTTAAACCAAATTAAATTTTAAAGATTTCCTGAAACAAATGTATAAAATAACTACTATTTTTACAAAAATAAATAAATAATATGCCAGCTCCAGACGAACTGTGGGGGCGATGAGATTAAGTGCACCCTAGCCCAATATGAGTTTTCAAATAAATAAATAAATAAATAAAGTCCGGTACGACCCAGTCCAAACCCATTGAGAGAAAATCAGTCCGAGCTTATGCTGTAGAGGTTTGCACGGGCCAAAATTTCAGACTTGAGCCATAAAAAAAAAAAAAAAAAAAAAAAAATTAGACCCGACCCGACCCATACGAAAAAATTATTGGCACGGCTCCGCACGGAAAAAGCTAAAATTTCGGCCTGATCCCGGCCCGGCCCGAGTGAATTTCCACAAAACATTGATTTTTACTCGTAGAAGTTCTGACCAAAAAAACTTAGCTTTTTTAGTTCATGTTTATAATCTTGGTTTATATAAAAAGGCTTTAGGCTGAAATTTTATATATTTAATGAACCGTAAATGTTTCTGTTATTAATATTATTAATCCATATTCCATGTAATGAAGACATAAAAATTTAAAAAATGGTATGAAGTAAAATCTTCTAAGACGGAATTGTATAGGATAGAAAAAAAATCGTTTTTGACAAGTTCCTTTATTAGCAGATGCAAATGTATTATATATATTTTTTTTTCTCACGCATTATTGTATTCATTTTGCATGAATGAGAACATTTTTCCGTTTAAAACAAATTTCCATCATAGACAGGTTGTTTTTCATACGTTTTACTATATTTTAATTTAATTATATGTTGATAGGCCTAGAAATGTATGATTCTTTAAAAAAAAAATAATAATAAATTTTAATGTTTAAAAATGGCGATTTAAATATGTACACATTTTTTGCAAAAATTTATGGGCCAGGTCAAATTTTACTGATCATTGAATAGATCTGGCCACGCCGCCGTGATAATAATTTTGATATAGGTTGGCTCAAAACCGAGACTAAATATTTTGGGCCCGCTAAGACTTGGAAGAATGAAATCGGTCCCGGCTGGGTACGAAAAATAAATAAATAGATAAATGAAGCCCGAGCCGATCTTTCAGGGAAAAAAGTAAGCCTCGGCCCGGAAAGAGTGACCCATTGCTACAACAAAAAATAAAATATGATTAGAGATAAATCCAGTTTAACAATTTTACTTGGCCGCTTTTGAAAAAAAAAAAAAAAAATATTTTTTTTTTAGACTGATTTTATAAGAATCATCTTAAGCGAAATTCGGCTCAATTGCCCATTTTGACAACATATTTTGAAATTTATTCTAACTTTATTAAAAGATCGACCAATACGGTACATTATATAGTTCCAAAATAACAAAAAACTGTCAAATGAATGCGTTTGAGAGCAAAATTGAATTTAAAAATGAGTCATAAAATAACCAATTTGTTATTTTAATACATCCTCAATTCTTTAATCATGATCGCTTTGGGAAATTTTGTGCTAAGTGCCCACTTTGACAGCTTTTTAAAAAAATATATCCTTTATCAAAAAACTGACCAATACGGCACATTATAGTTCCTATAAAAGAGAACCTGCCAAATGAATGCGTTTGACAGTAAAACTGAATTTAAAAATGAGTCAGAAAAAACGCAATCTGCTATTTGAATACCTCAATTTTTCGATCACGATCGCTTCGGGAAATTCTGTTAAAATTCCCATTTTGGCACCATTTTTTTAAATATATTCTGCCTTTATAAAAACACTGGCCATTATATAGTTCCACGTCACATTATGTAGTTCCTAAATAAAAGGACCTGTAAATTGGAAGCGTTTGAGAGCAAAAATAGATTTTAAAATGAGTCAGAAAAAACGCAGTTTGTTATTTGAATACCTCTTCAATTTTTCATTCACGATTACTTCGGGAAATTTTGTTCAAAATATTCTTTTTGGCAACTTTTTTTAAATGTATTCTGCCTTTATCAAAAAACGGGCCAATACGTCACATTAAATAGCTCCTAAATAAGAGAATCTGCTATTTGGATACGTTTAAAATCAAAAATAAATTTAAAAATGAGTCAGAATATAAATAATAAAATAAAGAATACTGCCCAGTTAAACTGATGGCATTGAGCTCACAGGCTACAAATACTAATTGTACATTAAAGCCTTATATTTTCAAGGGTTAATTCCGTTAAAAAATTAAGAAAGGGAAACAGCTCTCTTCTTTCCTCTTTTTTTATACTTAATCATTGAACCTCCTATACTATCAAAGACATGCTTTATCATATAAAAAATCTATATCCAAAATTCAGAGCAAATTAGATAATTCTTAATAAAAACCCATTTAGCATTTATATAATTTAAAAGGAGTTATCCCCCTCTTTTATACTTAACCATTAAACTTCCAAAACTATTCAGAGATTTGAACGAAATCTGAAAATTCTGCTTGAAAAACCCATTTATATAAATTAAGGGGGGGGGCATTAGAACCCCTGTTCCCCCTATTTATACTTATACAATGAACACCTAATAACAGTCACTGAATCGCCTCATCTGAATGATCCTAATCTAAATTTTGAACGAAAACTTAATTCTGCATGAAAATCCCATTTATATCAACTAACGGGGGGGGGGAGGATTAGAACCCCTGTTCCCCCTATTTATACTTATTCAATGAACACCTAATAACAGTCACGGAATCGTCTCATCAGAATGATCCTAATCTAAATTTTGAACGAAAACTTAATTCTACATGAAAATCCCATTTATATCAACTAACGGGGGGGGGGGGATTAGAGCCCCTGTTCCCCCTATTTATACTTATTCAATGAACACCTAATAACAGTCACGGAATCGCCTTATCAGAATGATCCTAATCTAAATTTTGAACGAAAACTTAATTCTGCATGAAAATCCCATTTATATCAACTAACGGGGGGGGGATTAGAACCCCTGTTCCCCCTATTTATACTTATTCAATGAACACCTAATAACAGTCACAGAATCGTCTCATCAGAATGATCCTAATCTAAATTTTGAACGAAAACTTAATTCTGCATGAAAATCCCATTTATATCAACTAACGGGGGGGGGGGGGGGATTAGAACCCCTGTTCCCCCTATTTATACTTATTCAATGAACACCTAATAACAGTCACGGAATCGTCTCATCAGAATGATCCTAATCTAAATTTTGAACGAAAACTTAATTCTGCATGAAAATCCCATTTATATCAACTAACGGGGGGGGGGGCATTAGAGCCCCTGTTCCCCCTATTTATACTTATTCAATGAACACCTAATAACAGTCACGGAATCGTCTCATCAGAATGATCCTAATCTAAATTTTGAACGAAAACTTAATTCTACATGAAAATCCCATTTATATCAACTAACGGGGGGGGGGATTAGAACCCCTGTTCCCCCTATTTATACTTATTCAATGAACACCTAATAACAGTCACAGAATCGTCTCATCAGAATGATCCTAATCTAAATTTTGAACGAAAACTTAATTCTGCATGAAAATCCCATTTATATCAACTAACGGGGGGGGGGGATTAGAACCCCTGTTCCCCCTATTTATACTTATTCAATGAACACCTAATAACAGTCACAGAATCGTCTCATCAGAATGATCCTAATCTAAATTTTGAACGAAAACTTAATTCTGCATGAAAATCCCATTTATATCAACTAACGGGGGGGGGGGGCATTAGAGCCCCTGTTCCCCCTATTTATACTTATTCAATGAACACCTAATAACAGTCACGGAATCGTCTCATCAGAATGATCCTAATCTAAATTTTGAACGAAAACTTAATTCTACATGAAAATCCCATTTATATCAACTAACGGGGGGGGGGGATTAGAGCCCCTGTTCCCCCTATTTATACTTATTCAATGAACACCTAATAACAGTCACGGAATCGCCTTATCAGAATGATCCTAATCTAAATTTTAAACGAAAACTTAACTCTGCATGAAAATCCCATTTATATCAACTAACGGGGGGGGGGGGCATTAGAACCCCTGTTCCCCCTATTTATACTTATTCAATGAACACCTAATAACGGTCACGGAATCGCCTCATCTGAATGATCCTAATCTAAATTTTGAACGAAAACTTAATTCTGCATGAAAATCCCATTTCTATAAATTAAGGGGGGGGGGGGGCATTAGAACCCCTGTCCCCCTATTTATACTTATTCAATGAACACCTTATAACAGTCACGGAATCGCCTCATCAGAATGATCCTAATCTAAATTTTGAACGAAAACTTAATTCTGCATGAAAATCCCATTTATATCAACTAACGGGGGGCATGAGCCCCCCGTTCCCCCTCTTATACATATCGAATGAACTCCAAAAACTAATCAGGGAAGCGCCTTGTCGGGATATACCTACATACAAAATTTCAAGTGGATCCGATATTTTTATCATGAGTTATCGCGTTACGCACATACGCACATACATACAGAACGGACGGGCACATAAGCTCTCAGGCTATGATAGCCTGTGAGCTAACAATTTCGATTTGAGATTTATTCTCCATCTCCTATTTTTGTTTAATTTATTTTTGCTATGATAATTGGCCCTATGTTGTTGTATTGTTGTATTTTGTGTCGGCCGATTATCTGCGCTATGGGATATAGGCCCTATGGGGAGGGATGCCCTTCGTGGGGGTCTTTCTAAGGGAACCTAACCCGTATTTACGCAAGGTTCGAAGAAAACCACGAAAACTCCGAACGGTTAGGCCGACGGCCGCGATTGGGTTCGAACCCAGCACCTGCCGTCTACCAGTTGAGAGGTCAGACCCTCTCGGCCACTGGTGGGGCAATTGGCCCTATGAAAAACTTGTCAGTATAAAAGTTGTAGATATTATTGAGAAAATGTAAAATAAATTTAATAAGATTTGATAGTTTAAGAATTGACGGAGTTATGGGTTGTCGTCTTTTTTCACACCCTCCCCCCCCCTTTTGTTTTCGTTTTTAATTTTCTTTTATCAGTAAGAAATAATCCTATCAAAAGCTCATAAATGCAAAAGTTTTAGATAATTTTGAGAACATTTATAAAAAAAAAAAAAAAAAAAAAAAAATTAGTAGGATTTGATAGCTTCAGAATTGACGGAGTTATAAATTTTTTCTCTCCAAAACCCTGTTTTTTTTTTTTCTTTCTTTTTTCGCCTTTTGAGACCATTTTTAAGTTTATAAAAAAATCTGTCATGCATAAACTTTTGGTCTGTTTTTTTTTTTTTTTTTTTTAAGTAATATAAACTTTAAACTGATTCAATATCTATTTTAATTAAAAAGTTATGGTGCTTTTTCGGTTTCACAAAAACCCTCCCTATTCCCCACCCCTTGCTCCGGAATTTTGAATTCACAAAAAAAAAGTTTATTATTATTATTATTTTGTAAGCATTCCTTTCTCTTTCTAAAAATGAGAAACGAGGATCTTGCCCGCAAGGTTGGTGGAACTCACCTACGCAATTAAAATAATAATAATAATTATAGCTGTACTTTATTTTGTTTATTTTATTGCTTTATTTATTTATTTATTTTCTGTTTCAGTCTATCAAGCCGACTGGGACTACATTTACAGCTCAAAATAAAGTTTACATATATATTTTTATAGTTTTTCCTTACACTATAACGGCCAACTTTTCATTTTTTTTTTTTTTTCAAGTCTATTGAATATAATCGCAATCGGAAATTTTACTTGATAAGTAAAACTAAATAAGTACCACTCAGAAACAATAACAAAATTTTTCAGATTTTGTATTTTCGATATTATTAAAAAAACAAACTCTGGGTTATTTTTATTTTTTGATTTGTGTGCATTAAAAAAATTAATAAATAAAAATGTTGGTTTTGTGGTATAATGCTAGAATCCCAATTACTGGTATTATACCTTAAAGTTAACAATAATAAACCATAAAATAATCAGTAATGTATGGTATATTACTGCAAGTATATTTATCAGACGGGATACTTTTGCTTACTTGATGTTTATTATTATTAATTTAAGGTACAATACCGATAACTGGGGTGCCGTATTATACTGTAAAATCAACATTATTTTTCTATTTTTCTGTGGGCGAAGTATATTTATTTTGCAGAAAATTTACACTCAAATTTTCAGTTATATGCAAAATTATAATAAAAATGTGCCTTCTTCAACTAATTATAGTTCGCCACTGTAATCATCTGAATTACTTATCCTTAAAGGTTAATGCGTGCATTAAATTATTCCTTCCAGAACTTGCCGCTAACCGTGACATCATTCTCAAAAAGCGGCATCTGCTTCAGCGGTTCTTTAAATTACAGATTGAATTGGATGCGTCACAAAATTGTAAAAGCATCCGACACCGAAAACATCATCTACGCCCACCATATTATTTTCTGAATAAAACAACAGGGTTAAATATCAAATAAATAATCTGTGGTTTCAGAATTTTACATACACTTTAGAGTGTCCTATTTCGCCCGACTCCAGTTTTTCGATAATTCCTCTTTCGAATTTTTTGTTACACAGAATATGCATTTATCGAAATACTAAAGTAGTGATGGGCGATTTCGATTTTTTAAATCGATTTAATCGATACTACGGCTAACTCGATTTCATCGATACTTTAAAATTTTTAATCGATTTCTCTGAAGGTAATATAATTTTCATTTTCCTTCAAAAGTCGAAGATAAAATAGACAGATGTGCCAATTCCAAAATTTCAGTGTATTAGTTTCTAAGATAGAAGAATTAAAGAAACCTCAGAACCCCCCCCCCCCTGCAAAATAGCGTTTTTTGTTGAGTGATGTACACCAAAAATTGATCAGGATCAATTTTTATTAAGTACCAGCTGAATCTGAATTTTGATGAAAATCTATGAAAGTGCGAGGTACAGCTATTGCGAAATCATAAAAAATGCAGCATATCAGCGCCACCTGTTGGACAATTTACACCAAGAACTAAATAACACTAATCTATGTCAGAGATTTACTGAATCTGAATTTTGATGAAAATTCGTTCTTGAGATAGCGCTATTGCGTTAATCATGAATAATGCAGTATAGCAGCGCCATCTCTTAAGCGATTTCCACCAAAATGTAATTAGCATAAAATGATATCAAGGACTAATTGAATCTAAATTTTTATGAAAGTCCGTGCATTAGTTCTTGAGATAAAGCTAAAATGGAAACAGGGGCGTGCGAAAAGAGAACTGCGCCCGGTTCAAAGTTCCAATTTAGCCCCCCCCCCCCTATTAACTTTTTCTTGTGATAGGCTAGAAGTGATGTTAGTAGTAAAAATTTGGCGCCCCCTAACTTTCCGTGCTCGGAACGACCGCTTCCTTTCGCCCCCCCCCCCCCCTCTTTCATATGGCGCTGAGTGGAAATTGTGAAAAATTCAGTATAGCAGCGCCATCTGAGAAGCTATATACATCAAAATGCAAAAAACATCAATTCATGTCAAGGACTAACTGGATCTAAAATGTGATGAAAATCCGTTCATTCGTTATTCAGATATAGCTGTTGCGCAAATCGCAAAAAATGCAGCATAGCAGCGCCACCTGTTAGGCTATATGCACCAAAAATTAATTAGATTCAGTTTATATCAAGGTCAAACTAAATCTAAAGTTTTGTGGAATTCCGTGCATTTGTTCTTGAGATAGAACGGTCAGAAATTTTTGTCGTATACAGACTCACAGAGTGACAGACACACACACAGACAGATATTTCTTAAAAACCATGAAATCGTGTTAAAGACCTTCTAAAATATATTTATCCATCAAAAACGGAAAGTCAAAATTTTTCACGAATCTAATACTCTCTTCTTGTAAAGTTACAAAAGAAAGTAAAAATGTAAAATCGATTCTGCCCGTAAGATCGATCTTTAGATTCGATTTCGATCTTTAGATTCGATGTGGATCTTTAGATTCAATGTGGATCTTTAGATTCGATTTCGATCTTTAGATTCGATGTCGATCTTTAGATTCGATTTCGATCTTTAGATTCGATGTCGATCTTAGATTCGATGTCGATCTTTAGATTCGATTTCGATCTTTAGATTCGATTTCGATTTTTTTTTTTTTTTTCTAGGCTAAATTAGTGTTGAATGCAGGTATTTTTCTGCGACTCCGGAAGAAGGCATCATGTTTTACAGCTCTGTAAGAGAGGGGAATCGCAATTTGTGCATTAAAAAGCATAAAATCTCATAACTTCTGGGGGGGGGGGGCACCCCATTAATTCGACACTAGGTTAAATCGTTATATTTTTGTTTAGAAGTCCAGTTATTTGAAGTACAGTAAAACCTCCATAACGGACACTCCCGAATAGCGGACACCTCTATTTAACGGACAGTTCTCCCATCCCCACTCCCAAAACCTAAATTTTTGTATCTTTAACCTCTGAATAACGGACATTCCGAATAGCGGACACTATTTTCGGCGATAACGAATGAAAAAAATTTTTTAACGAGAGAAAAAAAAGTAAAAATGCTTCTAAATTTATCAGGGCAATGTGTCACAAATGTTGTGATCACAAATAAATGTAGATCGGGTCTAGGGAAAATCACTCCTCAACGTTCAGTGTTGAATTCAGGGGAGTGCCCGTATGGGACACTTTCCAGAGCATTGAAATGTCCCCCCGGTAGGTTTAGAGATTTTGTGCTTTTAATGTTCAAAAAGTTCAAACCCTATTTCCCGCCCGAAACTCTATAATGTCTAATAATGTCACACTATAAAACAAATTACATGTAATCGCAAGCAAAAGAAAACTTTTGCAACAGATTTTTTTCATAAGAATGTAATAAACAGTGGATGAAGGTGTGCACAATTTTATTTCAGTTTCATTTTTATATTGTTAAAAAAAAATAATTCTAATTTTTGATTAATCATATAATAGAAGTTATAGGACAAATAAAAGTCAATTCATGACACATTAAACATTTCTTAGTGATTTTTGTATCTTTGTGTTTTTCCCAATAGCGGACACCTCCGAATAGCGGACAATTTCTGCGTTCCCGAAGTGTCCGTTATTTAGAGGTTTTATTGTATTAGTTTATTATGTTTTATTTTTCACGCTCGTCTCTTCTAATCCCCCCTTCCACGTCAGTTTTAACTTACAGGGCGGTTCGAAATATGCATACAGTTTAAAAAATGTCCAATTCTCGGTCTATTTTATTTTAGATCCACATTTTAAATCCTTGACAAAAGATAAATAAAGGGTCGCCCTTCCGCCCGTTTTGGGTTTATCTGCGCCCCGCCAGGAGGCATATTTTTTTGTTTCTTCAAAAGAAAAAAAAAATTTGAGGGGGGGGGGGCTTGCACCCTCCCCCAATATACACCTTAAAATTTCGCTCATTTAATTTTCTGCCATTTTTAACTTAAAAGTTTAAACTACATGGCACCCCCAGAGCTGTGGACCCTTCCCCCCCCCTGTCGATCACTCACCTAATTTTGCTTATTTCTTCACTTCATTTCAATCTTTAAAAGGCTATAACTTTGCTTCTATAGGAGTTACAGTGATGAGAAAAATTCTAGTATAGCTAACCATTTCTCGCCGTTTTTTTTGCTTTTCCAGTTTCCCGGTTTTCCCTATAGGACCTTTTTTTTGGGGGGGGGGGGGGCAGAAGGGTTTTTTCTTCATACAATATACCTATTTAAAGCTTATGCTTCATGTATTACAAATCTAGCAAAAGAAATTTTCTCCCATCATTTCAGGTCACGTTACGGACCCATAATGTGTTAAAATTTTAATTTTTCAAACTTTTTCAAAAAAAAAAAAAAAAGATACATATTAGCGAAACTGGGGTTCGAACCCGCAATCGTTTGATTGCACACGTAATCCCTAAGCTTATTGGCCATCGAGAACTCAGCAGCGCTATTATTTCTTTAGATTGTCATCTTTAAATTCATAATATCTTTTGAATGGAATGTCCGATTTGAATAATTCAAAAAGTAATCTATAGATATTGTAACAGGCATTAATACAAAATGATTTATTTGGATAAGGATTAAGGTATCGATAGTATGTTCTAATTTTGGTTGATGTATTTATCGCGTTTTAAAATGTAAGAAAGTAGTTATAGTGAGTTAACTACAATAGCTAGACATATGGAATCGCACGATTTTTTTTTTTTTTTTTTTTTTTTTTTTATAGACATTATTATGTTCTTTAATATTATAGAACCTTTTTTTATTCATTTCAAAGTATTTCCTGGCGATTCAAAATTATATATCTTAACGATTCAAAAATACACAAGTAATTGTTCAAGGTTTCACTTCTATCGGCACTCTCAGAGTGCCACTATTTTTTATTTCTTTTTCATGTTCGTCCGTCCTACCCCCCCCCCCCTTCCTCACCAATCTTAACTTACAGGTTCGTTCAAATTATGACTGCGATTTTTAAAAAGTCTAATCCTCGTTCTATTTTGTTATAAATCCATATTTTGAAACCTCAACAAAAGATACATTTGGGCCGGGGTCACCCTCCTGTCTGTTTGGAATTCACCTTGCCCCCCTGGGTGGGGGGCATATTTTTTGCTTCTTCCACACCATCTCATGTAACATATCGTTATAAAGCTTTTATCTCTTCGTTTTTTTCTGTTACTACCTCTCTCTCCACCTAGTTACATGCTCTTGGCACTTTTTATAGTTTCAATGAGTGCATGTACCCCGCGGGCCACCCCATGAATTCAACACTAAGTTAAAGACTATATTTTTGTTTAGAAGCTCAGTTATTTTGGGTATTAGTTAATTATGTTTTTTTTTCAAATTCGTCCGTTCTAATCCTTCAACCCCCCCCCCCTTCCTCGCCAATCTTTACTAAATGGGCCGTTCAAAATATGCATGCAATTTTTAAAATGTCCAATTCTCGTTCTATTTTATTATAAATCCTCATTTTAAAACTTCGTCAAAAAATACATTTGGGCTATGGTCGTCTTTCCGTCAAGAGTGGGTTTTACCTGCCCCCTTGAGAATGGGACATATTTTATGTTCTTCCAAACTATCTCGTGTAACATTTGGTTGGCATTAGAAAAAAAAAAAGTTTTTTTTTGTCTATGCTCCTTGTTCCCCATCCTAATTACACGCTCTTGGCACTCTTTATACTCGGTTTAATGCCAAGTTACTCAGAGTTGTTATTAGTTGAGTTATGTCTCTCAAATTTGTCAAAGTTTTTGTGTTAAATTCAAATTCGATATTTCAGTAGAAAAATATTCTTAAAATAATAATATAAAAATTTCCTACCTTTCTTGAGGGTTCTTGAGGGATGCACGGTGGTCCGAATCTAAATTCTTGGCCGTCTTCAAAGACAAAAAATCCACATCAAAAATAAGAGACAAAACGTAAACACACAAAAAAGAAAAGTTGATTATTTACACACGCGCGCACAGATATTACATGTTTCTTGATCATTATTCTTAATCTGACTACATCGAAATCTGAAAGGTACAAAAAAAACATTAATAAAAAAGATCGTAAAAATAACCAATGAGCGTTTAGTTTGCACAAGAAAGAAAAATAAATAAAAAAAAGAATGTTCTGAAAATGAGCGGCTGCTGGTGCCAGAATGTCTTCGTGAAGAGTGTTTTCACACTCCCCACCTTGAGTTCATTAGGGGACAGAACTCAATCACTGCAGTTGGAGTCTTTCGGGCGGCCGTACAATTCGACCATGGCGAGTAGTCAAACGCTTCTGCAGTACTGCATCACTTTGATTATCGGCGATTCCATTCACCTCCAAAGAACAAAGTTTCTTAATTGGACGAATTAGCATTCCAGTTGCAGTCTTCAACTTTACTACGCGCACAACGCCATCTTGACTGGGTATAAGTTCCACAACTCTACCAAGAGGCCAGTTTATTCGGCTAGAGTTTTCCGTCCATATCAGGACAACATCTCCTACACACAAAGATCTTGATTTTTTCACACTAAAGACCGAACATTTTAATGTGCCGAGGTATTCGCTTCTAAATCTTGATTTTAAATCGTTTCTAATTTTAATTCTATAATGATATCGTTTATTCATTTCTTTGTGGTCTAGAAATTCTAATTCAGGCATACCTATTTTAGTATTTTCCTGTAAGAACATTGAAGGAGTTATAACTTGAAGATCTTCATTATTATCTGTAACATACGTCAAGGGGCGGGCATTTATAATACTTTCACAATCGCAGATAACGGTATGTAGTTCTTCAATATTTAAAGACGACTTGCCCAATACCCTTCTCAAGATTCGTTTCAGGATTCCAACAAGTCTCTCCCAAAATCTACCCCACCAAGGTGCAGAAGGTGGAATAAATTTCCAATCTATACGTGAAAACGCCGTAACCGCTTTTACTTTTTCATAGTCAATTTTTTTCAATAAATTGTGGCAGCCAGTAAAATTTGTGCCGTTATCTGAATATATTATTGCAGGACGACCTCGTCTAGAAATAAAGCGTTTCAGTCCTAAGATAAAACTTTCGGTTGAAAGAGCTGTCAATAGCTCGAAATGCACAGCTCTAAAAACTGCACACGTGACTATCAAAATCCAGACTTTACTTTGATTTTTCAAATAAAGAGGCCCGCACAGATCGATTCCTATTATTTCGAAAATCGCGGCTTCTCTGACACGATCAAGAGGTAAGACACTTTCTACTACATCAGGTGGTTTTGCTGAGTGTCTTTTACAAATGATACATTTGCCGATTACCTTTTTTATTGTTTTCCGTCTCTTCAGTACCCAGTAATTTTCTCGTAACGCAGTCATTAGCAGGGGTACGCCACAATGACCGAATTCTAAATGTTTCGAAAATATAATCTGTTCTACGACGACGTAATGATTTGAAGGGAGTAAGATAGGTAATCTAAAATTAAAATCATCTTCTCGTTGAAATATCTTCGTTTTTACGCGTATGATTCCTTCCGAATCTGTAAAAATATCCAGGGATTTCAGTCTTTGATTATGTTCATTCACAAAGGATTCTTTTTGCACAAGTTTTAATAATACTGTTTCTGCCGCTTTTAATTCGTTGTGTGTTAATTGACCGAATATTCTGTCGGTACTACCCCTTTTCGAATTTTGGTAAAATCGCAAAATCCAACCAGTAACTCGCAAAATTTTATTGTAAGAAGAATAGCGATTATAAAATGGTGCCTCATCACTCTCTACATTAGGAGCGGTCACAATAGTTTTTCTTTTTTCAGAATTCACTATATCCATATTAGGAAAAATATTAGTACTAGGCCAATTTTCCTTTGATTCTAAAAGCCATGATGGCCCTAACCACCACTGAGATTTAATAAGGGATTTTGCACAACAACCGCGTGACGGTAAATCTGCTGGATTCATATGTCCAGGTACGAAATTCCATGAAGTGTTGGGGGTAAGCTTTCGAATTTCTCTAACTCTATTTTCTACAAATGTAGCCCAAGGACCTTCCCGTTTTATCCAGTATAACACGTCCATTGAATCTGACCAATAGAAAGTATCAACATTTTCTAATTTCAAATCGTTTTTAATACTATTAGACAATCTAGCTCCAATACAACAGGCCAATAACTCATGGAAATGTCCTTTAGAGGAGCTACTCTAGAACGAGCCTGAATAAGTTGACAAGTTACACGATTTTCTACTTCATTTCTTAGATAAATGCATGTAGCGTAAGAAAATTTACTAGCGTCGCAGAAAATATGTAAAGATAAGTTTCCCTCTTTTAGAGATAAGTTAGACAATTTTCGCGGGATCTCAAGATTTCCCAAATCATTAATTTCCTTAGTCCATTTTCTAAATTCCTTAACTATCTCATCGGGCAGCTTGGAGTCCCATGACGCCTTTATTTTCCAGCATTTCTGTAAAAGTAATTTTGGAATTAAGGTCACGGGGCAAGTGAAACCGATGGGATCGAATATTTTATGAGTTAAGGACAAAATTGTTCTTTTAGTGATGCACTCATTTTCCAATTTAAAATTCCGAAAATCACACGACAATGTATCACTCTTGGTGTCCCACATTAAACCAAGTAAGGGAATTTTATCCTCATCCGCATCACTCAAATGACCCTTTTCATTAAAGCCTAATCCAATTTCTTCGCACCGATTATGACACCAACCACGAAGATCAAATTGTGCCGAAGCTAAGAGTTTCCGTGCTTCATTGCGAAAATATTCTAACTCTTCTAACGATTCTACACTAGCTACACAGTTATCTACATAGAAAGATTCTTTAAGTTTTATAGCAACATCTTTAATGTTCTCAGGTGCTTCATCTAAGTGACGTGTTAGAGTAGCGGCCAAAAGGAAGGGGCTACAACTGATCCCAAAGACAACCCGACAATGTCTATAAATTTCAAGGTTTTCTGAATTCCCATCTCTCCACCAGAAAAAACGTAAATAATCTCTATCCTTTTCATTCAGTGATATCTGTAAAAAAGCTTTACGAATATCTGCTACAACACCTATCTTTCCCACTCTAAATCGATTTAGAACAGAAGGAATTAGTTCAATTAAATTAGGTCCCTTCTCGATACAATCATTTATGGAAACAAAACCCTTAACATGTGCTGATCCATCAAATACTGGCCTAATTTTGGTCGTAGAATTAGGTTTTATTACAGCTTTATGAGGGAGATAATGGACTTTGGTGTTAAGTTTTTCCTCTTCTTTCACTCTTTCAATAATCCCTTCCGTTTTCCCATTCATTTAAAACTGCTTCGTAATCTTTCAACAAACCGCAATTTTGGAGATTCTTAATATTATTTTGCAGGCGTTTTATCGCTAAATCTTTATTACTTGGAATGGGAGGATGCTCACTTAACCAGGGAAGACAAACTTTGTACCTACCATCAGTTTCGCGTCTTACGGTTTCTTTTATGCTCCAAAACTAATTTCTGGACTTCTTCCTTAGTTTGTTTTTCCGCCGGATCTACTATGCCTAAAGAATCTAAATTCCACAAATCTGTAATTTTGGCATCGTTTACATATAATGAAAGGACCAAAAGAGAACTATCCCTTTCATTTCCGCCAATTTTGCCCATAGTAGTCCAACCCAGTTTTGTTTGCATCGCAACCAAACCACAAGATAAATTTTCTATTTTCCCTGTAAACTTCTCCCACAACATCTGCTCCCAAAAGTACATGTATTTCATTTAAATTTCTTTCATATAAACAATTTTTACCTTCAGGGCAGATATCGCTCAAAAATATATTTTTTCCTTTTAATTCCTCAATACAACGAAAGTCTCTAATTTTGGGTACATTAGCACAAATTTTTTCTTGTTCCATTACCTCAATTTTTATCTTTTTACCTCCCCTTAAACCCCTTAAATTAACAGAATAACAGTTATGATCTACCGTTGTTTCGGTACCTCCAAACAACCCGTGAGTAATTCTGACCTTTCTTAAACTTTTTAATTCCATCTTATTGGCTACGAACTTTGAAATATACGACTTAGAAGACGCCGTATCTAACAATGCGCGTACTATATATTCACAACCATTATTTCTTACATAAACATATAAAGTTTGTAAATAAACTTCTTTCTGCAAGTTTTCATTCGCAAAAAGGGCAGTATCCGACACTTCGGTCTGTTGTTTAGATTTTTCCTTTTTTATGTTTCTATAACAAAACAATGTGTTATGACTCCCGTTGCAAATCCGGCATTTTATATTTTTTTTGCAAAAACGCGATAAATGTTTTTCCATTTCTAGGCACTTAAAACATGCTCCCTTTTTCATTAGAATGTTCTTAATTTCATCAATAGATAACTCATTAGTTCTATCGCAATCAACCGATGAGTGATGAAATGATTCACAAAAAACGCAGTTTATTACGTTTAAATTCTCTTTTTTGTTCGTTGACACTAAATCATTAGCTGTGGGATAATTTTTTGTTTATTGTTATTTCGAAACGAATTAAAGTTTTTCTTTTCAGGAGGATTAAACATTTTCCTTTCTTCGTGAATTGGGTTTATTACTAGATTAGCCTTTTCTCTTGCTTTTAAACAAGTAGATAAGAAATTCATTAATTCTTCAATTTCATAAAATCCCTTTTCATTATCGGACTTGTTAAGTTTTATTAACAAATCTTTCGGAATTGTTTTCAAAATGGTTGTACATAATACACTTGAAATGCTATGTAAATCTGTTCCTAAGCTTTGCAAACTTCTCAGTTCTACTGATAATTTATCAAAATATTGTCGGAAAGCATATATATCATTCGAAGTTCTCAATGGCTTGATAGCTAAAAGATTACTAATATGATTGTGTATTAATAATTGTTTATTAGCAAACCTACTTTTCAGCAATTCTATAGCCGCATCGTAATTTTTTTCGGAAACAGGAAACCCTTCTATTGTGTTTAAAGCGGTCGATCTTAATTGCGATCTTAAATAATTAAATTTATCAACTTTATTTAACGACTTATTATCATGAATGGCCGATTCAAAACTGCTCCAAAAGGAAAGCCATTCATTTATATTTCCGTCAAATATTTGTATGTGCAATTTCGGTAACTTAACTTTTACAGAATTATCCACTTTTTCATTAAATGTACTGTCTGAAAATTGTTCTTTGTTACTTTCTTGTTTTGATTTTAAATTTAAAAATCCGGCATTTAATTCTCTAATTTTCTGATTTGCGCGTGACTTCCATAATATTACATTTTCGCTATACTTTTCAGCGGCTTCTAATTCTTTCTCTAAATCATCGGGATTGACTAATAATTCAATTGAATTATCTGTTGTCTTAAGTGACTTAAATTTGTCGGTCAATGTTTCAACATGTTCTTGCAGTTCTTCGATAGACACATCGTCTTGATTTTATGGAAGTTTCGATTTTATTTAGAATTTTCGTAACAGCCGATCGAAAAATTGTTCTTCTTTTTTTTAAGTGTTTCTAAACTTTCAGCCATTTTTTTCTCTACTTAATTAGTTTATTTCAAAATTCAAATTCTTAATTGTTTCAAAAGATATTACCACCGTACATCCCGCGACAGGGATGCCTTGTTAAATTCAAATTCGATATTTCAGTAGAAAAATATTCTTAAAATAATAATATAAAAATTTCCTACCTTTCTTGAGGGTTCTTGAGGGATGCCCGGTGGTCCGAATCTAAATTCTTGGCCGTCTTCAAAGACAAAAAATCCACATCAAAAATAAGAGACAAAACGTAAACACACAAAAAAGAAAAGTTGATTATTTACACACGCGCGCACAGATATTACATGTTTCTTGATCATTATTCTTAATCTGACTACATCGAAATCTGAAAGGTACAAAAAAAAACATTAATAAAAAAGATCGTAAAAATAACCAATGAGCGTTTAGTTTGCACAAGAAAGAAAAATAAATAAAAAAAAGAATGTTCTGAAAATGAGCGGCTGCTGGTGCCAGAATGTCTTCGTGAAGAGTGTTTTCACATTTTGTGTAAGTGAAAACCATAAGTGACAATAATTTTAAATTTTAAAATTCTTAATATCCGACTCTAAAATCTGCAATAGCTTAATTTTATGCCTCCCTAAATGGGGATTGGGGGCGGGAGGCGGTAATCACGGTCTTTCTGATTGTCTAAGTTTTGGAATTAGTAATTTGGATCTTCTCTGTGTGAACCGAAATATCGATTCTAGTATCGATTCTAGAACTGAGAAATCGATTCTTATTATGATCGATGTTGTTTTATACGATATCGATTTTAATCGATTCTCAAAATTTCCGGAATCGCCCATCACTATACTAAAGCGTTAACTCACAGATATTTATGCAGTTGTTTAATTTCCCACACAGTTTTCTTATATAATAAATTTAATTTGACCATCATGCAACAAATGCTTTACCTTTTTCTTTATGTTATTTTCTCCTTTATCGTTTATTCACTTTCAGTATGAATTTGAAGTCTTTCCATACGTATATAAATTATAATCTGTGTCATGCAGCGGTGCCAACTTATATGGGCTTGTGGGGCCTGAGGCAACCCAATAATTTTGAATTATAGCGTATTCAATTTTTATTTTTCTAGTTATTTATTTCATTATTATTTTATTATTCATTTTTCTCCTTAGAATAAGATTTATGTTGCCAATGGCCATGTTTTTTTGTTCTCCGACTGACACCCATAAATGTAACCACAAAAATGTAACTACTCTTATGCAATTTATACGTGGAAGGAAAAATGAAACATTCAATAAATTTTAAACTAGAATCTGTCTGCATACAAATATGGAGCCTAAACACTTCTCGATGCATTTAGTATTTTAATATCCAGATGAACAACAATTTGCTTCGTCTCAAGTATCCAAGAGAATAAGTTCCGAGAACATCGCAAAAAATAACAGCTGAGTTTGATAAAAGGAGTAAAGTGAACGAGTGCTTCCAATTTTGGATGAAGAATCGCCTTTAAAGGATAATGACATGGGCAGAGGTAACAGAAGGAAGAGTCGACATATATAGCATTTCGTGCGGGTGTCGAGAAACAGAAAATTGCTAGTGGATAGCCATTTTTAGGAAAACTGACATCGGGAAAACAAAGAAGATGAATTTGTTAAAATATTCGAATGACAGATTGTGAGACATAAAAGAAATCAGTGATGCTTAAAAGCAAAAACAGAAAAATCTTGGCAATCTACAATTGCTATTTAAATGCATTTAAAAATAATTTGCAGTCGTAAAAGGCTTATTTATTAACAAAAAAAAAAAAAAAAAGTATTGGAGCTTTAATATTCTATAGTCAGCGCCGTGCGAAGAGGGCGGTGCATAAATTTAGGGGGCGCCAAACTGAAACTTTGCCCCGAGCGCAGTTTTTTTTTCGCACGCCCCTGTCTATAGTAATAACAAGCGTAGTGTATCACTCCGCCCCTTCTTCCCGCATATTTATATTTCAAGCATTATTTGAAAAATGTAAAGCAGTTTCGTCTTCAGCGAAAAAAAAAATTAATCTACTTTGTCTATGCTTATATACATTCATACATAATACAATCTAATAAATTAGAAGGAGAACTTCATTTAAATCAGAATAAATTAAAATCAGAAGTGAGGAATTTTCTGAAAAAACTAGCCAAGGATTTTCTTGTATCAACTCCCAAAACACAGTATTGTTCCTCACGCGTATCCGGAGCGCAATATTTATGAGCTACGGTGTATTCCTAAATCCTATCAATATTTAAATATCCACTAAAACAAAATTAAAAAAATCCTAGTTATGTTCGGTGATCCGCGAGCCTCAGAGCAAATTAAGCACTGCAACCACAAATGGTATACCCAGTATGGCTAGTGGATATACCAAAAAAAAAACAAGTTGGAAATTGCACGTGAACGTAGCAAATGAGGTGCGTTCGTACGATAACGAAGTTTCAAAAATATTCAAATCTTGCTGATATAGTAGAGCGTATACTTCGGATACAGTATAATAGTCGAAATCTTTTTTGTGTTCCTGTAAATATACAGAAAGTAATTTTTATTACACCTCAGAAACGTATATCTTATTCATAAAATGTGAAATAGTTGAATATAATTAAAACACGCCCAAAACAATGTTTCCCGTATAGCATTATGTAGTGGAATACTTTTGTGTGGCCCTGTAATTTAATAATGAAAATTCTTTGCATCACAGATTGTACAGAATGCATATTTTAGTAATACTTCATAGATTCATGCCAATTCTATTATGTTCGAATGAGTGTAACATCATAAATATGCATTTGAAACTGTTTTCCCATTGACCGTAACGTAATAGAATACCTTTGATTGTCCCTGTAAATGATCTATGCATCCGACTTTCATAACATTTGAAATGACTCGATAAAATTACGTAATAATTATATGTTTTAAATTTCAAACGATTAAAATGCATTTGAAATTTTTTCCCAATTGACCGTAATGTAACGGAATCCTTTTGATTGTCCCTGTAATTGATCTATGCATCCGATTTTCATAACATTTGAAATGACTTGACAAAATTACGCAATAATTATATGTTTTAAATTTCAAACGATTAAAATGCATTTGAAAAATTTTTCCCCATTGACCGCGATGTAACGGAATCCTTTTGATTGTCCCTGTAATTGATCTATCCATCCGATTTTCATAAAATTTGAAATGACTCGACAAAATTATGTTATAATTATATATTTTAAATTTCAAACGATTCGGTTGGGTAGTTTTTGCGTTGTTATATGCGGACGGACAGACAGACAGACAGACGGACTGAGCGACAACAATAGGTGCTACGTATTTACATAATTACGAACGCACTAAAAAAGAGTGGATATGTCACGGGAAAATACAATAAAAAAAAGAGAAAACTAACAGTATTTACTTATTGAAAATACTTCAAATAAAATAATGGGATTAAAAAAGACGAGTTTCTCTTTAACAAAATACTGGTGTTTAAAAACATTTTTGATTTGTTTTTCCCTGATCGCTCGCCTCCCTGTATATCGGAATACAAAGAAGAATAACGGCAACGCTTACCAGATATTGAATATATACAATTATTCAATTTTCTAAAATTATTCCCTTAATTCAAACCAAAATTTTGTATTCAAAAGACAAGTTTAATCAAATTTATACATTTTGTTTTACATATAAGAGAGAGGTTTCCAACTTAGAAGTGTTTTTGAACCCAAATAATAATATGAATTATCAGTGTTGAATTCAAACACTTTTCTCCGGGGTGATTTCTGTGGCTGCGGGGTGAGGGCATTATTGAGGGGAAATTACACTTTTTCCATTGAAAATACAAAATCTCAAATTTCCGGGAAAGGGGGGGGGGCAATTCACTTCTCTTGGGGGGGGGTGTCCCAGGGCCACCTTTTGTCCTAATTGCTGGTTTTTAAAAGAGGTTGAATTTAGGAAGGAATTTCCTCGATATAGCTTTAAGATTTATTGCTACAAACATCATATAAGCTATGATGGAATCATATGCAGGGGGTCGCAGCGTCCCTAAAATTTTCGCACTTTTCTGCCAGTATTTTAAATCAAATATCTTCCATTCATATTCCTTTAAGATCTACAGTGAAATCTTAGAATAAATATTATCGTTCAAAAATTGTGATCGGAAAGTGTGAAAATTTTAGGGACGCTGCGACCCCTGCATATGTGGGACATTTATACCTTCTTCATATCTATGGGATATCAAATCTGTTTGCTTATTTTTACTTTTGGACAACTTTAACCCCTTGAAGGGTGGTGATGTCGCTATAGCATCTCATAATTTTTATCCCTAATTGCTACATTAGCTCCACCCGATTTCTTTAATAGAAATTTCACTTTCATTATATACACAAAAATATACTTTTACTTGATTATTAATAAATTTCCTTGTAAATACTGGTGTCATTAAATTATTTCAACATTTTACGAATACAAGTACCTTGCCTCTGAAAGGGTTAATAAATTCTACCTAGGACTTAACAAATTATCTATGGTCAATTCTGAATCGTAAAATTTCAATTCAAAATAGGCGAATTATAGTTTTTTACCTTAATACGTGAAACTACAAACATTTTAATTTGTGAAATATTGAAAGTTTTTGTTTAATGAAATGTTTTTTTTTCTATTTAATTTAAATTACACGTTATAATATCAATAAACAGATTATAATATGGTTTACATATCATAAATAATCAAATTTGTGCAGAGTTCGTTAAATTTCACAAAATTTTTGTATTTCATAGCAAAATTTAAATTCTATCAATCCGTAAATAAATAAAATATTAAAATATAATTAAAATGCAAATTTAAGACATGTAATAAAACCACGCTTAAACCACAAATATTATCAGAATTTAAAAAAAAAAAAAAAAAAAAAAAAAAAAAAACTAGTTGGATGTGCCAATCTCAAAACTTTTTTCTATCTCATATGTACATTTTGATATTTAAAAAAAAAAAAAAAAAAAAAAAAAAACCCTCACGTTAATACTTTAATAATTTTAATTCAATACTATACCAACTTTGATTTTCATCGTAAACTTCTGCTTCAGTCAATTTGGAGCAAAAACGAATTTTCGTCTCTGCACGGGCCGATGAACAATAGAATGATAGGTAATTTTTTTTTCCAAATTCTGGGAAGACCTAATCGCCATACTAAAAAATAATCATACACAAAAATTTTAGTTCAGTTCTAAGTATAAGTTTATACACTTTTAGGTGGTGCAATATTGAAAATGGCACAAAAATCGCTATTGTAGTGCCCGCTTCCGGCGGGTTTTTTTCAAATTCATAGAGGACCAACTAGCCATAGCCAAACACTTACACACAAAAAAAAAAAAAAAAAAAAAAAAAAAAAAAAAAAAAAAAAAAATGGTTCAATTCTATGCATAACTTTATACACTTTTAGGTGGTACAATATTGAAAATGGCACAAAAGTTCTATTGCAGCACCCCTTTCCGGCGGATTTTTTTCGAATTCAGGGAGGACCAAGTAGCCTTAGCCATACACTTATATAAAAAATTTAGTTCAATTCGATGCATAACTTCATACACTTTTAGGTGGTACAATATTGAAAATGGCATAAAAATCGCGATTGCAGCGCCCCCTTCTGACAGATTTTTTTCAAAATCAGGGAGAACCAATTAGCCATAGCCATACACTTATACAAAAAAAAAAAAAAAAAATTCAATTCGATGCATAACTTCATACACTTTTGGTCGGTACAATATTGAAAATGGTACAAAAATCGCGATTGCAGCACCTCCTTCCAACGGAATATTTCAAAATTGACGGAGGACCTGCATGCCACAGCCAAAAACATTCACAAAAAATTTGGTTCAATTCTATGCATATCTTCATACACTTTTTGATGGTAGAATGGTGACATACGGACACACAGACACACGGACAGATAGACAGACATTTTGTAAAAACATGTTTTTTGGAATCTCTGACTCCTAAAACGTGTAAATCCGTCAAAAACCGGAAGTCGAAAAAAATGTCGATTACAATACTTTCTTCTATTGAAGATAGAAGAAAGTAAAAATGCTAGCGATTTTTGGCGATTTCTTATGAGATTGTTAATGATTCGCACGAGGCCAATACGAAAGTATTGCATTTAATAAATTTCAAAACTTTATTTGGATATATAATTGCTATTTTTCGTATAAAAATTGTTTTGATATTATAAGTGAAAAATCTAAAAAATATAAATTAAATGTAAAAGTATGTATATATTAGAGTTTTTACTTAAGGATATACATATATAGTTTTACCTATTTTCTGTAACCGGGGAAGTTCAGGTTTGAACTCCTTGTTATTACAGTAGAAGATCTATATAAAGCAAACCTAAAAACGCAATGTTGTGCGTTATATAGAATTTTGCGTTATATGGATCACATTTCGCACATCCTTAAATTTACCTCATAAATACAGCCAAATATTTCTGAAACGTATCAAAATATATTAGAGTATTTTTATACAGCCTTTCTTATCTGGAATATAAATTTTTGTATTATACAGATCATTCCACATATTGTTAAGCATACTTTTTAAAAATAATCCAAATACACCTGGACCCAAATCATTCATTGCATTGCTCATTTTCAAAAGAATTTATTGTAATAGCGATTTTTTTCATTAAAAAGTTCTAAATTAAAGACATATAATTAAACTAATGTGTTAAATTTAGTTTTCTAGACAGTAGCATTTTTTTACAATCTGGAAATACAGATACTTCTTCGCTGCAAAATTTTTTGTTTATATCTCAGAAGTTGTGTGTTATATGCAGAGCCCGATTAAGCTGAAATTAGGCCCAGGGCCTGTTAAAAAATTGGGACCCCTAAATAACCATTTTTGGCCCCACTTTCACAAAAAAGAAGGTTTATTTGACGAGTTGACAAAGTTGTTTGAGTTAAAAGTGCCTAGGTTAAAAGCTTCTAAAAATTTTGTTGAGTCATTCAGAATATTTAAATTTTACATTTCATATTTTATAAAACATTATTATTTGAAAAGTATTTGATTAAGGGTGAATTTGATTTGTGGGCCCAGGACCAAGGCTCCGGAGGCCCGTGCATTAATCAGGTCCTGGTTATATGGAGAATTGCATAGTAATAAATTGTGTTATAAAGATCTTTTACTGTATAATAGAAGTACTATATCTCTCCTCCGGTTATAAATTCGTATGCTAAAGTTAGTTTTCAGATTCTCGCTTTTTAATTGAGCTTCACAGACTATTCTTTTTAAGACCTGTAAATGGTACTCGACTATATATATATCCATTTTTAGCTCACAGGCTATCATAGCCTGAGAGCTTATGTGCCCGTCCGTTCTGTATGTATGTTCGTATGTACGTAACGCGATAACTCATGATAAAAATATCCGATCCACTTGAAATTTTGTATGTAGGTATATCCTGACAAGGCGCTTCCCTGATTAGTTTTTGGAGTTCATTCGATATGTATAAGAGAAGGAACGGGGGGCTCATGCCCCCCGTTAGTTGATATAGATGGGATTTTCATGCAGAATTAAGTTTTCAAAATTTAGATTAGGATCATTCTGATGAGGCGATTCCGTGACTGTTATTAGGTGTTCATTGATTAAGTATAAATAGGGGGAACAGGGGTTCTAATGCCCCCCCCCCCCTGTTAGTTGATATAAATGGGATTTTAATGCAGAATTAAGTTTTCGTTCAAAATTTAGATCAGGATCATTCTGATGAGGCGATTCCGTGACTGTTATTAGGTGTTCATTGAATAAGTATAAATAGGGGGAACAGGGGTTCTAATGCCCCCCCCCCCGTTAGTTGATATAAATGGGATTTTCATGCAGAATTAAGTTTTCGTTCAAAATTTAGATTAGGATCATTCTGATGAGGCGATTCCGTGACTGTTATTAGGTGTTCATTGAATAAGTATAAATAAGGGGAACAGGGGCTCTAATGCCCCCCCCCCCCCGTTAGTTGATATAAATGGGATTTTCATGCAGAATTAATTTTCGTTCAAAATTTAGATTAGGATCATTCTGATGAGGCGATTCCGTGACTGTTATTAGGTGTTCATTGAATAAGTATAAATAAGGGGAACAGGGGTTCTAATGTCCCCCCCCCTTAATTTATATAAATGGGTTTTTCAAGCAGAATTGTCAGATTTCGTTCAAATCTCTGAATAGTTTTGGAAGTTTAATGGTTAAGTGTAAAAGAGGGGGATAACTCTTTTTAAATTATATAAATGCTAAATGGGTTTTTATTAAGAATTATCTAATTTGCTCTGAATTTTGGATATAGATTTTTTATATGATAAAGCATGTCTTTGGTAGTATAGGAGGTTCAATGATTAAGTATAAAAAAAGAGAAAAGGGGAGAGCTGTTTCCCCTTCTTAATTTTTTTTTTTTCGAACGGAATTAACCCTTGAAAATATAAAGCTTTAATGTGCAATTAGTATTTGTAGCCTGTGAGCTCAATGCCTTCAGTTTAACTGGGCAGTATTCTTTATTTCTGAAGTTATGCTATTTAATTATTAGTAAAAGCAATACGTTAAAAATAAATGCCACATATTACATGTCTGCCAGAAGCATCTTCTAATTGGGACTCTTTCATCTGTCAAAATTCTGGGCCACAATATTAAGTATCATGTTTCGTCTATTCAGACATTCAATCAAATACCTCCCACTGTATCAGATCGTATATTAATGATAGTGTTTTCAGTGCCTTTCCCTTTGTTCCATTTAGGGGAAAGTTGTCCAAAATGGGGACGCTAACATATTTCTGTCTGCAAAAAATAATCTATAAGTAAGAAAAATGTGGCAAAGCATTTCCCGTTTAGAGCATGTCTTAGACTATGAGATGGCAAGGGGATTTTGTTTTAAAAATCCTTAGTATAGGCAAAGAAACCATTTTTCTGAAAAATGTTCGAAGTCCCCGTTTTGGACAACCGGGTGGGTAAAATGGGGTACTCATATGAAATAGCATATAAATTCAAGTTCTACTGCGAAATTTTATTAGAAAAACTTGTTTTACAAAGAAAGATTGACTTTACTGCAAAATCAAAATGCAGATAAGGAATTTTACCTTTTTTAACAGTTACTAGAATGTCCCAAAAAGTAATCAAATACAAAAGTCACATATGAAATTGACATCGCTTTCGTCAACACTTGAACATGCTTCATGGGCCCAACCTCGACAGCTGCTACATTGAATCCACCCTTCTTTGTGTTTCGAGTCAATGTAAAGCTCATTACAGAAAATGCAAGCGTCATCGCTATTCTCTTCCTCATCAGATGATAACGGATCTTGATTTTTTTTTATTTTCTTCTCATTTTTAGCTTTTGGATACTTAGGATTGGGTTCGGTGGGTTTCTTGACCAATTTTCTTTTCAGTTTATTTTGCTTTTCATTTTTCTTCTGTTCCATAGCTTCCAATTCTGCTTTATAAGGCGATGAAGTGAGTATGGCAGTTTTACCTCTCCTCTTGTCATTCACTTTTTTTTTCATGCGTTCAATTTCTTGTGGTGGAGGCATTATTATTTTCGGTGAAATGTTATACGCTGAACATGTCTGGGGTTCTATATCTGGAGATATTCCAAACGATGAAGTGGAAGGTTGGGGTGTGACGATTCCATCACTCGATGCTAAATGACGTTCTAAAGGGTTGTTAGCAGGTTTTTCAGTTATTTCTGAAGGCGCAAATAAATGTTCAGGGAACACATCTCTGTTAAAGGGATATATCCCTGTTTTTTTAAACCCATTCATAGCATTTTGCACTGTAGCTGCTCTTGAAAATGCATTTTTGAAAAGGTTTCCGACCTGGTAAATTGTCACGTAGCGTCCAGGGTGATGTATGAGCCATTTCTTTGTCTCTTGCTCATAAAAGGCACTAAGTGGTGCCATGAAAGAGACATCGAGTGGCTGCAACCGATGTGTGGTGTGAGGGGGAAAGCATATCAACACCACGTTATTTTCCCGAGCAAAGTTCACCAGTTCCAAGCTTTTTGTATGGGAATTGTGGCCATCAAGTATTAACAACACTGGCTTTGTAGGTCCTGGATTTGAATGTTCCACAAACTTCTTGAACCAAACAAGGAAAGTCTCCTTGTTAATCCAACCACTCTCGTGATATACCGCAAATGATCCAGGAGGGGCATCATCCATCAAGAGAGCATTTTCTCGCTTTCTAGGAAAGACAAACATTGTTGGAACGAAATTTCCTGCGGCATTGACACAGAGTTCTGTTGTCACAAGTACTCCTCGCTCGGCTGATGCCAAACTGCCAACTTGTTTTTTTCCACGCAAAGCAAGGACTTTAGATGGCTTATTGGGCACTGTCAAGATGCCTGTCTCATCTACATTGTAAATATCATTGGGTGAGAATTGATATTTTAGATACAATGACTCTAATAAACCAAAGAACATTTTGAGAGCGACGCGATTAAAACCTTTTGCACGCGCCATTGAGGTTTTTTCAGGATTACGTAGAGCTAATATTGGATGATGTTTTAGAAATCCATAAAGCCAGTCCTTTCCAGCCATTCTCCGTTCCATGTTAAAAACATGCGGAATTTTGTTTTTCTCTGCTAGCTCAAACGCGAGAGCTCTCAAATCTGATAGCGTAACGCCAAACAACCTCTCTTCCAAATGTAACATATGGTCCACCAATTCCTTCTCTTGGGCTTCCGAAAAAACTGTTTTATATCTTCCTAAGCATTTAGCAGCAGCCGCTTGTGAAGAGAGCTCCTTCTGTCGAGCCTCTTTAACCTTCCTCTCCAGAGTTGTCTGTGGAACGTTGTAGGCTTTAGATGCTCTCCTGTAGCCCATTTTCCCTTCTAAAACTTCTTGGATTGCACCAGCCATGCTCTCAGTCGACCAGCTCTGTCGATCAGTTTTCCTTTGATAGCGCCCCATCTCGTCTTCAAATAAAATGATAGTTCTGTAAATAACAGAACAAATTATCATTTTGACATTAAAAAAATTATACATTAAATTTTATTTTTGTAACTTAAATATTTATTTAATTTAGTTAATCAATATTAAATTAATTGTATTTAATCCATATTCAATTAATTGTATTTAATCTATATTAAATTAATTATATTTAATCTTTGTAAAAATAATTACATTTAATCATTATAAAATTAATTTTATTAAATCGTTATAAAACTAATTTTGTTTAATCTACATTCGTTATGCACTCAAATAATCTCTTACACTCAATTTAAGCACTTAATTCACAACATAATATCTCAGAATTAAAGCAAATTAAAACATATTTCAAAATTATTATGAGACGTTCAAAACGGGGACGTCCCCATTTTGGACTACCCTCTATGTCCCCATTTGAGCCGACCATGACGAACGCTAGAAAACATGGCATTTCTTCACACACATGTAAGATAGAAAATGAAGAAACATATCAGAATATAACTTAAAACTAGAGCGAAAAAAAATGATTTACTTACCAAAATTGAATCTTCAAATGTAAATTCATACAGCTCAATATAGTGCAGGGGCAAAATCGAACTTTTTTCTTGCTAAAAATTCAAAACTTCGTAGCAGAAAGAATAACAGCAAATTGCGTCAACAAATCTTTTCAAAATGGCAATCTGATGTAAAGGAATAATAGTAGCACATTGGATCACCAGATGTCAGCACTTATCAGTGAGAAACCGAATGTCCCCATTTGACCCGCCGTCCCCGTTTTGGACGACTCTCCCCTATCTTTATTTCAAGAATCTGATTCCGTCTGGCAGATATACCTTATTCACGAATCGCAACACCACAGCATATGCATGATGTATCCATCCAAATACACCGGAAGACCATATCGCTAAGACAATGTTAATGAACTTTCCCATATTCTGTTAACTGTTACGTCCTTTTGTTTCATATTGGAACGTGGAGGAAGTATCCATTTCACGCTTCGGTGACCACTTCAACAATCACAGCATCACAAATTAGACATAATTTACACTCAATAAGGGGAAGACTATATACTACTACGTCCCAATGACCCAACATAAGACAGCATGTGGTACATCCGAAAAATTAATAAACATTTGTATTGTTATACTGATTAGTTGCCTTTTTTTTCCAGAAGAATGTTCTTGTTCACTTTCACTTGCATCCCCAAGGAAAATTTTGGCTTACATTAAATGACAAGTGGAATATGTTGCAAATGCCTTAGACATCTTATCAAAGTCTGTTTATTATTAAAAAAATAAAATACAGCAGTTTTCATATTGACAAAAGCATGAAAACTTCTTAATATTTCTATTTATCAGTAATTTTCTAATATTAATAAAAGAAGGTATACTCTTTAAAAAAATACGTAATTTTACACATTAGAACAGGTATACTGTTGACCGCAAAATAGTGTAACCTTAATTCAAAAGAAACAGGATCGTCTGAAATTATATTTACTTCATGCCATTTCTTCAGTTGTTTTAAAGTTCTGAAATCGTATACACAATTTATGTACAGAACCTGTATAATCTAAGTAAGTGCACTCTAAAGTAAAATTACGCTAAAATTCAGAAATGCACTGTAAAAAAAAAAAAAAAAAAAAAAAAAAGGTCGATCTACTAAAAAAACTTTAGTGATCCTTGTAATTACTAAAAAAATTTTAGTAATCTTAGTCGGTTACTAGAAAATTTGTAAGAATTACTGGAAAAAAGTTAGCAATGAATAGAGTTAATAGTTTTATATTTTTAATAGCTCTTACTAAAACTCAGTTCGTGTGGCCTTGATAGCATAGTGGTTATAGTAACGGACTCCAGGCTAAAAGGTCTCGGGTTCAAAACTTGCCACCGCCAAGTACACCCCGAATGTCTGTAGTGTCTCGTTAATAAAGGGATTATGAATATCCTGTCGGAGCAGTTAAGAATGTTTAGTGCTGCCATCTATTGCGGTTTTGCCGAAAATCTTCCGCTTCAGAGGTCCGGATGCAGCTCGAAGGAAGCTCCTCCGCTTCGGTTGCACGTAATGGTTATTAAAAGTAATTTTGGAGCTATTACTAAAATTTGCTTTGTGGCTCATACTAAAAAATTTTAAGTTAGTTATACAAAAAATTCTTTTGTTCAGTTTACAAAAGAAATGCTTGTTTCACTTGCAAAAAAAAGTTTGTAATGGTTACTAAAAAATTCTGTGGAATACAAATTTACTAAGAAATTTTTAGTAACCTCTTGAATTTTTTTTTACAGTGTGTGGCGCCAGTATTACTTCTGTATTTTGTCTGATTTTTTTTTTTTTTTTTAAATCAGTTTCAGACACGAGTTTTCAATGATACATCAGCATTTAGAGAAAAAATTCTTTATTTAAGAGCCCACACTACTGATTGTAAAAGACCCGGATGATAATGCAAAGTCTATGGGGACTTTTTTTTTTCAAATATCTCGCTCAAATTTTAATATTTTGACCTGATTTTTATTTTATTTTATTTTCTATTTATTTATTTATTTATTTATTTATTTATTTATTGCATAGGATAGTTGAGGATGATCCACAACCGAGGTAGTTTTAACTTTTTCGATTTTGGTTATAATCTTTGCGTGTCAGGATAGTTTCAGTTTCATAACCGGTTCTGAAAGTTAAAGTTTTTTTTTTTTTTTTTTTTTTTTTTTTTTTTTTTTTTAATCTGAAACCAAAATTGAAAAAGTAAAAACTAACCCGGTTGTGGATCGTCCTCAGCCATCCTATGCAAAAAAAATCACGTCAAAATATTAAAATTTGAGCGAGATATTTGAAAAGAACGCCCCCCCCCCCTTAGACTTTACATTATCATCCGGGTCTTTTTCAGTCAATAGTGTGGCGTCTTAATCTAATCTGCCTTAAGGGTGTTCTCAACTACTCCGCTCAACAAGCGCAAAACGTTTTTAAACATTTATAAATTCATTTTTAACAGAAATATATAAAATTGGAATGCCTGACAATGGAAGCGATTTCGAGTTGAACTTATTTTTCCATTTTATGATAGCTAAATTAAATATTCAGTTCTGAGCTATTTCGATCCCGTGATCACCCGTTTTCTCTTACTTTTTGACTGGTTTTTCTGTTTTCATCGGGAAATGTGCTCAAAAACGTCAACTTTGAAAACTTGTTATGAAAGATTTATTGCGTTTTTTTAAAAAAACAGAAAATTGAGTGCAATTAGACAATTCCTGAATAACAACACCTGTTTTTTTTTTTTTTTTTTTTTTTTTCATGCATTTCCGAACAAAAATAAATTAAAGCGTTTGTCACAAAGTTGCCCTTTTTGATTTAAGAACACCCTTAAACAAGCAATACTTACTGAAACGGGATGCTGAGGAAACTAATGAAATGGAACTGAGAAAAAACAACTTTGCAAAGCACCACCCTGACCACAGGGCCGTAGCTAGAAGTGATCTATAGGGGGGGGCTCCATAGATTGTAGCGCGGGGGGGGGGGGGGGGGGCTCATATTTTTTTCTCATTCTGACGCAGAAAGATAAATTGTTATAAATTGTTGCATATTCACATTGTAGGTACAATGCTTCTTATTAAACTGTTGTAATAACTTCATTTTATACTAAGAAAAGTATATGATGATGAAAGTTTTGAGTGTATAGCTGGTGAAAAATTAAATATCATGTTAGCTTCATATGTACAAATAGGATGAAGGAGTGTTGAATTACTTATTTTAGATGCAATTTAGTAATTCTGCAAAACTGTGAAAGGGTCTCAAAGCTAAATTAGATTTTTGAACAGAATGTCATTTCAATTTTCGAATCAGAAATTCATTTAGTGACCTTGGAATCTTTTCCAGGGATAGGGGGGGCTCAAAATATTTTAGGGGGACTGAGCCGCCCATAGCGCCCCCTTAGCTACGGCTCTGCCTGACCATTCAGCTACTATAACACAAAAACATTTCATATTTATTTACTTAGAAGGTGTCACAAATAAAAAATAAATTAAAGAGTTGACATGTTTCGGTTCATTAATAAGAACCGTATTCATAACATGTAAAATCAGTAGAAAATTAAATGACACTGGATATAAATATAATTTTATTTATACTGGATATAAATAAAATTATATTTATATCCAGTGTCATTTAATTTTCTATTGATTTTATATGTTATGAATACGGTTCTTATTAATGAACCGAAACATGTCAACTCTTTAATTTATTTTTTATTTGTGACACCTTCTAAGTAAATAAATATGAAATGTTTTTATACGTGAATGAAAAAAGGTGAAGTGATTTTGTTTTAGTTTTTGAAAAAACGAAAGCTAACAACAGTTTTAACATACTATAACACAAACCAAATTTTCAAGCATAGATATTTATTGTGTTAACATAAGTACACATATTTCTGCGTAATATTTTGTTCTTATACATATATCTGTGTAGTATTTTTACACATAATCTTATGTAATATTCTGGTCTTACAGAAGGTTTAGAAATTAGTCAATGAACGCCGTTGAGAGGGGACATCCTGTATTTTAAAAGAATACCTCAATTGAATGTTTTAAAATACCGCTCAAAACTTTAAATTATTATTTAAAAGTATTATCTTCTTTAATTCTAGAAGATCCCTGCTAATCCTACTCATTACAATAATTTTTGTCCTTTCAAAACAGTTGTTTTAATCAGCGGATTCGATTGCATGTTGAACAAAACCAAAACATATAATATTACGCAGTCTTCTCTTTAAAAATTGTTACCTTCAAGGTGTCAAATCTTTTTTTTTTTTTTTTTTTTTTTTTTTTTTTTTTTGAATAAACTTTTTACTGTTTCCACCTTAGACCTGTCTCGTCTTTGTCTTTTATCCAGACAGGTATGATTAGATTTCCGCAGGCACGCACCGCATCGCCTAGGTGAAATACCAGTTTTGTGAGTAGCTGCAAAACTTGGCTTTGATATTTCTTGCAGAAAGAAGGCGTTGACCAAAGCTTACAATGTTTTTTTGATCATCTTCATAAATAATAATTATAATAATTTCGAATAAGTGATTTTATTTAAACGATCATAATTTTTAAGAAATGAAAAAAGAAAATGTCGTATTAAATGAAATGTTCATGACGAACTATTGCATTTTCTCCATGACTAATTTAGTTTTTTACTGTATCAAAAACTCACATCTTATATCAAGTAATCTCTTCCTCTATCTCTAGTTTAGATCTATATTATAAATGAATCGTGTTATGCAAAAAGGGCTACAGTCACCAAGATGGCAAAATTGAGTTAACCCCTTGGGGACCAGCGACACGTATACGTGCCGCAAAAAGGTTTAAGAATCCTTGTTTTTCCTCAGCTGTAAAATTTTACTGTAAAATTTGTCTTATTAAATCGGAGCATTTTCTCGATTTAAAAAGGCACGAATTTCTGTTTTTAAAAACCGGTGACAAAACATTATAAATTTCGTAAAAGACTTCCTTCGCGAAGGGGTTAACTACGGAATTTCGTTCTTATAAAATAGACCCATGATTCAGTGCAAAAGGGCTTCTGTTTCACTGCCATACACTGTCTAAACACATAGACAATCATCTCATCAAACTAACGGGTGAAAATCTAGGGTTAGGGGTGTTCTTAACTGCTCTGCTTAACAAGCGCAAAACGTTTTGACACATTTACAAATTAATTTTTTAACAGAAAGACATGAAATTGGAATGCCTGATTATGCAAACGACTTTGAATTGAACTTATTTTTCCATTTTATGATAATTAAATTACCAATCCAGTTCTAAGCTATTTCGATCACGTGATCAACCATTTTTATCCTGCTTTTCGACCGGATTTTCTGCTTTCGTCGGGAAATGTGCTCAAAAACGTCAACTTTGAAAGCTTGTTATAAAAGATCTATGGTGTTAAACAGAAAATTGAGTGCAATTAGACAGTTTCTGAATAACAACACTTGTTAGTTCACTTGTTAGCTTTTCCGAATAAAAATGAATTAAAGCATGTGTCACAAAATTGCCTTTTTTGATTTAAGAACACCCTTAAATCTCGATTCGCATATTAAAATGCAATCGGTCTGCCAAGTCATATCTTAGAGGGAACATCTAAAAACCTTATTTTAGCGGTTGACTCGTAGGTTTACTATTGTGCTTTCCTGTACCCAAAAATATGAAAACATGGAGAATTGGGAGCAGGAAAATGTAATGGTAAACCTATGAGTATCGGGTTTTTATGTGTTTTCCACCAAGATTGGCCGACCGATTTCATTTTAATATATGAATCGAAATTTATCTAATCCTAGATTTTCACCCGTGAACTCGATGAGGTGTTTGTCTATGCTGCCGCCTCTAGGTCTAAAAACTCATTTTTTTTATTATTATTAAATGAAGAAAAGGCTTTAAACAGCAATGAATTTTTCCGTTTTCTCAAAACTTGCTTTAGTTGACTGAAGCTCTTTTTGCAGGGAGCCATTCAAATCAAAAGCATACTTAACAATAACCTCACGTAATAACACTGATATTAACAATGTAGTTATGAGAGTCATAACAATATAGTTAATTACTATGCACATATAATCGCCTAAAACTGTCACATAGCTTCGTTTTTTTTTACACCGTCAAACAAAAAAGTAAGTTTCAAATAAAATTTATTTGAAAACTTTAGTTAAATTACTGAATTTATTAATAATATTAGGACTTTGATTTCTTTTATTAAATCCTTAAACACCACGATGTACTTGCATACGTCTTGAACTTTACTATTTGAAGTACCAGGACGCAGTGATGTTGTCGTAAAATTACTGGTGGCGTATGCTCTAAACAGAGGGTATACGCTCAAGGCAAGGCTGTAACCCTTAGAATGTATATACTGTAGTTTTTTGAAAAAAAGAAAGTATACTGTGTTTCTTAAAAAATCTAGAAAGTATACAGCGTATACCCCCGTATACCCTCCACTATATACCTGTCAGGACATGTTTTCGTCTGCGGACGTCTGCGAATGTCCTCATTTTAAGTCCAAACTGCAACGGTGTAAGTATCGTTGTTAATTACTATATGGATTGAACGAAAATGTAATATTATCTGTTATTTCGCATATTATCACTAAATTGAATATGATGCTAAAAGGATTAATCTATCTCAATGATCAATATTTATTTGCTACAATAATGTAAAATAATGTTAGAAATAATATAAATAAACATTCAAAACTCAATTGACAATTCATTAGCCAAGCTTTGCGAGAGTTTATTTTTTACCTTTATTTATTATACAGGGTGTTTCGCTACCAGACCGACAAACTTTGAGGGGTGATAGTAGACATGAAGACAAAAATTATTAAATGGGAAACCATGGGGCGCAAACGCCTTCCGTAGGAGCTAGGGGCCATTAAAGTTTAAGGTCCAAAACTTCAAACGATTATAAAAAACGGAAAAAAGGGTGGATTCGTTTGCGGTTTTCGCTAAAATCATTCGCTACATCACGATTTGCTTGTAAAAAAATTTTAAAGGTTACGTTCAAAAATTGTCAATAGAGGGCGCTTTAGACTTTAGAGTAACAAACAACTACTTTTTACCCTTATTTTGTGCACGGGGTTGAAATTATTCTAAAGTTTAGTCTTTAACTTAAATTTTAAGCCCAAAATCGGAAACATTGTTATCGGGTAACCAGCGAAAATTGAACTGTGAGCAGAAGAGGGGATTTTGAACGCTCATAAACATTTGACAACTAATCGATTTTGTTGCGGTTTGCGTGTAGGTCATTCCCTTGGTAACTATTTTATTCAAAATGTCATACAGCATTGGTGTCCCCATTTTTTGATAGAGGGCGCTTCCGACACATCTCCGAAATTTCAATGGCATTACTCCTGTATGTTTTACTACCAGACCAACATACTTCCAGGAAGTGTTAGGAATGCAAAGACGACTCGGAATCATATTATAATGTAACGTCGAAAATGCCTTTTTTACGAGTTAGGGTTAAAAGAAGCAGAGAAAAAAGCAACTTGATATTTCTACAACTCGTTCTATCGGAAATTCTGGTAAAAGCACATATTCCTCTTTCTTTGCGCCACTCAATAGCATGATGGGGTTCCTCCACATTTTACCAACGATGTTTGCAGACACCTCAACATAACATATGGACAGCGGTGGATAGGTAGTGGTGGCCCGGTTCGTTGCACCTACTTCGTTATATCAATTATTTTTTGTTACCTACCTTTATTTTATTACTGTATAATTGTTCTGTATTTTTTTAAATAACCATGCTGGGTGGGGCTAGTTGAACTCAAACTAATTGGTAACCCCCCCCCCCCCTGGTTCAATCTGAATCTGAATCTCTATGGACTTCTTCTGCTGGAGTCAAAGGAAAAGTTGAATTTATGAGACTTCCGTAACGTCAGTGGTTACGTCAGTGATAACGTCAGTAATTCTCTGCTCGAATTTCTGTAGCTGTCAGAAAGCTATCCGAGATGCCAGGAATCTTTGAAAGCATGAGGAATTGCATGCGACGCTACTGTCAAGCATGCCAGATTATTTCTGGTCGTAATTTCGGACACCTTTTGTAGTAAAACCTTTAACTAAATTGTTTTCTGTCACATTAACGTGTAGCTTTTCAGTAACTGTTTCCATTGCTTTTTTCTCTGCTTCTTTTAACCACAACTCGCTTAAAAGGCAATTTCAATGTTACATTCCTATGTGATTCCGAGTCGCTTTGCATCCCTAACACTTCCTGGAAGTATGTTGGTTTGGTAGTAAAAAACCCAGGAGTAATGCCATTGAAATGTCGGAGATGTGCCGGAATCGCCCTCTATAAAAAAAATGGAGACACAAGAGCTGTAAGTCATTTTAAATAAAATAATTACCGAGGGAATGACCTACACGCAAACTGCAAATAAAATCGATCAGTTTGTATAATGTTTATGGGTGTTTAAAATTTCCCCCTCTGTTCACAGTTCAATTTTCACTAGTTACCCGATCCTAATGTTTCCGATTTTGGGATTAAAATTTTAGTTAAAGTCTAAACTTTAGAATAATTTCAACCCCGTGCACAAAATAAGGGTAAAAAGTAGTTGTTTGTTACTCTAAAGTCTAAAACGCCCTCTATCGACAATTTTTGAACATAACCTTTAAATTTTTTTTACAAACAAATCGTGATATAAAGAATGATTTTAGCGAAAACCGCAAACGAATTTACCCTTTTTTCCGTTTTTTATAATCGTTTGAAATTTTGGACCTTAAACTTTAATGGCCCCTAGCTGCTACGGAAGACGTTTGCGCCCCATGGTTTCCTATTTCATAATGTTTGTCTTCATGTCTACTATCACCCCTCAAAGTTTGTCGGTCTGGTAGCGAAACACCCTGTATATTTCCAAAGCAGAGATAGATTTAGTAGAAATATAGGAACGAAAGTCTACCTTCTCCAAAAGGGAAAGAAATCTCTCAGAATGTCTTCTCCGGAAGATTTCTAATTTGCAACTATGGAGTCATTTATTATTTACGCAGGACCTGATTAATGCACAGGCCAAATAGGCCATGGCCTTGGGTCCATTGCTGATGGGGACCCAAAAGTGCATAACAATAATTTAGAAACGAATTCTTAAAAATTCTCTGTTCTGCAATTTGCACAAAAATTTTAAAATAAATAAATAAATAAAACTTGGAAATTGCATCATAATATCTCATAACTTCCAAATATTCCCTAAAGAAAATTCTAGCTATTTTGATTTTGAGCGGCCCTCGAAAAGGTCATGGGCATTGGTCTCCAGACACCATTAATCGGGCTCTGTATTTACATGATACACTTCATCACTTCATGAAAGAGAAAAGGTTCCACAAAGGGTGACACGATGTTACATGGGTAAAGAGTAGGCTATGGGTAACATTTTGTGACATCACACCTAAAATATGAAAACTATAAGGCTTTTTAAGTGCGTTCGTAATTATGTAAATACGTAGCATCTATAGTTGTCGTTCAGTCCGTATGTTTGTCCGTCCGTCCTCATATAACAACGCAAAAATTACCCAACCGAATCGTTTGAAATTTAAAATATATAATTATTACATAATTTTGTCGAGTCATTTCAAATTTTATGAAAATCGGATACATAGATCAATTACAGGGTTGCTGTTGCATGTATGTCGGCTAATTATCTACACTATGGGATATAGGCCCTAAGGGGTGGGATGCCCTCCGTGGGGGTCTTTCTAAGGGAACCTAACCCGTATTTACGCAAGGATCAATTACAGGGACAATCAAAAGTATTCCGTTACATTACGGTCAAAGGGAAAAGGTGTTTCAAATGCATTTTAATGGTGTTACACTTATTCGAACATAATAAAATTAATATGCATCTATAATGTACATATTATAATGTACATTTTACATAATCTGTGGTGAAAAAAACATTTGTTATTGATTTACAAGGCCACACTAAAGTATTCCATTGAATAATGGTATAGGGAGAACATTGTTTGGTGAGCATTTTAATTGTAGTTAACTATTTACAATTTTATGAGAGTGATATTTTTAAAACTTCGTTATCGTACGAACGCACCTCATTTGCTATGCTTCACGTGCAATTTCCAACTTGTTTGTGTTGCTTTCAGGAAATGATTTACATAAACATTTGGCGGTGCATTTTTATGATTTAATGCTGTTCTAGATCAAAAGAAATTTTTGCATCTTGAAATATTGGGATTTTTAGCGGCTATGCGGGACGGGTCTGGGAGCTCCTAAAAATCAGGACACCTGGCGACACTAGCTACTTATTACTGATTTTTTTTTATCAAAAGTTCTTTTCATAATTATCAAATACGCTGTTAAAAATTTGAAATTTTTGCTGCATCGTCACTCCAGATTCCATCGCTTTTATTGAAAACAGTTACTTCACTGTATTATGGAGCGTTATCATTGGTCAAAATAAAGATATTCTATAAAAGCGGTAGAGTGATGTTGCAGCAAAAGTTTCAAATGTTTAACAGTGTATATTTCACAACTCAATAAAATATTAGTTATTGTTGTTCTTTTAATTAAAACAATACTCCAATGTGTACTCCAATACAAACTGAATATTTTCTGATTTATTTTTAGATTCATTTTTGCACTCAAACGCACCACACTGGCGAATTCTCTTATTTAGAAACTATATAAGGTGCCGCGTCTGTCTATTTTTTGATAAATGCAGACAATATTACAAAAAACGCAGTCAAAATTGGTCATTTGAACCAAATTTTCCGAAGCGGGAGGTCTGGAATCGAAAAAAAAGGGTCATGTTGAGAAAATAATTGTTTATAAATCGAATTCTAATTAATTAAGCGAAAAATGAAATCACACGGCATCTTATACATCTCTTCAAAAATCACCTCAGCAAATTTCATGCTTTTATTTTAACAAAGGAACCTGAAAATGTATCAGGAAATTTCGAGCTACTGAGGGTAGATTGGAACTTCTATGCATCATTTGTTTAGTGCTGCCATCTAGCAGAGTAGTTTTTAAATTTAAATGGTACAGTTGTGAAATTTATCGTTTATTGATTCATTATTAAATAAATTATTGCGTACGGATTCAGAAAATAAAATAAACTGAGTAGAATTGATATACTACAAACAAAAAGAATTTATTGTCATCAATATTTCAACTAAAACATTAAGATAGATTTATGTTAGATATTCGATAACTATTAGGAAAAACTACAATTTATTCTGAAAATTGTTTTTACAATTTAGATAGGGCCTGACTGGTGCTAGAGCATGCAGAGCAGAGCCCTATTTTTGAGGGAGGAGCTGCAGGAGTGATTAGAGTTTTTATTAAAAGGGTGTCAAATGATTAAAATCAGCCGAAAGTGACCAAAATTCTTACATTTTCAGAGGAGTTTGGTTCTCCCATTTCCATCTCTGTTCTCATTCACAATCTCACTAACTAAAGAAAAAATAAATAAAAAGAATATTGCCCAGTTAAACTGATGGCATTGAGCTCACAGGCTACGCATACTAATTGCACATTACAGCCTTATATTTTCAAGGGTTAATTCTGTTCAAAAAACAAATTAAGTAGGGGAAACAGCTCTCCCCTTTCTCTTTTTTTATACTTAATCATTGAACCTCCTAAAATATCAAGGACAAGCTTTATCATAAAAAAATCTATATCCAAAATTCAGAGCAAATCGGATAATTCTTAATAATAAAAACCCATTTAGCATTTATATAATTTAAGAGGAGTTATTCCCCTCTTTTATATTTAACCATTAAACTTCCAAAACTATTCAGAGATTTGAACGAAATCTGACAATTCTGCTTGACAAATCCATTTATAAAAGTTAAGGGGAGGGGCATTAGAACCCCCGTTCCCCCTGTTTATACTTATTCAATGAACACCTAATAACAGCGATCACGGACTCGCCTCATCAGAATGATCTTATATCTAAATTTTGAACGAAAACTGTTAATTCTGCATGAAAATCCCGTTTATTTCAATTAAGGGTAGGGGCATGAGCCCCCCCGTTCCCCCTGTTGATACTTATTCAATGAACACCTAATAACAGTCACGGAATCGGCTCATCAGAATGATCCTATATCTAAATTTTGAACGAAAACTGTTAATTCTGCATGAAAATCCCGTTTATATCAATTAAGGGGAGGGGCATGAGCCCCCGTTCCCCCTCTTATACATATCGAATGAACTCCAAAAACTAATCAGGGAAGCGCCTTATCAGGATATACCTATATACAAAATTTCAAGTGGATCCGATATTTTTATCATGAGTTATCGCGTTACGCACGAACATACGAACATACATACAGAACGGACGGGAACATAAGCTCTCAGGCTATGATAGCCTGTGAGCTAATAAAGAATACTGCCCAGTTAAACTGATGGCATTGAGCTCACAGGCTACAAATACTAATTGTACATTAAAGCCTTATATTTTCAAGGGTTAATTCCGTTCGAAAAAAAAATTAAGAAGGGGAAACAGCTCTCCCCTTTCCTCTTTTTTTATACTTAATCATTGAACCTCCTATACTATCAAAGACATGCTTTATCATATAAAAAATCTATATCCAAAATTCAGAGCAAATTAGATAATTCTTAATAAAAACCCATTTAGCATTTATATAATTTAAAAGGAGTTATCCCCTTCTTTTATACTTAACCATTAAACTTCCAAAACGATTCAGAGATTTGAACGAAATCTGAAAATTCTGCTTGAAAAACCTATTTATATAAATTAAGAGGGGGGGGGGAGGCATTAGAACCCCTGTTGCCCCTATTTATACTTATTCAATGAACACCTAATAGCAGTCACGGAATCGCCTCATCAGAATGATCCTAATCTAAATTTTGAACGAAAACTTAATTCTGCATGAAAATCCCATTTATATCAACTAACGGGGGGGGGGGGGGGGCATTAGAACCCCTGTTCCCCCTATTTATACTTATTCAATGAACAACTAATAACAGCCACGGAATCGCCTCATCAGAATGATCCTAATCTAAATTTTGAACGAAAACTTAATTCTGCATGAAAATCCCATTTATATCAACTAACGGGGGGGGGGGGATTAGAACCCCTGTTCCCCCTATTTATACTTATTCAATGAACACCTAATAACAGTCACGGAATCGCCTCATCAGAATGATCCTAATCTAAATTTTGAAAACTTAATTCTGCATGAAAATCCCATTTATATCAACTAACGGGGGGCATGAGCCCCCCGTTCCCCCTCTTATACATATCGAATGAACTCCAAAAACTAATCAGGGAAGCGCCTTATCAGGATATACCTATATACAAAATTTCAAGTGGATCCGATATTTTTATCATGAGTTATCGCGTTACGCACATACGCACATACATACAGAACGGACGGGCACATAAGCTCTCAGGCTATGATAGCCTGTGAGCTAAAAAGTCAGAAACTGCACGTCAAGCGTAACAATTAAGTTGTGTACGTACTGTAATGAAGCTTTAAAAATATTCAGATGTTGGTGTAATAGTATACAATATTCGGATACAGTATAGTAGCCGAAATCTTTTGTGTCTCACTATAAGTACTATCTGATTTTTATTATACAGAAAGTAACCTGTAATAAACCTCAGAAACGTATATCGATTTGACAAAAATGTAAAATAGTTAGATATAATGAAAACGCGAGCCAAACAATGTCCCCCCCCCTATACCATTGTGTAAACGGAATACTTTTGTGTGGCCCTGTAAATTAGTAACAAATATGCTTTGAACCATAGATTGTACATAATGTATATTTTAGTATATAGTTCATAGGTGCATATCAATTACATTATGTTCGAAAGAGTGTAACATCATTAAAATGTACTTGAAACTAATTTTTCCCATCGGCTGTAATGAAACGGAATACTTTTGATTGTCCGTGTAATTAAACTATTCATCCGATTTTCATAAAATTAGAAATGACTCGTCAAAATTATGCAACAATTATATAGGGTAGATGTGCCAATAATGGGCCACCTTCCAGTAATGGGCCACCTCGCACTTTTTGGTTTATAAAAAAATAATAAATAATAGTTAAGCTTTTATTATTTTTTTCTGAACTCTACCTTGTATGCTTTATAAGTTGGATTATTTTTTTACACTTTTCGTCAAAACAATTGGGAAGCAGAAAATAAAGTTTCACAGTTTTTCTGTTTTTCACTGAAAATCTTAATGAACATGCTAAGAGCAGACTTTAATTACTTTAGTTTATATCTTTTTTATTTTTCCGTAAAAGTTGAATGTTTTTGTTTGGTTAGCAATATAAAACATTGAATTTAATATATCAATGGCCATTTACAAAATTTTATTTATTTTTAAGATTTTAGGAGGGGTGGCCCATTACTGGATTGCTTATTTCGTGATTTTCCAGTAATGGACAACCCAAGTGACCAATACAAAAAGTGTTATTTCAGTAGAGATAAAATATTTTGATTTAACTGAAAAGCTAAATAATCAAATTTAATACTTAAATTTTACCTATTAGAATGTAATAAAGGCAATTTCTTTATAAATAGTTGTTTTAAAAAAGTCATCCAAAATTGATACAAAACACAAGCAGAACATTTGACAAAATCTAGATGTGCCGTTACAAAAGAAGTTGTTTTAAGTTGGTCCAGAAATGTAAAATCATATTTGGAAGAAGATATTATTAATATTTTCTTCCGAATTCTAAAGCATACAGAGAGAATTTTCAATAAGGTTAAAACAAGGTTTCTTTTGTGCTCTTAAAACAAGGAAAATTTTGGGATCAAAATCAGTTAAAGATGTGTATTATGTAGTATCAAATAACGAAAAAGAACAAATCACTGTTACGGGATGTTTTTCAGCAACTAATGAGATTGCTCCATTGGTGATAATATATCCATATAAGCATCTTTGAAGGGAAATTGTGGAATCAATCTGGGCCAAAATGATGGGCTATATGATTATCTGAAAATGGTTAGATAGTGCAAGAACATTTATCATTTTAAATGCATTCTAAAATTCCATATTGAATAGTTTGGACTATCGGAAAGGGGTGATAAAATTGAAGATCTGTTATTTATATTTCACAGTAGCACAGCACATCATTTAGATAATGATATGACTGAAGATTGGAGACTTTTTTTAATGCCTTATTTTATCTAAACTTGATTTCAGTAAAACATTGTCTTTATATTATAAATCCTTTAAATTTAAATATTTTGTTTTATATCTTTACAATATAAATCCTTTAATGTTAGTTAATAATATCATTAATATTTTGTTTTATATCCACATTATAAATCCTAGATTATAATAAATTCATAACTTAAATTTAAATATTTTGTTTTATGTTTTTTCATTATAAATCTTTTAATGTAATGAATTTCTAACTAAAGTTTTAATATTTTGTTTTATTAGTATGCTTTCATTAAGTTCTGGAGCAAAATATAATTGAAACAAGTTGGAAATTGCACGTGAAGCGTAGCAAATGAGGTGCGTTCGTACGATAATGAAGTTTTTAAAATATACAGATCTTCCTGATATAGTAGACAATACTTCGGATACAGTACAGTGGTTGAACTCTTTGTATTCCTATAAACATACAGGAATTTTCATTACACCTCAGCAATGCATATCATATTCATAAAATGTGGCAGAGTTTAATATAATTAAAACATGCCCCAAACAATATTTCCCCGTGTAGCATTATGTAGTGGAATACTTTTGTGTGGCCCTGTAATTTAATAATAAATATTCTTTGCATCTCAGATTGTACAGAATTTTTATTTTAGTATATATATATGGCATAGGTTCATGTCAATTTTATTATGTTCGAATGAGTGTAACACCATTAATATGCATTTGCAACTTTTTCCCCATTGACTGTAATGTAACGGAATACTTTTGATAGTCCCTGTAATTGATCTATGCATCTGATTATCATAAGATCTGAAATGACGCGACAAAATTATGTAATAATTATATGTTTTAAATTGCAAGCGATGAAAATGCATTTTAAACTTTTTCCCCATTGATCGTAATGTAACGGAATCCTTTTGATTTTCCCTGTAATTGATCTATTCATCCGATTTTCATAAAATTTGAAATGACTCGACAAAATTATGTAATAATTATGTATTTTAAATTTCAAACTATTCGGTTGGATAGTTTTTGCGTTGTTATATGCAGGCAGACAGACAGACGAACAGACAAACGGACAGACAGACGGACAGACAGAGGGACAGCCGGACGGACTAAACGACAACTATAGGTGCTACGTATTTAAATAACTACGAATGCACCTAAAAACAATTTTCTATTATTTTTTTTAGGGTGGCCCATTACTCGAACATAGGCGGTCCATTACTGGAACATAGGTGATCCATTACTGGGATTTTGGGTGTTTAGACATATTTCTATTATTTAAAATTAAATTTTTATTTCTATTGGGAAATGTAACTGTGGGATTAGTTAAATATTGTTGAAAGATTAATAAAATATGAAAAAAATTGGAATACAACAGTTATAACTATTAATAAAAAAATTATTTTTTAGAGAACTTCCTTAAGGTGGCCCATTACTGGCACATCTACCCTATTTTAAATTTTAAACCATTCAGCTGGGTAGTTGTTGCATTGTTATGTGTTATAGTTATATGCGAACAGGCCGACAGTCAGACAGACAGGCGGATTAAACGACCACTATATAGATGCTGCGTATTTACATAATTACGAACGCACCTTAAAATAAGTTGGAAACTGCATGTCAAACGTGGCAAATGTGGCGCGTTTCTACTATAACTAGTTTTGTAATTATTGGGATTTTTATGTAATAGCTGTTATACTCTTAAGCAAAAATGCATGAGTACAAAATTTTATACAATTGTAAATTCAGTAATACGAAAATAATAGGACTCTATCTTAAATAGGACGTCATCAACACGGAAAACCTAGAATCATTATATATCAGGGGATATCATTAAATGAATTACTTATAATAAGATTTAGTAGAACGGAGAAAGCTTTTATTATTATCTTTTTAAGTTCTGGTTCGATTTTCGATTCGATTAGAATTTAAAATGATTCGACAAAATTCTCCCTAGATTATGCAAATTGAATTTCAGACCATTCGGTTGGATAAATTTACGCTGTTTTATGCGAACACACAGATCAGATGACGGTTATAAGTGCAACATACAGTTGTAAAAACATTTGCATAAATACGACATTTCCCCATAGACCAGAATGACAAAATAATGGAGTACTTTAGAGTGGCTCTGTAAATAAACTATGAAACTTACGTACTTTTTTTTTTCAATACCGAATATAGCATAGTAAGTTTCAATAACACATATCAATTACACAACAATTAAACTATATTAACATAAGTTATAGTTCGGACAAGCAGACGGACAGACAAACCTAATTCTTAAACAGTTTCAACTATGTTGTAAAGGGTACAGTGAAATCACTCTTCCAGAGATTGTCTTCCCATAGACAGCCAAGTTTATTATTTCTTTAAGTGGCCCTGTATATCGTTTTCCTATATTCTAAAAAAACATATATTGACATTTATTAAATTTATTTTAGCGCAAAAACTCATTTAAAAACCGCCTTTAATATATTTTCGTTCATACTCTGTAATCCTTACAGATTCTGTTGTGTTACTTTGTATATGATCTCTATAACATTTAACCATACAACATAATATGAAAAGAATTCAAAAACTCATATCACAACTTAAAATACATTTCCTGCAATCATCTATATAGTATTTAGGGTACACTATATTATTCGAAATTTGTTGCGTGTCCTTGTAAATATTATGGTCTTTCTATTATACAGGAAGTAATTTGTAGTAAACCTCGATAGCATATACAAATTTCATTGTATGTGAAATAATTTAACATAGCTATATTACGTTGAAAACAATGTTTCCCCCTTACGATTAAGTAATGGATTTATTTTGCGTGGCATTGAAAATTAATAACAAATGTTCTTTGCACCACAGATTTTACAGAATTTATGTTTTAGTATATACTTCACAGATGCATATCAATTTTATTCTGTTCGAAAGAGTGTAACATTCTTAAAATGGACTTGAAACTATATCTTCCCATTGGCCATAATGTAACGTAATATTTTTGATTGTCTCGGTAATTGAACTATATATCTGATTTTCATAAAATTTGAAATGACTCGACAAAAATCATGCAACAATTATATATTTTAAATTACCAGCTATTTGGTTGGGTAGTTTTTCTCTGTTATATGCAGACGGAAGGACAGACAAATGGACGGACTGAACTCCGACTATAGGTGCTACGTATTTACATAATTACGAACGCACTTAAAAAACGAACTACATTCGCGAGAGTTAAATTCTCAGTAACCTCCGCGAATATTGAGACTATCTTCCGATACATAAACGGGGATTAGCTTTTATAATTTTTGTAAATGAAAAAAAAACAGCAATTGAAACGCAAAAATATACTAGCAATCCCCGCGGTTTTGTTCGAAATAAATAGTTGAAATATACTTATATGATATTTATATGTCCAAGCTTTATTAGAAGAAATTGTATTTTTAGGAATAATTTAAAAATAATTTAAAAATTTTCCATTTAAGCCACAATTTGACTGAATTTCATCATTACACTGATTCCAAAATGAGACTTAAAATAATAAGAACTAAAGCTAATTCTAAATAAACGATTATTTAAAAATATTTTTAAACTTTTTTGCTCAATTCATACGCTCCTTTTAGTATTCATTTGAAATATTTAATTTTTTAGAAACAATCTACGCATTTATATTTTTAAATTAATCATCATGTCAAAATCAAAGTTTCTTTTCTAAGGATTTACCATCTCTTTAGGGATTGTGGTACTAACATAAAATGCCTATGTGTTGAAAAAGTGATTGTCATCATTAATTTGCCAACGTTAATTTTAAAATTGGTTTGGTATTTCCTCATACTCCATAGAAACATAATTTAGAAAGATTTTAAACGCTTTTTAGAACGTTTGTTATTCCTGCTTACCCCATGTGGTAGTGACATCGGCGTAGAATATAGACTATGTAGGATCAGAAAGTATCACCATTGATTAGCAACCATTACTTTTACGATTGGTTTATTACTTCCTGAGTTTGCACAGAAATCAAAATTTAGGAATTTTTTAGAACGGTTTTCTCCCCAACTTCCCTTCGCTTCACAACTTTTAAATTACCAATTTACTTTCGACTGTTCTTTGAGGATATTTATAATATATTTTATAAGTAACTACCATGCCACACTGTAAAACAAATCACAGTAGTTAAACAGCAAAAGATGCTGGCAATATGGGTGCCAGTAAATTTTGCAGTATAATTACATCAATTGCGTTTTTTAGATTTTACAGCAATCTTGTATAATTTCAGCATTTTTTGCTGTTAATTTACTAAAACTCGTTTTCCAGATTTTACAGCACTCTTGTAGATTTTCAGCATTTTTTGCTGTTTTTTTACTAAAATTTGTTTTTCAGATTTTACAGCACTCTTGTAGATTTTCAGCATTTTTTGCTGTTAATTTACTAAAATTTGTTTTTCAAATTTTACTGTACTTTTGTAGATTGTCAGCATTTTTTGCTGTTAATTTAATAAAATTTGTTTTTCAGATTTTACTGTACTTTTGTAGATTTTCAGCATTTTTTGCTGTTAATTTACTAAAATGTGTTTTTCAGATTTTACTGTACTTTTGTAGATTTTCAGCATTTTTTGCTGTTAATTTACTAAAATTTGTTTTTCAGATTTTACTGTACTTTTGTAGATTTTCAGCATTTTTTGTTATTATTTTACTGAAATTTGTTTTTTAGTTTTAACTGCTCATTTGTAGTTATTCAGTATTTTTTGCAGTTAATGTACTAAAATTTGTTTTTACTGCTTTTTCGTTGATTTTCAGCAATTTTTGAGGTCAATTAAGCAAATTTTATTTCGACTTTATGACACCTTTTTTTCAGTACTTTTTGCTATTTATTTAAGAAATTTTGTTTTTTAAATTTTACTCACCTATCTTTGGAATTTTTGCAGCTTATTCAACATAAAATTAGTTTTTTTAGTTACACAATTTTGCATTTTCTCAGTATTTTTTGCTTTTTAAATTTATAATCAGTTGAGAACTTTTGTAGATTCCACTTTTTTTTGGTTAATTTAATTCCATCATAATGTACATGCTTTTAAATAGATCATTTGTAATTTTTTCAGTACTGTAAATTATACCTTAATTTTCATCTAGTAAATTATTGACATAGGTTGAAAAGTGTATGGAATATTTAAACGTAATTACTTTTAATTATAATTTTGAATTATTTGACATCAGAATTTCAGAAATAAAGAAAAATACCTCCATACAATAGTGATATCAAACATGTGACAATAATATACTATACAAAATTTTAATTACTTATGATTATAGCCCTATTAAAGCATGAGTTAACTGGTTGTGACATTAGGTTATTTTAACAAAATCTTTTTTAAAAATAGTATACACACTTTAAAGTGCTCTCAGGTTTTTATTTTTTTCACTACAATCATTTTCACAACACTAAGTAAAAGGAAGTTGTAAGAAATACTATACAATGCCTTGTGTCTTTTTGGACTGATGGGCCATTATACTCGTTAAAATTTATTTTTAGATTAAAAAAAAATCTTTAAACATGGTGTATCTTCTAAAAAACTGGTGAATTCTTTTCAAATCCATTAACAAGCTTTTAATACCAAGTTTATCAATAGAGTAAAACACTCAAAAATAGAACATTTTGATAATGATAAAAATAGTTTACTACAAAAGTAGTACAAATACACCTCTCTCTGAAGCAGTATTTCTGTCAAGTACATTAACATTACATTTTTACAAGATTTGCTAACATGTACATTTTTTTCTTTAACTGCAATACTTAAATATAGACTTAAGTTCATTGTTAAGTTTCTATATGAAGATTAATAAATTTCTGAAATGCAAAAGTGTAAAGTAGATCTGTCTTCATATGCATGTTTTGAAATTAAATAGTTACATAATTTTTGGTCTTATGTAAATAAAATTAATGTGAAAGAATAACAAAGAACTTTTACAGAATAGAGTGTTAAATTAAAAAATAAATATGTCACATTGAAATCGAGGAAATATACTCCATCATTCATAATTTATCCAAAAGATACAAGTAATCCAGGGATTTATGAAGCTTTTGCCTGTGAGTTTTAATAACGAAATTGTATCAGAGGCTGTCAATAAATTATGTCATGCCTGGAAGGGGGTTTGAGAAACTGTGACAAAGGGGTCGTAGAAGGGTAAAAAGAAATGCAACATCACACATTTTGGTTAAAATAAAAGCATGTAAGACCAATAGATTAAATTTTCAAGTTATTTTAAAAGTATTTTGTGTTTATAAAGTAAAGATAAGATTTAAAGCCAAATATATTAAATTATATTTTGAACTGCAAATTACTAATCTTTCCTATTGCTCTTTCATATTAATATTTCATTGCTGTTTTTGGTTATAAACTTTAACCTTATTGCATATAAAATAAGTACGCAAATTTTTACTGTTATGCTCACAAATGTCATTAAAACAGATAGTTAAAGATTAAAAATATAGTGTGAAATACATTCTATAAGATAGTGCTTTGATTCTGAACGGCAAGTATATTTTATGTAACATAGCATGACATGTAACAAGAGGGAGGAGGAAGGAGAGTAAGGTGAAGTTTGACATTTTGTGGCAAATGAGGAGGGGGGAGGTAAAAAATATTGAAGAAATATGCGACATATTTTATGGATAGATCCAAATTTAAAATTAAACTCCACCTAATCTGAAATTTTAAGCAATGTATGTGTGTGATGGAGGGAGGATAAAGAAATTGTACGTCTGTTTCTACAAACATACCTTTATACAATGTGAGACCTTGATAGTAAGACAGTTATGGATTTAATTATAAGCTCTGTTTTCATTAAAACCCCATCATTGAATATTGTTTTCTAGAAAAGCTTGATTTTCTTGATCAAATTTTAAGAAAAGTAGCATTTTTCCTTTCTTAACGCATTTTTAAATTGTCTTTGCTGATAAAAAATGAAAATTTATTAATTCTTTCCAAAGCACTTCCTATTTGAGTTCCATTAGTACTTCAAGATATGTAATATTGGTTGTTTACAGGACTCAAAATGTAATGGAGGAAATCAAAACAATATTCCAGTTCATGAAATCATGAAATCTTATTGTGGTTTCAACTTAGCGTTATTTACAATCAGGAATGCATTTTTTAAAATTGCTTTTGTACGGTTAGATATAAGTTTCCCCATACATATACTAATTGTTAATTCAAACCAGAAATATAAATTATGATAAATGAACTTTCAAGTAATCTAAAAAAAAATTTCGAAGCATTGATACTAAATTCTACCTTGACCATCAGAATTTGTTTGCTGATTGGAAAAGGTCAGAAATTTCTGTTTCTATTTTAAGCAAATTTACCATATCTACATTAAAGTGTAACTGTATCTAAACAGGGATCATGGAAGCACAATTATATATAAAATTCTTTTCTTGCAATTGATCAAGTTTCCTTAGAAATAAGTCTGAAAGATAATTTAGATTTAAAAGAGGAAAAAACAAAACATGAAAATTGCAATTAAACAAAGTTTAATTTTAACAACAAATACAAGCCACAAGTTATGATCTACAACCATTCGTAATCCGATAATTTATTTAACAATGATGATACTCGTGGCATTATGCCATATTTTAGGCTGTTCTTTCGCTGTTTATTTCCCCTGTTTGGATTTAATGTTCAACAAGCACCTGGAAATAAAAAAAAATAAAAAAGGTAAGACTTTTAAAAACACATATTGCATATACATATTCCCAACAGTATACCATTTTGGTGAATTGCATTCAGAAGGAATTAAGGAGTAGTATAATTATATAGGGTAGATGTGCCAGTAATGGACTGCCTTCCAGTAATTAACTGCTTCACAATGTTTGGTTGGTGTTTAAGAATAATAATAGTTAAACTTTTATTACTTTTTTTTCTTAACCTTCCCTTGCATGCTTTATAATCTGGATTATTTTTTTTACATTTTTCGTCAAAGGCATTAGGAAGCAGAATAAAATTTCAGGGACATGCGAAGAGAAAATTGCACCCGGGTCAAAGACCGAATTTGGTGCCCCCCCCCCCCCCCTTTCCCAACTTTTTCTTATGACAGGCCAAAAGTTATGATGGTAGTATAAATTTGGTATCCCCTAAATTTTCATGCACAGAGCAAACGTCCCCTTCCTCCCCCCATTCGCAAGACACTGTAAAGTTTCACTGTTTTTCATTGAAAACCTATATAAAAAAGCTAAGAGCTGACTTTACTTATTTAATATTGTTTGTTTTCCTGTAAAATTGTAACGTTTTTGATTGAATAGTAATATAAAACTTTGGATTTCAACTATTGTTTTTTTAATTACATGAAACAGTAATAAGACAAAAAAAGGAGGAGCTTAAGATCAGTATAAACCAGAGAAATATATTTGTATGGATTTGTTAAGTTTAGATGAAAAATTTGCAATCCACAATTATTCCAATATTAACGTCTTCATTATTAAGAAACCAGGTCATATTGAAGTCTACCTCAACTAAACATCTTTAAAATTAATTAAAAAAACACATAAAAAAGGTGCAGTGTAACAATTTAAATTCTTTGTAGAAAATCAACTTCGGCCAATAAAGGTTAATTTGGGTTAAAAAAAAAAGCCGATTAAGACTAACAAAAGCCACCAGCATAGCATTGCTTTTTAAATTTTACCAGGCTTTTTTACAACCCTTAAAATAAGTTACTTTTATACTTAGAATTTTTAATACAATTGTTGTGAATTGTAGGCGAGCTGTGATTACACCTTTCCTTTTTAACAAAACAACTCTTTATTAAACATATAAAAAACTCAATTGTATAAATAACAGAACATATTTTAAATAAAACATATTAAATATTATATTAAATGACCAATCCACGGCCTTTTACTGCGCGACACTTCATCGACGAAGTCTTACAGCAAGTGTTTGAAAAGCTCCACTGAGTTCTCCAGCTAATCTGCATTCTCGCCAAAACATGCCACACAGGACCGGAGGACGCCAAACCAGAGGACGCCAATGTCCCATTCCACTCACTATCCGCTAAAACTTTGAAATGTTTTTGTCCCGTTCCATTCACTCTCCGCTACAACCATGAACTGAATTATGAATCAGTTTCCATTTTTCAGATCAGGAAAATAAACGTCGCTACACAATCATACATTGTCCAAAAAGGGGGAAAAATCCAATAAGCTCTTTTTTTTAGGGGCCAAAATGTAGGGCCAAAATCAGAGTTTTTTTTTTTTTTTTTTTTTTTTTTTTTTTTTGGCTTTATATCATTCTACATGCATTTCATTCAATAATTCAACGAATGTGTATATTTTTTATTATGCTTATTTTATTTTACATTATTATCTATTTGACCTTTATATTATAAATAATTTAATCAGTTTTAAAATTATCTCAGTTTTGATCATTTTAGTTTATTATTTTACTATATTGAAAACATTTCTTATAATGAATTTACAAAAAAATTACTAGAAATCAACAAAATTCTAAACTCCATGTAACCTCTGGTCCCAAGATGTGCGAATTTGGGGGAGTCCACTGTATTATAATAAATTCCATAAGCCAAAATGTACTAGAACAAACCAAAACAATATTATGGCTTGTGAAATGATGACAAAAATTGTTCCGTTTCATGAAGTTAAACTAAAGTTGGTCTTGTATGTGCGGTTATTATAATTATTAGTTTTATACCTGCAGCTTATTATAATCTCAAACTTTTTAATTAGAATCTTGAATGCATTTTAAATTTTTGATCAGTAAGATAAATTTGTGTACAGTTTCAGAAAAAAAAATAGTAAACAATTATTTTGAAACATATCATTTTGTAGAATTTTCCTTTCTAATCCCCCCCCCTTTTTTTTGGGGGGGGGGGTCAGATAAGTAGGCAAAATTTTTTAAGACAGAAAGTAATGTATTTATTAACGACCTCCAACTAAATTGTATCTTTTTGAATGGGAAAGAATTAAGCTCAATGAGACAGACACCTTTCAGAGATATAATTCTTAGACATTTTTGCATGCTTAAAAATAACAATTTATAAAACTGTAAATAATCTAGTTGATATTTTGAATTTTTTGCTTTGAAATGCATGTCTTATTCATTTAGTTGAAATTTAATATGAAATTTAATAATGGCGCCGTGGCCTATGGGCGCCAAATTGAGAGAAGTTGTTATATATCTATATTGGGGTGGGGGAGCAAAATTTCTTGCTGGCCCCGGGCGCCAAAAAACATAGCTACGCTACTGATTGAAAGAGCTTTGAGAGCAAATTGTTATTTATTCTACGTTTTAAACTGAAATTATGCTTATTTATATGAAATTATGCTATAATTTAGTGATGAACATCTGTTATATGTGCTATACATTGGAATGTAAACATTAAAATTTGCGATTAACGCATTACTTCCCAAAAAATCATGTTAAAACAAAGTACAACATTTTCAGACATAAATTAAAACATGTATGATAACAAAACCAAATTATTTAATTGGATGAATAAAAAAAGACAAACGGTAAAAAGAATCAAAATAAATGAAATGGAAGTTAAGTTCTCACACAGTAAATCCAAATGATTAGTGACTGACTGTTCGATATTTTGTATCTTCCTTAAGAAAAATGATAATGCTGATGTCTAGGCATCCCAAATTGTTAGGAAGTCTTTCTCAACCAAGCTGCAACAGTTGTTTCCAATATACATTTTGAATATTAATTTTCATTCAGTTACAGCTGGTTAACTTTATAAATTTCTTTTGATGAAATTAAAAATTTTCAACTAGTTTAATTTCTCAGATCTTCCTACAGATAGATATTCATGCTGAGACTGACTGCTTTTGATTTGAAAAAAAAAAAATGTTTAACATGAAAAAATGTTAGAAAAGCATGATTCAGAAAATGGATGTAAGCTGATGGGATGAAAATCTGAGACAGTTTGGGGGAAATATCAAGATTTGTTGGCACTTCCACCTTTTTGTACGAGTTTTATGAATATTTTTGTTTGCCAAGGAAAAAAAATGTAAAAACAGAAAGTGGTTGGTTTTTTATTTTGCTTCTTAAATTTTGAATAAAAATTGACATTTAAAGGAAAATACGATAGTTTAAAGGGTTAATACAATAATTTAAAGGAAAGAAAGATTTGTGAACTTGGATGTTTGACGGAAAAAATATATATGTATTTCTAGTCGGTACGGTTTATGCTAAAATTACGTAGTTCAGATTTTAATTTAATAAAATAGAAATTATGTATTATAGCCAATTTATAAACTAACTTCGGGTAAGATTTTCGATTTGTCAGCAGAAGAGCTAAATTAAAATTTTTATACTAAAATAAATAAATAAAACTTTTACGCTAAGCAGTAAACAGCTGGACAAAAATTGTAACTCTTTAAATTTTAAATATAGAATATTTTTAAATTACAATTAATTAACAAATAAAGAAATGCGTATGAATAAAAAAATTAAAACTAACACTTACCTTTATTATATAGACAGAGTTGAAACTTGTTCCAGACTCCGTAGAAAGCAGAAGAGGGGGGGGGGGAGGAGGTAGATTAATGATTAGATTTAATGAAATTTTTAAGACATATTCTCGTATCTTTTGCTAAAATCGTGGGTGTATTTCACGACTCCTTTCGTAGATGGCGCTTACAAAAAAAAAAAAAAAAAAAAAAACAGCAAAAAGGACTGTGAATTGTATTTTTTCCTTTTCTAGAAAGAAAAACAGTCTTTTCCACTGTTATATTCACCGTTATTTTTTACTGTGCATATTTAAAATTTCTAGACTCTTTAGTACAATCGAAATCACCATTTTGAATATTTTTTACTCCTACAACCATGTGCTGATAGGGTCATCAACATAAAATATAACTTAAATTTGTTATGTTTTAACCAGGCTCTATCCGCCATGAATTTACTTTTAAAATCAAAGTATACAAATATAAGTATCCAAAAAGACATATAGTATATGTCTTTTTTTCATATCAGAAATGTGAGTCCAAGTCGCCAACAGGTCTTTTGGACACTAGAATTATAAACTGGATTGACAATTAGAAAACTCTATAAGCGATTGACAATCATCGATATCAGAAAGTGAGATTCTAGAGCAAAAGGCTAGTTCGATCGCTTTTTGCGAGAAACGCATTTTACTGACCGCGCAAGATGGCCCCCACAGTACTCCACCCCCAGTGAGAAGAACGCGTTGACGTTGGACGAGCGATATGCACTCGTGTTGCGCTGGCACGTGGCGGAGTGATGCGTTGTCGTTGTCGCGCTGCCGCCGATTGCACGTGTGACCCCTCGATGATGCGCAAGCAGGCTTTGGTCGTGTGCTGTGAGCGTTACACAAGCTTTCGTGCTGCGAGCGTTTCGCAGGCTTTGGATGCTGGGGGTGTTTTCAGTGCTGCCATCTGTTGGTCTAGAGCGAAGGTGGTGAAGTGCGTGTTCGTTTGTCCAAGGTCACCAATGCAGGCGAAGTGCCCAGGCAGGGTTCGAACTGGAGTACCCACGGTCAGAAAGCGAGATTCTAAGTGCCGAGCAAAAGGCTAGCTCGATCACTTCTTGCGAGAAACTCGTTTTACTGACCGCGCAAGATGGCCGCCAAACTCTTTTCCGCTATCTTCTTCAAAATATTCACGCACACACGCCCAATAAAAGATCAACAATTTTTATTTATTGTCAAAATATGTGAAATAATTTCGGTTTAAAGCTCTTCTCAATGTCTCGCCTCCTAGTCCTATTTAGTAATTTTGTGCCTCAATTTAGTTACATAATTATCTTTGGTACCAAAATGTATTGAGTCATTCTTACAAATATTTATAGAAGCATTTTTTTTTCTTCATCGTTTGGATACAGTGTCTAGATGTATATAGTGTGGAAATCACATATATCTGTATTGCTTTAGAATGTATTCAAAAGATTACATTATTTTATACAGCGCTGCCATCGCATTTTTTACTGGCAAGTGTAAACAATAAGCGTTAATTACAGCATTTAAAAATATGCGGTGTGAAATTAATGAAAAATGTATCCCTGAATAAGTGCAATGAATTTAAAATAATTTTCGTCCATTCCTAATGTATTGAATACTACAACACAAATCTTTTTAGGTGCGTTCGTAATTATGTAAATACGTAGCACCTATTGTTGTCGCTCAGTCCGTCCGTCCGTCTGTCTGTCTGTCCGTCTGTCTGTCTGTCTGTCTGTCTGTCTGTCTGTCTGTCCGTCTGTCCGCATATAACAACGCAAAAACTACCCAACCGAATCGTTTGAAATTTAAAATACGTAATTATAACATAATTTTGTCGAGTCATTTCAAATTTTATGAAAATCGGATGGATAGATCAATTACAGGGACATTCAAAAGGATTCCGTTACATTACGGTCAATAGGGAAAAAAGTTTTAAATGCATTTTAATCGTTTGAAATTTAAAACATATAATTATTGCGTAATTTTGTCGAGTCATTTCAAATGTTATGAAAATCGGATGCATAGATCAATTACAGGGACAATCAAAAGGATTCCATTACATTACTGTCAATGGGGAAAAAGTTTCAAATGCATTTTAATGATGTTATACTCATTCGAACATAATAGAATTGGCATGAATCTATGAAATATATACTAAAATATGCATTGTGTACAATCTGTGATGCAAAGAATTTTTATTATTAAATTACAGGGCCACACAAAAGTATTCCACTATATAATGCTATACGGGGAAACATGGTTTGGTACGTGTTTTAATTATATTCAACTATTTCACATTTTATGAATAAGATATACGTTGCTGAGGTGTAATAAAAATTACTTCCTGCATATTTACAGAAACGTAAAGATTTCGACTACTATACTGTATCCGGAGTACGCTCTACTATATCAGCAAGATCTGAATATTTTTAAAACTTCTTATCGTACGAACGCACCTCATTTGCTACGTTCACGTGCAATTTCCTACTTGTTACTTCTGTGTTTCTTAAAATTTATTTTTCAAAAATAAGTTTTTTGTAATATCTAACTAGTAACTCACATCATAAATATCTAAATAAAAGCACAAGATTTCTATTTATTAGGACCAATAAACTCGATCATAACGTCCTCCAGTGAAAATGTAATTTTTTTTTGATACGACTTTACCTATTGCATTCCATTCTAGATACTGTAATTTGGATGTAACAACAACAAGACCTGTTTCGCCTGCGTTGCGTTCTTTTATTATGAAAATGAAAGCAGAAAATTGCCAAGAAGGGATAATCGCCAAAAAAAAAAACACCCCTTTGGCAAGGAAAACTCTCGCCAAATCTGGGCCATTTCAGCTTCAAGTATTTCCGAAGAGAACAAAGGGATCCGTTATCTAGTTGTTATTTCTGATCTATGAGTGAAACAAAACATTACGAAAAAGAAAGATCGCCGTCAAAAAAGACATCCTTTTGGGGATGACATCTTGCAGAGAAATGCTTCAAGAATCGGCTGATGGAATGAAGGGGTTTATTATCTACTCAATTTCTCATCTAAGGGCTGTGCAATAGGGTGGGCCGAAAAAAACTTTTTTTCGATTTTCGATTATGGCTGGTGCGGAAAAGTGGCCACTATTGGCACTCAGTTCATACAAAAAATTTGAGATTTTTTGGACATTTCTTTACCCTGCCGCAAACGGCTTGAAGTTTTGCAAAAATATTCATTTTTGAACTTTTTTCGAAAAAAATTAAAAAATGTTAAATAAAATTTATTTTGGTTGTATTTATTTGAAAAGGCATACTTAATGTACCAAATGTTTAAATAATATCTGATCATGCATTATTTAATATCTATGTGTATTATAACCAAGGCTATTTTTATAGCTTTTTCGCGTATATCAGGCAAAAGTTGTATTTGTTTGAATCGATCGTTAGTTTCTATATTATTTATGTCCCTTGGTCTTCTTCATATTTTTTCTATGTGTCAAACGTCATCTATTTGGGGAAAGACAGCAGTATACTTCAAAAACAAATCTGGAAGGTGAGAAAGTGGTGAAGCAGGACTCTAAGTGAGCGCAATGACTCGTCGTAATACTCAGGGAGTGAAGGACAAAATAGCTGAGAGCCAAAATGCGATAAAGGATTCTTATTATTTATCCTTGCTCAGTAACCTGCGACATTTGTTCAGTGTTAACGTGAAACCTTTTTGTAGTGATTATGCAGTACTTTTTGGGTCGTTTAATGTGGTATTATAGTGTTTTGTTTGTTTTATTACAACGAGTTTAGAAATGGCTAGTATAAAGGGCCATGACAATGCAAAGACACGTAATAGCGTGAAAAGTAACTTTTTGGGGACGTCATGCATATTGAAATAATTGCAATTGCCAACTTATGCTGATAATCATGCGCCACTACTACTGGTTGCTTCACCATGTAGAAGTTGTAACAGCAGAGGATACGAATCTCGTCATCGATAAAAACAAAGTCAGAAGAGAGAAATAGAAACTTGGAAAGAAGATACAGGCAGAAGAAGTTATTGAAAGAAGGAAAATTAAAAGCATATTTTTTATGGTAGAAAGGATAAAAGTATATTAAGAGGAAGAAAAATAACAAGCGGCACCGTCGAGAGAAAGGCCGAGGAACACATCACCGCGTTCCGGTCACGGAAAAGAAATAGCAAAATCATTATACAATCTTCCAAGTCACCACAAGTTAGACTTTTCTGAACTGACGAGGTATCAAGGTAACGGAACGAGGTATCAAGTAATCCGAGTATTCCTAACCAGGTTCAAACAACACGGCGATGTGTTCCTCGCCTTTCTCTCCACTGTGCCGCTTGTTATTTTTCTTCCTCTTAATATACTTTTATCCTTTCTGCCATCAAAAAATATGCTTTTAATTTTCCTTCTATCAGTAACTTCTGCCTGTATCTTCTTTCCAAGTTTCTATTTCTCTCTTCTGACTTTGTTTTTATCGATGACGAGATTCGTATCCTCTGCTGTCACAACTTCTACATGGTGAAGCAACCAGTAGTAGTGGCGCATGATTATCAGCATAAGTTGGCAATTGCAATTCTTTCAATATGCATGATGTCCCCAAAAAGTTACTTTTCACGGTATCACGTGCCTTTGCATTGTCATGGCCCTTTATACTAGCCATTTCTAAGCTCGCCGTAATAAAACGCACAAAACACTATAATGGCACATTAAACGACCCAAAAAGCACTGTATAATCACTACAAAAGGGTTTCACGTTAACACTGAACAAATGTCGCAGGTAACTGAGCAAGGATAAATAATAAGAATCCTTTATCGCATTTTGGATCTCAACTATTTCGTCCTTCACTCCCTGAGCATTACGCTGAGTCATTGCGCTCGCTTAGAGTGCTGCTTCACCACTTTCTCACCTTCCATATTTGTTTTTGAAGTATACTGCTGTCTTTTCCCCAAATAGATGACGTTTGACACATAGAAAAAATATAAAGGAGACCAAGGGACATAAATAATATAGAAATTAACGATCGATTCAAACAAATACAACTTTTGCCTGTTATACGCGAAAAAGCTATAAAAATAGCCTAAGTTATAATACACATAGATATTAAATAATGCATGATCAGATCTTATTTAAACATTTGGTACATTAAATATGCCTTTTCAAGTAAATACAACCAAAATAAATTTAATTTAACGTTTTTTAATTTTTTTCGAAAAAGTTCAAAAATGAACATTTTTGCAAAATTTCAAGCTGTTTGCGGCAGGGTAAAGAAATGTCCAAAAAATCTCAAATTTTTTGTATGAACTGAGTGCCACCAGTGGACACTTTTCCGCACCCGCCATAATCGAAAATCGAAAAAAAGTTTTTTTCGGCCCACCCTATTGTGCAACCTCTAGGTACTAATGCGCCTCGAAGCTCTGTTTTAAATTTTTTTTGATTAGACTCTTTTTTTAGCCTCCGATGCTATTTCTTTCAGACAAGCTAAAAATGTTGTGTCATTATCCCTGAATTTTCTATTCAATCGATTTTGATAATTATTTTTTTAAATGAAAGCTATTTATTTGTAGTTGTGCCCATTTTAGCTATTTTTTAATTTATTTCCATTTTTATATTTTATTTTTAATTTTAAATGCTTTTTTACGATATTTCTTCAAATAGTGGCAACTCAGTTTAGTTTTTCTCTCGACAATAAAAATTTATTTTCCATTATCATAAGCTTGATCTCATTAATGAACTTGTCCTCGCATTTAAAAGAAAAAAGTTGTTTTCATAAAATTTAAGCACAATAAAAGGATTGCGTATAATTGTGCACTAACTGAGGTTAAAAAAAATATATATTTACGAAGAAATAATATTAATAATTTAAATAAAATAACAGAAAATAATTTATGATAAAAATTAATGTCTAAAGCAAAATAAGAAAATTTTCAAGTGAGGAAAATGATGTCATTCAGCAACCGGATAAATGGGATTTACAATATTATTACGGACGCCTTTTTCATATTACTAATGACAGTAACTTTTAAAAAACATTTGAAGAGAAAATGACGTCACTATTTAAAACATCGCATTTTTACTCATAGCGATATTACATTTCAATATTTCTTTTCATTTTGGACACTGAGATTGAGATTTTACTTTCGGATGACTTCAGTTAGTGAAAATAATGTCATAGTAAAAATGAAATTAGTTTTTTTTAAACCTCCGATGCCATTTCTTTCATACAAGCTAAAAAGTGTCAAAAATTGTGGCCCACTTTTACTTACCTATCATACGCAGTATCTTGCAATCGTTTTAAAAATCGAAAAAAAAAATTTGACGGATTTACACGTTTCAGATACTGGAAATTCCGAAAACATATTTTTAGAAAAAAAAATGCCGTCCGTCTGTCTGTCTATCGGTCTGTAAACGCTCTATCTCACGAACAAATGGAGATAGAGACTTAAAATTTTCTATGTACTTAGTAAGTAAGTATAGGACGAAACCTATTTAATATCAGTAACCTCGATTATCCGGAACTATCTTTTTCGGACTCTCGAAAAATTCGTTCTGATGAAATGTATAAAAAAATTTTCGATTTTTTTTTATTTTAACAAAAGGACGTAAAAGGCAATAAAATAACACAAATTTTGCATCAAGAACGAAGTCCGTCGGATTAATAGTTGCCAAGATATTTGTAATCCTGTTTTCCACATTCTTCGATTTTTCATGACCCTCTATTTTCTTCAAATTTCAATTCAAAGATATGTTTTAATTGGAAATGAGACTCTTAATCTGACGCAGTTAGTTAATATGATTATTGTTTTTGGAGTTATAAGGATGTTTCTTTTACGCAATCCGGTACTACTTGTGTAGTTTGGTGTTTTACATAATTTGTCGAAATGGGGCAATTCATTAATGGAGCATTACTATGTATATTAAGAATCTATAAATATACGTTTAAATTTTGTCTTGGAATTGCAATGCATTTTATAAATAGTTTTCACATATTTTATTTTCACATATTATACAATGCATATCCATGATGGGTAAGTATTACGGTGGCTCCCAACGACTAGTTTCGTAATCTGGCCGTTAAAACGAGACATTCATACAATTTTATTGTTAAATGCATTTCCTTTTTCTCAGAGTCTATAAAAAAGCGTTTAAACTAAAGAAAAAAGTCGTTTTTGATGAATCTAGTCAATGAAGAAGTAGCATGTCAAATTGTATCTCTTTATTATTCCGCAATTCCAATGTCTCAGAGAGAAATTGCTAATCAATTAGGTACTTCAAGTCGTTCTGTTTGCTATTATATTGATAAACACAAGAAATATGAAGTTAGTTCATTGCATTCTAAACGGGATCGCCCTTAAAAAAACCTGTACCGATTTTTTTTTTTTTTTTTTTTTTTTTTTTTTATCGGAGGCGAAATTGAATTCTGCAATGGCTGAATCTACATTCAACTTGTATTTATTTTTATGCGATTTTTAACTTTTTCTTTTTTTTTAACATTTTGAGACGAGTTTTCTGTTGTTAATGTCATTTAATTATTATTCATTTTTTTTTTTTTTTTTTTTTTTTTTTTTTTTTTTATGGATAATTTTTACCTTATCATATAACATAGCAGAATAATGCCGCAGGAAATCTGAAATTGGTCAGAAAAATAATATTTGTATGAACTAATCATAGATTTCTCATATAAATAGACTCAGAAATAGCAACTTAGCAACCGCTTTTCTTCAAACATTGACCACCTCCCCACCATCACATGATGGTGGTGAGAATTCCCGCCAAACCGTTTTCTCCCGCCTCATCCCACCAGCCACGAAGACCTATTTCGTCTGCGATCGCCAAAAAAGACATCTTTTTGGCGATGAAAGGTTATTTTTAGGTGAATCTCCGATTCTTCAAGAATCGGTGAAGAGAACAAAGGGATACGTTATCTATTCCATTCCTCATCTAAGGAAATAATTAAAACTACACGGGATTTTCCTGAAGCCAGAAGTTGTAACTTTTCTCCATTAGATGACACTTGAATTATTAATAGCCTCTATTCCAAATTCATATAACCGGCGCCAATACGCAAAAATTTTTTCCCAACCAGGTTTTGCCATCCAATCTGTGTCTCGCAATCTGATTGGCCAGAGCTTTCGGCATGAATTTGACGCTTTTTGGCAGGAATCGTGCTTGGCGAAAAACACTTCTTTGTTTTAATTTTTTGTTTCTTATAATGTAAGATTTTTTTTAGAATGAATCTTGGTAAGTTATGTTTATTTTTACTTTGTTCAATAGAAGAAAGTATTGTAACCGAAATTTTTTTCGACTTCCAGTTTTTGACAGATTTGCACATTTTAGAGATCAGAGGTTCCAAAAAACATGTTTTTAGAAAATGTCTGTCGGTCCGCGTGTGTGTGTGTGTCACGTGACGTATTCAGGGGGTGGGCTGATGGGGCTGCAGTCCCCTCCGAAACTTGAAAAAAAAAGAAAAAAAAAACCTGAAATATAATTACAAAAGTTTATAAAAATGCAACGGAATCTGCGAAGATAGACTTTTTAGGGATCAGAATAAATTTTCGTTTCAGGAGGTTTTTATTTAAAAAGTATTATTTCGAAGAGATCACAAGGAAACTGTTTCAGTCGAATTTCCGTTATACACAGGCTATCTTTACAGGTCATAAAAACGTTACTAATTAAGACGAAAACCCTTTTAAAACAAAATATTTGCAGTCCCATGCGATTCAATCTTAGCAGGGTCTGTATAATTTATGCATTACCTGTTATGAAAAAATATACAATTATAATATACAATTTAAAAAACAATCGGACAATGGCGAGTTTATCTCGCATAGAAGTGATTACGTACTACAAAATACAACCGAGTATAAAGTTTAAATATGGTATTTTACGAAGCGCGCTTCGAAAGCAGGTCGAAAAGTTACAATACCGCCTCGGTCCGTGGGGATGTTTCATAGATAGGTTTCTAATTGATAACATAGCAAATTGACTATATTTAAAAAAGACTATTTTTATAATACAGAATTTTATTTCGTTATTTCAGTTTAATTAGAGTTGTTATTTTTTCTTTTTGAATAAAGTAACTACATTGAGAGTAGTAATTTAAGTTAGGTAAACAAAGTTATTTTTAGTACTCTGTAATGCAATAATTTATAGTCATTCACGCATATGTTTCAAGATTGAAACAGATTCCAATGAAATGAAGATACTGAGCTAAGGAATAAAAACTCACTATCATTAAAGTAATTTTTTAATATCCAACAAATATAGCAGTTTTAGACAATTATATAACTGGATTTTCAACTTTTTTCAGTGAAAGGATATGATAGGGGTTTTTAGAAGATGTTCCTTTTTTAATGGATAACTACTGTGTTATATTTCAACAACATATTCGAATTTTGTATGATGCTTTGTTTAGAGGAGGTCCATTTTTAAATGGCTAAATACTGTTATACTTTACAATATATTCTAGTTTTGTAAGCATTAAGTTATTTTTCTTTAAATAAGGGGACAAGGGACCTTGAAATCCTTAAAAATAATTTTTTTTATTTTTTGTAAATTTCACCTAAATATTATTCAAGGGTACATTATATGCATTATAACATGCATTTATCACAAAAAAAATTTAAAAAAAAAATTATTTTTGACAAAAAAATGGCATTTTACGCAGCGTCTTCGAAATCTTCGAAATGCGCCCTGCGCATTCCATATCAATGAAAATCCCCAATATTTTTTATGAAAGTTTGTTTTATATATATAAACAAAATTGTGCATCGAATTTTGAATATTTGAATTCAAAAGGTTAAAAAAAAAAAAATTGAAATTTTGGAAATTTTTTCGATTTTTTTTTCAAAATTTTCAAATTTTTTCAATTTTTTTTTTATTTTTTGTAAATTTCATCTTAAATATTATTCAAGGGTGCATTATATGCATTATGGCATGCATTTATCACAAAAATATTTTTAAAAAAATATTATTTTTGAGAAAAAAATGGAATTTTATGCAGCGTCTTCGAAATCTTCGAAATGCCCCCTGCGCTTTCCATATCTATGAAAATCCCCAATATTTTTTTGGAAAGTATGTTTTATATATATAAACAAAATAGAGCATCGATTTTTACATATTTGAATTTTAAGATGTAAAAAAAAAAAATTGAAAATTTTGAAAAAATTTCAAAATTTCAATTTTTTTTTTTAACCTTTAAATTCAAAAATAAAAAATTCGATGCACAATTTTGTTTATATATATAAAACAAACTTTCATAAAAAATATTGGGGATTTTCATTGATATGGAATGCGCAAGGCGCATTTCGAAGATTTCGAAGACGGTAAAATGCCATTTTTTTGTCAAAAATAATTTTTTTTTTTTTGCATTTTTTTTTGTGATAAATGCATGTTATAATGCATATAATGTACCCTTGAATAATATTTAGGTAAAATTTACAAAAAATAAAAACAAATATTTTTAAGGATTTCAAGGTCCCTTGTCACCATAACATCACAAGGCCAAAAAAGGAAAAAAAAAAAGAAAAAAATTATTTGCTTTTATTCTTCTTGAAAATAAAATAAAAAGCGATTTGAGAATCATTTTCAAAAAGTAACATATTAATTACTTTAGCGTATTCAGAATAGTGTTAAAATATCAACATCATTCGGATGTTGTGTATAAAGATATTTGCATACAAAAAAAGGAAGGAAAAAAAAAACTAAGATGTACTACTTACAAACTGAATTTTGTTGTGTGTAAAAAAAAAAAAAAAAATTAGCGGAAATTTTAAGTGGGCATTTAGGTGATTGATTATTATTTCCACAAATCTTGAAAATGTTTTATAAGTATAAATATTTCAGAATTACATCATAAGCCGAGAAATGGGCAGGAGAAATTGAAATTTCAAGCGAAAATTAGATGACCGATTATTTATTTGTCATTTCAACAAAATAACTATCTAAATAAAAAAATATATATTGTTGATTTGCACTTTTTCTAAAAACATTCTCTGAAATTCCTATTTCCACAAAATTATGCAAAGTTTAAAATCTGTAATTATTTCTTTTTAACATGATATCTCGTATTTTTTATTTTATAGTACATTATTACAGTTTTTACAATTCCCCAACTAATGACAATTTTATTTCCTTCTCTCCAAGCATATAATCTTTAGAGTGTACAGAGTTTCATAATTATAAGAATTATTAAATTTAAAATCAATATTTAAAATTTTAAGAAAGGCAAAATTTATAATTTATTTGAATAATTATAAATTCAATTAAATAAATTTATAATTAAACCAAATTATAAATATATAGAAAATTAAAAAAAATAATAATAATATAAATTTAAAGAATATGTTAAATAAAAAAAAAATAGCGAATTTATTAAATTTTTTTTCTCTTAAACTTTTTATAATATTGCTAATTTGTGGTTATAGTAAATAATCTTATATAAATCTCCTATCTTCATAAATTTTCATTTTGTCATCTTTTAATCTACACAACCTTCCTCGTGATTCTTTAAAAAGTAGCAGAATACTGTCGAAACGCAGATGATCCCACTCCCTTGCTTTTTCATAAGTTAATGGAAATTATTTTCTTTTTGTAAAAATCACTTTTGCCATTGATCCCTATTTTAAACAAAAACTCTATTCAAATTTAAAAGAATTCTTCCCTTTCTACGCCCATCCTACCTAAATTCTCTTCTTTTAGGATTTTCGCCAAGCACAATACCTTCCCGCCAACAAAAGTCTCTTTGACGCAGCCAGCTCTGACCAATTAGATTACAAGATGGTAAAACCCAGTTGGGGGAAAAAAATATGCCGCCAATATCATTTTCCCCAGCTCTATAACCTTGCCTCAGCATTGATCATAACCGCATCCGTGTGAGTTACAATCAGAGCTGAGAGCGTACCAACTTAATGCTGGAATCTGTCGTAAGATAACAAGTTGCGCCAGCTGGTGGCAGGGGTGCAAATGAATGCGCGGGTTTGACGTCATATATGCGCAGATGTTTATTACCTCCGCATCTCTTGCGCATATTTTCTGATTTTTCACTCAATCATGACAGATTAATCAAGTCTACGAGATATATTGCAAAATATTTTTGTTACGGTTTGTATCGATAAAATCATGTACATTTAAAAAAATAGTCACAATATCATCTTAATTTCGGGAGAAAAAGCACTAATTAGTACTCATAAGTACCATATAATGTTACGAAAAATATTGACTTTTACCCTAAAATTAAAATGACAATGCGACTTTTTTTTTAAATACCCAGATTTTTTTTTATTAAAAATATATGTATTTAAAAAAAGTCGCATTGTTATTTAATTTTAGGGTAAAAGTCAATATTTTTCGTAGCATTATATGGTACTTATGAGTACTAATTAGTACTTTTTCTTTCGAAATTAAAATGATATTGTGACTATTTTTTTAAATGTACATGATTTTATCGATACAAACTGTAACAAAAATATTTTGCAATATATCTCGTAGACTTGATTAATCTGTCATGATTGTGAGAATAGCTTGAAATTTGTGATTGAATTTTTAATGTGAAGTCTCGAAATAGCTTTGTCTGTTTAAAAAAAAGAGAGAGAAAGAGAGAGTGTGTAATCTACGATTTTAAGAAAATTATTGTCTTGATCTAGAATGTTAAATATTTAACCAAATAAATTAACAATATTTCTTTGTTTAACAAAACAACATTTAATACATACATTTAAAATTATTCCGAATATACGTATAATGAAATAGGTTTTTAAATTAAAAGAATGAAATGTTCGCAAGTTAAATAATAAAAGTCGATACGACCAAGAAAACATTGGATTTTTATCGTCTGCAATTAATAATTAAAAATGGAACTAAAGTTAAATATTTTATTTAGTATTAAATTCTATAGATTTCTAAACATTGCTAAACATTATATTATCATAGGAAATACTAAGGTGTATACAATTTTGTATAACTTAGCTCATCAAGATTTAGTAAAATGTGACACTACCTCAAAATTCTGCATTTATATAATCTACTTACTAAATTACATGAGTCATCTTTCATTACATTAAAAACATAATTATAATCGAACATATTTTAATCAGCGATAGTTGTATCGCATAGTTAAATGATATTTCATCTTAGTATATTTTATGTTAATATTTAGTCGTACTACCCTTATTTATTCTATATTTATTTACAACATTTCAAACCTAAAACTTATTCTCTGCAATATTTTAAAGTAACATTTTATAGTGTAGCGCCTTGACCATAACTAACTTTTGCAACCGTTTTATAATTTTTATCACGTTACTCAGGAACCTCTCCACTCCACTCAAGCTCCGCGAGATTTGCTGGAACAAGTTTTTTATCTAAGTTGTACTAACTGCTCATCTGTAAAAACTATTTTTTGAATGTTAAATCTCAGCGATGTATTATATTATTTGTAATAATTGTTTTAGTAAAACAATATGTGTGTTTAGGAGTGGACTAGTGCTTCAGTGGTGACCCGCACAAGCACGCAACTTTCAAACAACCAGTGCAAAATTAATTAAGTGATAGTACATCAAAGAGTTCGCTTTTGATTGAGGAGAGATTGGATATCAGGTCAGTTCTGTTTTCTGTAAATTCGAGAGAGATTTTTTTTTAAAACTTTTTATCATGCTTAATTCATATTATTATTAAGGTTATTGCACATAAAACACATTGATATTATAACTGAGCATAGATAGCATAAATTTATAGATAGCTGGATATGCAAGGCAATGAAATTAATAGAATTGCACTTCGCGTGCCGCCGTTTTGGAAACAAAATATTCAATTATGGTTTTCACAAGTAGAAGCCGCGTTTCAGTTATCTGGAATTACAAACGATGACACCAAATATGCTAGTCTAATTTCATCAATCGACTCTGAAAGTTTAAATTATGTTAGTGACCTTATATACAGTCCCCCACAGCAGGATAAATATGACACATTAAAGCGCAGGCTTATTGCAGAGTTCGCGGACTCTGATGGAAAACGCTTAAAAAAACTTCTGAGTGAATTGCAGTTGGGAGACAGTAAACCGTCTACATTACTCCGCCAAATGCGCGATTTGGCTGCAGGCCAACTCAACGATAACTTTTTGCAGAGCTTATGGTTACAGAGATTACCACCAAATATTCAAACCATCTTATTGGTATCGAACGAAAATTTACCTGAACTTGCGGTTTTAGCCGACAAGATATACGAAACTACAGCAGATAACACGCAGGTATATTCTGTTGCAAAATCAGAACCAATTGCGGCAATAGGCCAGCCATCTATTTTAGACATGCAAAAACAAATTGAGAAGTTGACATTGCTTGTCGAGAAACTTTCCGAAGAAAAAAGTCAATATAATTCAAGGGGCCGAAGATTCACATTCCGAGGCCAATCTAGGAATGTAAGCCGAAATCCGGCTTATGAAAACAATCAAAATTATTGCTATTACCATAATCGGTTTGGTCGTTTTGCTAGGCAGTGTAGGCAGCCTTGCTCGTTCACCCAGTCGGGAAACGAGTAGACGCTACCACTCAAACAAGTGCCGTGGGTGGTAGCGATGTTTCGGTAGCTAAAACTAATAACCGCCTTTGCGTTTATGACAGTGCTACAAATCTGAAATATTTAATTGATACCGGTAGTGATGTTTCGTGCATACCAATAAAAAGAAACCAACACGGTTACCAACGCTCTCCTGACTCCTTTGAATTATACGCCGCAAATCAGTCAAAAATAAAAACCTTCGGTACAAAATTATTACAATTGAATTTAGGTTTACGCCGGGTTTTTAAATGGAATTTTATAGTTGCTGAGGTCTCGACACCCATTATTGGAGCAGACTTTTTGAGACATTTTAATCTACTTGTCGATATTAGGAATAAAAGACTTATCGATGGAATGACAAATATAGGCACCTCGGGCAGTTTGGATAATGTGCAACAAGGGGCAGTTAAAGTCATTATAGAAAATTCCCGTTATCACGCCTTGTTAAGATCTTATCCAGATATTATAACCCCAGATCCCAAATTTGGGAAGGCCAAACATTCCACTGTGCATCATATTGAGACAGTTGGGCCGCCAGTCCATAGTCGCCCTAGAAGATTAAATCCAAAAACCCTCGATGCCGTTAAAAAGGAATTTGAATTTATGATTGAGAAGGGTATTTGTCGACCATCCAAGAGCCCCTGGTCTTCACCCCTTCATGTTGTGACTAAATCCACAGGTGGTATACGTCCTGTTGGCGATTATAGGCGCTTAAACGCAAAAACAATTCCAGATCGTTATCCCATTCCTCACTTACAAGATTTCTCCTCTGCTCTCCATGGCAAAACTATTTTTTCAAAATTAGATATTTTTCGGGCTTACCATGCGATTCCGGTAAATGAAGAGGATATCCCGAAAACTGCAATAATAACACCCTTCGGCCTGTTCGAATTCCCCTTTTTAAATTTTGGTCTCTGCAACGCTGCCCAAACTTTTCAGCGATTTATCAATGAAGTTTTAAGGGATTTGGCATTTTGCTTTGCATATTTGGATGACATTTTAGTTTTCTCTGATAATGAAGAGCAGCATGCAGAGCATTTACAGCAATTATTCCAAAGACTCAGCGACTACGGGATACAACTAAATACATCTAAATGTGTGTTCGGGGTCTCTGAACTTTCATTTTTAGGACATTTGATTTCAAAAGATGGGACCAAACCCTTGCCAGAAAAGGTTCAAGCGGTATTAGATTTTAAGGAACCGAAAACTGTAAGGGATTTACGCATGTTTTTAGGCTTAATCAATTTTTACCGTCGATTCTTGCCACATGCTGCGGACAAACAGGCCATCTTAAATGAGTATCTTAAAGGAAACAAAAAAGATAACAACCATATCGAGTTGACTGTGGAAGATAAACAAGCTTTCGATGACTGTAAACAACAACTTGCAAATGCAGCTTTACTTGCTCACCCTTCAGAAACGTCGGGTTTGGTTTTGTGTACTGATGCTTCAGATTTTGCTATCGGGGCTGCACTCAATCAAATTACAAATAACCAATTGCAACCTTTGGGTTTTTTCTCCCGGAAACTGTCTCCCACTGAAAAACGTTATAGCGCGTACGATAGAGAATTATTAGCAGCCTATTCGGCTATTCGACACTTCCAATACATGCTTGAAGGTAGAACATTTTGCATCTATACCGATCACAAACCTTTAACTTTCGCTTTTCATCAGAAATCAGATAAAGCATCCCCACGACAAAACAGACAACTAGATTATATATCACAATTCACAACAGATTTGCGTTATGTAAAAGGTTCAGATAATATCATAGCAGACACTCTCTCTCGAATTGCAGCCATAGAAATGCCTTCGCCAATTGATTATACAAATCTGGCCAATGCACAGGCGAATGATCCTGAACTACAAGACTTATTAAATGAAAGCACTTCTTTGAGACTGCGTAAAGTTGTTCTACCAGACGGAGAGATTTATTGCGACTATTCAACAACTACCATCAGGCCTTACGTTCCAAAAAGCCTACGTTTTGAAGTATTTAAATCTCTTCATAATCTGTCCCATCCAGGAATAAAGGCTACAACAAGACTCATTACCAGTAGATTTGTGTGGCCGGAAGTGAACAAAGATTGTAGAAACTGGTCCCGTGCTTGTATTGCATGCCAAAGATCTAAAGTGCAACGTCATGTCTCCAGTCCTCTGGGATCCTTTAAGACCCCAAATGAAAGATTTGAACATGTCCACATGGACATAATTGGACCTTTGCCACCATCTCAAGGATACTGCTACGCCTTGACGATCATAGACCGATTCACGCGCTGGCCCGAAGTCATTCCCATAGCTGATATCACAGCAGAAACGGTTGCACGGACATTTCTTTCTGCCTGGATTTCTCGTTTCGGAGTGCCTACATACATAACAACCGATCAAGGTCGTCAGTTTGAATCAGAATTATTAAAGGCTCTAGCTCGACATTTCGGAATAACGAAGCTTCGAACGACTTCATTTAACCCGAAGGCTAATGGCATTGTAGAACGTTTGCATAGGCCATTGAAAACTGCCATCAAATGCCACATGACAGAACGATGGGTTGATACATTGCCACTTGTTCTGCTCGGCCTTCGTTCTTCCCTGAAAGAAGACATTGGTGCAACAGTTTCAGAATTGGTTTATGGAACTACCTTGAGACTTCCAGGTGAATTCTTAGGGCTGCGACCAACTTCGGACCCTGATCCTAAACCTTTCGTGGATAACCTGAGAGAGGCAATGAGAAAATTGCAACCAGTACCTCCTGCAAACCATGGACGTCATACACCATTCATCTATCAGGAGTTGAAAAATTGTTCCCACGTTTTTATCAGACATGACGCAATCAGAAAACCACTACAACCTACTTACGACGGACCATTTAAAGTCCTTTCCCGTACAGACAAATGGTTTACACTTGACGTTAAAGGTAAAAAGACAACAGTTTGTCTTGACCGACTAAAACCAGCATTTTTGCTCAGTGTGCCTGAAGAAGTTCCGCCAAAGGAACCCGTCAATAGCCAAAGAAAACCTTCAACAGCCAAAGAAACTCTTCAACAGCCAAACACGATAGACCAACAAAAGAATGAACCAGAGAAAATAACCAAGTCCGGTAGAAAAGTCCGTTTGCCAATCAGATTCCGTGTCTGAAGACACTGGGGGGGGGAGTACTGTAGCGCCTTGACCATAACTAACTTTTGCAACCGTTTTATAATTTTTATCACGTTACTCAGGAACCTCTCCACTCCACTCAAGCTCCGCGAGATTTGCTGGAACAAGTTTTTTATCTAAGTTGTACTAACTGCTCATCTGTAAAAACTATTTTTTGAATGTTAAATCTCAGCGATGTATTATATTATTTGTAACTAGCGGCCTTCGCCCGCTACGCTGGTCGGTTTATCTAAAGAAATCTTGAAGAAGTAGTTAGATAAGGTTCAGACATACATTAAAAAAAAAAAAAGCAAGTCGATCATTCAAAAAACGTTGGGAAATATCAAATATTTACTGTAATTTTTTAAGAAAAACAAAGTTTCGAAAAAAAAATTACACTGACATATTAATGCAAGGAAATTTTCCCAGAGAGAAAATTCGCCTTGAATACAATATTTCAAATTCTTTTAATTGCTTATAGGCGTTAATGCCAACATAGTGAAAAAAAATTCCATGCTGGGAATCGAACCCGGGCCATCAGTATGGCGCACTGACGTTCTACCGACTAAACCACATGGAACGACAGCCAGCTTGAAACTTTCTCATACTTAAGTAGACTGGCGAAAACATAACGATAGCGCGTTTTAAAATCGCACAGTGACATCTATTGGATTTTATATGTACTAAAAAACGCTATGTACTAAAAAACGTGAGCAGCGCACCTAATAGTTTCTTTTGTTTCTTTTTGTTACTTTTTTGTCTGTTGTCCGATTTTGATGAAACAAAGCCTATACACTGCCCGGGAGTGTGCATTCTTCATTAGTGAAAACCGTATAAAAATCCATTCAGTAGTTACGAAGATAACCTCGAACAAACAGACAGACAGACAGACAGACAGACAGACAAAAAATTCAAAAAAATTTTTTTTGTGTTTCATTGGTTTTCTTTTATCGCCCTGACTCCATTTTTGTCAATTATCTTCAATGTACAGACACACCGGGTCCTACTGTTTTATTATATGTATAGATAATTGTTTTAGTAAAACAATATGTGTGTTTAGGAGTGGACTAGTGCTTCAATAGAAACAAAAAAGTTTTGTTGCCATTCACACAAAAGAAACTGCAATCTACTTAATAATCTTCTAGTTATGCACCCCTGCCACTAGATGGCATATGCCTTGACCCCGCCCACCACGCCTTTAATCTTGCGGACATCTCTTCCATAGAAGTTGGAACGCTTGAAATATATGCAGTTTTGGTTACAATGTTTACAATTTAAAAAAGTCAATAGTGAGGTAATTTTTTGGTGCTTCTAGGTAATTTCTCTTAAAGATTTGCAATTTCAGTGCTCTGTTAAATGTAGTCATTTTAAAGCATCATTTTTGTTTTCATCCTACAATTTTATCAATTTAAGTTCCATTATTTCGATGCATTAGATTAATGAGTGCCCATAAATTAGCTGTCACAAAAATGAGATTGTTAAAAAGAAGGAAAGAAAGAAAAATTTTGTAGATATTTTGAATAGCTGTTTCCCCGAATTAAGCAAAGTTCTATCCTGAAAAACTAATAATAAAATAATTAATATACTCTAATATATCTTTAAATTAATTTAACAAATATCTTTAAATTTGTATTCAATAATACATTTATGATACTTGAAAGTTATGTCCTTGTGTGATTACTAAGTCTTCACTTGGTAATTACTAAGTCTTCACTAGCGGCCTTCGCCCGCTACGCTGGTCGGTTTATCTAAAGAAATCTTAAAGAAGTAGTTAGATAAGGTTCAGACATACATTAAAAAAAAAAAAAAGCAAGTCGATCATTCAAAAAACGTTGGGAAATATCAAATATTTACTGTAATTTTTTAAGAAAAACAAAGTTTCGAAAAAAAAATTAAATCGAAAAAAAAATTACACTGACATATTAATGCAAGGAAATTTTCCCAGAGAGAAAATTCGCCTTGAATACAATATTTCAAATTCTTTTAATTGCTTATAGGCGTTAATGCCAACATAGTGAAAAAAAATTCCATGCTGGGAATCGAACCCGGGCCATCAGTATGGCGCACTGACGTTCTACCGACCACATGGAACGACAGCCAGCTTGAAACTTTCTCATACTTAAGTAGACTGGCGAAAACATAACGATAGCGCGTTTTAAAATCGCACAGTGACATCTATTGGATTTTATATGTACTAAAAAACGTTATGTACTAAAAAACGTGAGCAGCGCACCTAATAGTTTCTTTTGTTTCTTTTTGTTACTTTTTTGTCTGTTGTCCGATTTTGATGAAACAAAGCCTATACACTGCCCGGGAGTGTGCATTCTTCATTAGTGAAAACCGCATAAAAATCCATTCAGTAGTTACGAAGATAACCTCGAACAAACAGACAGACAGACAGACAGACAGACAGACAGACAAAAAATTCAAAAAAATTTTTGTGTAGTAAAGTTTTAGTAAAACAATATGTGTGTTTAGGAGTGGACTAGTGCTTCAATAGAAACAAAAAAGTTTTGTTGCCATTCACACAAAAGAAACTGCAATCTACTTAATAATCTTCTAGTTATGCACCCCTGCCACTAGATGGCATATGCCTTGACCCCGCCCACCACGCCTTTAATCTTGCGGACATCTCTTCCATAGAAGTTGGAACGCTTGAAATATATGCAGTTTTGGTTACAATGTTTACAATTTAAAAAAGTCAATAGTTTGGTGCTTCTAGGTAATTTCTCTTAAAGATTTGCAATTTCAGTGCTCTGTTAAATGTAGTCATTTTAAAGCATCATTTTTGTTTTCATCCTACAATTTTATCAATTTAAGTTCCATTATTTCGATGCATTAGATTAATGAGTGCCCATAAATTAGCTGTCACAAAAATGAGATTGTTAAAAAGAAGGAAAGAAAGAAAAATTTTGTAGATATTTTGAATAGCTGTTTCCCCGAATTAAGCAAAGTTCTATCCTGAAAAACTAATAATAAAATAATTAATATACTCTAATATATCTTTAAATTAATTTAACAAATATCTTTAAATTTGTATTCAATAATACATTTATGATACTTGAAAGTTATGTCCTTGTGTGATTACTAAGTCTTCACTTGGTATTTTAATGACTCTCTGAGATTACTATTACTTGATATGTTTAAATATAAGTAATTTTGCTGTCTATATTAATACAACTAATTTAAAGTTTTTAAAAATGTCTCAATTTTTTCTTTGATATGTTGCAATTTTTTATTTTCTGAAAACAATAATATAAGTAATATTCCTGGTTAAACTTGATTAATTCTTAAAGTACTGTTTTATTTTATCAATCAATGTCAAATTCATTAATATTAGTGTATAAATCTGAAAAAATTTACTTGATAAATCTTAATCTTATACATTGTATTTATCTTTTGAAGGCTCTAATAAACAGTATTTAATATGTCATTTGGAAATCCTACCACAAGTGCTCCTACCTTTGGAACTACTCCAGGTATTTTAATCAAATACTAATTATATTTTGTTTTTAGTGATTTGACAAAATTTCATTCCACTCCCTATTTACTTGTAACTTTCTCTGAATTTTTTTTTGCAGTTTTATTTAATTAAATTTAATTCTTGTTAGATAGCTGGAAGTAAATATTTACATTAATTATTATAAATCTGTAGAAGTTTCTGTTTTTACTCATTATTTGCAAATTTGTTTATGTAACAACTTTATTAACTATAACTGTATAAGTTTACTAAATACATATCATGTGCAGAAGAAAGAATGTATCACATGGTAGTGTGTGTTGTAGATTATTATAAACCTTGTAGAAAAACTGTGCTAATATATATATATATATATATATATGTAGGTATATATGAATACAATAAAGAATATAAGGATTAAGATATACTTTATGATTTATTCTATTTATTGAATCTTTTTGTTATATTTTCTTTGTAATTATAAATATTGCTTTTTCCGGTAGATTGTTGTTATTTATTATGATAGTAGGTTGGCAGCATTGTTAGGTCATACCTAAATTTTAGTTTGCTCCATATTTACACAGGAAATTCTGCTATTGAGTATATAAATATATGCAAAAAAAAATGCCTTAATTATTAATTTTTGGGATAATAAAATAAGTATGTGTGGATACATGTATATTTCTATCTGGAATTTTTCTATCTTACTTTGTCTCCTGAACATATTTTAGCTGTGTATTAAATATTCGGTACTACTTGGTTATCCGTTATCCCGTCAACCAATTTGGGTGAAATGCAGTTTACTCTCCTTCGCCAAGGCGACTTTTTTTTTAAGCGATAAATGTTTCAATATGGCAACCCTGCATTTTCATTTAATCCGGAGCAAAACAGCGTGCTTCAGGAGACAAGATGCAAAAACATGCCAATTTGGCGATTTTTGAAAATCGTGCCAAGAAGGAGAGTAAACTGCATTCGCACCACCAATTTTGCCAAATTATATAAATTGCCAAACTAATTGCCAACTTATACATATTGACATAATTTTCATTTTAAATAATGAAAAAAGAAATAATTAGTAAAACATTGATAAAGGTATAAATAAAAAGTTAAAATAAAAAACACTTAATGGCATTTTAAACATGTGTATCCTATTTAATGTCATTAAATGTGACATTTACGATCGTCTATTATTGGCATTTAATCTTATAGTTTGGCGATAGTTTTTTAGTCGACAGTGTAACCAAGTAGTTCCAAATATTCACCACCTGACCTAAGTTAATAAATCTCAAAAATTTACAATGAAGAATCAATTTCGATTATTTAGTGGAGGATTACTTAGCAGGTACTTATCTAATACATATAAAATAGTTTGTCCTGACTGACTGATAATTAATGCATAGCCCAAACTACTGAATCTAGATTTTTGGTGAATAAGGTGCAAGTGTGCCCTTTTTTAGAATAATATTCCCTTTTTGAAAAATTCCTGCCCAGTGGCTCTTTGTTTTTTTTTTTTTTTTTTTTTTTTTTTTTCAGAATCAACCCTAATAAGCTTGTAAAAACAATGATTTTTTTTAATAATTGTTGAACATTTTGATTGTATATTCCTGGAAGTAGTTGATGACAGCCACAAACAATGTTTTTTATGATGACGATTTTTTTCTATTTGTAAACTTTTGAGAATCTCCCATCACTAGCCATATCCCAGTAGCAACTTTGGGTAAAAGCTTGAAATTCACGATTGCAAACCTAAAACTTATTAAACATTTATTTAATCAATTTTGGAATTACCCTCCTCCCTCCAAAAGACTCAACGGAAGTACAAAACTTTTAGGTCATTCCACCGTACCTCAGTTATACGTAGAGGCATGAATTTGAGGATAATTAATCTACTAAAGTAAACTTAAACATGCATTTTATCTGTTTTAGAAATTCCCACCTAAGAGGATTTAATAGGGTGGTCATACTTTTAGGACATTTTGCCATATCTCTGCAGCAGTTTTAGATACAATGCAAAATTCAAGATAGCAAATATACTAAAAAATTATCGATTTTTTTTCTATTTTGTTGTCAAAATAGATTTTGAACTGTATAATGTGAGGTTATACAAAAAAGATAACAATTATGGACATTTGAATACATATTAAGTTTTATTTTTAATCTTTACTAGATGCATTTCATTAAAGACTTTGCATAACTCATCGTTAAGAAAATGTAATTTATTGCCAAGTGTTTTAAACATTGGACTATAACGAAATTTATAATTTACGTTACTTCAGAAAAAAATGTTTTTTTTTTAAATTTAAACTTTTTTTAAACATTTCAAGGTGTTTACCTGTTTTAGAATGGATGTTGATTTGGCATTAAAGTTGCAATTTTTTTTGCCCGGCATGTTAAACCGTTGATTTTTATTCATAAAGTAAGTGCAACCTGTTTTATGACATAAATATCTATGTTTCATAATAAAATTAAGTGTGTGTCATTTTAAAACAAAAAGTACTTTTATGTTGGCCGGATTCCAGTGATAATTAAACCAAATCTTGTTTTGATTGATATCATTTAAATCCCAACCCTTTTTTTCATTCATCTCACATGGCATTGAAAGAACAAACCATATTTTATTTACTTATCTATTTATTTATTTTTATTATTTTTTTTTTTTTTCAAGAAAAGGATATCATGTCCAGAAATTTATTTTGTAAAAAAGGCAATAAAATGAAATTGTATTTTAGAGATGGCATTTGTATTGATATGTTTTGTTTGTGTTATTTTATCATGACTATATTTTAGCTAAGTTTTTTAAGATACTGTAATATAAATTATCAAACTTTTTATAATTAATCTTAATTATTTTTTGAATATGTGAAAATCAACAGTTACCTCTCCTTAATCAGAATGCAAATGTTTTACTTACAGAAAATAAAAAATATACAGTCAAAGTTCTATAATCCGCACACGTTTCAGCCAAAGGTTGTGCAAATTATGGAATATTGTGGATTATAGAGTATTATGGATTACACATCATTTTACTATTCCTAGATAGCATTTTAATTCTATAATTAATATAATATAAAAAGATAAATATGAAATCTAATAATTAATTTAATATACTATCTCAAAAAATGCCTTTTGAAAGTTATTTTATTAACAAATTTATATATATACATGCATGTACATTTAAATAAAAATAATTGCATATGTTCCATAATGCTGTAATCAGTTTTTTACTGATAATAAAATTAAAAAGTTATATTAACGAAAAATGTACATGTTTTATTATGATTTTTTCAATTTTTTTATTATTTGTTTAAAAAAAACATTTTTGGAGCACGAATTATTAAATTTTCTTAACTGTTTCTTTCATTGTTTACATCCATAAAGTAACACGAATTATAGAAAATTACGGATTATGGGTGCGCGGATTATCGATCTTTGACTGTATATATGGTGATTCCCTTCTAACAAAAGTCATAACAATACTTATAAATTTATAATGTTCAATATTTTTCCATCCACTTTATGAATATCAGATTTTATTTTATTAAATCTACAATCAGAAAGGAAATAAAACGTCTGCATATTTCTTGTACATATATATATTTTTTCTTATTTCTATAGATTCTTATTATATATATTTTTCTATTATTATATTACAATGCGATGTTGTAAAGAAAATCAAAAGTTTAGTTTCATACATAATCAGAAAATTTGCAAATCAGGGACTTCAATGTTCAGTGTTCAAATTACATGTCTGTTTTAATCGCACTTTACATAATATCTAAAATTCATGAATATTTTTTTTTTTTTTTTTTTTTACATTATATGTTTATAAATTATTAGCATACAATATTTCTTGAAGTTTCAGTAAATGTAACTTTTAGAGGACTGTCATATTAAACATATGATTTCATGTGATAATGATCTTGAGTTAATTTTGTTCTTCTAAATTTTGCTAAGATAAAAAATGTTTTGTCTCATCCTCCACATGAAAACACAGTGTGAAAAACTCTACAAGGCTTAATTTATTTATTTATTTTTTTTTTTTTTTATGTACTAATCTCAAAAAAAAGTTTTTACATTTTTTGTTTGAAAATGCAATTTTTAGAGATTGTTTTGTAACACTTAAAAAAGAGCTCTCATTTAAATAATTCCTTCTTTATTTCATGATTGAAAAAAACTGAGCATTCTTAAACTTAAATATAACTTTAAACTACTACTTAAAATTGACCAGTGATTTTTGAAATTGGTAAATTACTTGGTTTGACATAAATTTCGTAGTGAGATAATGTGAGTAAGTAAAACAAAGAATTCTTTTTTTTCTGTTGCAGCTTGACTATCCTCACATGGAGCATATTTATATCTTCAACATTTTTTTGGAAAATGTTTTTAGTGTTTTTTTCCTTAGTGATGTGTATATGTATATATTTATATTCTGTAGCATTTGGTGGATTTGGAACATCCACAGCTCCTGCAAGCACAACTGGTTTTTCATTTGGAAACACTGCTACAACTTCTGCTAGTACAGGCTTTTCATTTGGTGGAGGTCTTGGTACCACTACTACTGCTGCAAGTACTGGATTTTCCTTTGGAAATCCACTTGGTACCACTACAACAACTGCTGGAACTGGATTTTCTTTTGGAACTTCCCAACCATCTTCTGCACCCTTTAATTTTACTGGCATTGGAACTGCTACAACTACTGCACCTTCCTTTAACTTTGGAGGATTTGGCCCAACCACTACAACTAGTTCTGGATTTACGTTTGGTAATTTCTTTTTGTCTTTGTAATTAGGGAATAATGAACTCCATTGCATCAGAAAAAAACTTTTATCATATATTTTATATTTTTTTAGTTTTCCAGAGATGATTCACCCCAAAGGAATATTTCCTGATTTAAATAAATGATAAACATCTTAATATTAAAAAAATTACTAAAGTTATTTTTTTAATTTTTGGTATAAATCTTATATGAGGACCTCTGAAGCCAAGGAGTATATGTGACAAAAATTTTATTTGGAATAAATTGAGTTCAAAGATGATTGGCATCAAATTTGAACATCAATAATTGACTGAATTTAAATTGAATACTGCTACTTGTTTCATTGTGGTCTTTGAAATCTTATTTCAATAACTGTGAAAAATGTCGAGTACAATTTTCCTTAAATATATAATTAATCAGCATTGCATAGCTGCCAACTTGTACGGTTTGGCCGTACAATGTACGGATTTTGTTCTAAGTATACGGTTGTACGGATGAACCATACGATTGTACGGTTTTGCGCACGGAAAAAACAATCGCGGAGAAATTCGAATTTCGTGAAAGGATCGCCGAAAAACGCACATGTCCTGAATACTTCGTGGAAAAATGATTTCTTTAATATTTTTGTGAACGAACGTTATCAATATATCGCTGAAAAACGCGAATTTCGTGTATGGATCGCGGGAAAATGACGATTTCGCCAAAATATCGCAGATAAAATGCTGATTTCGTCTGAAAACCGCGAGAAAACCACGATTTCGTCTAAAAATTGCGGATGTAACGCAGATTTCACCAAAAAACGCAATTTTCGAGAAAAGATCGCGTAAAAATGTAAATTATGTCAAAAGATCGTTGAAAAAAAAATGCCGATTTCATAAAAAAGTCGCGGGGAAAAAACGCCAATTTCGTCAAATGATCGCGGAAAAACTGCCGATTTCAACAAAAGATCGTGATTAAAACACCGATTTTGCTAAAATATCGCAGATTTCTTATAAAGATCGCGGGAAACTCCGATTTCGTCCAAAGATCGCGGATAAAATACTGATTTCGTGAAAAGATCGCGCAATTTCGTGAAAGGGTCGTGGAAAACAATGAATTTTGTCAAAGAATTGCTGGGGGAAATGCAGATTTTGTCAAAAGATTGTTGAAAAAACGCTGATTTCATCAAAAGATCACATAAAAAACGCGAATTTTATGAAAGGATTGCTAAAAAAATGTGCATTTCATTAAAGATATTCAATAAAAATGCATAATTAATGCTAGTAGATATACTCCCCCTTCCAATCTCTCAACTACTGTAACCTTTCAGGAAATTTGCTGCGAATTTAATCTGCCATTATATAATATAGATCATCGTGCAGGACAGTTTTTTGGAAACATTTTTCCAAAGTATGAAATCGCAAAATCATTTTCTTGTGCAACCTTATGTTTTTTTTTTATATAAATATAAAAGTAGCATGGAAAATATTGTTATGAAATGATATTACTTTTTGCATCGCATATTATGCATTTGCATGGCATGTTATGCATTTTTAAGCAAATAGAATGCATCGTGAAAATTGTAAGGATTTCAAAATTGACATGTTGGCAGGTATGGCATTGACAATTGTTCGGAAAAAGTGGTTGATCTCCAAAATGCAGCACATAATTAGAAAATCACTTATATTTCCTTAATTGAAAAAAAGAAAAGATATTTCCAGGTCATAAGTGTACTAAGTTGACCTTTTTTTTATCACTTACTCCTTGGCTTCTGGAGTCTACATATGTAATTTATTGTAAAATTCAAAATTATGCAGAAATGAATTGAAATTTTAAAGAATTAATTTTTTTTTTTTTTAAGTAATCAGGAACTACTTCTGGATTGCAATAGTTCCTCATCACAATGCTTTTTAGTCAGCTTCAATTTTGAAACTTAAAAAGCTGCTATTGCAACCATTTGCAGAGAACAATTCTGGAAAATTTTGGTCACCATCATTACGTAAATCATCAAACTGCATTATGTATATGTGTCAATGCTACCTACTCAATATGAATTGAATATCATAAAGCTGTTTGGTGCTGTCACCTATCACCATTCTTTGAAGATAGATCTATTACTGCTTTAAATCATACCATATACATTTGTGACTGACTTAATGACTTATCCTTATATATGTACCTAAACCTCACTTTTTTGTTGTGTGATAGCACCTGTATTTATGAATTGATTTGAATGTGACTGAATATCTGTAGAGGACTTGACAGACTTCATTAGCCAGCTTCATCTATCATCATCTTTAAAAATTCCAGTTGCTGAAGAAAAAATTACAAATTTCACTATTTTGTTAGGGGGGGAAATCCACATTAGAAACTTTGCCAATTTGATGTGAGAAAGAGTCAGGAATTTCATCAATCAGTTGTAAAATAAAAATCGCCAATATCTTATTTCCTTACTGTATCTCAGAAAAAAAATGGGAATTCTATCAATCAATCATTAAAAGAATTGCAAATTAGTTTACTATATTCTGATTAAAAAAAAAAAAAAAAAAAAAAAAAAAAAAAAATGCTAATTTGTTGGTTGGATTTTTATACAAATTCACAAACTTCATCAAACAAAAAAATTGCATATTTCTTCAGTTCATCAGTTCAGTTGCAGCAAAACAATTATGGATTTTATCAATTGGTTGTTGAAATAAATGCAAATTATTGAAAAATCATGCATCTTGTCAATCAGTCATTGAAAAAATTACAAATGTTGTTATTCAGTTGCAGAAAAAATCACATAATTAGTCCATCAGTTACTTAATTTCACATAATTATATCGACTTAAAAGATTCCTAAAAAGTGTCCAAAACTTTTGAAATTTTAACTAGTTTATTCCTGATATAATGTTTACAATGTTGGCATCTACTTCAGTTTTCATGAAATCTTTTTGCTTTTTTAATAATGTTTATGGTATTACTTTTTACACAATGATTGTTTTTTTTAAACAATAATTATTAATACAATTGTTTGAAAATTATTTTTAATTATGTTTAGTATATTGTTTTGTGAATTGCATTATATTGAATACCAACCTAAACTAAATCTGAATAAGCATTTTGTTATAGAACCTGCCATTAATTAAAATATGAAGATCTTATAATGAATAAATAGACAAACATTGCCAATAAAAATTATAATCTTGTTAGCTTAATACTTGATTTTAGCAACAAGCGTCAATGGGAAAAATCTACAACTTCATGAGATAGGTTACTATACATTGCCGCGAAAATTTAGACATTGTTAAGCAGAACAAATTTTGCACAAAAGAAACAAGTTAAACCTCGATATTTACTGAATGGCACATTTTTTTCTCTGAAATAGCTTTGTTTCTCACTACAAACTGCTGATTTTTTCATATTGTTCTATTTTCTACACTGCATTGTTCAAAATGTATTGTGCTACACTAGGGGTGCACAACCTTTTCAAGTGAAGGGCCACTTACAAATACGTTTGAGTGGTCAAGGGCCACATCAATAACACAGAGAGAATTCAACTTCAAGGAATTGATCTGTGTCCAATAATCGGAAAAAAATATGTTTTTAGTAGGGAGTGGGAGGCTATCCTTTTAAGTTCGCTTACCCATAGACAAAACACCTAATTCAGTTGCTAAGGATATATCAGCAGTTTTTACACTAGTATGTATAACAGAAATAGCAAGGATTATTTTCATTATGTAATATTCCTTGACTTTATTCCGGAGAATAAATTTTGATTTATTAAAAGTGATAAAAAAACTAACATACGTGGCTGGTTCCGAAAAAAAAAAAAAAAATGAACTTAATAAACGAAGGAGAGAGAAGGAGCCAATCAACAAGAATTTTCCTTGCCTTGTCAATGAAATTCCTGATTTTTCTGCACCCGATCAACGAAATTTGTGTTTTTTACGAAACCAATTGAAAAATCTGGCAATTTTTACGAAACTGATCGACAAAATTCACGCTCTTTCCGCACCTGATCAACAAAATTCACAGTTTTTATGAAATAAATCGACGAGATTCACAATTTTTACAAAACTGATCTACGAAAATCGCGGTTTTTACAAAGCCAATCAACGAAATTCGTGATTTTTACAAAACCAATCTACAAAATTCGTCATTTTTACAAAGCTGATTGACAAAATTTGAAATTTACCTCACATGATCGATAAAATTCGCGATCTTTCTGCAGCTGATCTACGAAATTTTCGATTTTTCTGCACCTGATCGACAAAATTATCGACTTTTTTCATGCCTGATCAACACAATAAGTGATTTTTACGAAGCAGATCGACGAAATTCGTGCTTTTTATGAAATTGATCGACGAAATTCATGATTTTTACGAAGGCGATTGACAAAATTCGTGATTTTTACGGAGCCGATTGAAGAAATGTGTGATTTTTACAAAGATGATCGACGAAATTCATGATTTTTCTTTGCATGCTTGGCAAAATTCATGACTTTTACAAAGCCAACTGATAAAATAAAATTCACAATTTTAACGAAGTCGATCGCCGAAATTCGCGATTTTTACGAAGCCAATCACCAAAATTCGCGATATTTACGAAGCCAATCGACGAAATACGCGATTTTTACGAAGCCAATCGACGAAATACGCGATTTTTACGAAGCCAATCGACGAAATACGCGATTTTTACAAAGCCAATTGACGAAATTCGCGATTTTTAGAAAGATGATCGACAATTCGCGATTTTTAGAAAGATGATCGACAATTCGCGATTATTATAAAGTTGATAGACGAAATTCTCGATTTTTACGAAGCCGATCGATTAAATTCACGAATTTTCCTCACCTGATCAACAAAATTCGCGATTTTTATGAAGATAGGAAAATTCACGATTCTTCACCATCCGATCATGAAAATTCGTGATTATTATGAAGCCGTTCGCCGAAATCCATCAATTTTACGAAACCGATTGACGATATTAATTTTTTTTACAAAACGGATCGACGAAATTCGTGATTATTGCGAACCTTATCGAGAAGAAATTTGTGATTTTTATAAAGCCGATTGACGGAATTCGCAATATTTACGAAATGATCGACGAAAATCTTAATTTTTGCAAACCCGATCGCTGAAATTCGCGATTTTTCTTCTCTTTTTCGACAAAATTCGTTAATTTCCCCCACCCGATAAAATAAATTAGCGATTTTATTAGAGCCTGATTTTCCATTTTTTCGCAAAAGATTGAAAAAATTTGCAATTTTTCCGGGTGAGATCGACAAAATTCGCGATATTCCCGTGTCCGATCAACGAAATTTACGATTTTTCGGAAACCGATTGATGAATCTCGCGATTTTTCCGTGCATGATCGACAAAATTTGTGCTTTTTTCGACTTTAATTGACAAAGTACGTATTTTTCTGCTCCTAATCAACGAAATTCGTGATCTTTAACTATATTTGACAAAATCTGCATTTTTTTATGCGGCAAGATGAAACTAGCGATTTTTTTTCTCTGGGTAAACTTACAAAATCCACGATTGTTTCGCAGCCGATCTTCGAAATTTTCAATTTTTCCACGCATCATCGCAAAATTTGCGATTTTCCTATGCCTTATCAATGCAATTTGTGATCTCTTTTCGTCCCCTATCAGCTAAATTTGTGGCCTTCGTCCCTGATCGGCGAAATTTGCTATTTTTCTCCGAGCCTCATGGGCGAAATTCGCGATTTTTCCAAGCATTATCGACAAAATTCGCTAATTTCCCGCATCTGATCAATGAAATTTGCAATTTTTCCGCACCCGATCTACGAAATTTGCAATGCTTAAGTGACTGACAAATTTTGATTTTTTCCCGCGATATATTGACAAAATTTAGGCGACTTACGCACCAAAATTGCAATTTTTTTCCACTTGTAAAATGACGAAGTTCGTGGGCCACACGTTAACCCATCGCGGGCCAAAAATGGCCCGCGGGCCACAGGTTGTGCATCCCTATGCTACACTAAAAATTACTGTAAAAAGTAGCAACTACTGTAGTTTCTTTACTTATAACATGCTATGTCCAAACCACTACTTAAAGATTTGGAACAAAAAGGACTATAATCAGGGTTGGGTTTCTTCCGGAAGAAACCTATTTCTTCCAGGACAGTGGAAGAAACTGGAAAAAACCAGAAGAAACTGGAAGAAATATAAGAAACCCCCAGAAACCAAAACAAATGCTCGAAGTTAAAGTATATTAACTATGTAAAATAATTAAAGTATAATTATATGAAAAAGAAATCTAAATTGGAAAATTTAATTATTATTTAAAATATTATTTTTGCAAAGATAAGTTATTTTTTCATAACAAACTTCAGGTTCAGCAGACATTTTCAGGTGTTGGATTTTTACTACTGTAGAGGTTGGGATTTTTTTTTATTATGGAATGGTTTTTTTTTTTTTAATTAATTGCTTCATTTAAAAAAAAAGAAACTACCCACAAATAGTTTTTTTTTTTTTTTTTTTTTCATATATAAATGTACATTATTTTAAACTACGCAACACAGTAAATAAATAAATTTGTAATTTTTTATATTTTTCATCCAGCATGAATATTTCAATACTGATTTTAAAAGATTAGTGTTCTAAAAATATCTATGGGTTTCTCAAAATGCTTTTTAGATATCCTGAAGTGTAGGATTAAAAAAAAAAAATAAGTTGAGAAATCAGTTGCAACATTCTACTGCTAAAAAACTTTTATGCTATACTATGTTGCATCATACTAAGAAAAATAAAGATTTTAATGACTTTTTTTTAATACTGAGGATAGACCGAAACAGGTTTTTAAGGCCAAAACCGAATTTAGGTGACCTTCCTACTTTTCGGTTGAAAATAATAACATCCAAAAAAAAAAAAAATTAAGTAATTAAATTGTATGTTTTAAGCTAATGAATACATACATAAATACATAGTTGAAATTAATTACATGTATATGTATAGTATTTATTATGTAAAACTGTTAATAATCGAAAAATTTTATTTTCATATGCAATAATACATAATTTATCCATGACACAGAAAGTAGAGTTCATTCTAGGCCATTTTTGAAGGGTGCAGCACCCTGCCCTTTTTAAAAGTAGCAAAATGCACCACTGGTTTTATCCAGAGATTTTTAATAAATATTTATTTTATTCCGTCATATTTTTAAATTTGTGTGTCCAAAAATGATAGAATTTTTTCATTTCTTTAAGAAAAAGAACATCATACTATTTAATCATGGTTTAATTTAATTGTATTTTTAATTTTTATATTATAAAATCATTCAAAATTAATATTATTTGATTTATCTTACTTAAAAATTATGCATTTTCCTGCTTTCTTTTTTTCCCTTATAAAGGCAATAAAAAAAATTTCTTGCAAAAGTGCCCTTTTCTGCTGCAGTAGTGCCCTTTTTAGCGAATTGCCCCATGCCTTTTTTATTTCTAGAGTGAACACTACAGAAAGGTTTTCTAATTATACGAATTTCATTTAATTAAAAAATATTTTAGCTTTAAGTATATACATCTTGATTTTTCGTCTATAATGATTTTTGTAGATGATCATTTGTTACTCTAGAACTTTCTCAACGAATGTTTGAAGTCTAATGCAGTTTAAACTAAAAATTTTTTATGAGATGATTGATAAATCATGACTTGTAATTATAAACAATGAAGTTCATTGCAATACATCCATTTGAGCCGATACAGTTCAAATCAATAACTAATATTGAAAATTTTCGAAGGAAAAAACAAGATTTTTGGAATACTAAGTGTTTTGAACTAGCATAATTTTTGCCCACATTTTTGGCAAAACTCAGATTTTGGGCCGAAAATGAAAATGTATTTTTGATTGATCTCTATTTAATATAATAATTATTATACATTATTTGCATTAATAAAACTGATGTAACTATAAAGCTCTTATTTAAGTAGGTTTCATTCTACCATTAGTAAAGAATCGCTACTATTTATATTTACTACTAGTTTCAGAAATATAAATTATAAAAAAATATGTTGGTTAAATTGAAATGGATAATGTTTAACTGATTTTGTGTATTTTGGATAAAATTTCTTTTCATTTAGCCTATGGTTAAAGATCTCTAGATAAGTATTGTGTACGATCTTGGCTAAAAAACTGATTAATTTTAGCATATATACTTAATTAAATTTGTTTTGGTCCAGTGAAATAAATTTACATTAGATTATAGGGAGAAGATATTTATTATATCTTACAAAATTGAAATTCTTAAAGAAAAACAGTTTCTTCCACTTGGAAGAAACCTATTTCTTCCGGCCGGTTTTTTCCATGGTTTATTCCGCGGTTTTTTCCACTGCGGAAGAAACTTGCCAACCCTGACTATAATAATAATAATTATCATTATTATTTAATCAATTTTCTTATTTTCTATGCTTTCAGAGGTGAAATTTTTTCCACAGATAAAGGAAGATCAAAAAATATATATCGCATTGCATTGTGAATTAGAAGAACCCACCAATATCACAAACCTTAAAAATGGCTGGTGTGACGAAACAATATCATTTTAAAGATAGCATCAAACTGGTTTGTTTTGTGTACAATTACTACTATTGATAAAATGGAGATGCTGAACAAACCACTTCAAAATGTTTTCTGAGCATCTTGCAAGTGTGCCCTTTTTTTTTTTGAATTCTCACTACCAGCCTTTTTGTTCTAGAATTAGCTCTATATTAGTACAATGCTTTATGATTGTGTATCTTTTTTTTTTTTTTTTCATTTTATGTTTATTTTTAGGTCAGCCGTCTGGAGGTTTAGGTGGTGGTGGTTTATTTTCAACTGGATTAGGCCAAACATCTGGCCTTGGCTTTTCAGGTAAAAAAAAAATATACATTTTTTTAATTTCATCAGCTAAAATAATTAAAAAAATATTTATACCATAAAACCTCAAATCTATAATTGAATCTTGCTTTAAAATAAAATTAAAACAACTAAAAAACAGTATACAATTAGCAAAAGTCATACTTGCTGAAATGCCAACCCGCCTAAAATATGATCAAGTATAGGTTTTACTTTATTAGTTATAAAAGATATGTCATTTTAGCCCTAATTTAACTTAACACCATAATCTACCAATTTACTTTACAGGATAATTTTTGAATAGGTCTTGTACGGTACAGATTCCCAAAATGTTTAAGGAGCCAGTGGCTGGCGAGCAATGCGATATATATTTTTTGCCAGTGGCCAAGTCTTAAACCCAACTATTTCAGTCACCACCAGGGCTTAATTTCTTAGAAAAATTAAAAAAAAAAAACACAAAACAATGCAAATTTTGTCAAAAGATTGCAGAAGAAAAGCTACTTTAATCAAAGATTTGCAAAAATACACCACGATATTACTCAAAGGATCATTGAAAAGTATAATTTTTGTCAAATGATCACAGAAAAAAACAATTTTGGTTAAAAGATTGCTAAAAAAAACTCATGATTTTTGTCAGAAAATCACTGGAAAACATAAATTCTCATCTGAAGATAGCAGGAAAACACAATTTTTGTCAAATGATCACAAGAAAAAAACACAAAATTCACCAAAGGGTGGCAACTTACACGCTGAAAATTAGCCGCCAAGTCAAAAAATTTAGTCACCACGTGGCTACCAGCAACTTTCAATCTGCACCTATAGTACAGAGCTGCAAAAAAAACGGTCTTTACATTAACCAAAAAAAAAAAAAAACTGTCCATCTTTTATTGGAAAAAACTGATTTTTTTTTTTTTTTTTTTTTTTTTTTTAAAGACGATTTTTACTGGGTTTTTTTTAGTACATATCTTACTGTTTATTTTTAATAACTTTTTTGTTAATTTATTTTACTATTGGTCATTTTATATAAATTGAAACTAAAATCTTATGAAATTGATACAGAATCCTGTTTCAGATGTCCATATTTATAGCCAGTTAATAATTAATGTATCAGAAAAGCTTCATAAAAATAGCCATATGATTAAAAGAAATTATGTTATATGTCCAATAGCACTTCCTATGCTCAGTAAAGTTATTTTCATGTTGTTATTTGTATGAATTATATTCAAAGAAATAATATACACAAAATGAAACTCTTCTACAAAGTACTTGGACAATGCCTCCTGGCATGTATGAATGTGTTAGTGCTCTGAATAAAAATGTCACTTATTTATATGAAAAGTTTTTTACATGAAGCAGCATTCTGTTTTAAAGATAAGAAAATATAAATTAATAATTAATTTTGCCGTAGCTTTTATATTCATTTATCTTTCTAAATACAGCAAACTCTATGTAAGACGAACTCTGTGTAAAATGAAATCTGTGTAATTCGAAAAGATTTTCAAGTCACTGCAAATCCGTAGACAAAGTAAAATTTATCTAAAATGAAATATCATTTATTACGGAAAATTTTCCTGATCCCGGTTGATTCTGCTTTATACAGAATTTATTGTGCATTTTTTTTCCTTCATTTGTTTTTTCTTATAAGGAAAAAGCGTCTGACATCAGTATGGGTTAAATTACTGTTGAGTGGCGAAGGCAAGAAACATCTGTCTGTTCTTTATGACTTCTACTATACACATGAGTTTGGCCAGTTAGGTTGTTTCTGTTTAACATGTTTATGATATAATTGGCCTACACTGCCTTGAAAGTTCCTGCAACGATTGCAACAACAAAAATGCTGTTCTGTGGTAGATTGGTTGATGGATGTGTTTGTAAATATGCCCTTTCCTTATATATATTGACTAAATATTTTGTTCTTGTTCCTCTGCAAATCTAAAAGGAAGGGAATTGATTTGGGTCAATTAGCATACTTTTCTAACTTGAAATTCCTCATAGTCGGAAGGGTTTAGTCTAATAGGTTACTGGATTGGCTATATTCTGGTAACTAATACATTTCTCTTAAAGGAGTGTGGCTATGAGGGGGTATTGGTTTTGTTTGGAACAAGATCAGAAACAGCTTAAATGCTAAATAATTAGTGTACTGATGTAAAAACCAAGCCAAATGATTGGTAATTTCATAATTGCCAACTTGTATGGATTTTGTTCTAAGTGTACGGATGAACAGTACGATTGTACGGTTTTGTGCACGGAAAAAACAATCGCAGAGAAATGCAAATTTCATGAAAGGATCTCCGGAAATGCGAATATTTCTTTAAAAAATGACGATTTCGTTGATGTATTTATCAACGAACTTTGTCAAAAGATCGCTGAAAAACAAGAATTTCCTGTGCTGATCGTGGAAAAAACGGCAATTTCACAAAAATATCTCTGATAAAACGCTGATTTTGTCTGAAGACTGTGGAAAAACGTAAATTTCATCTAAAGATTGCGAATATAATGTCAGTTTTGTCACAAGGTCGCGGGAAAAAACGCCTTTTTCGATAAAAGATCGCTTAAAAATATTTTTTCAAAGAATCATTGAAAATAATGCTAATTTCATCAAAAGGTCATGGGAAAAAAAGGCGATTTCGTCAAAAGATCTCGGGGATAAATGCCGTTTTCGAGAAAACATCGTGTAAAAATGCAAATTTTGTCAAAAGATCATTTACAAAGCGCCAATTTCGTCAAAAGATCGCATAAAAACTGCCAATTTCGACAAAAGATCGCAGATAGATTGCCGATTTCGTCCAAAAATTGTGGGAAAACGCCGATTTCGTCTCAAGATCGCAAATAAAACGTCGATTTCGTGACAAGATCTCGTAAATTTCATGAAAAGGTCACAGAAAACAGTGAATTTTCAAAAAATTGCGCAAAAAATGCAGATTTTGTAAAAAGATTGTTGATAAAATGCTGATTTCAACAAAAGATCGTGTAAAAACATGAATTTTGTGAAAGGATTGCTGAAAAAATGTGCATTTCATCAAAGATATCCAGTAAAAATGCATAATTATTGCCGTAGATATACTCTTCCTTCTACCCTCTCAACTGCTTTAACCTTTCAGGAAATTTGCTGTGAATTTAATATGCCCTTATCTATTGCAGATCATCATGCAGGACAGTTTTTTGGAACACGTTCCCAGTGTATGAAATTGGAAAAACATATTCTTGTGCAACCTCATGTTTTTATTTTTTAATATAAATAGAAAAATAAATATAAAAATAGCATAGAAAATATTGTTGAGAAATGATATTACTTTTTGCGTTGCATATGCATATATTATGCATTTTTAAGCATGTAAGAATACATCGAGAAAATTGTAAGGATTTCAAAATTGACATGTTGGCAGGTATGTAATTTATTCCTTAGACCAATAGTAGCAAAATACTTTTCAAATAAATATGTTTTAGGTAAAAACCGTTTGAATTATTTATAAAAATTTTACTGCACAAATTTTTAGTACTTTTCAGTTAGCCGGGCACCGGTGTTTTTATACATATAGATGTATTACATCTATGTGTATATATACACATATGCATATATATAAATTTATATGTATGCATACATATATATGTACGGTTATTTTGTGCATACATAATTCTTGTCTCGGTTAACCAAAAAGTACCAAATTTTCTAATAAATATTTTTGTTATCTGTTGATCACAAAAACATTTCTACTACCAATTCACTTATATTTTAATTGACAGTGTATTTATTAATCAGTTCTACTTTAATTTTATGTATATTTTTATGGCAACTGTAATTATGAAGTTACTAATTAATAATACAGTTTCAAAACAATTTTTGTAAAAAAAAAAAAAAAAAAAAAAAAAAAAAAAAAAAGTTTTAGCAAAAGCCAGTTTTATCTGAATAAAAGCCAGCTTGTTTAAATCTACCTGGCTAAAATCTAGCAGCCCTGATCTTGAATCTAAATAGTTTTGTCTATCATAATTTATTAACTTGCTGAATAGCTGCCTCATATTTTTTTGCCTCTTAAGTACAAAATATGTTTTTTTACTACTGTTTTTCCCCCTCCCATAATATAATTCTTTGAAAAATCTTCAAAACTCTTGATATCAGTTTAAATAATTAAATGTTTTATAGTTATTTAGAGAATTTTAAATAATGTGTGCTATTTTAAAAAAGTAATAAAAATTTTCTTTCAATAAATTATCATAGCTTGTTTATGGAAAATGATCATTTGTATTTAAGTCATGGGTATATTTATTTATTTATATTTTAGGAACCACCACTCAAAATGCACCTGTAGATAATGTTACTAATCTTGTAACTGCATTGACTGCTCCTATGATTTATGGAGATGAAAGAGATGCAATTATAGCAAAATGGAATCAATTGCAAGCCTCATGGGGTACAGGAAAAGGCTACTTTTCGCCGAATGCGCCTCCTGTTGAATTTACTCCAGAAAATCCATTTTGTTGTTTTAAGGTAGCTGTACTTTATGGTGAACTTTGTGATATTTATCTAATTATTTTAAAAGGTTTTTCACAATTACTACTTTTATATTCCCACGTACTCTGTTTAAGGTGAAGAGATTATGTTAAGGTAAATCATAAAAGTTTTCATTTTATACCAAGGAATTTCAGTTTTAAACTTTCTCCAAATTATCACACATTAAATAAGATTACACAGTTGCAAAAATTCAAACTTCTGCTTTTTACTTTCTTCTATCTTTACAAGAAGAAAGTATTGGATTCATGAAAATTTTCGACTTCCGGTTTTTGACAGATTTATACGTTTTAGAAGGTCCTGAACACGTTTTGACTATTTTTAGAAAATGTCTGTCTGTGAGTCTGTCTGTCTGTATGTGACAAAAAATTTGTGGGTGCTCTATCTCAAGAACTAATGCTCGAAATTTAATAAAATTTTATATTCAGTTAGACCTTGATATGAATTAGTGCCTATTGGTCTTTGGTGAAAATTGGCCTGCAGGTGGCGCTGCTATACGTTTTTCATGATTATCAAGATTGCTATATCTCAAGAACTAATGCATAGAATTTCACCAAACTTCAGATTCTGTGACTTCTTCATATACATAGACGCTGATTAAGTTTTGGTGTAAATTTTCCAGCAGGTTGTGTTGCTATGCCACGTTTTTCATGATTTTCATGATAGCTATATCTCAAGAACTAATGCACAGAAATTCACCAAACTTCAGATTCCGGGATATCTTGAGATACATAGCCGCTGATAAGGTTTTGGTGTGAACTGCCTTATAGGTGGCGCTGCTATGCTACATTTTGCACGATTTTTGCGATAGCTATATCTCAAAAACTAATGCAGAGAACTTCATCAAATTTTAGATTCTGTTACACTAGAATATATAACATAATTAAACGCTGATTACATTTTGGTATTAACCTTGCAACAGGTGGTGCAGCTGTGCTGCATTTTGCACGATTTTTCTGATAGCTATATCTCAACAACCAACGCACAGAATTTCATCAAACTTCAGATTTTGTTACAAAATGACATAACATAATTACATGATGATTACGTTTTGTTATAAATCCTTCAACTGATGGTGCTGCTGTGCTATATTTTACACGTTTTTTTTAAAAACTAGCTATATCTCAAGAACTAAAGGACAGAATTTCATCAAACTTCAGATTTTACACCATAACATAATTAGATGCTTTTTTATGTTTTGGCATAAATTGTCCAAGATATGGTGTTGCTGTGCTACGTTTTGCAAATTTTTTGTTATAACTATATCTCAAGAACTAATGGACGAAATTCCATCAAATTTCAGATTCTGTTACATCTTGACATAAATAGATGCTTATTAGGTTTTAGTATAAATTATCCAACATGAGGCACTACTAAGCTCATTTTCTCAGAATATTAATTAAATTTTGCGTTTTAGGCTTTTCGGATACCAGAATCTCATTAGGCTAGGTCAAATGTTCGAGGAAATTCGATAGTGGGTAACTTTGGGGTCACCACATTTTTTTTTAAATATTAAAATATACTTATGAGATGGGAGAAAGTTTTGGGATTACACATCCAACTAGTTTTCTCTGTGATATGAAATTTTAGCAGTAAACAGTTGTTACAATATCAATGCATTATAGACCAAATGCAAAACTTATTTTTCATATAAATTAAGGTAGCATAAAGAATTAGCAAAATACAGATTTGTATATTCTTATAATAGATCTATATATGTAATTGAAAGTCTAGATTTGGGATTGATCAATGCATAGCCCAAGTTACTGAACTTAAAACCATGGTGTGAAAATATGATATAGAGTGTATTCTTATGATATAGAGTGCCTCCAAGAAAGAATTTTCTAAAATTACAACTTTATAAAGGGTATAAAAAAGAACAAACTTTTTAAAGAATCCTTAAAAATATGATGAATTTTGATGGGATTTAAACTGTAAATTAGATATTTTTGGAGGGAAGGTTTTGATAAATTTTCTAATTTAACTCTTTGCACTCTGTTGTCACCACTGTGATAACATCATTTTTCCTTGCTTAAGTCTTTTTAGCACCAGTAATAAAGGAAAATAAAGTTTGCTGAAGAGGAGAATGCACATTTTGATTTTACTTTGTTTTTAAAGATTCCTTTCAACCAATCAGCAAAAGTTTGGTTAGTCATATAACCCTTTATATGTGATCTATATTGCATTAGAAATGACTTAATTTTAGCAAAGCTTTTTAGATCACCTTGTCATAAGAGGCATGTCACATCTTTTCTTAGCCACTCTAATTTGCTGACAGAAGCATAGTTATATAAAGTTTATTCTACTTGCCACATCGGCTTTCACCACTTTTAAATGCAGCCCTTTTGCTTGGAAATTTGGTAGAATAACCCAGTTTTATCTGTGATAAATACATAATTTACTTTATAGTCCCTTAAAAGAGAAGGAATTTCTAAAAGTCACTCTTTACAGGTAAATACAGAAAATTTTTCAAGAGTTATATTGATTTATTCAATTTCATCGATACTAAATTTTCTTTAGTTTCATATTTGCTGCAGAGTCAGTGGCTCATGGAAAAATATTCCATTCTGTGGTTATAGCTTTGTCAGCATATGATAGTGAGAAATGCCCAGCTAGATATTGTTTTAAGTGGTTCAGTTAGTAGAATGTTCAAGAGCTTTACCGATGACCCAAGTTCGACTCCCAGTGTGGATACTTTTTCACTCTGTTGGCAGTATGCCTTTTAAACAATTAAAACTTTAAATATCATTTATTATTTTAGAAATTCCAAAAATGTTTTCTATTACATTTATATATTGTGATTTTTTTTTTTTTTTTTTTTTTTTTTTTTTTTTTTTTTTTTAATGTAGGCAGTTGGATATAGTTGTTTGCCTTCTGCAAAACCTGAAGACTGTTTAGTTGGTATTGTTATAAATAAAAAAAATGAAGAAATTGTTACACAACAACAGCAAGTGTCGGATGCATTACATAAATGTTTTGGAAGCAAACCTACAATATCGGTAGTTATTGATGGTGTAAAAGCTCTACCTGAAGACAGGTTAGTACAAAGTGTTGTTAAAATTTTGTGCATGAAATTAATTTCCAAAGACATGAAGGAATTACTAAACTCTTTTATAACACTGCAATTTTTATAATATCTGCTGTACATTGCACACTATAATGTTACTAATTGTTCTGTTAGCTATTTCCAAACAATAAATTATTTCAATATTTAGAAACATACATTTTATTTCTAGAAAATAATGGTATTTTGGTGTATATCACCCTACAGGTAGTACGTCTACTCTTTATTTATTTTATTTTTTTTGGTCAGGATTTTTGTGGTATTTATATCTTGGCATCTATTGATTGGAAATGTATGAAAATTTATATGTAACATGCTTCTTCTAAAATTAAATTTCAATAAAAGAAATAGATTCTAATTTATATCTAGTAATAAGGTCCATAATCCCATTGTTACATAAAAATTTTCAACCACTAACTTAATGCTTAATGCAATAAAAAAATGTTGACCTTAGAACTATATTTGTGGAAATCACAATTGTAGAAAATTTGCATAATAAATCAACATACAATTAATTCATACTTAAGAATTTTTAGATTTTTTTTCTTTTACATGCATTGTATGACCTTCCTTTGTGCCTATTTTCAAGGTTTTAAGTAAACAGGAAGTACATTATAGGTTTTCAGAGTAAAGCCTATAGGATACTTCCCATTGGAATTCTGGCACAAAGGAAGGTCTTATAAGTATACATAAAACACAAAATCGAAAAATCTGATAATTCTAATCTGAATAATTCTATTATGGTTTATTACATGACACACTTGTGATTTTCCGTAATTATGGCTAGTTTTGAATTCCTCCATAAGTGAAAAAAAACATCCAATCCATGCAAAAATTAATGAAATCAAATCTGACTCGATTTCGACTGAAAATACAGGTTTTCCTTATCATAGAATTAAGAATTTCTAGAATACTGGTTACATATTTATGGGGAAAATTAACATTATGGATTACTATATGTTTGCAAGCTACAGAATGCCGCATCAATACTGGCCCACTGTATTGGCCTGTATGTAGAAACAAAATATAAATCTGTTTCTGACCTGTCCTGGGTCTGCTAAAATAATTAAACCCTTGTTCAGTCATAATGCAACTGCCTGTGCTGATCTCTATGTTAGCATGTAACATTTTTGTACTGATGTTATCAATCAAGCAATGATTTCATAGGCGTAACCAGCTTTTTGAAAGGGGGGAAGGGGGTGCCCAAATTTTTTAACCTGAACATGTTGGATACAAACAATATCTTATGTAATAAAACGGACCGCCCATAAAACCTATCGAATTTCTGTTTTAGACAGGTTTTTATTTGCAGAAGGTATAATTGTGTGGTACTTCTTTTAAAAAAGACCCAAACGCAATTTTTCATCATGTGAAGAAAGATGAAAAGTTGCACAAAACACAAAACTAAATCTAATGGATAAGAAAAAGATATATAAACATAGATAAAACATGATAGATATAAAACAAAGATATCGGTAAACATAAATCTGTAATTATCACAAATTTTCATTTCAAACAGCAAAGAAATACTAAAATAAATAAACACGACTTTAGTTCCCCCGTCATTTTGATCAAAGTAGCATTAAAATAACTTGTAGTACGCAATTAGAAGTGGAAAAAAGTTCTTTCAATATTTTCTACACATGAATAAATAAAATTTTCCGGTTTAAAAAAAGTGAAGCCGTACGAATGTCAAAATACGGTCACAAAAAAACGAAATTTAACGAACCAACCAACCAGCCTACATATTAATTTGAATTTGCGTTCATTTTCAATGGAAGCAGATTTGTATAATCCTCCACCCCCTCCGTTCTCCAGGCTAATCACATGGAGGAATTATCATTTCACATCTGCATTAGAGATGAGTTCCGGCTCGTTTCACGAGGTCCGGGCCCGACCGAGTCCGACGATTTTAAGTCCGAACCCGATACCAAAAATATACGAAACAAAATTGTATGGTATTTAAAAAATGTTTTAAAAGTGATATCTCAATTATAAAAACTTCTTACATAGATATAATTTTTAAGTGAAAATTCAAATTCAGTCTTATCAAAATCCGTATAAAATAAAAATATACTTCATACTTGAAAAGATTCTTATATTTTTTCCTCCTTTAACCCGGGAGTACAAGCGCCGGGTCTTTATGACTCGGAGTGCGTATGTTTTTTGCAATTGTAACCACTTATCTTTTAAAAGTAATCTTCAACTGATTTTATCGCAAAATTTGTATGGATTGTCTCTGCCTAAATAAAATGACGGTTATAATTTGATTTTATTGGTGACAATGTTAAAACCATTTCTACCCTCGGTAAGCACATATTCTCCCGGTTAACCTTTCCGACACACTGTCCCGGTCTAGGATACTTAATTTTTATTCCAAACATGCAAACACCAATAATATTTTAGAGAGATTGTAAATTAAGGTTTAAATTAAATTAAGGTTTAAATTAAGGTTTAAATTAAAATTAAATTAAAATTAAGGTTTGCCAAATATCTAAAATATTCGTTTGTGAATTCCGTTGTCGTCGATAATTTCTCATTTTACTAACAGATTTTGTCCGTGCCGGAAAGGGTTTATAAACAAGTTTGGTGGACATGTTTGTGTTTAAGGAATAAATGCAACATATTTGGAGAAATTACTATTTGTAAGCTGACGAATCTTACAAGGTTCTACAATTTTCTTTTAAAAGTGTACATCTTTCATTATAATCGATTCCTTTCTCATTACAATCTACTGCGATTGACGGGTACCTGAAAATCTACATAAATTTAAAAAATCGACATTGTTATGTTAAAGGTCCAAAGCTTTTATAGGAAAAGAGAAAACACTGATCGATTGCTTTCTATCGGAATAACATGGTAATCATATTTACTTACAGAGGAAAGTGACTTTGATACGGAACTGCGTCCCCAGCATGAGCAGAGATCAAGATGTCAAACACATATAATAATCACAAAAGTTATTTTCATATGAAAAACGATTATAATTTGTGCACAATCAAAGATTAAATAATTTGCAAACCTCCAGCTAATTTTTGTTTACCAAAAACAAAAGAAAATATTATCTTAGCGTCATGTAACTAAATAAAAATAAAAGAACGATTCCATTAAAAAATATCTTCTGCTAACGAAATGCCAACAAAAAGCAAATTTATTGTTGGGTTTGTTTTGATTGGCGCCGTATAAATCGATCGTTGACAAAAATTCCGTAGACATAAATCTGTAATTATCACAAATTTTCATTTGTAACAGCAATGAAATACTAAAATAAATTATCAAACATTCAGTTACCCCGTCATTTTGATTTTTAAAAAAATTTAAATGAGTTGAAAGGATTAAGTAGGCATTTTAAGTGAAAAAAGTTCTTTCAATCTTTTCTACAAATGTCAGTGAATAAATAAAATTGTCTGACTTCAGAAAAAATGAGCCCAGGCCCACCCAAGCCCGAAGAATAGAATAAAAATAGAGCCTGAGCCCGTGTCAGGCCCTGGCTCGGGCTGAGCCCGTCTGACCTCTAACCTGTATTTCCCTTCGATTTTTTTTTTTGCTCCTATCTAGACTTTAGATTACAAAAGCAAAGATATAAATATTTTCTATCCTTGTCGAAAATTTACGTTAATTTTTTATGGAATTGCAAAAACATGCATTAAAAAAACGGCGTTAAAAAAAAAAAAAAAAAAAAAAAAAAAAGATCTTTTATTAACAAAAGACATCAAATTGGGATTATCAAACCAACTTTTTGACTTACTGTGATTAATACAGACTCTAGTAAATATTCTAGCTTTAAAAAAGATGAACAAAATAATTTTCTTAAAAATAAAAAATAAAAGAATCTGGGTCTATTCTTTTATCACATTTCAAAACATAGACTGTTAATTTTGATTAACTACTTGAACTAACTTTGCTTTCATTTTTCTTCTTTTTTCTTTTATAAAGATTGAAAAGAGGCACCCTGGGCACCCCTCTAATTACGCGCATGGATTTGTGCCACTTGTTTATACTTATCCTCACCTCAGTCAAATCCATTGAAAACTGTTCATTGTTTTATTTGCTTTGTTTGAACTTTTTAAAATTTTATATTGGGCCCAATTTTTTTTATGAGCTCAGCTCAATCCATTAAAAAAATTACCTTTGATGCCCTGAATTACTAAAAAAATTGCCATCATTTTGCAGATATGGTCCTCAGGCCGATCTCGGATGCTTGAAAACTTTAATCTACCAGTGTCAAATTTTCACCATATTTGGTAGAATTTGGCAGCAAAAATTGGTCTTCAGAAATGAAGATATTTAACTACTTTTTTGTCAATTTCTATTCAAATTCAATATTAACAAAATCTGGCATTGGTGCTCAAAAGGTTCATTATTCATGAAAAATATATATATATATATATGTTTAATTGCTAAGAGGATGCCAACAATATTCTATTGCTAACTGTAGTCTATTATTTATGCTCACTGAATATTGTTGTTAATAAGTATAACTGTATTTTTATTACAGGACAGAAGTCATATTTTATCTTCTTGAAAGATTGCAAACTGGTTTGACAAGACGTATTCCTCCAACAGAAGTTTGTAGTTATATGGAGCAACCTACTGTGAAACCACAAATTGCTAATTTAGGAATTCTAAGTGCTGTGCCTAAAACTGCTCCTAGTAAAGAACAATTGCAACATTATCTTGATAACCCACCTGCTGGTAAGGAACTTTTGTGTTCATTGTAACTTTCAAAAACTTCTTCATTCATATTGATTTGTTTGTAATTCAATAATTAAAATTGAAACCACTTCTTTCATTTTTGTAAAATAGTCTGTATGCAATTATTAATGTTATCTGTTTCAGTTTCTTTCTTTCTTTTTTCTTTTTTTTTTTTTTTTTAGCAGTGAATATTTATTTATTTATTTTTTCATTCATTATTGCTTTCTTTATTGCATTGTTACTGCTCAGTTTTTTTTTTTTTTTTTTTAGCAGTGAATATTTATTTATTTATTTATTCATTATTCATTATTGCTTTCTTTATTGCATTGTTACTGTTTAGTGTTAAAATATTTTTTAGCCCATCATAAATAAATGATAAATGCTTAATGAAAGAACAATATTTGAAATTATAGAGAATTTTAATTTTGAAAAGAATGTATCCAAAATATAAGATTATGAATAATTTCTACATTCATAAGGAAATTCAATTGTCACTGTTTGTCTCATTTAAACATTGACTCTGGTAACATTAAGAAAAATGTCTTGACAACCTAAGCAGTGAAATAATTTTTCTGAGTATTTTTCATAAAAAGATGAAATTATGCAGTGAAAAATTAGATATTCTGGTCAAAATTCATATAAAATATTGAAAAGTATTTAGAGTGAAATGAAAACTGCTTATATTGCTGCTAGACATACTGCTTATTTATTATTAGTATTGTAATTTTTGATAATCTGGAAATCTGGCACAAATGAAGGTCTTATATGTAAAAGACAAAATCAGAAAATTTGATAATTCTATGGTGATTTATTACAAGATACACTGGTGAATTTCCATAATTATGACTCGTTCTGAATGTCCTGACAACTATAGGGCAAAATTGGGAAATTTCATTTGTAGCCACAGGTCAGTAGGACTAGTTTTTTAAGTTTTTTACTTTCTTTAAACTAATGGCCACTTTTTTGTTTAAAAATTCTAAACAGGAAAATTTTTATAAGTATTAATCTAAAACTGAATAGCCCAAATAAATATGTTGATATAAATATATTGGAACAAAAAAAGTAGAATCCTTGATGAAATGCTAGAAAATTTTATTCTCTTCAATAAGAAAAAGTGATGGCCACTGATAGACAATTTTTCACTAGCCACTTTTTCTCATTTATTGGCCCTATGGCCGATGGCTAGTGCTAATTTTGTCCTTTATTGACAACACGATATTTTTCAGTAAATATGAGGAATCATATGAAAGGAGGGGGAGGGGGAGAATGCTGTTTAAGCAGGTGTATAAAACTAAACAATTTTAGTAACAATCACTTACTTAAATTTTAAATAGATAAAATAAAAATTTTGTTTTTTGTTCCACTGTCACTATAATTAGCACAATAATTTGGAGTTTCTTTTCTCTAACAGTTATTTGCTAATTAATAATAAGATAATGAAAAATAATTTGTATCCAACTGTTATAAGTATTTAAATATTTCATATGAATTTATTTCTATTCTTCACATTGATTTTTTTTCTCCCTTGATTTCTTTTTAGGAATTGAACCAATTGTATGGAAACAAGCTAAACTTGATAATCCAGATCCAGAAAAACTTATTCCAGTGCCTTTAATTGGTTTTCAAGAGTTGTCACGTAGAATGAAATGCCAGGAATATGAAACAAAGCAACATCAAAAGAGATTAGATGTAATTATTATATTTACCTTTTTTTATCGCTTTATTTAAATATATTCATTATATTTTCAGTTGATTTTACTTTTAAAAGACCAAACAGGAATATCATTAGTAGCCGGTAGCCAGCAGTTTGGTGACCACTTTTTAACAGGTGACCACTTTTAAGCAGTTGGGAAGGGAAGAGAGTCTTTCAACAGACAATTAAAAAAGATTGAGAAATAGAAAGTGATCATATTTCAAAAGCGCAAAATTATCATTATGAGCAGGTTCATCTTAACTCAGTTATAGTTATAAACAGATTCAGTATGCATTAAGTAATGGAATTTCTCCTGGGCCAGATGAAGTACTATTATATACAGGTTTATCATTATAGACAATATTAATATATATATATATATATTTATATATAGATAGATAGATTTAATATATTTATACATAAAAGTGTATATATAAATATATTTGTATACAGTATAATTACCTTGGTTTTTGTTGACTTCAGTTTTCATTTAATCTTTCAGAAAAACATTTGTCACAATTTGTCACATTTTTTATTGACTGCCTCATATTTTGTTGATGTATATTAGTGATTTTATTGCATTTTTTCTGTAAAAAAAGTGAGCTTTCTCCTGCTCCGTGTGACATTGTTCCTTGTCGTGTGTGCATCATCCTGCACATGTAGGTGAAAAATTGTTATTTCCAGGTATTTTGTATTTATTATTTATGAGGGACCATCATGAGACTAAAGAAAGTTTTCAGATCTAGCAGATTTTACATATGTGGTGCAGTAAATTACTGATTTTGATGTGGATTATTAATTTGATTTTGATTATTGATTTGATGAATTTGCATTATTGATTTTGATGTGGAAGAGTTGGTGGATGAACTCAATGAAGAACTCTCCTCTGAAGAGCTGCTAGCATTTCAACTAGAATTGCAGTAGATGATAGAGATATTAGGCAGAATGTGTCTTCTTCAGAGATTAAGGTCAGCTTCTTTATATGGAGTAAAGTACAATACTGTGTTGTGGTGAAAAATCATCCAGACAAAGCTGTAGAAAGCTGTGTCTTCAGATTGTTTAATGATTATGTCCCGCCCATTCTAGGCAAATCTTAAAGAAGTGACAAAAACAAACCACTTTTTTGAGCAACTTAAGTCCTCTGACTCTGAAGATAGTGCAAAAGATATAATGTCCCTAGATATATTGTCTTATTAGCATAATCCAAAAATATTATATTAATTTCTTATTGTTTTTATTATTAACTGCTATACTTAGTCTCTATAAAATGTGTTTTTGGTATGTTTTTTAGTGTTTGGAACGGATTTACGTAGATTCATATGGAAATAATTGTCTTGATTTTCATTGATTTCAGATTTCGCCAATTGTTCTTGGATGGATTATTGATGATATCAATATATATATATATATATCTTCTGACTTTTGTCATGCTGTAACGTATGTATGAGGGTGTAAAGGCGTTTTCCTTTACATATTATTTAATAATTGTTTTCCCCCCTTAGTTAAAATTACAATATTCCCTTAATTTGCAACTTTATTTAATAAGCTAGATTTTTAATCCCTTTAATTCTATTCAAGTACTAACGGCCATTTTTCCTTTAAAATATAATTTCACTTATCTGTAATTCTTTCTTTAAAGACACAACATATATCCGTTTGTTCATGTAACTGTAAGTATTTTCCCATAGCAACAACCTTTTAAAGAGTTATTTCTCGGCTGTTGTTAAGCATAGTTAAATGCTATTCACTTAAGAACCAGATGTGCTAAGTTTGTCTTTTATTTTATTTCATTAGAATTCGTTTCTTTTCTGAACCCGTGAGACTCTCATTAACCCTAGGTAAAGAATTCAATCCTTGTGGTTTTCCGGTGCCATATACACCCTTTTATCATTTGGCGTTAATTATTTCAAATCATGCCCTTTGGTTTCTATCATTGAAACTCTATGTAACGGAAACTCTCCACGTGCCTTCTCTCTTTGCAATTTGTGCGTATCAGTTGTTTTTGGCTATTTTTATGTACATGTATCGCGCCAACACTTGAAGATGTGAAGAATGTATTTGTGACCACTCCTTCTCTGTAACAGCTAGCGATCGGACCTATCTCTGCGAGGGTCCCTCTCTGGCACGGCAACCATTCTTGGAACTGTGAATTTAATAAAAAACTTGTCACCAGATAACAGCCTTCCTTTTTGCCTTTCTCAACATTCATGGATTATCTACGAACTTGGGATTGAAACTACACTTACGATTTAGCAACGAAAACTTCCTATACGATGTTGAAACCGTCGTCATAGAGGGGGAGTCGAAAAAAAAGTTTTCCCTGGTGTCTGTAGACAGAGGTCTGTATGAAAGTCAAAGAATATAATGAGACATGAAAGATACCACACAACTTTATATACCCACATGATTACCAAGTATATTGAGACATTTGTCATTTGTAAACCGCTTTATAAGCTATAAAAAGCCCTCCAGGAAAACATCAAGGTTTTGCAAATAAACAAGCTGTTAAATGTTTTGTCCATATTCAAAACCCTGAGTTTCTCCTGAAGGGCTTTTTGATACTTATCAAGCGGTATGACAAATGTCTCAATCAACTTGGTAATTATGTGGAAAAATAAAGATACATCTTATGTTTAATGTCTCATTCTATTTTTTGACTTTTATATATAACTTTGACCGTAGTTGAGAGGGGGAATTTATTTTCCAATTCTCCCTCATATTTATGAACCAATTTGGATGAAGCATTGCAGTCACAATAGCATTACCATTATGTTCTTTGGAAGTGTCCCGTTTTGTATGTTAATTTATGGCCAAATATGCCAAGATCTTGTCTGTATTTGTTAGCCAGCTTTATCCAGCATCACATTTCAAAATGGTGGCCGGAAGAAAAAAAAATGAAATAATTTAAACCAAAAAAAAAAAAAAAAAAATACACCAAAAGAATTAAAAATTTTTTAAAATTTGCTTTTCTTTAAATGTTTAATCTAGTTACAAAAATCCCAGAGCCTTTTTTCTTTTGCCTTATTTTAAAAAGTTGCTGAGATGTAAATTTGAAAATGAAACTATGTTGAAATAAATGACGCTGATTTGTCGATACCTGACTAAATACATGAAATATCCATACAATTTCAGTACTGGCAAAAACTATAAATCTTTCATAATCAGGTTTCATGCATTTTAGCATTATGTTTTTTATTAATAAAATAAGCTGGATTATTAATATAATAATAATAATGTGGAAGCTATATTTTCCTTATCGCATAGGCCAGAAGAACTTTTTTGATTATTTATTCTAAGTTTGAATGCTCATTTCATATATATTTATTATTAAATATCTAATTTATGATTTTTTCTGCATATTATTTTGTTTTCTTATTCTTTATTTTTAAAAAAATTATTTTTTTCTTTCTTCTTTGGGGTCAGATAATTGCTGATGATATTGCAGAATTAAATAGAAATCATACAACAACAGTAGCTAAAATTCATCATGCATGTGTATAGGACTGAAGTCTCAACTGCGTTTGTTGGCCAGCTTCACTTGCCATCTTATTTCAAAATGGCAGCCAAAAAAAAAAAAAAAGAAGAAAAGAAAAGAGAAAAATTTCAAATTCAAAAATATTTACAAAAGAATAAAAAATCAAAAAGTTTTTCCTTTAAATATTAGGACTTGATAAAAAGATTCTGGAGCAATTTTTTGTTTTCTGTAAAATGGATGAGATTCACTTTGAAATTCTAAAGTGGTTGACATTTTAATACAATCGGATTTTTTTCATGCTGTAACATTTGTATTTATGAACTAATTTGGATGTAACTGAGCATGTGCTCCAAATCATAGATTAACCTACAAGTTGGGTCATTTATGGCAAAATCTGTAATAGCAACAATACTAGTGTCACTACTGACAAGGGGGATAAATTAACAAGCCTCTAAAATTTACCTATGTTGAAGAAATATGTTTACGCTCTATGTTTTGAATGTCTAGTCTTTCCTAAGATGAAGCAAAGGCAAATGATATTATGTTTATGCTTGATTTATTTAGCTACTTTTTTCATTTGTACATGAATTGTTTACCTTTAACTTACAAAATGATAATTGTAGTAATAATATAGGAGAAAAACCATAGAAAATTATGTTAAGAATGCTAAGTTTATGAAATTAAATTGTAAAAAATCAAATTTAAGTATTGTGCTAATTTATTTATATTGAATAAAGTATTATGGAGTGTAACGTCAATACCTCTATTTATTTTTAACTTTTAGATCTGTATAATTCTGAAAATTTGTCAAAAGGAATGTTTCCCTATCTGTAATTTTATTATTATTTCTTATATGTTAATATTATAAATATTATTGAATCAATTGTACCTTATTTATATTAAAACAATATTTTTATTTTATCTCTAAGAAAGTGAAAATGTGTAAATTTTAAAAGATTATTGTAACGATTGTTCATAAATTAATAAAACATCGCTATAAAACTTTTTTACCAAATGGTAATATTTATGAAATTTTCTGGCACTTGTAGAGTGCAATATTTCATATTTTTATATTACACCATATCTTTTGCTAAATATTTACCTTGTTTTTTGTTGCACTTAAATCGTTCACTCATCATGTGCAAAAAAAAAAAAAAAAAAAGCATACATCATGCATAAACATAGAATAGATATTAGATATATAAAATAGAATATGTACTCTATGTGCATGTATTGGTGTAAGATTCTATTGAAAATGTAAATATGCAACATTAAAAAAAAAAAAAAAAAAAAAGAAAAAAGATTCAATAAGGTAGATACTCAATAATAAAACTATTATAAGAATGGGGAGTTTCTTCCCCATACTTCCCTATTCCCAACTTTCTTCACTAAAAGCGTTGCAGTCACAATAGCCTTACCATTATGTTCTTTGGAAGTGTCCCGTTTTGTATGTTAATTTATGGCCAAATATGCCAAGATCTTGTCTGTATTTGTTAGCCAGCTTTATCCAGCATCACGTTTCAAAATGGTGGCCGGAAGAAAAAAAAAATGAAATAATTTAAACAAAAAAAAAAAAAAAAAAGTACATCAAAAGAATTAAAAAATTTTAAAATTTGTTTTTCTTTAAATGTTTAATCTGGTTACAAAAATCCCAGAGCATTTTTTCTTTTGCCTTATTTTAAAAAGTTGCTGAGATGTAAATTTGAAATTAAAACTATGTTGAAATAAATGACGCTGATTTGTCGATACCTGACTAAATATATGAAATATCCATACAATTTCAGTACTGGCAAAAACTATAAATCTTTCATAATCAGGTTTCATGCATTTTAGCATTATGTTTTTTATTAATAAAATAAGCTGGATTATTAATATAATAATAATAATAATGTGGAAGCTATATTTTCCTTATCACATAGGCCAGAAGAACTTTTTTGATTATTTATTCTAAATTTGAATGCTCATTTCATATATATTTATTATTAAATGTCTTTTTTATGATTTTTTCTGCATATTATTTTGTTTTCTTATTCTTTATTTTTAAAAAAAATTAATTTTTTTCTTTCTTCTTTGGGGTCAGATAATTGCTGATGATATTGCAGAATTAAATAGAAATCATACAACGACAGTAGCTAAAATTGCTGAGCATAAAAGAAAGCTCTTAGAACTTCAGCATCGAGTATTAAAAGTTCTGGTTCTCCAAGAAATCACAAGAAAAATGGGTTATGCTATTCAAGCTGATGAAGAACAATTACGAATCAAATTAGAAGCGATACAGGCAGAACTTAGTGCTCCAACTCAGTTTAAGGTTTGTAATTTTTTTTTTCTAAAATTGAATTCTAAAATAATTTTTCAGATGAAAAAATTTACATTTAAGATTATTGTTGTAGTTTGGAGGGGGGGGGGGGATGCAGTCTGAACTGAAAATACAAGGTAATAAATTAATAATAACAGAGTAAGTCAAAGATAAGTTGTTACAGACAATTAAAAGGTTACAATTTTCAGTTCAAAATGATTGTGTATGCTATTTAAGAGTGACTTATGTTATAATGGTTTTGCTATAGAAGCTTTATCCAGAAAATGTTTTCTTTTTTTACATTTTGAATAACTTTTGTGCATATTAGTTCTGAAAATTCGTATTTATAGGCTAGTTAAATTCTATAATAAGAAAGTGCAAATAATTGTTTTAAAATTTTATTATTGTAACTTGCTATTTTAGCAGTTATTTTATATTCAACTCTTGCACAAGGAAATAAATAAATATTTACAGGGTGGCAAAAGATCAGAAGCAGTCGAAGAAAAGTGACAGTATAAGTATTTTCTTACAGAAAATTTTGCCTTGCGTAATGACAGATACTAATAAGGTTTATATATATATAAGAAAATACCTTTTTACTGTTTTTTTTTTTTTTTTTCTGATCTTTCGAAATTGTGATTGAAGAGTTCATTATCATTGTGAAAATGTGATGCCATCTGTTGGAAATATGTTACTTCTTTTTTCGTATACTTTAATCTTAATAGTGCTATTTATTAGTAGTATTTATATATATATATATTTCTATATTTTAGGGACATTTAAGAGAATTAACTTCACAAATAAGAATGCAGAATTATCAAACAACAATGTTTGAAGGTGAAAGATATAGCATGGATGAGGTTTCAAAAGATGAAATCAAGGAGGTAATTATTTATTTTTATTATCATTAAGTACATTGTGCATATCATTATAAATTATTTAACAATTTCTGTAATTAAAAAAAAACAATTGTCACGGGGCTCTTAAATGACCCTGTTTTGTTCCTAAAGTTTTCTTTTATGAATTTCTAAATTAAATTATAATTTAAATTATTATTATAAATTAAATCATAATTTACCCAATTAATTTTCATTTATGTATAAAATATATCATATACATTATGAATAACTGGTAAATTTTTTCTTGATTTCGCGTCTAAAATACTGTTGAAATATTAAATTTATACCATTGTTTCAAAGTCAAATTATTTTAATTTGTGTATATGGAAGGATGAAAATTTTACTGTGAATGTATTCTAAGGAGAGTTGTAATAATAATAATAAAAACTTTTTTCAATCTTTTTTTTTCTTTACATAAAAAAAAGAAAAAATTTACTTATTTTATTCATATACTTGAGGTGAAATTTTTCATTGCTTATTTCTACATATTTATCATAAAAATGCATTTGCATTAAATAAATTTTGTTCAATCAGTTCACCAGTTTTCAATGGAAAGTTTTTTTTAAAGTACCTTTTCTTTAGAATTTAGTAAAGTACTACTTCTTATAGAAGTACACTTCCCTATACTATAATACCCATTAACATGTTAACTTTGCCAATACTTTAGTAATCGGCTTTACCTCTCTGAATTCTGGATCTGTTCTAACAAAGATTATTGAGCAATGTAAGAGAAATAAAGTCTGTATAAACTTGATATAATTATTGGCTATTGACTACACCTTTTATTTAATATCCAAACTGATAGTATAGGGAAAACTTGCATCTTACAGCTGAAAAGTATACAGCATATCTTATTTTATATTTTCAAAAATATAATTTCTGTAAAAAAAAAAAAAAAAAAATATTTATAGTTTTTTTTACAGCAAAGCAAATTTGTTTTTAAAAAGATATGACTAGCCTTAGTATGGCATATACAAATTCATATGTACCCTATATATGTAAAATTCTAATGAAACAATTTTATAAGCGAAATGAGTATAACATTTTTTATGAAATCATAAATATATGAATCTACCACTTATATATATATATATATATATATATATATATATATCATATATATTATAAAGCAGAAATTCTGAAACTTCCAAACGAGTGTTTTCAAAAACTACCCGATGGATTTTTTTGCCGATTGTATCATTCGATAGGAAATATTTTTCCGAAGGTTTATGATTCAAATTTACAGGGATAACTCTGATTTTTCGTAGTAAATTTCGTATTTTTCGGTTATTTTTGACAAAAGGGTTGCCAGTAGCTGTTTTTGGCAAAAATTATAATTGCTAAAAGAATTAAAATGGCTATATCTATTAGAAATATTACAAATATCTTGCAAATAATAGCCGAAAATAACTAATGATAATATTAATAATAATTAAGAAAGACCGCTTAAATGAGGCGTAATATTATAAAAATATATTTATCTTGAAAATGAAAAAATATTTGTAATGCTTAAAAAATAAATTAACGCAAAATATAACAATTGGTTCAACTTTTGGCGACTTATCCCTGTTGTTAGAATAAAAACATGAATTTCAGAAATTGATTAAATGAATTTTGAATGATAGTTATTTCCCTTTTTATTATTTTCTTGCTCTTTTTTATCGAATTTCCGTATTATATAACTTACAGCAGAAAAAAGCAGATCTGATTGTAAGAGACACTGCAAGTTGTGAGTTACTATTCGTTTTTATACCATTTTCATCTTACTTTTGTCGCCAAAGAATGTATTTTTAAGCCGAAAATGCATTTCTGACTTAATGCCTGACTTAGGTTCTTCATGGTCGCAATAATGTTGTTGTTTTTTCAAGTGAAGATAATTTTTAGAATATATTTTAATATTCAATCGTAAATTATATAGATATGAGTATAACTCTTTTATTTCTTTTTGCAAATGTTTTCATTGTTAATTTAATTTTTCTTGCGCCATTTCGTCAGTTTTCACTTGCAGGAAAAATTTCAGTTCTCTCACTCTTTTTTAAATGTGTGAGAGCATTTTTAGGATATTTTTTATATGTTTAATTGTAAATATATAAATAGCAGTTATAGAAAAAAAAAATGCGTGTAATGTTTAAATTTTAGTATAAATGTCTTCCTCATCCAAACTGTAAAATAATTTAATTGCAACTTTTTAAAGTTTTGGCGCAGATGTCATATTGCTGTATATAGATGTACGCACCAAATTAGCACGATTGCAACAAAATGGCTATTTTATGCCACACATGGTAAACCGACTATGGTTGTTTATTTATTAATAAACTATTTATTAATTTTCATTTTGTTTTTTAAAATAATATAAATCATTTTGTTCTATAGCTATTAATTAAACTTTTTTATTTATTATTTTTTTTTCAAATAATACAAAATAATTAAAAAATATTTATGAAATTGATAATTAAAAACCAAGTTCTCCAAATTGGCGCCAGAAAAAAATTGCGCCAATGTGGTGCATACATGACATCTGTGTCAAGGTTTTTTCTTATACATAAGTAGGGAAAATGCAGTATAAATGCCGATTAAAGTTTTTTCCAAATGGAAATTTTGTCACGGATTCGGTCATATACTCATCGAGGTATCTCACTGGCGCCAAAATGGCATTATTTGCCTCATATGGTAACCCAGCTATAGTTGTTTATCTGATGATAAGTTATTTATTTACTTTCATTTTTTTCTTTTTTGAAATGATATTTGTTGTTGTGTTCTACAGTTACTTTTTATTTATTGTTAATTGCTGTTTAAAATGATAGAAAATAATAAAATATACATAAATTTCTTTGGTATTCTAAAACGAGGATTTTGCCACATTGTAGTTGCAAGATAATCGTGCTAAATCTATTGCGTATATGATGTCTGTGTAGGAATCTTTTGTGAAATATGAAAAGTGTAAATTGGCTACTACTTGATTATCATGTCAACCAATTTCGCCAAATCGTTCGCCAAATTATACAAATTTACGTAATTTTATCTTAAATAACTAAAGGGAAAATGCTTAAATACGAAAGAGCAAATAATTTTGTTTTCATTTTTCAGGAGGAAATTTTGCAATAATAAAGTAATTGTTGTAGTGATAATTTTAATGTGTGTGTGTGGGTTTTTTTTATCGTTGGCAACTTGCTGTAACGAAAAATGTTTATTATTTTCCTGCTATTGTTTTATAAGAGCTGGTTTTGGGAAAGCCATGTTAAGATGGTATTCAAATTTTTGAACCCTTCCCAATTACCACCCCCTTGGGCCGATTTTGCTCATTTGCAATTCCCACTGAGATATTAACCATCTCAATATACTAGACGAGTTTGAAGATGATTCTTGCATAATTGTGCCTTTTATCGCGCTGACAAAATTTAATATATATATAAACTTTTTAGGTGGGAGTAGCTTTGGGTTCCTGGCTTCACATAATGAAAAGTTGTGAAGAAATTTTTCACAAGTTGTACCATGGTAATGACTGTAATAATTAATATTTCTTCAGATAAGGGAAAATTTTAAATCCTGTTGCCATAATGGTCTTATTTCGCTTCAAAATGTGCACTGTTAGTAATAAACTAAAATAGTTACTTCTAAATAGCTGGTTTTTGCGCAACGTTTACGATAATTTAATATCACAATGGTGTCTACATCGTTTTCAGCAATGAGCAAGGTGCTGCTGGAGGTCCTGTCATCACTACAAGGGTAGTGATGATGGGGTTTTTAAAGAAAGCTTAGTAAATATAGCAGAGGCATAAAATGCAGTGTAGAAGCGTTACTGATTTTTTGAAACCCCAGAAGTTTAAAAACTAATTATATGAAATAAATTAAATGAAAAAGATAAATGTGGAATCTTAAATAAAGATGACAGATTAAAAACAATAAGCATTTATTTAAATAATTAAAAAGGCATTGATATTCATAGTAATGGGTTTATAAAATTCATCAAGTTATATTTCATATTAAGAGATAAAAAAGGATATAACTAACAATTACTTATCTTAATATGTAAAAATCCCCATGACACATTGTTTCTCCAATAAAAGGTAGATATAAAGTTGATCATTTAGCAAAGTACCAGAGCTCATCAACATAATCATTAAACTAGCTGGGTTTTGGCATTCAGAAGAAAAATAGCGAAAACTTTAAAAGGCTATTACGTCATTTATTATTCATCCATCGTCCCCTGTACGACGTCTATTACTCGAACCATAATATCTTTCTTTCATTCAACAGTTCATGAAGAAAAATTCACCGGAGTTCTAACACATCACCACAACATGTCGTCAATAAACTTGAAAAACGATGAAAAAGCGAATTCGACTTAAAAACAGAAACTCCATTTGTCTAAAATTTAAAAGACGACATCAAGCCATCACTTATTACCACAAGAACTGAACTTCACACTGAGAGAACATCGGCTGTACTTAACTGACACTAACAACAGCTGGGACGATGAACACCACAAGAGTTAAAGAGAACAGAAAGTCGAACTATTTATCTCCCGCCGATACTAAAATATCCGGCAGTACGCATGTCCGTACTCTCGTCCTCCAGTTCCCAAAGCTCAATGTACCAATACGAAATAAGGGGATGTGAATCGTGGAAGTACATCACGATTACGTCACATCCGAACGCCCTCTAGCAGTATTGGCTGAAACCACTCAAAAGAGTATGAGCTAAGCTAGACATGTGGTCAATGATACGGCAGGTTATTAATTTCAATTATTTTGAACCGAAAGTAAAAATAAAAAGAACTATTTTATTTATTAATAAAGTAAAAACAGAAAAGGAATTATCTATTGTGAAAAGGTAAGTTTTTATGTTTCTTTAAGAATAAAAATAAAAATCCTGTTAAATAAATTTAAATAAAGTAAGTATATGTTCACCAGAGGAATATTTATATGGAAGTAGAAAAACAAGCATGTATATTAAACATGATTCAAATGTTATTTATGCAAGGTGATAAGAAACTAGGGTTCCAATTCCTGACAAACGCCCCCCCTCTTATCATCCTTGCCCTATGAAGGGCACTGCCAACAGATGGGACACTAAACAATCCTAAAGGGATCTACCTTTTCCATCAATGAATTGGCTAAAACTAAAAGTCTCTTCATATCTTAACAAAGTCCACTTCCTCTCTCCAATGGCTAACACCTAAAAAAATTTCGAAAAACATTTCAGCCTCTCAAGAACCACAAAAAAAAAATCTATTACCTACCAAAAAAAATTATATAGCCCCCCGAATATGCAAAAATTTAGAAAAAAAATATCTTATGAAGATGAGCTCCAGAATACCAGACACAACATATTACATTATACATTCACAATTAAAAAAAAATACACATAACAATAAAATCTTTAAAATATCACAGTCCAGAGTTGTTTCTTCTTGTTTAACATAATTTCTTTCTCTACATAACACAAAATACATGATTATAAATCAATATCACATTTCTATAATACTCTTAAATCCAACATATTTTATAACTCTTTCAAAATTCTTTAACAATTTATCACAATATTTCTTAAATTTAACATCAATAAAAGTATGTCATCTCATTTGACACTTAAAAATTTCTGAAATCCATGTGTCTATATTTATATGCCTCCACCTAACACTAAAAATTCAATTGTCCTCCAAAAAATTCACACTCCTGTGCCTATAAATCTCAATTTCTCATAGATCTTAAACTCTCCTGGTCAATCCAATCCGCATCCAAAAACTGACTAACAGCCTCCTCTAGAACATTTCATGCGACATCTATTTTTCCATTTACAATCTAATTTGTTCAAAAAAAAAATTATACATGACAATCTATGCCGGCCTAGATCGCATGATTTTAATTAAATATTAATATTTTCCAAAAAAAATTTAACTACTCCTTTAATGTCATCCAACATCTCCTGTATCTAAGAATCCTGACACACGGGACAACACAAAACTAAATCTAATCACCCCGCTATTGGGATCAAAAGAAAAACACATATGGTGGTACATAAGACTCACCTACACTCACCATACTGAATCCCAAGGATCAATCCCAAAGCCCCGGGTTTAGATTAGCTCCAGAATTGACCCAAAAGTTCCAGCATACCCTTTCAGCACCAATGCTAAACGCACGCATACATTCGTCTCCATTACTCCGGGCCCAGAGATTCCATACCAATCTCTCACGAAAAGTGTACGTAGATACAGGCCTCAGATGACTAAACTGCAAAGTTCCCACAAAATTGCTTACTTTTAAAAATTACAACATTTTTCCTAAAAATTTCAAAAAGATTCTATTATTAGCCTAAGAAAAATACCCCCACAACAGATATCGCATGTTCTACAAGGACTCACTAAATTCCAATGTTCAACTCTAGAAAGAATTCTTCCAAAAAATTTGTCAACCGTCGAGATTTCAGGATCGCCATCTTATAAGCAATTCCCCTAACTATCTCAAGACTATTGACTCAAAAATTACTGAAATTCAAAAACTCCTTCCTTCTGAAAAACCAAATTCTGTCAGTAATTCACGTCACAGATTCGGATCTGACCAGACTATCAAAAATTCGTCGACTGTCCCTGTGCACTAGGAGCCATTTAACATAGGGGCCTTAACAATTTAAATATCGGCTGTCCCTAAAAAAATCTCATCTTAGCTAATCACGACATCAAGTCTCTCCATAATCTCGGCCACGAAAAATTACTTCTAATATTAGACCACAAATTTTCAACAATTGCCTACCACAAAAATTTAGCAACCATTTATCAATAGGCCTCCAATCTTCAAAAGATGAACCACTTAATGACTCCATTAGGACAAGACAAACCGTGAATAAATTATTTCACAACTATCTCACTAATACCTTTAAATTTTAACTATTCAAAAAAATTCAACTTATATTAACAAACCACAGAGTCCCCCCACAAGAACCATCTATACTTTAAAATCTTACACCAATGATCTAAAACTTTTTATATTAAAAATTGGAGTTAAAAGCACTTCCCCTCTTACCAATTCATCTTGACTTTTAAAATGGATCTAGAGTTCTAAAAATTTTAAAACTGATATTTAAAAATTCCATTCAATTTAACAACAACATCTATAACAAAAAAAAAAATGTCAAAGAATATTTAACTTTTTCAAACAAAAATAAACTAAATTCATATGACAAAAAAAATTTAAATTAAAAATTAAAGTTCAAGATTTATAACATGCAAGTTATTTCCCATAGGAAATACTTATACCATCTGAAGCAATTCCTTACACCATGCATCTAAAAATGCCTTCAAAAATTGCTCATTCTCTTAAATATATTTTTCCTTAAAAATTGTTCAAACACCTTGAACTCTTTAATTTAGACATAAAATAGATCAAAAAAAATTATTTTTCTCAATATAAACAGTCCTTTACAATAATTCTTTATAAAATTAAAATTTAAATTAGAAATCATTTTCATATCAAACTAAATTGAATATTTGTTTAAACAGTGCATTTCAATATAACATCTTAAATAAAAATTAAACCATAAGAGTAAGTTTAAAACTGTTTTCCATCAAATTAAACACTGTAAGTATTACACTTATATTTATAAAGTAAAAGCTCTAGATCTCAAAAATATTTTTCTATCAGCTTCAATTACTTCAGGAAAATCTGCTCAATATAGCTTACATTAAAAACATCCAGGCCATAAGGTAAGACTCAACAGTACAAAAACATCTAAAATTAAACATTTTATAGTGGGTCAGAACATAGATCCAGATTATAACCTCAATCAACCAATTTACGTCAATTACAGCATGATCTATGATCGGTAAATTTTCCCAGATCACTCAAAATCATGTCTAAATAAAAAGGTCAAAGAATATGACAGAACACATGACCCAAAAATGGTCCAAAATGGCTGAAATTTTACATTAATGGTCTAAAACATCCGGATCCACTAATTCTGATCCACTTTTAACTTTAATTTCTCAAAAACTGAATTAAGCAACCCCTCTTCTTAAACGTTAAGAAAATTCCATTTCATTTTTACACTATTCAAAATTTAAAGATCAAATCAGCATTCTTCCAGGTCAATATATTTTCCTCAAGAAATCTAACACAAAAATTAAGGAAATATTGCCTAATGCTGAACTAAAAAGCTCTTTCAAATTTCAAAAACTATTAATACTTAACAAAGCTGAAATATTTCTCTAGTGAAAATCATTATCAAATATTTGAACTTACAAATCTATCTTCATTATAAATATTTCATTAAACTATTTTTAAACAGATAAACACTGAAAGAGGGTTACCTCAAAAATTAACTATTTCAAATAAATACATATCATTAAAAATTCATTAAAAATTTATTTGTTAAAAGTTCATAAAAAGCATAGTTAGAAATATATTGCACAAACCCCTACTTCATTTAGATTAACAAAAATAGAACCAGCTACTCTTAAACATTCTCTATTATAAATTTTTCATATATATCTCCAAACCATACTAAACTAATAATTATCCCAAAAAATCTGTTGAGGTTAACTTTTAGTAACATTTAATATAGTAATTCCATTAAAAATAGATACTCGAGCCAAAAGGAATGAATTTCATTTGTCATAAATTATAAACAAAATGAGGAGGAAAAAATTAACTATTAAATTTACATGAAAATTCAGTTTAACTTAACACAACACTTATTTATAAAAATTTAAACTTCAAAAAAAATACAAGCTTTTAAGGTTTAAGTAAAAAAAATTATTTGATATATCTTTAAACAAAAGATCAAATATATTAAGTCAAAACCTAACAACAACCCCGGGAAATCGGCCAGACTACGAACATCCGAAGCCGTTACCAAATTTGACTCAAGTATATGAATATCTTAATCATTAAATAAATTTAAATATTTAAATACATAAAAAAATATTCAAAACTTCAAACTATTTCAAATTATAAGAACTGTCCCCCCTCAATTTAACAATCTTTAAACATTAACTTGAATTAAACAAGACTTTAAAAACTGAAAAATATATTAGTTCAGTTAACCTCATTTTTCTAGTTTAACAGATTCCAAAAAAAATTACTAAATTTTTATCTGAATTAACTATTAAAACAAAATTTCAATCAAAATCTTAAATATCTCAAAATATAAAAACTTAAAAGCAGAAATCTTAAAAATTCACTTCCGTTTAATCTCAAAAATTATTCTCCCCCTTCATGACCTGAAAACATTTCATTTAATTCAATATACAATATGGATTCAAGTAGGAACTCTGTATCAAAAACATTTCATAAAAATATATCAAACATTTCAATTTATTAAAAGAAAAGAAATTAGAAAAGAGGGCAAAAGATTCACAGACGGTGGGGCATTTTGCACATATCTTCTTACACAATTGATAATCAACTCTGGCTAAAAAAAATAAAAACAAACTCCAATGATGTCGGTCCCAGCAAAAAAAGTTCTTTAACATTCGGCAATACAAAAGTCTCTTCATGGAGAAATCCTTGCTTTCTTTAAACATTGGGTCGCCAGCATCGCTTCCTCATCAAAGCAAGATAAAAACAATATCCTCCAAAAACGCCGACTCAGGATTCCCGGTCATACACATCGTCGAAGACCTTCCGAAAATTGACACTCCACAGTCAATGAAGAAAAACAGTTTTCTCTGCCAACACTCAAAACCTCCTTCATCGATGACAGCCTCAGTCAATGGGGAAAAACCACGCTTTAAAAGTTCAGCAGCCAGTAACGAAAACAAAAGTTCTCTCCTCAGCGAAAACATCCCATCACGGAGATAAGCAGTCGTCAGGTCAGGGGTCAAAAGGTGTAGAACAAACACGTCGTCATCCTTCACGGCAGGGAATTTTAATTCTTTCATGTAGTTACCACTTCCATAGTTAAGCTTCATTTCTCATCAATACCCAGCATCAAAAATATTTGGAAACATTCAAAAAAATGTGTCATGGGTTTTTCAAAAAAAATTTAATATATTTTATCAAAGTTTAACTTTTAAATTACGTTCTAACTTTAAAAATATTAACTATATTTCAATTACACTTTCAAATCTTTAACATATATTTATTAATTCCAATTAAACCCTAAAGATATTTACGATTTATTTATTAATTTTTCATTAAACTTAAAACTTCAACATATTAATTGTCTGAGCGAAGCGAAGTCTTTATACTCAGAGATACGTAACGATATTAAAATTCAAAAAAATTCTTTCGTCAAGCAAATCTCAAAAAGTACTTGTCGGATTTTGATTCTGTTTGTACCAATAGGTACCTATAAAGGTAATCTGGTGAATGCACCTACTTTTAAAAATTAATTCCTAATAGTTTAAAAGTTATATTAAAAAAACTGATAAAAAAGCACAATTTATGTGCATACGTCACAAAAATTTGGTGAGCGTGATTTTCACCAGCTGGATATTTTCGTAGATAACCGAATCAGTACATGGAGTAAATAGTAATCATTTTCGCACTCAGAAATATTGAATGCAATAAAACATTTTAAAATTTAATCATGCAGGAAAATAAAACTGTTATTTTTTTATGTTAAAAAATGTCATAAAAACTTTGATTTTGAGATTTTGTGATAATCTCTTAACAGCACTTTTTGATCGCTAAAAGAATGTTTTACATATTTCGAGTGTGAAAATTAGAAACAATTACGTTTTTAAATAAAAAGTTTCTTTTATGACATCATTTTCCCTTTATATTTATTTTCATTGCATGTTTTCTTTTAACTTATATTTTGTTTGCGTATGGAAGTCAATTCTGGTCACTAATTTTTCGGCACGGATACCACAAGCGCATCAGATTTGGCGCAATTTTTTTCAAAGCCCATTTGGCGAAAACTCCGTTTTCAAATAACGCTTACATACACATTTTTAAATTATTTTCTATTTTCAAAAAGAACTTACAGTAAATAAAATAATAATAATAATTAATAACTATAAAAAGAAATATTTTATATAATTAAAAGAAGGAAGTGAAAGTAAATAAACATTTTATGAGTAAATAAACAAATAATAAATAAATAAAGCCGGGTTACCATCTCTGGTAAAATAATGCCATTTTGACACCAATTATGTACCCTGGTGCATATGTGACATTTTTCCCCATTTTTCATCCGTTTCCTGTTGGCATACAACTTTGAAATATGGAGTATGTAGCATACCTGGGAGCAATACTGGAATTAGACATTGATTTTTTTTTTTAAATTCGATCCAAAAAGGGGCAACGGGGCTATTTTTTAAAGTTTTATACAATTTGTACTGCATGAAGGAGCCACTTACCTATTTCTATATACCAGAAGAAGTAAGTGGTATGTAAAAACAATTATAGTATACATAAATAAAATACTTGAAATAATATACTAGCGATATAAGCACCGGGTTTGGCGAGATTTTTTATGCCAATTAGGCGAAAACATCGTTTTGATTACCAGATGCATATAGCATGCTATAACAACACGTTATTTATTTCAAAATGAAAAAAAGGGAATAAACGAAACATTTTCTGTTATTAAAAAAAAAAATAACAGTCAATATCCTTATATATATTATAAATGTGAAAGTGTGTCCGAAAATTGGAATGAACTTGGCTTCAAAACGGATAGATTAATGTCTTTGAATTTTTGTATGTAGATAGATTATTGGTCTGAAATGAACATAGGCTAATTTTTATTTATTTTATTCAAATATTTTTCTTAATAATTCAACATTTCACTATTTTTCATACAGAATAAATTGAAAATTTTTCCATAATATTTACTAGCCCTTCAATGACAAACTCCCTCTTTATGAGGAAGGATCATTCCATTTTTTAGCAGGTGGGGAAAGGTAGGAGGGAGTGATAGCGGCCGCTGCACGCGGTACGAAGAGAATGAATGAGTAGCGTCTATACCCCGCCCCAAACTTTGGCTCTTATCACAAATGCACCCAAGAAATTCCCCATACTGGCGAAAATGGGAATTAATAGTTTGATACCTTCGTTAATAACAACAATTTTGCTCATTTTAGAAATTTATTTATTTAGATGGATTTATTTAATTAAATTTATTTATTTATTTAAATTTATTTTATTAATTAATTTTTTTAAATAAATTTAAATTGTTTTATTTACATTTTATTTATTTAAATGGATTTATTTATTTATTTAAATGGGGGCGTAGCGCTCATACACGCGTTAGTGATTCCGGTGTGATGAGTTTCATACATTTTAGTGATTCCTGCACAGCGAGTTTCGTGGATCCAGTGATGTTTTTTTGGTTTTAATGGGCGCGCAGCGCTCATACACGAGTTAGTGATTGCGGCGTTGACGAGTTTCGTACATTTTAGTGATTCCTGCACAGCGAGTTTCGTGGATCCAGTGATGTTTTTTTTGGTTTGAATGGGGGCGTAGCGCTCATACACGCGTTAGTGATTCCGGTGTGATGAGTTTCATACATTTTAGTGATTCCTGCACAGCGAGTTTCGTGGATCCAGTGATGTTTTTTTGGTTTTAATGGGCGCGCAGCGCTCATACACGCGTTAGTGATTGCGGCGTTGACGAGTTTCGTACATTTTAGTGATTCCTGCACAGCGAGTTTCGTGGATCCAGTGATGTTTTTTTTGGTTTGAATGGGCGCGCAGCGCTCATACACACATTAGTGATTGCGGCGCTGGCGAGTTTCGTACATTTTAGTGATTCCTGCACAGCGAGTTTCGTGAATCCAGTGATGTTTTTTTTTTGGTTTTAATGGGCGCGCAGCGCTCATACACACGTTAGTGATTGCGGCGTTGGCGAGTTTCGTGCATTTTAGTGTTTCCTGCACAGCAAGTTTCTGGGATCCAGCGATGTTTGTCTGTCTGTCTGTTGGTTTGTTTGTCTGTCTGTTTGTTTGTTTATTTGCCTGTCTGTTTGTCTGTTTGTTTGTTTGTTTGTTTGTTTGTTTGACTGTCTGTTTGTTTGTTTTTGTTTGTTTGTTTGTTTTTGTATGTCTGTCTGTTTGTTCGTTTGTCGGTTTGTTTGTTCGTCTGTCTGTTTGTTTTTGTCTGTCTGTTTGTTTTTGTCCGTCTGTATGTTTGTTCGTTTGTCGGTTTGTTTGTTTGTCGGTTTAATTGTTTGTCGGTTTATTTGTCGGTTTGTTTGTTTTTACGTCTATTTGTTTGTTTGTCGGTTTATTTGTTTGTCAGTTTGTTTGTTTGTTTGTCTATTTGTTTGTTTTTACATCTGTTTGTTTGTCTGTTTGTCTTTTAGTTTGTCAGTTTTTTATTAGTCTGTTTGTTTGTTTGCCTGTTTGTCGGTTTGTTTGTTTGTTTATTTGTTTGTTTGTTTTTCTGTCTGTTTGTTTGTATGTTTGTTTGTCTCTCTGCCTGTTTCTTTGTTTATTTGTAGTATCGTCAAAAAACGAAATCAAGAAACTATATCGTCAAGAGACCATTTCTTCCGTTTAAAAAAGGGAAATTATCGGCAGCATGGGGAATTTCTTGGGTGCATTTGTGATAAGAGCCAAAGTTTGGGGCGGGGTATAGACGCTAGTAATGAATGTAGTACGATTTGTTTTGATTTGGCTCCATTTGATAATTTGATTAAGCCTGCGCTATGTCTAATGATTTTACAACCAAAAGGCCTTTTTCAAGGCCATCTTCGACTAATTTTGATGACGACTCGTAACAGAATTTGGCTAACGATTATAGGAATAAAATATTGACCTCAGAAAAAGATGTTGACGATTTGGAACGGACTTTGGCTAAAGATTGCATGACTACGGTACGGATAATGTATTGACGCCGGTGGATAATATTGACCAGGACTCATCACATTTGGTTTAATTTTTCTTTTGAATTTTTTCCATAAATTAGTATTTCATTATTATTACTTAGAATGTATCTGCTTACAAAAAAAAAAAAAAAAAAAAAAAAAAAAAATCAAAACAATTCGAAAACTCGTAAATAAAGTTGGACGATTATTAATTTATCTACTTTTTTCGAGAGGGGAGGGGAGGCACAAATGACACAATTTTAAGATATAAAGAATTATGAAATCTAATACAAAAAAAATTCAGTAATATGGCTTTAGATATGTTACTTACTTTTATTTTTCGCCAATTTTAAGATTGTTTAAAGTTAAAGAATTATGAAACTGAATAAGAAAAAATTTAATAATCTGCGTTACGTTACTTTTACGATACGTTATTTTTATTTTTCGCAAAAAAAAAAAAAAAAAAAAAAAAAAAAAAAAAAAAAAGCAATCTTGCTCTAATTTTATTTCTTTAATTTTAATAAGGAGAAGGAGCACTGCACTTAAACTAGATAAAATTAGTGAGATTTCAATTTTAAAAATCCGATTTCAATTTACAAAAATTATTTTATTTTAATAACCAAATAATTAATTAAACATAAAACAAAAATGACATCTTCAGTGTTCCGCTAATGTATTTTAATTTCAAGTTGATAGATGAAGCCACTATTTTAATTAACTGCTCTACCTTTCTATACCGATCACTCCCTCCTACCTTTCCCCACCTGCTAAAAAATGGAATGATCCTTCCTCATAAAGAGGGAGTTTGTCATTGAAGGGCTAGTATAATATTTAATCATCTTTCTTTTTTCGTTGCCAAAAAATAAAAAAAACCGGAATAATTATTTCCCTTCTGTAATAAATTTTCAACTGAAAGATTTTCACGTGATAAAAGAAAATGAAATAAATAAATGAACCCTATTCTGTTTTTCGGTTCGAGGTTAAAAACCGCGATTTTACCAATTGTGACGTCAGAGGAATACTGTTTTTCTTCTTATATCACGCAGACGATTATATAAAATTTCTTTTACACTTAGAAGACTTCACAAGAATATAACTTCACACTTTAAAAGAATATGAATATTTTAGTAGTTTTTCCAGATATTAATCCGTAATAAAAATGAACCTTTTTCTTTCTTTCCGTTCGAGGCTATAAAATTCAACTTTTTACCAATTGTGACGTCACAGGAATACTTTCCATTAAGAATTTTAAAAACATCAATGTAACGTCATATCTGAAACAAAGTTTTTAAATTTTCAAAAATTCTGGTTTTTTTAATCGTTTTACGGAAACTACCCCTTTTTTGACACTTTCTAACATGGTCTAAAAGTGTTTACGACTTCAACCTGTCTGTACACCGGATGCCGAGTGCCTGGGGTCTGCCGTCTGTTTGTCCGTTTTTCAACTTGAGTAAATATAGTGGGATTCATACGAAAATAACATACGTTATTGAGATTTGCTATAGCATGTGCGGCATTGAAAATTAACCAGGTAGCAATTATAGCTGAATCACAGGAGCACTCAAAAGGAGACTTTACATTATGATATACGGCGAAAAAATCATTTGTGGTGTATTTTGATAATGTTACATAATTTTAAATGTAATGAAATTTACATGCATTTTTAAGGTTCACCAGAACATGGTTACTATCGAGTATGTTAAGTATAGTACTTATAGTGTGCGTACAGTGAGCTCAAAAGTATTTCAATATATCATACTCTGTGAAGAAAAACCATTTGCAGCATATTTTAATAATGTTATTTTAATAACATTGAAATTGATATCAGCTTCTGAAGTGCACTAAAACAGGATTTCTGTAGAAAATGGGGTGAAAATGTTTAACATTCTTTTTCAAAATAACAGAAAAATGTTCGGTAATATAATAGTCTACGGGGAAAAATATTCCCAACGTATTTTAATTGCGTTGCACTATTTCAAACATAATGAAATTAATATACTGAGATAATCAATACAATGATAAATACTGCAATTTACTAATATGCTTGCAGTAAAGTATGATTAGCATCACATTTGTTGTTCATTTACAGAGACACATAAAAGATTTTGGACCTGTGTCCAGATATCAGATATTGTATCCAAAGTATGGTCTATTAGAAAAGATTGCTGAAGAGCTTTTTCAATTATAGTATGTATTTTAAGGAAAACTAATGCATCCTGAAGTTCAGCTACATTTAGTATAATAAGAGATGTTTGTAGAATTTAAATAAATCATGTATCGGACTATACAATAAACTGGATATATGGTCACCTGTGCAATAACGAGTCCCGGATATATGAATTCAATAATTTGAATCGGGTTTTTTGCTTGAATAATTTAAGCTAAATATGCGGTCGTATAAATATTTGCACGTAATATACAGGACTGCACAAAAGAATTCAAGTACGTTTCTCTCTATTATTAGAAATTGCTAAAGGTGAATTTTAATCTTCGTTATACTTTTTCTAACTAAGCAAAATTTTAACATTGTATTTAGAATATTTACAAGCACATAGATCACATACACAAATGCAGAAAAGAATGGGCCGGCGAAGTTATGTATTATGAAAATGTTGGATATTTTTTTTATTACCTAGGTTTAACACATGATTTTTCTTTCTTTGATATGGAATTCTGAAATGCACTACAACATGATTTCTGTACCATTGGGGTGCGTTACAGGTGTTCTACAGTATAAATGGTTGCAATTTCATTTTCGCGATCGTTAATATTATCTAACATATTTTCCATTTATTTGACTGAGTTCTTTAAGTCTCCTATAAAAAAAAGAAAACTACTGCATAGTCTGGTATAAGATATGTGTTGTATATATTTTAAAATATTGTTAATGAAACGTTTTGTTTAATTAAAGTGTTTATCTTTTTTTTATGCTACGTGAACGACGTCACGGGTAACAGCTAGTATGTTAATATTTTTAGAACAAACATTTATTGTACCATTTATATGATAACCAGCATGTTAGGCAACTGAACGCCATTTTGGCACCAATTAGGTACCTCGGTGTGTATAGGGCATATATGTGCCATATTTATTTGTAAAACTGAGCATGAACGTTTACCAAATGTGTTTTCATAGGCGCTTATATCTTTTTGCAACATAGCGGACATTTCGAAGCCAAAACTGCACAAAAGAAAAAATAATCAATATTTGCAGTATTTTTTTTTTTAATGTAATGCATATTTTGTAATCAGTAGGCTCGATAATCAGACCTCGTTTTTTTTGCTTTAAAAGATGATATTTCATACGACGTCTTTTTGGGATTCGTCGTTTTTCCATATTTGATAGTATGTGTCTACTCTTTGTACCCTTTTTTGTAATTTTCTACTTTATTAACAGCGACATCTGGATTTACTATTTAAATAAAAATTCTTCTAAATACAAAGAATTTTGTTAAAATAAATAAATAATAGGAAATGCGGACATCTATTGCTCAAAACACAAAATTTTTCCTATTGAGTTAATAAAAATCAGTAAAAACATAATTTTTATGATAATAAAAAGGTGATTTATGTAATAACAGAGTCATATATTATGTACGTTATGGATTAAGTATGAATATTTCAATGAAAAGTTATATTTCAAAAGTATTATGAAATTAGTTAAAAACCATTTTTTTTAAACTAAATGAATAAAAGATTTATATTTTTAATGAAATAAATGGGATTTGAAAAATTATTGGAAATTTATCACCATAGATGTATCAATATTACAATCAGTACCTTGTATGCAAAATGGAACAATTAGCAATACTTTTTGTACCCGAAAAATGGTCGTTGCTTTTTTTAAGGTTAAAAAGTAGATTACGAAATATTCCTATATAGAGATGCCAAACCCTCGCTTATTGCATAGCAGAATTTTCTTATAGGAAAAGTTATTTTTTAAATCCGCAGAATGTTCCAATTTAATAAAACATTTTCTGTATTAAAATACCGGTACCCAAAATGCCGGAGACTTGGCAGCTCTGCCTATAGCATTTTAATTAATCACGGTACTTTTTTTAATCGGATTCAAATTTAGTGAAGACAACGTTTTTTGGTCGAAAGCAGCTTTTTTCCACATGTGTAACTACGATCAATTCCTTGATGTTGACTTATGAATGTTTTGACTTATGCTATTATTGCTTCCTCTCATTTATTTATTTGAATTTTAAATAAGATGACTCAAAATCGTGTTTTTTAAATATACGAAAAAAAAAAAAATGCATTTCGAGAAAGGGCGAAAAGGGCAATATTTGGCGATTTATTACCTGCGTTTGGCTAAGTGTCTTACTATCTTGTATTTAATACTCTTCATTCTGTATTTCTATGCTATAAAGCATTAATGTTTGTGTGTTTTTCGTTATCACTGGGAGTACCCAGCCGATTTAAAAAATAATGTGAGCAAAAAATGTTGGTAACCATCTTTGCTGCAATATATACTATATTTTGCGTAGGAACAATAATCACCATGAATGCACGAGTAAAAAAGTTCTAAAATTGAGAATTCTTTGATGTTGATATGACTAAAAATTTTAAATCTTTTTTTTCTTTTTTTCTTTTTTGCAACTTTTAAGATATAATATTCTCGTTATGAACGATTTCTAACACACTCGACAATTTAATTTCACAAATTAAACATTTTTTTTTTTCTAGAAAAAGTTTTAAACCCAATTTATTGAAAATATTGCAATTTCTAGGATACTGTTGGGGTCAGAAACTATAACTTTGGCATCACAGTAACTTATAAGATGTAAGTGCTCGTTTAGGACAAATTTTTAAAAAAGGATTCCTTAACTCTTATCGACAACCTCATTGCATCCGTGGAAAACAAATATTCAACATTATAAACTATTCGGACGGATTTCACACCATATAAAATACACTCCATTTCTCTTCAAACATAATAATTTATGTTATTTATAGTTTCTCAAATCGGTGCGAAGTTTCTGTTCATGCTCATGACATCATTTCAAAGAGCTATATTTCCAATATAGGAAAATTTATGTTTTATTTTCTGTATTACTTTTAACATTCTGCATATTTCCAATTTTATATCTATGCATGGTTTGCTTTTCTTTTATAAAAATAGTATATGCAACTTTATATATAAGATTTTGTAATTCTATGACTAAATATGCTTATTTTTATCATATTTTATCACAATGAATGACCAATTAAAGGTAACATCTCATTTTCTTTACTTATCGCAAGTTATTAAATGTGTATTCTCAGCAATATCGCTCAGACTAATCCCTCTGAGGGAAGTCCTAGTTTTCAATTATATTTTTACAATTAAACCAGACCTTAATATCTTAAACTTTTTAAATTCTTACATAAATTAAACTTTTAAGTCTTAATTTTATATTATCTATTGAAAAACTTTTAAATTCAAGACATGTTATCACTTAAAAACTTTATTAAACCAAAATATAAACCTTTAATCTTTTACTTTATATCAAAAAAAATTAACTTTAAATCAAATTAAACATTTCAAAACTTCTACAAATAAACTATCAAATTATCTAAAACTAATTTTAATTTATACTGTAACTTATAAATAAAAAAAATTTAATTTAACAAAGATTTAATTACTTAAATGTCATCTTTAACTCACGGCCCCCCCAACTAAAATTATCGCTAACATCCCTAAAAGAGGCCGGAGTACCGACTACCACATTTAAAAATCGGACCGATCAAGGTCAAAAATTTTATTCAAAAAGAAAAAAAAATGAGGGAGTATATATATCAGTCAGCCAAAAAAAATTTAAACTAAAGACTGCCTATAGCTCTGCTAAGCTTTAAATTTTTAAAATTTAAAATTAGAGCCCATAACCAAAATTGTCATCACTACAAGGGTAGTGATGATGGGGTTTTTAAAGAAAGCTTAGTAAATATAGCAGAGGCATAAAATGCAGTGTAGAAGCGTTACTGATTTTTTGAAACCCCAGAAGTTTAAAAACTAATTATATGAAATAAATTAAATGAAAAAGATAAATGTGGAATCTTAAATAAAGATGACAGATTAAAAACAATAAGCATTTATTTAAATAATTAAAAAGGCATTGATATTCATAGTAATGGGTTTATAAAATTCATCAAGTTATATTTCATATTAAGAGATAAAAAAGGATATAACTAACAATTACTTATCTTAATATGTAAAAATCCCCATGACACATTGTTTCTCCAATAAAAGGTAGATATAAAGTTGATCATTTAGCAAAGTACCAGAGCTCATCAACATAATCATTAAACTAGCTGGGTTTTGGCATTCAGAAGAAAAATAGCGAAAACTTTAAAAGGCTATTACGTCATTTATTATTCATCCATCGTCCCCTGTACGACGTCTATTACTCGAACCATAATATCTTTCTTTCATTCAACAGTTCATGAAGAAAAATTCACCGGAGTTCTAACACATCACCACAACATGTCGTCAATAAACTTGAAAAACGATGAAAAAGCGAATTCGACTTAAAAACAGAAACTCCATTTGTCTAAAATTTAAAAGACGACATCAAGCCATCACTTATTACCACAAGAACTGAACTTCACACTGAGAGAACATCGGCTGTACTTAACTGACACTAACAACAGCTGGGACGATGAACACCACAAGAGTTAAAGAGAACAGAAAGTCGAACTATTTATCTCCCGCCGATACTAAAATATCCGGCAGTACGCATGTCCGTACTCTCGTCCTCCAGTTCCCAAAGCTCAATGTACCAATACGAAATAAGGGGATGTGAATCGTGGAAGTACATCACGATTACGTCACATCCGAACGCCCTCTAGCAGTATTGGCTGAAACCACTCAAAAGAGTATGAGCTAAGCTAGACATGTGGTCAATGATACGGCAGGTTATTAATTTCAATTATTTTGAACCGAAAGTAAAAATAAAAAGAACTATTTTATTTATTAATAAAGTAAAAACAGAAAAGGAATTATCTATTGTGAAAAGGTAAGTTTTTATGTTTCTTTAAGAATAAAAATAAAAATCCTGTTAAATAAATTTAAATAAAGTAAGTATATGTTCACCAGAGGAATATTTATATGGAAGTAGAAAAACAAGCATGTATATTAAACATGATTCAAATGTTATTTATGCAAGGTGATAAGAAACTAGGGTTCCAATTCCTGACAGGTCCAAATTATTTAAAATACAAATTTTAATTCACCAGTTCGTTTCATCCACGATTGATTTTGAAATATCGACCAGCGCAGCGGGCATAGCCTGCTAGTATGTATATATATATATATATATATATATCAGGACATGAATTTCCAAATTAACTTTACCGAAAATAAAAATGTTTTCACTATCAATCTATTCTATTCATAAACCAGCACCATAAAAACACTGCAATCGGAATCTGAAAAAAATAAATTAATAATAAAAAAGGAGAATAAGTTTGATTGCACAGAGAGCTTTGTTTAATATTTCTTTTAAAACAACTTATTTTTTAATTAATAAATCAAAGTTTTTAATTTATAATTATTAAATTCTTACATAGATAGTAGCACCAACAAATTTAATTTTAAAATAATTATAAAAAAAGTTATTTCTTTTAATCAAATTAAAATTGTTAAAATCAAATTATTTAATCAAAATTCAAATTTTCAAATTTTTTAAAAATCTGAAATTAAAAAAAAAATTAGTAGAGATATAAATAAATTTTACATTTCTAAAAATGAAAAACATTGTTTAAACAAAATTTAAAATGGTAAATCATTAATAAATCACGATAGTTTTTAAAATAGAAAGAAAATTGAATTTAAAAAATATTATAAATGTCAGATGAACAAAATCCTAATAATATAAATCCTTAAATTGTCCAAAAATATTAAATTTCTTTTTAACTAAATCTATCTATAATGGAGATTCCATTATGTATAGTTTTTGGTCAAAATTTATTCCTTTTATAAAATTGCATTTCAGTTAATCTTTATAATTTAGGAAGTAGGTATTCATTGCGCCCATTTCCCACAGTTTAATATTCTATTAAGTATGGAAAAGCTTTCATTAATTCTTTTCTCTTACATGAATTTTTCTGATGTAATGACTAACTGAAATAAAATAAAAAAAAACAATTCTTTTCAATCGGCGCTTCTCCTAGTTCCATCGAAAGCTATCTTTGCGATTTCAATAACTAAAATAAAATCTAATCTTTGTTCGGTTGCTAACGATTTCCTTTCTCTTCATAAACATTTTGTCCTGCAAATTATTTTGTGGGTGCGTCTCATTGATTTAGGGCATAATATGTGAATGTAAGCAGATGTTTTGCATCATCCGTTGAGAGCTGATGCAGTTCTCATGAATTTACTCTATTAACCCTTTTGTGCCTGCTCCCATAATTTACAGATTATCAATTGGCTGTGTACTTAACAACGCGTTCTGTCTCTCCTGCATAATTATCACCAAGGTCGGCAATTATACAAAGGGTTTTGGCGAAAACCGCAAGCCAAATCGCTAATCAACATCTGTACTGATTGTAATTTCAGTTGGATTTTGTCTGTCGTCAAAAAAAGACGTATTTTCATCATGTAGCACTTTAAACTGTGTTTCCAAGGGGTCACTCCCTGAGGACTGTAGCTTTGCTCATTACTGCATCTCTTAATAAAAAAACCAAGAAGAGATTTTGCTGATGTCCCTCATTGCTTCGGTAAACCTGTGTTACTTCCTCATGTTTATCCGAATCCTGTCATCCAAAAAGGAGCTCTTACTAGCGGCCAATATACGCCACCCATAATCGTCTTTACACTATCTTAATACGAAAATTTCAACTTCCAGCACTGGAGATTGAACTAAGAATCTTCTGTTTACTAGTTAGGCACTTTACCCGCAAGCTATGATGTGTACATGAAAATCGTTCAAACTAAGGTTTTAAAATTTAAATTGTAAAGATAAACAGATGACATTGAAAAAATTAATTTAATTAAAATAATAGACTTTTATGATTTGTCATGTGACACAAGGTTTTCAGCTGCAAGTACACAAAATTTGAAGTCTTTGACTTATGCAGTTTTTCGTATGAACTGCATGATGGATAGACAGACAGAAGACAGAGACGAATAGGATTTTGTCAGATAAACAAAACCCTTAATAGTTTTTTTTTTTCTCCAAAGTTTGATTTTCTGGATAAGGGGAATTCCTTGCATTCTCATATACAAAGTCCTAATAAAGTGATTTTATGAAATTGTGTTATGGTTTTATAAAATGACTGATATATGTAACTCAGACTTTATGAAAGGACTAATATATGAAATGAATACAATATAAAATAAATTTATTGATTGCTTAAATTTGCTATTTGTAGCGTAATTTTGGTGTTTTAATAAATAGAATAAGTAGAAAGAAAAATATAAAGATATTTAGAATCTTAGAACTAATATTATGTCAAGTGAAAGTTTTATGTATTTTTTGTTTTTAAATTTTCCCTTTTTGTATCAGAAAAGTTCAGTACCAAATATAATATTTAAATGCAGAATTATGCTATTTTTTTAATTTAGCTTAAAAGTAAGCATTTAGATCAATTATTTTGGCTTACAAAATTATATTACTGACAGAAAAATTGAAAAACTTTCTTTGAATATATATATACAAAAATCTCACTCCTATTATATTTTATCATGGGAGTAAGTTTTATAAATCTCATATAATAATTGTCCATTTCTTTAAATAGCAAAATTGTTTTATGTATTTCATAAGTATTAAATCCAGTAAACTCTCTCTGAGGCAGAATCAATCAGAACTGAGAAAACATTCTGTAGTAGGTAATATAATAACTTTAATAATATTATGTAGTAGACTGTCTTAGACAAATTTTACTCTGTGGATTTACAGGGACTTGAAAACCTTTCTGTCTTACACAGAATCCGCCTTACAGAGAGTTTACTAGATTATGTCTAAATATGTATTTAAATTTATTTCAAATAACTTTTTTTCTATTCTAGCAATTACTTTCTCAGCAAGAAGGAATAGCATTGTTAATCAATATAATAAAAGAAGATTTTGCAGATCTTAAAGCTATAGAAGAATTAACTAAAGAAGAAATCAGTAGAAGAAGATAATTTATCTGTTTTTTATGTTTGTCCCTAAAATAAACTTTTTTAATTTAATTTTTCTATTGTGTTGTGTGTATTCTGTCATTTTTTTTTTTTTTTTTTTAAATCTTTTTCTAGTGATATGTGATTTTCTATGCCTTCTGTAACTTTAGGTCAATTTGTAAAATTAATTTTAAAAAAAGGGAAAAGGCAAGTTTTTTTTTTCTTCTTCTAATGAAGATGTAAGTGTTTGCTGGAAAAATTATACTTATCTGAATTTAAATGATATTTTAAAGCTCTTAATTTTCATCTTTAGCTAGTGATTTTCTATGAAAATAACTTTATTGATGAATTCAATAATTTCACATGTTTGACTTAAGAGGGCATATGTATATGTTTGTTTTAATTTTCTTGAAGATCCATATAATAAGTTTGAGATTCTCATAACTTTTTTATTAGTTGTAAATATTTAATAGTTTTTTTTTGTTTTTTTTTTTTTTTACATTTAAAACGGTGTAAACTAAAAATGATTTATTTGCAGCATTTATTCTATGTGTAGGTTTTTTTCTAAGCCTTTCCCTTTGTTTTTTAATTCAATATGCATTTATAAAAAATGCTTTTTAGTTATAAAACCAAATATTAAAAGCTAAGTTCACATCATAATAATAAAAAATAAACACCTGTATATTTAATGTTTAGTTGTTAGAAGTAGATTTTAAAATATCCTTCTTACATATATTATTGGTACAATGTTTAATTTTACCAAATATTTATCTTTTATTTATTTTTATTTATTTATTTATTTATTTTTTTTATACATCATGTAAATGTTCAGGCTACATTGCTTGCAAAGCACGATTAATAACATTTAACATAAAAAAGTAAATAAAATACTCTTTTTTTTTTTTTTAACCTTGACAAATTCTATTACCTTTTTAACCCTTTCACCATCTGAGAGTTTTTGCATATTTATGAAAGAATGCTTGTAAACCCTAGAATATATGCATTATTTTTTTTCATTATAATTTGATGTTTTAATATTTTTAATATCAATTCCTTCTATATATTGTTCAAAATAGAATTTTGTTTAAAATATTTTTATCTACAAGCATTTTAATACGATTTCTAGAAATGGAAAAGTCCGCGTCAGCCGGTTACAATGTTTAATTATATGAGTATCTGTTTCAATGTTAGTGTGTTTTATCCTACTTCCTTATTATTTTCAACTTGCTCGTAAGCTCAGACAGACTAATAAAAAAAACTCTGCCAGTATATCACAGAAAATTAAATATCCTTTTTTTTTTTTTTTTTTTTTCTACAGAACTAGTCAAGCAATCTAAAAATTAAAAAAAAAATCACCTATATTTTTAGATTAGATTATTTAACCTTTTTTTAATGTTATTCACATTATTAACTCTTTAAAAATTTTTAATTATAGTATTTTGATGTCATTTTGCCCTTTAAGCAACCAAAAAATTACAGGTTACTTGATAATTTGTAAGATTTAAGATCTCTTTTGTGAAAGTTTGAAAAAAAGTAAGAATCACTTTTCTGCATTCTCCCCTTCCAAAAAAAAAAAAAAAAAAAAAAAAAAAAGAGGGGGAACATATCTAAGGTAATAATTTGCAAAAATTGGTTGTTAAATCTGTAATCCTGGTGATAAAAAAAATAGAAACACGTTGATGATATTAAAAAAGTAAAGCAAGTATGGGATTTTTTTAATGAATTTTATTGGTACATTGTTCAAACATAATCTTTTTCTTTTAAATATTAGAAAAAAATAACAACCTTACAGATCTGAGTGATAGGTTGGGGGGAGGGTGGATCTCATTGCTCTGGGGGGATGTCGCCCTCTCCCTGACCATCCCCTGAATTCAACACTGACTTCATATTTTACCTTCATATACACTGGTGTGCAAAATTTAAGGATGGAGTCCCAAAATGCCAATTTTCAAGGTATTTTCAAGCGATAATTTTCACGCGAATATTCAAAAGGAAATAATATAATTTGAATAGCTACTATCCCTGCATAACAGCTAATCCATATAACCTCTCATTCAGGTCACACATGGTCACAAAAGTCACAGTCACTTAGGTGAAACAAAAAAATTGGAAATTTCATATGTCTCTTTTATGAGTCTCAAATGACTACTATATGTGACTCCACTGTTAGGTTACTGTGACTGTTGCTTTGTGACGAGTCACCAGGTGACTTTACAGTGTCGTTTTATTGAGACTCTCATGTGACTGTCATTTGGAGGCTCAATTTCAAAGTCATTGTGAATGTTGCATTATGATAAATCACCAAACAATGTCCCATTAAAGTCACATGGTTACTTCATAGTAGGTCTCTGTTACCATTTGAAATGTCTTGTGACAGAAAGTCACCATGTGATTTTAATGTGTCATTATTTGGTTATTTATAATAATGCAACATTCACAATGACTTTGAAATTGAGAATCCAAATGACAGTCACATGAGAGTCTCAATAAAACGACACTGTAAAGTCACCTGGTGACTCGTCACAAAGCAGCAGTCGCAGTGACCTGACAGTGTAGTCACATATAGTAGTCATTTGAGATTCATAAAAGAGATGCATAGAATTTCCTATTTTTTGTTTCACTGTAGTGACTGTGACTCTTGTGACCATGTGTGACCTGAATGAGATGTTATATGGACTAGCTGTTATGCAGGGATAGTAATTATTCGAATTATATTACTTCCTGTTGAATATTCACGTGAAAATTATCGCTTGACAATCCCTTCATCCTTAAATTTTGCACACCAGTGTATATTCTCTTCTTCAGTTGCAGTCTGTCTGAAATATCTTCTATTGATAACAGTTACAGTATAAGATGACGCTGATTTGCCAAATGATGTCTAGATTCATATGAATCACTATTTTCTTTTCTTGTTGACATTTTAAATCTAATGATATGGAAGATTTTTTTTTTTTTAATATCAACAAGCATTGAAATTAAAACACTACCTTATGTTTAAAGTTAAATTATTAAATCTTCTTCTTTAGGAGTTTCCTCATATTTGAGGTTTTCCTCAATCGAATGTCAAATGTAACTTCCTTTGCCACTAAACTCTGCCCATGCCTCTCTCAGTCCATTTTTTTAATATTTTGTTTAAAGTTTATCACTCCAACGTTTTATCAATCTTCGTCTTCTGTTGCTTCTTTTTGGTTACCAGTTCATTAGTGATCTTGGCAATCTACTTCTTTACATCCTTTTCACATGCTAAACCATCTCAACATTTACTCATCTATTTTCTACATTATATTTGTCCTCACATTTAATTGATTACTTCTTTCAATGTTTGTCTTCCTTTCCAATCTAAGTTATTAAATAGAAGTAAAATTTTTTCTATCTGAATGAAAAAAATATCCAGTGCTTTCTCACTTTAACTATCTGAATCATCAACTCAGCCACCCTTTTTGGCGATGCAACCTAATCTGCCATGTAGAAAACTCAAAAGAGTAAGCCACAGGTAACAAAATTCCATTAAACAATGCAAACATAGATCTATCTTTCAAGTAATTGCCCAAATAACTTTTTAGATTGTATTTGAAATGTAAACGTTAATAAGATTGTTATCATTATAACATGTTGATATAAATTCATCAAAAACAAAAGCGTTATTCTTTTCTTGAATTAATTTCATATCCCAGGTGAATATGCGAGTCCATCAAAATCCTTTACATATATTCTGATATCTATATTTTTTTATTAAAAACAATCTATAAAAATGTTCTAAATCTATAAATTAGAGCTTTTATTTATCTAAGGAGCTAGAATATTAATTTTTCCTTTAGAAGCACAAAAGTTCAAAATATTTTTAACATCATTGGTTTTTCATGAAAAGCAACAAATTTTGTTGTGAAATTTTTAATGTTTTAAAACATTAAAAATTTCGTAAAAAGCTTCCGTCGCGAACGGGTTCAAAGATTGTTTCTTTGAAAATGACCTTTGGCTTTTTTTACAATTCACATGCAGAAATCATATGTTGCATTTTTCTGTGGATTTTTTGCTTTTTTCTCTTGTTTCCAGAAATTTTTCTTAGCAGCCAACACATAATTGACGTTGTATTGTTAAATCTGGATGTCAAAGCCATAGAAGCTGGTTTTTAAAAATTTCAGGGGGTGGGAAAATATGTGAATTAAGGAGGTCATTAGAAGTCAATAAAAATGATGAAAGGACAGCTACCCATTATTTCAGGGCAACAACACCCATTCTGAATATTTCCAGAGAGACACTTGACTCCCGCCTTCCCCCCATCTCTCTCTGAACTTACGGTGTAAGCCTAGGATTGTCCTGGTTTTAATGAAATCTATGCCCACTTTAAAGATGTGCTTTTTATTCAGAATTCTATTATATGGTTTGTTAACAACAATAACACAAGGTGAGCTTAATGTATAGCAGTTTCTCTCCATTTCTTTTTCTTTCAAAAATCTGTCAGTGTTCTCCCAGTAACAATGACAGTCCACAACAATTATGTACAGTAAAACCTCCATAACGGACACTCCTAAATAGTGGACACCTCTATTTAACGAACAGTTTACCGATCCCCACTCCCAAAATCTAAATTTTTGTATGTTTAACTTCTGAATAGCAGACAGTAATTTTTGCGATAAAGTATGAAAAATTGTTTTTCAATGAAGAAAAAAAAGTAAAAAACCTCTAAATTTGTCAGGGCAATGTGTCAAAATTTTGTGATCACATATAAATGTAGAGAGTGGGCCGGATCCCACTCGGTCCTTCCCTCCCACGTCCAGTGTTAAATTCAGAGGGGATGGTCCGAGGGACATTATATCCTGGAGCATCACAATACCCCCTCCCCCTCCTACACTCCCCTCTGGAAGATTCGAAATTTTATGTTTTTAAGAAGTGGCAAAATACAGTCAGCAGTGACACTTAAAAAAAAAATGATTCAGGAAAATTAAAACTATTGACATGGTTAAAACTTCACATTGAAAAAAAAAAACAATGTAATCTTTAAATGCTAAAGAAAACTTTTAAAATACATTTTTTTGCATGAATGCAACAGTGTATAAAGCAATGTACCATTTAATTTTAATTTTTTTGCTTAACAAATAATTTTAATTTCTGATTAATCATATATTAGAATTTTAGGACATATAAAAGTCAATTAATGATACTTTAAACATTTCTTAGCAATTTTTGAATCTCCGAGATTTTTCCCAATAGCGGAACCTCCGAATAGCGGACAGTTTCCGCACACCTGAGGTGTCTGTTATTTGGAGATTTTACTGTATTGAGTTTTGAGTTGTCCAGGAAAGTATGAAAAAGGCAGTGATTGAAAAGACCAAAAAGGGAGATCATTTTTGCAAGCTGCTTTGTCACGAACCCATGGGAATGGGAAAGGCTAATACATCTCATTAGAGCAGTAAATTCTCACTGACTGGAACTTACTTTTGTTATTGCTTTATTTTGAAAATAAAAACTAAATAAACAGGGAGACAAAAACAACTTTTAATGCACATATCGGAAGTTCTAGGAATATTAACTGAAGCTTTTATGTTTTTAAGTACAAAAATTCTGCATGCTGTCTTAAGCACGTGTAATTCCTCCCCCTCTTTTTGGCCAGACCTTCAACAGAAAGGGAGTTTTAACAACCAATGTATAATGTAGATGGGGGTAAAGATACACACTTTTCATAAATTTAAATTTTTCATGAACACATTAGTCTAAATTTATGTGACATATTGCAAAGTGACACGAATTGATGTGTATTGCAACTACCTACTCTTGGCAAGGTTGCCGGATTTTAGTCAGGCCAAAAAAAGCCGGACGGTTTTCTTTGGATATACCCACTTAAAAAAAGCTGGCTTTTATTAAAGCATAGCACGGAGTGCTATGTTTTATTTATTTCCAGTGCGACTCCTTAATGTTATTTTAATACTGAATTTAACATTGAACGAGTTATTTACTAGACATTTTCCCACATTTTGTATGCGCTGCCACAAATTTTCTTCAAAGCACCTAATTGAGTTTTAAAAAATTTCCACCAATCAAAAAAAATCTGGAGATCAATAAACATATTTCCTATAGCATTTAATCATTTTTATGTGATTTTAAAATAAATTGATTTTTTTTTTTTTTTTTTTTTTTTTTTTTTAGTAAGAAATAAAAACGGCATATTAAAGACGTCATATTTGAAATGAAAGGGAGATTTTGAAACATTTGGTAGCAAGACAAGAATTATTTACAGAAAGTAATAAAAATAAAGCAGGATTTTTATAATAAAAAAACATTTTCAAACATTGATTAATGGATCAAGAAGATTTTCAATTGAAGAAATGTAGAAAATAAGTAAATTAAACTTTTTTCTATTTATTGTTTCTTCAAAATAACTTCAAAATAAATTCTTAATAATATATATATAACTGGTATTTGAAAGCAAGGTTTCTGACACATTGACATCCGAAAAAAATCACATTAAACCCAGTGCGTATATGACAAAGGAAACTTGGCGAATGACAAGCCTGTTATTATGATATGGTAGCCTTGCTGTGGATAATAAATACCCTGTTCACACCACAAACATAAGATATCTTAAGATCGCCGTGTTTGAAGTGGACCCCGCCGGAATTAGATGCCTGTTCACATTGAAAAACTTACCTAATACCCGAGTCCGCTACTTTAAAGCGAAACCAGTCTACCTCGTAGGTTAGTTACCTCGATAGATTATGGCAGCTTGGCTACAGCAGAAGGATAGAAGGGTTGATAGATACTGTTATGTATCACTATCTTGGCGCAAACTTATTTATATTTTTCTGTAAAATTTTAATAAATCGTTTTGATCCTAATCGACTGTTTTATTCGAATTCGAATAGATGCAACCAAGATATGTTTACTTGTTGTTGTTGTTGTATTGACCAAGATATTGGCCCGGTGCAGATATGTTTACGTTTTTGTTTACCGTATTGTTTTTGTTTCTTCCGTATTGTTTTTGTTGTTGCATCTCATTTGATCTTATTTTGTATTTAATAAATGAATTTAAAACTGATAAAATTTAGAATAAAACCAATATTTAACCACATAGATAATTATTAATTGTACTTTATTTATGCATTATATATATATTTTTTTAACTTTTTGAATATTTATGATAAAAATTTCTCCATGCTCTTAATAGAATGTGACACAATTTAATACCACTAAAAACTTTTATCAAATCATAATATATGTATTTTTTTTATTCAAAAAGTTGCTTATTTATGGAACTGCTTATATAAAATAGGAATTGCAGAAAGTGAACTATTTAAAAATACAATTTTCAAAGTGAACAAACCGAAAATTTATATGAAATTTTACACTACACAATTTAACGCGCTTGCCTTTTATATGTTTCTTTCTTTTTCAAATTTTTATTCTTGAATTTCTGTGATGTGTTAAAAATGCAACATAGTAGTAAAAAATTATCACTTTACCCCTAAGTATAGAGAAAAATTCATTTCTTTATGTGATTTTTTGCAGTTCTATGATAATTATGCTAATCCACATAAGAAACAAATCTGTCCATTTCTGAGTTCTGTCATTTTATACCACTTTCCGTTATTTCTATATATTAGGGCAGAGTGGGGTATAGTACACAACCCCTTATATTTTATTTGTTTTTAAATTTTTAAAGATTTTCTGTTGCTAGTTCATTACAGAACTGGATTGATTACATTTAACATATCGCTAGCTCAGAATTAGCCATTTTATCCTCACTCATTACTTTTAGCTTCTAAATGTACAATTGTTCAATAAAATGTGGTCCATCTTGCAAAGAGATCACACTAAATCGTTTTATCAACAAACTGCTTTTTAATCTTTGGACTTTAATCTGAATGTGAACCAAGAGAAAATCCCTAATTGTTCCAGAATATGCACATGACTGGAACTTGACCATTCAACGAGTTCAGAGATTAAAAAAAGAAAACTGGCCAGTTAAAAGAAATCTATTTTGTATTTAAAATTTTGTTTTACAAAAAATAAAATTGCCTTGATAAATCATACAGTTTTTTTTTTTTTTTTTTTTTTTTTTTTTTTTTTTTTTTTTTTTAAATAAAGCAAATTGTTTCTGTTTTGATTTAGGTGATCTTCAAATGAAAGTAAGAAAGTGCATTTTCAGATTATTTTTTATTAAATTTTCATGTTAAGTGCAATATGTTTCAGTTTCTTATTTATATTATGGTTGAAAATAGTTATTATCCACAGTAAGTTGACTATTTTGAAAATATAATTTCATGATACTTATAAACCCTGAAAAAAAGAAAAAATTAAGATACATGTTTTGGAGCATCAGTTATAAAGCAATACAGCAGGGGTGTAGTCATAAAAACAACAGAGGATATACACTCTAAGCAGAGGGTATACCCTAAAGTGTGCATACTATAACTTTCTTGAGAAACAGAGGGTTTATGGAATTCCTTTAAAAAATCCAGAAGGTATACGGACTATACCTTCCACTACATTCCTGCAATGACTCCCTCAAATCTGTACAGCTTGGAACCAGAGCTTGTGCAGACTTCAGAATTTTGCAGATTTCTGTCGTTGCTTTGTTTAAAATTTTCAATCCCTCATTTGAATGTAAATAATGCAATTAAAATTGTGATAAATGCTTGCAATATCATAAAATTTTAAGATATTCAAGAAAGGTTGTAAATTAAAATAAAAAATAAGATAATTTTAAAAATTATTAAAAATAAAAGTCAAAGAAAGAATGTATAGTTTCCCTTAAAAGGTAAAAAATATATTAAAAAAACTCTTGCTATAAAAGTCCCCCTTAATGCATGTATCTACCTTCAAACTGCTGTTTTTACAAAAAAATTTTCTTTTTCTTTTATGATTTAAAATTCAAGTTAAAATATTCAGGACTCTAAAAATTGCTTTACTTTTGGTTCAGTGACAATTACATGCATAATTCAAAATATAAACCAGAAATGAATTTTCTGAAACCTGAAATGACCATTTAAATAAATGCAGAAAGGTAAACAATACATATTATACAAATATATAATATACAATACATACAAAACTATATAAACACTTACAAATTTGGTGGATTTAAAAGTTGCAAATTTGTAGATAATTCTCTGTATTGTATCAAAATCTTAATTTGCGTTTTCTGGAAAATTATATTTTTTATTGTCTATGCTGTATGAGACACATAATTGCTTAAAAAGTTTTTAAAATATTGAAATGAAATTTGCTAATAAGTTTCTGTTCATCCGTTGGTATGTTATGAAGATAAATATAGCTTGTAAGTTTGAATATATTAATTTAAAAACTATTTTCATTAAAAAAAAAAATTCATGTTTTGTGTATTAAATTTGGCATATGTTAGTAAATTTAAGAAGTATTGCAATTTTTTACTTCATAACACAAGTATGTGGATTGTTAATATGTTGTTGAAAAAAGAAGTGAGACACAGTAGACTTCCTCAAATCCGCAAAGCTTGGGACCAGAGGTTGTGCGGATTTCTAGTCATTGCTTTGTTTACATTTTTTAAACAGTAATTTGAACGTGATTAACAATGAAATCAAATTATAATAAATGCTTACAATATAATAAAATATTAAAATAAATAATATAAAATAGTAAAAATTTAGATAATTTTTAAAATGACATAAATATTAAAATCAATAAATATTAAAATTTAAATAACAATAATGTATAAATAAATATGTATTATAAATATGAGATATATTTTTCCTATGAAACTTGTCTCATAAAGATACATTACTAATTCACATTAAAATCAGTCAAACTTGGTCCCTACATCTAAACTGAATGTTTCATTGTTTACATCTACAGCTCATATTCAAAATATTAGAATAATTACTTTTTTTTAGAAATTGAAAATATCGTTTAGTAATTTAATGTCTTTTAATGAAAATATGCAAACGATATTTTTATTAAGAACTTATTGTTGATTAAACTTACTTGTTATCTTAAATTTAATATCATTTTTGAAAAGATTAATAGCAAAAAAAATTATTTTGAAAAGTCAAAATATTAGAATATTTATTCAAGTGGTTCAAAATATTAGAATATTTCACATTAATTCTCCTTTAATTATTACCAATTCTTAACTGGTGGCATCATTGATTAAATTCAGACTATTTTATTTAAAATCAGTATTCTTTTTTGCAGTTTGTTTCTTTTTCGTCTTAAAATGGGCCGTGTGAGTGATATTCCTGAATCTACTAAATTTCGTATGGTTGATTTGTATCGGCACGGTAAAAATCAATGTTTTATAGCGAATTATTTACATTGTTCGCAATCGAGCGTTAGTAAAATACTAACACAATATTCAAAAATTGGAAAATTTCAAAATAATCGCCGAAATGGTAGCCGAAAACCAAAAATATCTGCTAGAGATGACAGGAAACTAAAGCGTATAGATAAGAAAAACCGTTTTAAAAGTGTGCGATTCTTGCACCGAAAATGGAAAGAAGAAGGAGTTGAAGTTTCTACATCGACAACATTAAGACGTCTCCATAAATTTAAATTTGAATCTCGTGTACCGAAAACAAAACCTCTCATGACTGCAAGACAAAAGCGTATAAGATTGAATTGGTGTAAATCAAGACGTTTATGGAGCAATGAAGATTGGAAAAATATATTATTTAGTGATGAAAGTATGTTTTGTGTTTCATATGGTAATCAAGGTATTCGAGTTTGGAGAATGAAGCAAGAAGCATTTGATAAAGAATGCCTTAAACGTTCCGTAAAATTTGCTGCTAGTGTCATGGTTTGGGGTTGTATGAGTGCAGAAGGACCTGGAAAGTTATGCATCGTCTACGAAAAGGTTAACTCTCTGATATATCAAGAAATTTTAGAATATTACATGATTCCATCATCAGAAGATTTATTTGAAGATGATTTCATCTTTCAACAAGATTTAGCGTCCCCGCATACCTCGGTGTCAACTAAGAATTGGTTCCGCCAACGCAACATTAAGGTACTTCCTTGGCCACCAAATTCACCAGATCTTAATCCCATCGAAAACTTATGGTGTATAATGAAAAAAAACTTCAAGAAAATCCTCCTTCAAGTAAAACTGAGTTAGTGGCACGTATAAAGTCTATTTGGGCTAATATTGATAGAAATGTTTGTAAACACCTTGTATATAGTATGCAAGATCGATTGTACGCTGTTATGAATGCTAAAGGGGAAGCTACAAAATATTAACTACCATTTACTTCATATTCATAAGGTAATATTGTTGCGTAAAATAAAATATTCTAATATTTTGAACCAATCTAAATTTTATTCTAATATTCTGGTGTGTTTAAGGAAGCTGTATACCTAATTTATTGGGCTGTATTTTATATTTTATAAATGTTAAAATCTTATCTAAACATTCCAGATTTAATTTATAAGAAATTTAATTGCATTTACTTAGTATAAAAAATAAATAAATGACAAATAATTTTTTCTTATTACTTTTTCTCAATTATTCTAATATTTTGAATATGAGCTGTATAAATTATGTGCAGATTTCAGGGAGTCTACTATATATTGAATAGATTTTATTATAGAAGGTTTGATATACGTAATTCTTTGTTAAAATTTTGCTAAATATTGCCTAAATTTGGAAAGTTAATTAAAATTTCATTAAAAATTTATTTGAGTTCATAGTTTTATTCCCTGTTTTACCGAAAAACAAAAATGTTTGATAAAAATTTCGTGTTTTTCAAAAAAAAAAAAAAAAAAAAAATGTCCTGACAATAGACACATATTTTTAAAAAAAGTAATTTTATATTTTAGAAATTATGGAGGGTATAGTTTTGATCACTTCCAGTTCGAAACTTATGTAAACATATATAACTTTTTTTAAGGACACAATGATTTCCAAAATCTGCATAATTATCTTCCAAACTTCTCATAAAATTAAGGGGTAGAAAATCTCAATCAAGTTCATTAATCACAAATTCGGACCAGGGGGGGGGGGGGGTTGGAAATAGGGAGAGGTTTTGTGAAAACAAAAGAAAAACATAATTTCTTAATTATAATACTTATCAAATCACTTTGCAATTATTATTGCTTCTTCAAAAGAGCAAAAACTTTATGTATAACAGATTTTTGATAAAATTAAAGATGTGGTCAAGGGAAAAAAATAGTGGATTAAAGAGAAAAAATCATAATTTAATCAATTTTCAAGATATCAAATTCACTTAAACTTATATATCTTCTTAATACTATCTACAAATTTTATATTGACAAGTTTTTCATCCAACTCTTACCACAGAAAAAAAAAAATAATAATGACAAAAAAAAAAGGGGAGGTGAAGAAAAAATGTTCATAACCTTACCAAATCAAAACATATCAAATCCACTTAAATTCATTATAAATCTTCTTAATATGTATTATCTACAACTTTTATATTAATAACTTGATCATAGCACACTCTGTTACAGTAAAAACAAGTTAAACAAGAAGAAAAATTATTAGCATGATTCAGATCGTATATTAACATGATTCAGATAAAATCAGCTCTTACAGAAAAATGAAATTAAAAAATCGACAAAAGTGGTCAGATAACATTGTTAAACTGGGTTTATCTCTAACCTTGGTTTTGTTTTTGTTGGTTGTTGGTTAAATTAGTACTCAACTTTGAATTCTACCTCCGGCTTTAGGCTGAATCAGCAGTGAGCATGTTCTTTCTCATATACAGTTATCTTTGTGAAATCCGCTGATGTATAATCCGCAATTATCTGCTCTATATATTGTAATGTAAACAATGAAAATTGTCATTAACAGTTAAACACGTAAAGTCAAGTTTAGTACATATTTTTTTTCTCCAAAAATTAATTTTTCAGTGCATACATATTTAAATATAAATTGGATTTAAATATTTAAATTTCCTTGAGTAACAAAATTTTAGATCAGAGCAAGAAGTAATGAGTGTTTATAAAGTACAGAAAAAATATGTTGACAAAAAACATCACATTTAGAACCATCTTTTGATGCTCAATAATAATATGTAACTTTTATAAATTTCAGTAACATTTTGTGTTACAAAAAATTAAAAAAAAAAATTGAAAAGATGTGAGTATGTAAAAATTTTTATATGCGGAAATCTAACAACAAGATTTGTTTAAGGCTTTGCATTTGTTTGTAGCATATGATAAATATTTATGAAAAATGATGCTGCATGAAATACCACCATTTTCGAATAGTAATTTCTGGAAAAATCTTAAATTCTTGCTTTAAAGTGCCACCCCCTCTACTTACATTGCATATACATTAGATAGGTTGCTTACCAGAGTTTTGTACAAATATGCTTTTCTTAAGAAAGGAGTGCACAACCTGATCGTGGAATTTGGAAATAACAGAATGCAAATTTGTTCAATTTAGGAAATCTAACTAGATAATCTGTTTTAAACTTACTGATAGTTCATAATACATGATATAAATTTATAAGAAAGTATACCACATCAAATAACACTATTTTCTAATAGTGATTTCAGCAAATACATTACATTCTTGCTTTAAAGTGCCTTCCCTTTGACTAACATATATACAGAAAGGTTGTTCAGTGGAGTTTTGTTCAAATACAGTTTTGTTAAAAAGGGAGTGCATTCTTTGGTAGTAGAATTCGGAACTAACAGAACACAGATTTGTTACAATTAGGAAATCTATCAAGGCAGCCTGTTTGAAACTTTTAGATAATTTTTAACACATGATATAATTTTATAAAAAACATGTCGCATAAAATACTATTATTTTTGAATAGCGATGTTTGCAAAAATCTTAAATTCTTATTGTAAAGTGCCATGCTCTCGACTAATATATCATCAGACAGGTTTTTATAATGAAATTTCATTCAAATACAATTTTGTTAGGAATATAGTGTTCTTCCTGACAGTGTGTGTGCAGCAGGCCTGCTATACTGTTCCCTAGGCAGTGAAGATCCGGTTCAAAATTCATTTGTTTTTACATTTTACATGAATTCAAGGTTCCCGATGTAAAGATTCGGCAGTGCATGTACATCTGACCTGCTGTACAGTGCTGTAATGCAGTGGAAGCACAGTTTGAGATTCTACTTATCTAATGAACACTCAATACTAATTACGGAGTTGCTCATCAAAATGATCCTATGTCTAAAATTTGATTGAAATCTAATGATTCGGCATGAAAAACCCATTTATCTAAATTAAGGGAAAAGGGTAAGTCCCCACCCTCTCGTAGACTTATCTAATGTGCCCCCCCCCCCCCCAAAAAAAAAAAATCATGGCGGTGCCCTTATTACAATGATTTTATATCTAAAATTTCAATGAAATCTGATAAATAGGCATGTAGAACCAATTTATAGACAATAAGGGTAGGGGATTAGGAGCTGTTACCCCTCTTTGTGTTTTTTCAATGAACACCCTATATTAATCAAAGAGGCGCCTGATTAGAATGATCGTGTATCCAAAATTTGAACGAAATCTCATAATTCCATATGAAAAACCCATTTATAAAATTAAGGAGAGAGGCATTAGCCCCCGTCCCCCCTCTTATACTTATCAAATGACCTGCAAAAATTAAATAAGGAAATGTCTTATCATAATAAATCCAAATATGTAGCCAAATCATACCCAAAATTTCAAGTAAATTGGATATTTTTATCATGTTACATACATGCATACATACACGCATAAAGAACGGATGGACACATAATCTCTGGCTTTGATAGTCTGTGAGCTAAATAAAAAAAAATATTGCCCCGTTAAACTGATAGCATTGAGCTCATAGGTTACGCATACTAATTTATATTATAGCCTTATATTTTCAAGGAATAATACCGTTTGAAAAATAAAATGGAGGTTGAAATATCCCCTCTATTTCCTCTCTTTATTTTGAATCATTGAACCCCCAAAACTAATCAGAAATACATGTTATCATATAAAAACCTGTATCCAAAATTCAAATCAAATCGGATAATCTTTATATATATAAATCTTCTGTGTGTGTGTTTGTCACTGAACTCCTCCTAAACGACTGGACCAATTTGAATGAAATTGTGTATGTGTGTTCCAGTGGTTTCAAGAATGGTTTAGATTTACATTTCATCGAAATTGATTCAGTTCTTTTTTAGTAATTAGGCAAAAACTAAAAGTTAGTGATTTTTCACTAATTAAAAGTCAAGGGCGGCGCCAGAGTATGCCCGACGTGGGGGCACTGTATCCCCGACAGGGGGGCCAAGTTTATAATACATATTAGAGGTACCCGCGTATTGGTCCGGGTTCTAAAAAATGCATGGCAAAATTTTTATTCCCAGGACCGATACGGTTTGTACTAAATAGATTAATGTTCCGGTCGACATAAAATTTAGAAAATCTGCCCGATTATACGGTCTCTGGGAAATACAAATACATACATATATAGCACCTGTACCCTATATGGACATCTTAAGGAAAGTGTATTTTTTTCACCCTTTTACTCCAAAAATGTGCGTCTACTATCCTTGGACTATTGACTATCATTATTAAAATTAGCGACCTTTTAATTATTCTGATTTAATTTATATGATAAAAACAAAAAATGTTTTCAAGTGTCCATATAAGGAACTACCTGTCCCTATTATGGACAAGTGTTTCCTTGTTGACTTTCTACACAGTGTGTATGGAAGAACCACTTTTCCAAGGGATTTTAAAGGAGAGAGAATAAAAAAAAATGTGTCTTAAAGTATTCGGAGGAGGAGGAGGGCAGTAAATATCTTCAGAACATGCATTTTCGAAAGGGGAGGATCATTCTCAGTTTTTACCCTTTGAAGACCCATGCAAAGTCCCTTAGTTACCAATATTATGAAATAATATTGTTGGTTTTGCTTAGCTTTATAGCATCTGTCTGCGAATTTACATCTGTTATTACTCAGTCTTCACAGCATGAACAAATAGAAACTTTTTCACCATGGGCAGTAAGTCCTACATAATCCCCATGAACATATCTGCCACATGTGATGCATGGCTGCATGTTTGAAAAAGCATCAATACTGCAAAAAAAGCAGTACTAGCTCTCCTTTGTTGAGGAAGTCATACCATTGGTGCCTACGATTTTGCCAACAGATATCCTACTGGATGGGGGGGTGCTTATTTTTATTTTTCTGCAAGAGTTTTTTGGAGGAAGGTTTTGGGGGAGATTGTTCAAATGGCATCTTGTTGAACAAAGACTTTACCACTTTGATGCCTTTTCAATATATTGCTTGGCAACGTTGAATTTTCTTCTTTCTTACAGTTGTAGTCGATAGGGACATAAGCTGTCCATACTGGGAACCGGGCGTAGTTTTACTAAATCTAGTAACAAATGAATAAGGAAAATATTTTTAAGCAAAATATGCAATAGCAATCGAAAATATGTTTTATTAGCTTTCTAAAATACTCCACTTTTCAACATTTAGTGTACTTTTACCATATCTAACAAGAATTTAAGCTTCCGAGTAATTAAGATCAGCACATCTCGAAACAACAGATTTCCTCCTAAATGGCGAACACGAACAGCGCGCTTTTTTACACTTTCCAGCCTTAATTATCTTTTCAACTGCTTTTCTTCGCGAAAATGTCATGGTCATGTTAAACACAGATTATTTTCAAATTTCTCGTTTTAATTAGAATATTTTTAAACAATTTTTTTCTTGCATGAGACACCTGAAGTTGCTCTTTAATATGACTTTTTTTCGCTTTTTCGATTTCGGTAGCAGATTTTTTTAAAAGATACTTTCACTTTCAGGTACGGTTTTGAAACGGAAAGTACTTTTTTGGGGTCATAGGCAGATTTTACTGTATTTTAATTTTATTGCCTAAAAATCTACTATTCTTTAAAAATAATAAATTCTAAAGTTTAATTATAGAATAATGGGGCATTAAACTTATAAAAATAATGTTTGCGACGGGCCAAACTTTACTGATTTTTGCACGGCCAAAGTCGTTTCATGAGGCTGATTTTCATACGGGCTGAATCGAAACCGAGACTGAAAATTTCGACCCGTGCAGTCCTAGGAAGAATGACGTCGGTCCCAGCTCGATATCGAAAAAGTTAGTTAAGGGTGTTCTCAACTGCTCCGCTCAACAAGCGCAAAACGTTTTGACACATTTAGAAATTTATCTTTTAGAGAGCAATTAGACAGTTTCTGAATAACAACATCTGCTAGTTTCATGCATGTCCGAATAAAAATAAATTAAAGCATGTGTCACAAAGTTGCCCTTTTTGATTTAAGAACACCTTTAAGCCATGAAAAGAGTGAAAACCAGGCATGAACCGGCTCCAGTGTCGTAAAAGAAAGTGAGTACTAAATAGAGACAATTTTGCTGGTTTTTTTACGCATAAAATGTTTTGTGCAATTCTATATTCAACAGGTGCAGGGCTAAAAAATTTTCGGGAAAAAAATGAATGTAGCGGCACGACTGTCGTGCCGCTACATTCATTGTAGACGCACGTCTTTTTTGCGCCTGACGAAGAAAGGCTAAGTTCTTTCGAAATGCCTTGCACAGAAAACTTATTTTATGGTGTTTTAAGAAGTTTTTTCACTTCAATTGTGTATAACACCAGCTTCAATTTTATACATTGATATGCATATGCGCTTTTTAAAGTTGTCCGTATTTTCTATTTTTTATTTTCCGTATTAATTTTCCGTATTTTTTATTAACCGGATCGGACTAGATCTCGTCAGGTCCGATAATCGAAGCTCTACTGTATTTATTGCTGAATGCAAAAACATAAGTGAAAAACTTCCATAAACATTAATTAAATTATTATTATCAACAAAAGTACGAATTCTGAGATTAAAGCAGTTTTAAAATTAAAACACTGAGGTAAAAATAGCAAATCACATATAAACGCAAATAAATTAGAAATCATTTGGACTTACTCTTGTAAAAGTCTTGAAACTTTTTATATACAGCAGAGACAAATTAAAGTTTATATCTTCGCAAAAAGACAGAACTCATAAAATAGTTATAACTAGTAGAGACGATAATTATAATGCAAAATTTGCAAAGTCATAAATTCTATTTTTTCACAAACAAATTTTTTCTTTAAAACTTCATTGTAGCATTGTTTTTACGATTACTGTCTGATTAATTATATGAATTTTCTAAAAAAAAAATTGCATTAAACAGATGAATAATAATTTTAAAAATCTTATTTCTATATATTAAAAAAATATACTAGATCAGGAAAAAAAATAATAACTCCTTATATCTGTGGTCAATGGGCAATTGACGAAAATTGAGTACTGCACCTTTGTAACTCTAAAATGTCCTTCCGGTCTATCACAATGCAGGTGTTTTTTTGGTTTACAACCATTCAGCAAGAATACGTCTGCTGAAGTTAAACAATATTATTTATCAATCTCTTTATTCCGGTTGTCGAAAAGTTTGTTTTACATTAACTTGAACATCAGAATTTGAAAACAAGTCAAAAGAGAAGATATGTATTTCCTTTTAGTGAATCGCAGCTGTTATCTGCGGTATAAAAATTCTAGATTGAAATCTAAGTAAGAATGCAAGTATAAAGAAACAGCATACTTACTAAGAACAAAACTTGTATAAAATTGAAATATCTTCATATTCTTTTTCGTTCATCTGAACACGTTTCTGTGCTAAATATTAGTTTTCTTTATTTGAATTGAATATATTTGCCGGAGTGAAATTAATTAGTCAAACTACAATTTTTGAATTTTGCGCCTTGTATTACTTTATAAGTACCGCGTTTTACTTTTTTCATTATTTTCTATTTTTGACACTTTTGAGAAAATGTGTATTATTCCATACATTCTCAAAAAACATTTCGCCAACAATAAAATATACAGACAATAAGTTGCCGGAACGCACATGTTATTGGAATGGATTTTTCTATTACTTAAAGAAATGTTAGTGTTTTCATCGTAGAATTTCAAAAAAATTTGAGATTCGGTTCACGAACTTTTCATTATTTTAAGAGAAATTAAAGATGCGTAAACAATCAGTTTCGAATCGAAAAATCTAGTGCAAAGTGTTACTGCTCAGTTAACTGAACAATCTTTTGATTTAACAAAAATGTAATTTTAGATATTGGAGGATTTCAGGTAGTTTTAGCATTAGATTGATGAATTTTCTGTATTTTCGAGAAAATGTGTAAATTAAAACAGAATTTTTAACCTATAGTAGTAATAATAAAAACAATGGGGAAAACACCTTCAATTTCCATTTTGTTTTAGACTGCATATTAATCGAATGCAGAAAGTGCGATGTATCAAATTTTGATAAGATACAAAACTTAAATCTGAAGCAAAAACTTAAATACAAAATTCCCAAATTAAAAACAAAAGATAAATGTTAAATGAAGTGAAAACTTGTAAAATAGTTGGAAATCTAAAAGTGTGTTATTTTAATATCAGCAAAAAGCGACCCGCAATTAAAAATGTATCACCGATCCGAACCACGGATTATACAGGAGGTCTAACTGCGGGTTAGAAAGTCTGCGCGGGCCAAAATTTCTCGCTCGAGCCCGTGGCGACAATGCCGAAATAGCCCTGTGATTTGAAGAGACTTTTCTATTATTTTAAGCAATTTCTGCCTTCTTATTGGACATTTATTGAAAATTTTGATCTTAGATTTGTTTTTTTTACGTATATTTAGATAAATCGGATTTATAAATTCCGTTCTAATACGAAAAAGTACTAAACAGCATAGCTGCCAGAAACACCCATGTAAATTGACGAATATGTTGCTTTAGATGCGAGTATTTCAGGTAATTGGTGATTTTTTGCGGGAGGGGAGGGGTAAAAGTGGTAAAATTAAAGTGCTTGAAAGCAAAATTTAAAGCAAATTTTTCTGTTTTAACGGAATATCAAAGGAAAAAATTGTTTAATTCACGGATTGTTTTGCGAGCATAGAGTCCTTCCTTGATTGGGTTATACCCGCGCTGAACTGGTTAATTCTATATCCATTCAACCTGAATCAGTTTTAAAAAAGTAAATGACCCGAACTCGACAAACTTCGACCTAAAAGTATTCAATTCGAACTTAATCCAACTCGAAATGCAAGAGAAAATTGAAAAAGAAAATTCGAACTTGTAAAGCAATAACGGAAAAAAGTCTACAATAATACCTCCAATATCAATTATATATTTTATGTAGAAAAATTAATGTATCGATATATGCACTCATTGACATTCAAATAATATAATTTTACATTTTAAAATATATTTCAGCGATACTTTTGAGAAATGAGGTGGAATCGAACACATACGCGAAAACAATTAAAACTAACCCGACTCGAAAAATAGAAGTCAATCCGAAACTCTCCGAAAAAATATTAACTTTAGCCAGATCCGACTCAAATCGGAAGTCGAGTTGGGTTTTATTTTCCAAGGTGATGCAGGACTCTACCCGAAACGCAATCTGAGCCCGACATCTCCAAATTCCTATCTGAACCCGAAATATTTCAACCTCCACTAGACCCCAACCATAACTGATGAAAAAATATATCCATACTGTAATGCAATTATGTAAAAATATATCTACAACTATACCTCCAGTATAAGGGTGTTTATTCTTAACTGCTCCGCTCAACAAGCGCAAAACTTTTTGACTATGGAAGATGCCTGACTATGGAAGCGATTTCGAATCTAACTTATTTTTCCATTTTATAATAATCAAATTATCCATCTAGTTATAAGCTATTTCGATGACGTAATCACCCGTTTTTCTCCTGTTTTTCGACCGGTTTTTCTGCTTTCTTCGGGAAATGTGCTCAAAAGTGTCAAATTTGAAGGCTTGTTATGAAAAATCTATTGTGTTTTTTTTTTTTTTTTAAACAGTAAATTGAGTGCAATTAGACAGTTTCTAAATAATAACACCTGCTATTTTCATGCTTTTCCGAACAAAAATAAATTAAAGCATGAGTCACAAAGTTGCCCTTTTTGATAAAGTATATATAAACTCATTAACATTCAATACATAATTTTTCCATGTAAAATAAGTTTTGCAAATTCTTTTGAGAGATCAATCTTGAATCAGGAACCGTAAGTCTCAACATCCAACCCGAACCTGAAACAATTAAAGTTAACCCAAATGGAATTCGACCCACTGCGACAAAAGATTAAATTCAACCCGATCCGATACAGATTGCGAGTCGTGTCAGGTTCAGTTTGCCCGACCCGATGCAGCATTCTATTTGTTATCCAAGACTGCCCGACAAAACTTTAGTGTAATTTTTATCTTTTTTGTTAAAAAAATATACATGTGAAGAGTCATTCATATATCACCCCGTGCAGTCATATATATATTTTTTTATTTTAAGAAATTCGATACTTTTTTGGAAAGATCGGGTTTATCTGAACTTAATCTGCAAGAATCAAAATTCATTCAGAAACCGACTCGTACCTAGAATAATTACTTTATTCAATCTGTGTTTAATAAAAAAAAAAAAAAAAAAAAAAAAAAACCTTCATATGTTGACCCAATTTGACGGGGTCGAATTTCAAAAGTCAAAATATTTTCCCCGACGAAATCGAATTTTGACCCCGATGGGGGGGTTAGGTATGCCCGACGGGGGGGCATATGCCCCCCGGCCCCCCCTCTGGCGCCGCCCTTGTTAAAAGTGTTGAATAAGTTCGATGATAGAGTGCGGACGGAATGTCTGAGCGGTCTAAGGCACCAGATTCAAGCTCTGCTTCTTGAAGAAAGAGATTGCGTGTTCGAACCCCGCTCCTGGCAAACGTGTATGCTTTACAATAATGTTTTTTGTACTATAGTTTGGATTAACCGACTTCAGAAAATTGTTAACTTTTAACTAAAAAGTGAAAAATAAACTTTTCTATCAAAAATTGAACCGACTTCAAAACCTACTGCAAAGTGAAAAGTAATTTCCTTACATAATTGTAATAAGAAATTAAATTAAGAGCGTAGTATTTATCATGCATATTATTATATTTATGTACATTTATTTGATTTTTTGGAGTCGTAGCTAGGACAAGGTCTGTCGGGTCCGCTAGTTTTTCACAAAAACCTATTTATATAATGTAAGAGGAATTATCCTCCTCTTTTATACTTAACAATTAAACTTCCAAACTTAATCAGTGATTTGCCTTGTCAGAAAGAACTTACATCCAAAATTTAAAGCAAATCGAATAATTCAGCATAGAAACGTATTTATCTAATTTAGAGGGAGGGGAATAATCGACCATGCTCTCTGTCAGGTTCTGAGACCACCTCTGCTAAAGATTGGAATTTCCGCTATTTCTCTATCTTAATATTTTGTATTGTCCTGGCTGTGTACTAGAATTTTCAAGGTACATTCTTTCTTTGTTGAAGGGAGAATTGACAGGTAATCCTCTACAGGTGGTGAGTGAGAAAGAGGAGATTGCTGAGAGGCGTGTTCATCCGTCAGTGAGGTATGTGGATGATGAGCAGAGAAGCAACATGTCACTAATCAAGAAAGGAATGTAGAATGTGTCCAATGAATAAGCTCCAAAGGGGGTTGACATTGGGGAAACACAGTGATTTGGGAAGAGCAAGTCTTGTCTTAGATTAGTTCAGTTCGTATCTGGGCTCGTACCTAGAGAGTAGTGTAGGACCGAGGTCCTTGTGCGTAGTGTTCTGGGCCGGATATCGTAGGCCGAGTATCCATGCGTTGAGAGATTCGAAGTTGATCTCCGATAAAGTGAATCTAACGTGCATTGAGTGTGAGGTGGAAGGTGTAATTTGAATAGTACACAGCCAACCTTTATTGTATTTAATTTAACACCTATATGCGAGTTGTAATTGTATATAATTGTAAATAGCGTATTTAGTGACTACATATATTCTAAATAAACTGTTAATTCAGTTAATTGACAGCGTCAGTGTTCATTTACACAATCCTCACAGTGGGTGACCAATATCACCTAATAATATCGGTGGTGGCAGCTATAACTACCACGGACTTTCTTCAAAGTTGTGCGGGCTGAGAGGAACGTCCGACACTCTCCTTTATCGTTACAAAAGAACCCAACATCTAATCAGTTGTTAGATGTCTGAGACCTGAAAATTTGAAGCAAATCGGTAAATTCGGCATTATTATTCCATTAATTTTTTTTTCTCCAAACGCCCAGAATGGTTTTATTGTCTCTGATCCCCAGAGGTACTTCCCAATTTTCAACACAATTTGCAATCTTGTAATATGAAATCTGGAACTGGTCCTCGTTGTATACGGCATCATGTACCAAATGCGGTGAGCACGCACAACAAAAAGTTGTAGACCAAAAAAAAAAAAAAAATCTCAAACTGACCGAACCTCTGACCGGATCCTTGGGTGTATGAAAAGTGAGGAAAGAGGCATAGGAGCTGCATAATATGAATAAATGGGCATACTGCTTCCCAACTTTATATCACATGAGGAGTATTGGCAAAATTTAGTATAGTGCCCCTGAGAGGACAAAGTGGAGTGAGATTCACCGAAGGTGTAAAACATCAATAAGTGATCACAAGCTTTTCCAACCATATGCCACCTGAGAGGTATCGATCTTAATTTACATAAATGCCCTCTCTCTAGAGCGCAAATGGGGGCAGGGGAAAGGAAGGTGCATAATATGAAAAGTGGTCACAGGACTTTCTGACAATATGTCACATGACGGCTGCTGCAAGTTAGTTTATTAAACTGTAGTCATAAGAGAGAGAAATGCTCCCTTTGCAAGCCGTCTTGAACCGAAACATCAAAAAGTATATTTCATCATTATTTCAGCAATACGTCCTTAACGTACTCATCGAGAAAAAGCAAATAATCTCTCTCATCACCTCCAGGCTTCCTTCTTAAATCTAAAAACAAAGTTCTAGAAAATTCTCTACAAATTAATTAAGAATAAGTTTAATAAATTAAGAATATTTTTATTATTATTTATGTTATTAGAATGTTAATTAATTAAGAATATTTTTAATTTAGAGCCATCTTTTTAAATTTACGCATATTGTAATAAATGTTTTTTAAGGCGAATTAAGAATTTTTATCATTTCCATAAAGATTAATAGATTAGATCTGGAAACAAGATTTTAATTTAATAAGTTGAACTAAGTACGGAATATTGTTATAAGGAAATTAATATAGTATAAAGGTTAATCTTGGCGGAAAAAAAAATAAAATTTTGTAGTATATATCATCGAAAAACTTTCGCACCTCTCTTTCATTTTACGAATCTTTCTCCTCCTGGAGTTGAAATCCAGAAGGGGGGGAAGCGATAAGGGAGTGAATTTTTTAAATCGTAGCTATTTCAACAATAAATATCATTTTAGATGTGGAGTTTATGGAACTCTCCGGTAAATATTATTTATTAAAGATAAAGATTTTAAAGTGGGAGCTGTGTCATTTTTAGGTGTATTCTGGGAAAAATGAGTGAACCCACGGGTGGGTGACATGTAAATTTTCAAAAAAAAATTTTAGACTCATCATGTTATATATATATTATTGGAGAGTTTTCTCACCTCTCTTTTGTTTACGAATCTTTCTCCTCTTGGAGTTGAATTTCAGGAGGGAGTGGGAGGGGGTTATCTAATAAACTGCCAAAACTAATCATGACGTTGTCCTCATCAGAATGATTCTATGTCTAAAATGTGAATGAAATCTGATGGAAAACCCATGTGTCTAAACTAAGGTTGGGGAATTAGCCCCAGTTCCTCCTGCTTCTACTTTTGCAATGAACACCCAACACTTATCACGGAGGTGCTTCATCAAAATGATCTTATATCTGAAATTTGAACGAAATCTCATAAATCAGCAGGAAAAGCCCATTTATATAAATTAAGGGTGAGAGGTCAGCCCATCGTCCCCCTCTTACACTTATCAAAAGACGTTTCGTGAAAAGGCCGCCAAAAACGCGAATTTCGGAAAAGGATCACGAAAAACAGCAAATTTCACCAAAGGATCGCGGCGAAAAACAAATTTCGTCCAAGGATTGCAGTAAAGTGGAAAAAACTCAGCGTTTATTGTACTTGAGGCCGTCAACATTGTTTTTTTACTCATTGGATAAACTAGTTTTTCATAGGCCAAATTAGTCTATCCTAACGCCCATAGGATAAACTAGTTTTACCTAGTCCAAACTAGTTTATCCTAACGTTCATAGGATAAACTAGTTTAGCCTGCTATTCATTGATCTGAACTAGTTTCTCCCAGGCCAATTCAATTTGGCGTGATTTTATTGAACCCGCAGACCGTTTCGGCGCCAACTTTCTAGTTTATCCAAGGTCAATGTAATTTAACGTGTTTTTAGTTCGCAGGCTATCAAAGCATGAAAGCTAATATGCCTTCAGTTTTTGTATGCATGTAACGCGATAACTCTTCATAGGAATAACCAATTTGCTTCAAATTTATTTTACAGGTTTATTCCGATAATAGGCACCTCTGATTAGTTTTGGGAGTTTATTGGATAAAAGCAAGTAAGTAAGAGGGGCGGGAGGCTACTCCGCCCTCTCCCATCAACTTAGATGAATGAGTTTTTTATGCAGAATTATCATATTTTATTAAATTTTAGATATACCTTTAAAAGGGAGTACAGTACTCGATTCTTAAGAACGTGAATGCGAATATCTAAAACTATCAAGCAAATAGAAATAGAACTGAGTTTATGAATATCCATTTCTAGTCCTCTACAGAGATTATACTGTTAAAAAGAATACAAAGATAGTTACTATTTTATCTTGCAATTGTTTCATCCCTTAGTTTTTAACTTTATTGGCCCGCCTTTGCACCCTTTAAGGTCGCATCTTGATGTACAAAAGAGTAATTTTAATGAAAGGCCATGGACGGCAATTTTCAGTTGTCGGCTACCTAGAAATGGTAAAGGGAAGAACAAATAATTTGGAAGGAGTAAAGTCAGGAGCAGCTTCGGATTCCGGAGAAAGTCTGCTTATACAGCCTCAGACCCGTCTCCTTTTCAATGGGCTGACAACCTAAGGGTTTTAGGGACAAACTCTGAACCGGTCGGCTATTGAAGTTTTGTTGTTCGTGATGATCAGGCATCCAATGGTGCATGAGGCTCAGGATGTAGCAGTGCATGTTCCTTTTGCGACAGTGGTTATTCATTGCGGCTTCACATGGTCTTGTTCATGGGACACAAGTTCCGGTGCTGGTGTCCACGGACCATCTTGCCTGACATCCTCTGCAGTTAGTTATGGATTTATAGAGCATAGAGCGTATGTCATTGAACAAAAACTCAACGCTTGGAGAGATTTTTTTTGTCCACAGTTTATTTTATTTGCGCATGTTTGTCGAAATTTTTGTCCTAACGCTGACAAACACCATTTTAGAATTAGGCTGGTCTGATTGGACCCTATTCTCCATTTGGGCTCGATGCTGTGATTTCGGCAATGTTTCCCCCAAAAACAGAACTATTCTATTGCATGCAGTCATGAATTACGAAGCAAGTTGTTGCATAATGAATAGTTACGATTTCGGGAATGTTTCCCAAAAGCATGTGACTTTCACGTTACAAGAATATAAGGCCCATGGGCATTTCAACAGAGAATCGTGCGAAAAACGCGCATTTTAACAAAGAATTGCGTAAAAAATACGCATTCAACAAAGGGACTGCGTAAAAACCCTTATTTTGATTGAGGACCGCATGTGAAACGTAAATTTCGAAGGACCTCGCGAAAAATGCGAATTTTGACTAACGACCGCACAATAAACACAAAATTCGACAAAGGCCTAGGCGGCAATGAGTGGCGGGGTTTTGTCAGATATCAAGCGGTTCCCAAACTGAAAGGCGGAAGTGTTGGTGCGAGATTTTTCTCATCTAGGTGGAGATTTCCGTGATCACACAGAAAGGCTAATGGCATTTAGTCTGATCTTTCGAATGACTCTTCCACAATAGGGAACTTGCAGTCAGCTGATAACCATTGCATTTCAAGTGGAGGTCAGGGTAGTTCCACCACTCCAGTTTGATATCAATTACAACTGTCCTATAAGGAAAGGGCAGCTGACGTCACTGTGGACGAATTACTGTGGATAAGGGAGAAAAACCAGTCTGTTCTTTAACGACTGACACTGCACGGATGAACTCCGGGAATTTGATTGGTCTAAGTTTGCCATTGCATAAGTAAGTATGATATGATTGGGCTACGTCGTCAAGATGATTCCTACAATGATCGCTATCACAAAAAATATAGCGGTAGATTGGTTGACAGAAGTGTTTGTTTGTAAACATGCCCTTTCCTTATATCTGAAAAGAGGTTGGGAAAAAACTTTAGCGAGGCGATGTCTGTGCCGTCCGGAGGGGTTTGACCGGTTCCACCGGGTTCCGCAACGGACATCTAGTCATAGCTCTTGGATCAGTATGCAGCATGTACGTCCGAAGTGTCGTCCATAAATCGTCCGCTTGGCTCTTTGAGTGTCGGGTGGTGACAACTATCGCAATCAGATTTCCGTCTTTCATTAGGGAATGAGGCTGCGTGACGCGAGATGGACAGTGTGTAGCCTGAAGACCGGACTAGATGCGTGAAGAACGACCCAGGCTCAACTCGGACACTTTTATGTGGAGTGGCTTGAAAAGAGGTTCTTCTGTGGCCAGAATCGGGAGGGTGGTGTACCCAATTTCCCTTAGTTACCATCGTGTTATGAAGCCCCCCTAACCTCAGTTGACTGAAATGTGCGATTGGCAAAAATATATATGATATATGTCTATATGAAAGTGGGGAAATATGTAAAGGGAATATCTTTAAAAAGTTTTTGTCCAAACACATACCTCAGAATAATGGCAATTTTCATTTGGATGTATTCCGTTAGACAAGTGACAATAGTTGATTATTAATTTGGTAATAATGGTCTCTAAGATGTTTTGTCATTAATTTTTCGTCCAAAATAGTTCAAATCAATCAAATTTTATATCTCATATGATGCATACTTTAAACTCAATGGACATTATTCATGAATAGCAAAAGCCACTTGATCATATGGTAGCAGTCACTACTGCACTACTTTTTTCCCCCTGAATACATCCAGAAATCGCACAACCTCCCTTTAAAATGTTTATATGTAATAAATTATATTTAGCAGAGAGCTCCATCAAAAAACCACATCTAAATTGAGATTTATTCTCGAAATAACTACGATTTAAAAATTCACATTTTCTCCCTGCTGAAATTCAACTCCGCTAGGAGAAACGTTCATAATTGACCCTATTCTTGTGACGTCAAAGTCACATGCTTTGGGGAAACGTTTCCCACATCATAGTTGTTACTTATGCAACGACTCGTTTATCTTCTCATGGTTGTATGTCGTAGAATAGTAACGGAACATGTATTTGTGACGTGAGGTCACGTGTTTTGGGGAAATATTGCCGAAATACAGCCTCAAACTCAAACGGAGAATAGAGTGAATGAAAGAATCGGAGAATGAAAGAGTGGTCCAAAAACATTCCGATAATCTATCTCATGACGGGTCCAAAAAAAGTTTGAAATTTATTCCTCACTTGTGGGTTTACTTTTCCTACCCAGACCACGCAGCTCCTATTTAAAAATGTTTTTAATTAATAAATAATTATTACCAGAGAGTTGTATAAAAAAAACCTTTCTAAAATGTTTATTCTCAAAATAGCTACGATTAAAAAAAATTCACCCCTCATCGCTCTCCTTCCGCCCTCCTGAAACTTAACTCCAGGAAAAGAAAGGTTCATAATATGAAAGAGTGGTCCGAAATCTTTCCTATGATATATCACATGATGGGTCGAAAAAAGTTCGAAATTTACTGCTCACCCGTGGCTATGGGTTTACTTTTTCTTCTTAGAATATACCCGGAAATCTCGCAGCCCCCACCTTGCAAGTTTTGTATTTGATAAATAATATTTACCGGAACGCTTCATCAAAAAACTATATCTTAAATGATATTTACTGTCAAAATAGCTACGACTTAAAAAACTCACCCCCTCGGATTTTCAGATTACCCTGATCTTGAATTAGTCTTTAATATTATTATATTCCCCCCCCCCCCTCTTCCGAATTTGGTTTCCACGGCAGGGAGCAATTTTCGAAACTTTTTGTGTTATCATCCTTTTAGAACAATTTTTTTTATGAAGCCCTCCAGTAAATAATGTTTATACTGTGTGGCGGCCATCGTGCGTGGTCAATAAAACGAGTTTCTCGCAGGAAGCGACTGAGGTACCCTTTTGCTCGGCGGATAAGACGCTCGCTTACTGACCGTGGGATCACCGGTTCGAACCCTGCCTGGGCACCGTCACCTGCATTGGTGACCTCGGACAAACGAACACACTTCACCACCTTCGCTCTAGTCCAACAGATGGCAGCACTGAAAACACCCCCAGCATCCAAAAGCCTGCGAAACGCTCGCAGCACGAAAGCCTCTGTACACAGCCTCTCTGGGGTCACACGTGCAATCGGCGGCAGCACGACAACGACAACGCATCTGGCACGCGCCAGCGCAACACGAGTGCATATCGCTCGTCCAACGTCAACGCGACGTTCTTCTCACTGGGGGTGGAGTACTGTGGCGGCCATCGTGCGCGGTCAATAAAACGAGTTTCTCGCAGGAAGCGACTGAGGTACCCTTTCGCTCGGCGGATAAGACGCTCGCTTACTGACCGTGGGATCACCAGTTCGAATCCTGCCCGGGCACGTCACCTGCAACTGTATGAAACTTAGAAAAGCAGGAAGTTGAAGTCTGACCTTTGACTATTTATTTATCTTATATACTACCCCTCACTTTGTCCCCTTAAGAGGTTGTTTTCAAAACTTAACCGAGCCCCTCATGTGATATATTGTTGGAAAGGGTCTTGACCATTTACTCATGTTATGCACCTTCCATGGCCCTTCAACACACCTTGCCCCTACGGGATACACTTTTATAAATGTAAACGAGACTAATCGTGATACATTGTTGTAATGGCCTGCGATCACTTATAAATATCATGTAACTCCAGTAACCCTTTCCCCCTACGAAGCCCACTTTTCTAAATTTCAACGAGACCTATCATGTTACATGTTTTTGCTAAGGCCACTGACTGCTTACTTTCTCATTTTATGCACCTCCCGCGGTACGCCCTCTTCCGCTTCCGTGCCACGAGGAGCATACTTATAAATTTAAGTCGAGACCTCTGATGTGACATGTGATTGGAAAGGCCTGAGATCACTTTCTTAAGTTATGCACCTTCTGCGGTCCTTTCCTAACTTTGCCTCTCCCGGGAGCGTTCTTATAAATTTGCCTTGTCATTTAGACTCGTCATACGACGTATTGTTGGAAAAGCCTGTGACCACTTATTCATATTATGCAGCTCCTATGCCCCACCCCCCCAATTTATCCCCAACTCCCTCCCTCTCCACCTCTTTCCCCCCATGGGGAAGGTATTTTTATAAATTTATATTGAGATGCCTCATGTGACATATGGTTGGAAAGTCCTATGACTACGTTATGCCCCTTCAGCGTCCCTCCCCTTACTTTACCTTCACCTTGGGCACTTTCTTAAATTTAGCATAGAGCCCTCATCTAACATATTGTTGGAAAGGCATATGACCACTTACTCATGTTATGCATCTTCCTTGCTCCCCCCCCCTTTTTGCACCCTAAGAGAAGGCATTTTTTAAAAGAGATAGATATCCCTCAGGTGGCCTATGATTGAAAAAGCTTATGACCACTTATTGATGTTATGCACATTCAGAGAACTGCTCCCGACTGAATCTCAGGGGCCCTTTTCTAAATTTTGTCAATACCTCGTGTGATATATCTTTGGAAAGTCCTATGCCCACTTATTCATATTATACATTTCCTATGCCCCTTTCCCCATCTTTACTCTTTACAACGGAGACCCTGTTCGAGATTTCATATTACAAGTTTGCATATAAACTAGAAGCTCCAATTAAAAGAAGGGCCCACTAGTAAGCGAATCGGACATGTCTTTATTAACGCCAACTCATCCCAATTCACCTGCAGATGACTCTTGATAAAAGCGAATTGAGTATGCAGTGCCGTGCGAAAGGGGGCGATCACCCCGGCTCAGAAATTTAGGGGGTACCAAATTTATACTACTAGCGTCATTTTTTGACCTGTGACAAGAAAAATTCGGGGGTAGGGTGGGGGCGCCAAACTGAAACTTTTCCGCAGATGCAGTTTACTCTTCGCGAGCCTCTGCGGGTATGGTATAAAAGCAATTGTCAACTGGAATCATCCAGAAAAATTTTACACAATCGAAAGTTATCGAGATGTTCATACAATCAAGAAAAACAGCTCATTATTGCCCATCACTAATATACACCACGTACCTTCTCAATTTTTTGAAGGAACACTGTATACCCTCTGGTTATTTTACAAATACAGCCCTGTATCTATACTCCATATAATTCTAACAGACTTCTCAAGGACATCTCTACCCCCCACCCCCTACTGCATCCTTTCATTGTTATGAAAATATATATACAGTAGACTCCCTCAAACCTGCACATAATTTACAGATATAAATAATGAAACATTCAATTCAGATGTAGGTGCAAAATTTGACTTTTTTAGTTTTATATCAATTCCATAATTTTTTTTTAATTTGTAATTTTTGTTGAGGTTATTGAATTCATGTTTTTACATAAAGAAAGAAGGGGTGATTCTGGATGAAAATTTTTTTTCGGAAATTCGCATCGCATTTTCGGAAATCGGCGGGGGAGGGGGTCGTGAGTCCCATCTCGCCACAATCGGCGGTTTTTCCGCGATCTTTTGACGAAATCGGCATTTTTCCATTTTTTAAAGTGAAATCGACGTTTTTTCGACGATCTTTAGACAAAATTTGCATTTTTGCGCGATTTTTTCTCGAAAACGCCGTTTTATTTCCGCGATCTTTTGACGAAATCGGCGTTTTTTCTCTGATCTTTTGACGAAATCGGCGTATTTTTTCAAATATTCTTTTGACAAAATATTTTTAAGCGATCTTTAATCGAAAACGGCGTTTTTCCCGCGATCTTTTAACGGAATCGGCGTTATATCCGCAATCTTTAGACAAAATCGGCGTTTTCCCGCGGTCTTCAGAAGAAATCAGCGTTTTATCTGGGATATTTGGTGAAATTGCCGTTTTTTCCGCGATAAGCACAGGAAATTCGCGTTTTTTATCGATCTTTTGACAAAGTTTGTTTACAAAAACATTGACGAAATCGTCGTTTTTCCACGAAATATCGACGAAATGTATGCTATTTCGGCGATCCTTTTACGAAATTTGCATTTCTACGTAATTGTTTTTTTCCGCGCGCAAAACCGTACAAGTTGGCAACTATGCGGAACTGATAACCCAATTTTAGATTTGCGGAAATTTCACACGAGAATCACCACTGGAAGAAAGAATTTATTTCTAAAAAAATCAAGATATTGCTGATATCATTTTTAAAGACAATCTTACCAAATGTATTTATCGATTAATCAAGCTTATTTAGTTATTGAGTCTGGCTAAACCTGAAATAAAGCTTTGTTATTTTATGATCCTGATGGGAATTAGTAATGTACTTTTATGAGGCAAGTTTCATTGAATAATTTAGGAGAAACACATTTCCTCTTCATAATAAATATTTAATTGTACATTATTGATTATTAACTTGAAGTTTGCTTTTAGTATTTTAATCATTTTGTTATTTTAGTTTATTACTTATTGTAATATTTTAGTACATTGTAAACATTCATTATACTTTTGATTTCATTACTAATTACATTGAAATTACTTTTTAAAAAATACAAACAAAACAGTGACCAGAAATCCACAAAATTCTAAAATTCACACAACTTCTTGTCCCAAGCTGTGCAGATTTGAGGGAGTCTACTGTATATGGAAAATGTTAAACCATGTGGATCTGGATAGTTACATTAACCGTGATTATAAAAAGTGTGTGTCCATGTGGCCTAAGTCAGTCTGTGGTTCTTTATCTCAGAACCTTGTGAATTCAATAAACTTTATTTAAAAACAATAAAAAGTGCAAAAATACATACATCATATAAAAAGTGATGGAGCTTAAAACACAATAAAATTAAAAAATGCAATTTCTCTGGCTGAACAATGGGTATGGCCATCTTTGACAGCTTCCAGAATCCTGAGGAGTTCGTCTTGTGTGTTCAAAATAGATGTCCTGTGAAAACGAGATAGTTTCACTAACAATTATTTACCTCATCATTTTAAGCATATTTGTCAGCTCAATTTCTATGTATCACTATATCATTTGAAAGGTTCTAGGATCGAAGAAAACTGACAACAGTTGCTTCAACGTTGGCAATGCAATTGTTCACACTCAATTCCTTTGGCAAGATCTTCATACTTGACAGATTCCGCACTGATAAAAGCTCAACATTCATTGTACACTTGTAAAATAAAAATAATCAGTGTTGAATTCCTGTGTGTGATCTGGGGGGGGGGGAAGGACTTTTCCCCCTGAAGCAATTAAATGCTCCCACCTCTGAAATTTTGTTTCCAATGGTCAAAAAGTGCATTCCTATTAGAACTCTATAATCCCCCCCCCCCCCCCCCCCACCGCCCTGGAGCCACAGAAGTAATTCCCAGAGAAAAGTGCCTGAATTCAACACTGATAATAATGTTCTTATGATTCAGCCTACTTATTCAACATGTTCATGAAATATGTCAAAATTATTTTTTTTAATTTTTTCTGCCCTGACGCACATTTATACAGTTTTAATCCAGTTTCTAGTAAGTTGTATAGATAGATTCATATCATCAAGGATATGCTTTTTTTAGTTTTTATAGTTTACAGAGAATTTTATAAATCTTAAATTCCTTTCTATAAAGGTTGTCTAGTGATTAAAGGAAAATCAAATGCAGAAAAATGTACCCAGTACAAATCCATGATTTTGCCCCCCCCCCACCCCTTCTGCAATGTAAATTTATAAAGAGAATTTTACTAAGTTTCTAATAGTCGACTTATCTAAAAATGTAATGCAGAACTACATAATTAGCTGTCAAATACTGATTTATTAAAATCTTAAAAATGAAATAATCATTTTATGCAGGATACTAATGTTGTATAATACAGCAAAACCTCGGTTATCCGAATAGCATGGGACCAAAGCATTTTTGGTTAAGCTGGGTCCCATAGAAATTTTTGAATAACTGGAAGGTTTTTATGGGGAAAAATTGTTATCATAATTTAGAGCATAGTTGTAATAAAAATGTTGTGGTATAATATTCAAAACACACTGAAGTAGAAAATCTAAAGAAAATCACAACACATTTTATATAAAAAATGAAGTGTCGTATGTCTCTATCTAATAAAGTGCCCGAAATTACACAATTGACCAAATAAGTAAGTTTACTTTGTTTATTTCATAAAGAATATGCTTTTTAAACACTATTTGCACCAGTGAGTAATAATACCTTTCAAAGTTTTGATTTTTACTTATTTTTCTTTTAATTTTTAAAACTAATATGTATTAAAACTACACTTAAATGTATAAAAATGTTTCAGAATTGTTTAAATCTAAAAATTACAAATAAAACAGTAATTTTAAATTAGAATATGTCAAAAGATGTCATTTGACATCAGTAAAGATAGCACTGACAATAAAGTCTTTTACATTTAAAATGGACTTACTTAGACATTCCCCATAAAGAATGATGTTAACAATTCGGTGATAAATGCAGTTGAGAGAAAATATGATAAAATCATCATTTGGCGGCCTCTTCACCGTTCAGGGCACATACCCTTCAATTTCAGGCCTGAAAGAAGAAACTCATGACACAATCAGCTAAAGTAGAGGCATTATATTGATACATTAATGGTTAAATAAAAAGTTATTGCAACACATATAAAAACAAGGAAATCCCTAAAAATAAAGATTATTTCAAAAGAATTCTGCATTATGTATCCTTTAGACAAAAATATTTTATTAATGAAAATATTTATAAACAGCACAAAGCAAAAAATTGACTTAAGGAAGTATTCAAGAATATGCAAGGTGAGGCTGTTGCAGGAAACATTTCACTTTAGATTGTTATTATTATTATTATTTTTACAGAGAAAAATAATATAAAACCTGACAATAGCCGATGTTACTAAATAAGCAATATTAGTGAATAAAATTATACCTTTAAGTAATGCTGACATAGAATGTTGTCATTCTAATCCTATAGAAAATTAGATTTTTTTTTTATTTTCACAACCAACATCTATAAAATCAGGTGCAATTGAGAAAGTATTGTCAATGATATGATGTGAAATATCAAACCATACAGCAAAGACAATACACATTCAATCATGCTGAGAGTTACTGTATTAATGTTGAATTGGGAAAAGGAAAGCAGGAACTATTACTGAAAAGAAAAAAATAAAGTCTGAAGCAACACAGATTTAATAAAATACAGTCTTTTAAAAATATAGTCCATGATTATTTTTAAAGTGATGCTGCAATACATTTATATCTAATCATGCAAACTATTTTTTACATGTAAAAAAAGGTTTTAAAAAAGATGTAAAAACTAAGTTAAATCTATGGGGAAGTTATTTTCTACTATCTTGTTTGCAATTCGACATTTTTATTTATTTATTTATTATTATTTTATTTTTGCATTGGACAGATGAGGTTTATCTTTACATTGTTCCTTTTTAACATTATCAATATTATTTAGCAGCTTTTCTTTTCTTTTCTTTTCTTTTTTTTTTTTTGAAGTAACTTTTACTTTTGAAATGCAAAAAATATAGACAAAATAAATTCTTCATAGATTTGGAGTTAGCTAGTGAATGTTTTTACCTGCAGGGATAGGAGACTTAAGTTATAAAATTTTCAAAGAAATGTAAACAAATTTAATAAAATAAAGAAAGCTTGAAACATTAAAGCAATGTATAAAAAACAAGAGAAAAGCATTTTTGCATGTAAAAAAATAGATGAGCAGGGTTTAATTTCTACACAAGGCAATTTGGCCACAGCCTTAGGCTAACTCCTGAGGAAAGCCTCAATTTTAATAAAGGGTTTCTGAAATTTCATGCAATTATTTTCTTAAACATCAAAAAACAATTTAGATTAACTTGAAAACTGTGCGATAATCTAATGATAAATAATATAATATCCCCCCCCCTAAAAAACTAGCTACAATTTGGTGCAAAGAGATGCCATAAATGTGCTGGGCCTTGGGCCCCATAAACCTTAATCAGTCTCTTATGAATGACTTATCATTTTTTTTTTTTTTTAGTGACACACTGAAAACAAAATCCTCAGATTTAAATAGGGCATTATTTGTATTCATGCATCTTATCTTGATTAAACATTTTGAATACTATTGTTTTTTACTTTTGCTGGTTAGATGTGAAACATCAAACCGTACAGAAAAGCATTATTCATCCAATTAATATGCTAAGAGTTCCTATAACACTCATGAAGGAGGAAGAGGAAATCAGGAACTGTCACTGAAAAGAAAATAAAGTTTCAAATATTTAACAAAATACAATCTATAAATAAAAACAAAATCAGAAAAGGATTTTAATAAATTAAATTCATTGGTGAAAAACCAAGCATTCTAAATAATCCACGGACTAAACAATATAACCATTATCTTTTTATGTCCTATAAGCACTCTTCTCCCTTTTATGAATCAAGCATGATTTTTGCTTTTAAATTGAAATTTTCAGTCACAATCAACCTAAGTATATTTTATTTTATGTTTTTATCAATTTATAAGGAATTGTGCAAATATAACACTATCAACTTTTTGTTAATTTTGGACTCCCCCCCCCCCCCCCCCTCCTTCCTCCAGTAATGATATCAATACCAAAGCGTAAAAAGTTTTTGATTTTTAAGATTTTTTTGAAGTGATATGTAAAACTGGTGACATTTATTTTTTGTGTGTTTTTATGATTCAAATGAAGAGATGTCAATAAAAATATTCTGAAAAACATTATTATGATTAACAGGAAGATAATTAAATTTACTAAGAATGATGTAATATTACTACAATCTGTCAACAGATAAAAAATTTTTATTTCATCTTTTCTCTAAATGTGTCCAAAACCGCAGCATCTATTTTAATTATAAATTTTAATGACCAAAAACTTATCCCAGAAGAGAGGTAATTTTTGGTCATCATCCTTTTTTAAGCAAATAAAATTGTAAAGTTGCACTCTCAAGATTGAATATCAAAATAAGTAGAATCGATAGTATATTTTTAGCAACTGTTTAGCAATGAAATAGTACTCCTACTTTAATTGATCAGTCAAGTAGTATGTTTTATGCTCAAAATATTTACTATTTTCCTCCTTTTAGTTACAATTAAGGATGCTATTTTATGGTTGTGGTTAAAAAATATGTAGGAGAATAGTTTTTAGAAAACACAGCCATTATACAGGGCTCCCAACACATTTTAGGTAGCAAAAAGGGGGAAAGGGGACCATTTTTCTTTAAAAAGGGGACTTTGGGGGACCATTTTTCTTTAAAAAGGGGACTTTGGGGGACCATTTTTTTAAAAAAAGGGGACTTTCGGGGACCATTTTTTTTTTAAAAGGGAACTTTGGAGGACCATTAAAAAAAAAAAAAGAGGACTTTGGGGGACCATTTTTTTTTTTAAAGGGGACCTTGAGGGTCCATTTATTTTTACTAAATATGTTAGATTTTTTTTTTTTTTAAACATTACAGTAAACATGTTAGTTAACTTTATAAGGATATCATTAAAAAATTTCAAATATTGTTGCAGAAATTGTACAATTATATTTGAATACAATTAAATATTCTACTGCAAGAAGTGAAAAAGTAGTTTAACATTTACTTTGAAAATTTTCTTTTAAAAAAAGCCTGTACTTATAATTCAAAGTCTTGATTTTTTTAAATATTTACAATAGAAAACTGATTTTCATTAAAATAAAAAGTAATCTTAGCTAAAATGTATCTAACAAATTTATCATCAGAATATATTTAGCCATTAAGTATTTAAGGCAAAAATTTCTTGAAATAAAAAACAATGTCACAATTATGTAAATATCAAATACTTACCAAAAAAAAAAAAAAAAAAAAAAAAGAAGAAGAAGCGTTTATAAAATAACTACAATATACAAAACAACAAGCAATTCCAAAATGTTACTGAAAAACTATGATTCTTCTGACAATAAATATATATATACAGAGAGAGGGAGAAAAAAATAGTGTGTTTTGTCAGTCTGTCACGGAAAAAAACATCAAAAATTTCGATAAATAATCGCCCTCTCCCCCACCAAAAAACAATAATCACAGAAAAAATTGCTAAGTCTGTTAAAAGATCCTGGGGGGGGGGGGGAAGCAAACTTTGCAAAAAATTGTGGAGCGAAGAAAAAAAAAATCCGGGAATTTCAAGATCGCCCCAAAAAAAAAAAACTACCTTGTTTTCCTATTGCATTCAAAGTTCTTCCCCAAAGAAACAAAACAAACATATCAACCTCGTCAAATGTGCGCGTAGGTTAAAGGGCCATGTGCCACTGGATTGATCATTCTGTTGGATAAAGAGCAGGTGTTAACAGAGTGATTATCAAGCGTGTTTATTTTGTACTTCAATCAAAAGAAAACCAGGTTTCATGTTTGCTTCTTTTGTTATTATAAATATATACTTGAGTGATTTTATTAGAATATATGAAGCTTCAAGTAAACATATCACGTCAACTTTTTTTTTTTTTTTTTTTTTTTAAATGCCGTTTTTTAATTTTTCAGTTTTTGTAACAATTAAAATTAATTAATTAGCCGTCAATCATTATGTAAAATTACACCAGAATATATCGATATACATAATGTCTAGTTAGTTAAAAGAATTTAACTGCATTTGATAAAATTTAAAGTTAATAAAATTGAAATTGACAAAATGTCCTGAATTTGAATGCCCGGACATTTGAGGTTCAAATGCACAGAACAAAGTCTTAAAAATCCGACATCCAAAATTTTGAAATCAAACAAAGTCCGGACGTTTTGCTAACTATTTTTATTATTATTTTTTAAAATATACATTTTAGAAAAACATTTTAAATTAGGAATTTTTAAAACCGGATCTAAAACCTCTCTACTATTAAAATTATTTTTAAACAATAAAGATATTCATATTTTTTTCATACCACATATCTGGTTTCCATAAAATGATCTTACGATCTGTTCTTCCGTAATGCCCACGATCCAGTGTTGAATTCATGGGGGGGGGGGGGGGGTAATTCCTGTTCTGAGCAATGAAATTTCCCCCACTGGCAGATTTGAGTTTGTTTTGAATAGTCAAAAAGTACCCCCCCTCCCCCCCAGAGTCGCAGAAATTCCTACAAAAAAAAGTGAATTCAACACTGCGTGACACCCGCATCAATGCGCTGTGATGATTAATAACTATCAATTATTTTTTTTTCTTATTTAACTATTCAAATTTTATTCTTTTAAATATATAAGACTCCGTTAACGTGTTAACAAATTTACATTGCTTAAAAGTGCAGAAAAAAAAAATCTGTTAAGATAGTTGAACGCAAACAAAACAAGAAATGGAATGAAAAACCAACCCCCCCCCCCCCCTCACAACTTGAAAAAAAAAATCATATTTCTTAAGTAAATTGTCAGATTTCTTTCAAATTTTCAACAAGTTGTAATAATAGTAAATTAGGCAGTTTAAAAAATTTTTATTAAAATATAACAAATTAATAAAAAGTTACGACGTCTGCTGAAATTACCCAATTAAGAAGCTGCCAAAAAAAATTAACCATCTGTTTTCTTTTCTCCCCACTTTATTACGTGACATCCGAAGTCGAATGTTAACGCAATCAGATAATTTTCTTTAGGTGGATAACATGTTTTGTCATGCAAAGTAATCATGGATAGATTTATTATTACTTACCCATCATACGTAGTATAGGGTAAATCTTGCAATTGTTTTGAAAATCGAAAAAATTTTTTGACGGATTAACACATTTCAGATACTGAAGATTCCGAAAAACATATTTTTAGAAAAAAATATTTGCCGTCCGTCCGTCTGTCTGTAACCGCTCTATCTCCCGAACAAATTGAGATAGAGACTTGAAATTTTGTATGCACTTAGTATGTAAGAATGGAACAAAGCCTATTTAATATCAGTAACCTCGATTATCCGGAACTATTTTTTTCGGACTCCCGAAAAATTCGTTTTAATGAAAGGTATATAAAAATTTTTGATTTTTTTAATTTAAGGAATGAACATAAAAGGCAATAAAATAACACAAATTTTGCGTAAAGAACGAACTCGATCAGATTATTAATTGCCGAGATATGTGTAATCCTGTTTTCCGAAGTCTTCCATTTTTCACGACCCTGTATTTCATTCAAATTTCAATTCACAGATATATTTTAATTGGAAATGAGACGCTTAATCCAACGCAGTAAACTGTTAGTTAATAGGATTATTATTTTTTGAGTTATAAGGATGTTTCTTTTACACAATCCGGTACTACTTGAGTATTTGGCGTTTTATATAATTTGTCGAAATTAGCTCATCAGCAATTCATTAATAGAGCATTATTATGTATATTAAAATTATTTAATTATGGTTTAAATTTTATTTTGGAATTGCCGTAGATAGTTTACACGTGTTTTATTTTCATATTTAATATTATGATGGGTAAGTATTACGGTGGCTCCCAAACGACTAGTTTCTTTTTAGCTAACGATTTAGGGAGGGAAAAAAAACTACAGGACAGGAACTGAAGTCCGTTTATAGAATAAAAGAGAAAGGTTATCACCAAAAAATCGAAATTGATGAAGCTGCGCAAAATTACTGAGACGTTCAGTGTAAAATGCACAAAGAAAAATTAAGTTTGTTATTTAAAATTTGAGGCATTGATTAGTTTTTATTTACTTTATCAGACAGCTATAACTTAGCGAACATACCATTTTTTGAGAGAAAATGTGAATGTTTTTCCACACCCCCTAAAGAAAACAGATGAACGCAACTCCAATGTTTTTTTTTTTTTTTTTCTTTTAGATAGGTGAAAAAATAAATCTGAAAGCAGTGTATCTTTAAAAGTTTAATTTAATACTCTTATGGAATTACACTGAAATAAAGTACTTTGAAAAAGTAAAAGCACCTGCGAACGAGTCACGTGAACACATTGGGATGAAACGGTAACGATTCCAATCACAAGAAAAGGGGGATTAATGAAATCACAATATGATGAGTGGCCGGTTCCATTTAACTTCAAAACGCTAATTGATTGCTTACTAGGGAGGGGGTGGAAGTGTTCTTTGTTCTTTACTTTATTTTCATGCTTTAAAGAAAGTGTGAATTTAGACATTGAAGGAGCATGAAACATCAGCATGCACCACAATTTTGCCGTTTTCTTAAAAAAAAAAAAAAAAAAAAAAAAAAATTGCCTTTTAAATGAATAATTTCTTTGTGTTTTAGTCATTGAAAGCGGACTAAGCGGACCAAAACACATAAAAGCGGACCAAAGCGGACCTTTTTCTAAAAAGCGGACTTTTGCGGGAAAAAGGGGACCATTTGGGAGCCCTGCATTATATATAAAATATAAAGTACAAATATTGAAAAAAAATGTTACCACTAAGCAGTGACAAAGATTTACATTGTCAGTTTGATTTGCTCACATATAAGTTGACACAAATCCCTGTAAACTGTAAAAAAAGAAAAAAAAGTATATGTTGTTTTGCAGAAGTTAAGTGTAGCAGTTTTGAATTTATTATTTTTTCATAATTTCAACTAAAACTTTCAACTTTGTTAAAGAAAAATTAAGGCATGTATTGAAAAGCAAAGGGTTCAAAGTATCTCACAGATTTTTTACAGTTTGATTAATTGTTATTTTGATAACAAAAATAAAAATGACCATGAATTACTCCAGAAACTCGGTGACCAAGAATTACTCTGGGTTTCTCTACTACATACAAAACAAAAAAAGAAAATTAGAAAAAGGATTAAGAATAAAGATTTTAAATTATTTGCTGGGGAAGAGACAGGGAACAAAGCTTTAGCAAAGATGAGGGTAAAAATTTTTACAACAAATATAGATTTTGTTTATGCATGTGTGTGTTTGGGAGGGGGGCAAAGAGGAGAAATCAACATGTTGGGAGTAGAGATACATAATTTTTTTTTTAAACAACAAATTTCTTTGCTGGTGAAAAGTAAAATTAAGAATTTATAGGTAGTTTAATATGTAGAACACTGCTAATATTATTGACAGTTTCAAAACTTGTAGTAATACATTTATACTATTTCATTGTATTTAACAAACGGTGTTTATATAGTAAAAGCACCTAAAAGCTCACATAATTTGAACAACATTACATTTTTATCTATTCTAGTGCACTTCTCTGGTATTAGTTTCTCGAGATTTTGCATCAATCATAAAAAATCACATTTAGAATGAGTAAAGAATTTTTCACATCTGATAATAGAAGATTCATTTAAGTCACGTGTGCAATAAAACAATAATCAAATAAATGAAAAAGAAGAAATAATAAAAAGACCTTGATCATCCATTGAAAATAATATAATTCTCATTTAACCAGTGCACGTGCAAGTAGGATAAAAAAAAAATAAGAAGAAATTGAAAGATAAATAAATTAATAAAACACATACTTAAAAAAAAAAAAAAATCAATGTTAACTGAAAGTAAACAGAACACAGAAGTAATAAAAATTAATAAAATTATATAATAAAAGAATTACAAACCTGCGCGCTAAAAGTAGTACAAAAGCTCTGCTACTAATCTTTAACCTACAGGAAACCGTGTTTACTTCGTAGGTTAGTTACCTGGATAAGCGCCATTAGGTAGCCAAGCTTGCCAAGCTGAAAATATCGCCAAATCGAATGATCACGTGGGTAACTAACCTTCAGGTAAACCGACTTCGCTCTTTTCTGCAAAACTCCCTAATACCCTGTTCACACCACAAACTTAAGATATCTTAAGATCGCCGTGTTTGAAGTGGACCCTCCCGGAATTGGATGCCTGTTCACATTGAAAAATTTACCTAAGATATCTCAGCGATTGTCACTGTATCTCTGAACTGAACAAATGTAGTGAATGTGCATGCGCTTGAAATAAAAACGGCCACAACAGCCAATCGGTAAAACGAAAGCTTTGTAGCCAATGAGAGTAGGTGGTTGTTCCTGTATCTAGCTCGAGAGAGTTGAAACTCTCTGAGAGAGTTTGTAGCGAGGGGTTCGACAAACTAGTTTTTGGTGTACCAGATTTATAAATCAAGTTGATTTACTTGATTTACTCCTGATTTACTGATTTACTCCTGATTTATTGATTTACTCGTGATTTACTGATTTACCTCTGATTTACTGATTTACTTGCGATTTACTCCTGATTTACTGATTTACCTGATTTGCTCCTGATTTACTGATTTACTCGTGATTTACTAATTTACCTCTGATTTACTGATTTACTTGCGGTTTACTCCTGATTTACTGATTTACTCGTGATTTACGGATTTACCTCTGATTTACTGATTTACTTGCGATTTACTCTCCTCATTATAGAGGTTAGCATTGCTTTGATTGGCTCTTCAGAACCTGTGACGCGATGACAACTGTTTGTAATACAGTAGAACCCCGCAAATTCGGACCCCGTTAATCCGGATCTCCGGATAATCCGGATTGGTTTAGTCTTCTTTTTTTTTCAAATTTGAGAAACGATTGGCTAATTTCCATAACATTAACTTGCTTCATCGTCGTATTCTGAATAAAAAAATAAAAAAAACTTTTTCTGAAATCATTTTGGAAGAATTAAGCAAAGTAAACATTTTTACTGTCTGTAAATATTCAATAAGTTTAATATCTGCAACTGCATATTCATATTATGGATGTCTTTTGTGTCACCCCTCACTCTGCCCCCCAGGGGAGGCACATTTTAAATTTCTTTACAACAACAGTCGTGTGACACATCATTTAAAAGGTCTGCAACTGCTTATTCAAATTATGGATGTCTTGTGTGTCACCCGCCACTCTGCCCCCCAGGGGGGGGCATAATTACTTTACAACACCAGTCGTGTGACACATCATTTGAAAGGTCTCTAACTGCTTATTCATATTTTGGATGTCCTGTGTGTCACCCCACACTCTGCCCCCCCCAGGGGGGCACATTTTTAATTTCTTTGCAACACCAGTCGTGTGACACATCATTTGAAAGGTCTACAACTGCATATTCATATTATGGATGTCTTTTGTGTCACCCCTCACTCTGCCCCCCCCAGGGGAGGCACATTTTTAATTTCTTTACAATATTAGTCGTATGACATATCATTTAAAAGGTTTGCAACTGCTTATTCATATTATGGATGTCTTGTGTGCTACCCCCCTCTTCCCCCCCCAATTGAGGCACGTTTTTAATTTATTTACAATACCAGTCGTGTGACACATCATTTGAAAGGTCTGCAACTACTTATTCATATTGTGGATGTCTTGTGTGTCACCCCCCATTCTGCCCCCACAGTGGGGCACATTTTTAATTTCTTTTCAACACCTGCCATGTGACACATCATTTGAAAGGTCTGCAACTACTTATTCATATTGTGGATGTCTTGTGTGTCACCCCCCATTCTGCCCCCACAGGGGGGCACATTTTTAATTTCTTTTCAACACCTGCCGTGTGACACATCATTTAAAAGGTCTGCAACTGCTTATTTATATTATGGGTGTCTTGTGTGTCACCTACCACTCTGCCCCCCCAGGGGGGCACAATTTTAATTTCTTTACAACACCTGCCGTGTGACACATCATTTGAGAGGACTGCAACTGCTTATTCATATTATGGAGTCTTGAGTGTCACCCCCCACTCTGCCCCCCAGGGGGGCACATTTTTAATTTCTTTACATGACCATTCGTGTGACACATCATTTGAGAGGACTGCAACTGCTTATTCATATTATGGATGTCTTGTGTGTCACCCCCCCACTCTGCCCCCCCAAGGGGTCACATTTTTAATTTCTTTGCAACACCAGTCTTTTGACACATCATTTGTAAGGTCTGCAACTGCTTATTCATATTATGGATGTCTTGTGTGTCAACCCCCCAGTCTGCCCCCAGGGGCGCACATTTTTAATTTATTTACAACACCAGTCGTGTAACGCATCATTTGAAAGGTCTACAACTGCTTATTCATACCATGGTCATTCATAAGAGCGCAGCAAGCAGGGGTAACCTAAAACTTGGAATCATTAGCGAGTAAGCGGGGGGTTGGCGAGCGTAGCGGACAAGGGGGGCGGAGCCCCCCTAGTATAATAAAAAAAGAGTGGGATCCAGAATGAAAAATTCGAGAGTACGGCTAGTGGAAAATTATGTCTCATATTAGCTTCATATGCGCAAATAAATATGCGAGTAACGAAACATTTATTTGCATATTTTTTTTACTATTACTACAATTCAGTATTTATGCAAAACTGTGAAAGGGCCTCAAAACTAAATTAGAGTTCTGGACAGAATTTTCATTTGAATTTTCAGAACAGAATTTCATTTAGTGATTTTGGAATATTTTTCTGAGGAGGCTCATTTTTTTTTTTTTTTTTTTGGGGGGGGGGGGGATAAGCTCCCTCATGATGACATTTCTGTTGTTGCCAAATCCTAAAAATTATCCTAAAATGCTAATTTAACAACATTTCAAAATCATTTTTGGCATTTATCAGAAAATAGAAAAACATTCTAATTTCTTCATATATAAATAAAATGTAAATTTACAAATCTAATGTAATGTAAATTCAAATCTAATGTAAATTTACATATTTTTAGAAATAGTAATATAATTTTTTTGTATTTATAAATAAAAGTGAATTAGTGAAAGTATCACAAAAAATCGTAACTTTTAATTTAAGGATAACTTTCAATATAATAATTGATCATGATGTGAGTTGAACCCCCCCCCCCCCCCCTTTACCAAAGAAAACGTGCCATGATCCCCCCTCTCTAAATTGAAGACGATTGAGGACTGAATCCTCCTTTGTATATGATAAACGATGCTTTACAAATAAATGTTTTTTTTTTTTTTTTTTTTTTTTTTTTTTAATTTATTGTTGAACCTTCTTTAACCGAATACTTCGCTTGGCATACATATAAATTACAGTTTGCTTTATAATTTGATGCTTCGGGAAACTATGTCCACAGTTTCTTCTTTTTCTAAGTAAATGAATAGAAGAAATAAATGAATCAACTAGCCCCAACATGGTTCGTACGGATATCGTTATTTTCAAGGTTAAACATCAGTATTGTTTGTTAAAAAAATAAATCTAGTTCGAATGCGCGAAACTTCGTCTTATTTAAGGTTTGATTTTCTATAAAAATATACTGGTACACAAAATTTCCTGGTCGTGAAATTCCAGGAATTTTTCAGGGGGGGGTGGGAGGCTCAAAGTATTTTATTATTCTCCAGGGGAGGGGGGATGAGCTACCCATATCGCCCCCTTAGCTACGGCCCTGCCTGACTATTGTTCGGGCATTCGGGGCATTCGGGGCCTATGTCCTGGGCACGAAATTTCAAAGGAGTACAAAATTTTTCCCAATTTCATCTAAATTTCTTTAATAAAAATCCTAATTTTAGAGAAATAGTGATATTTAAGATGTGAATATGACGAAATAACAAAAATATATATCAATATAAATTTAAAAGCACATTTCAGTAAATAATGGATAAATGTTTTTATTACTTTTCATCATATGCAGTATAAGGTAAGTCTTGCAATAGTTTTGAAAATTAAAAAGAAAAAAAAATAACGGATCTACAATATTTTAGACACTGGAGATTCCGAAAAACATATTTTTTTTTTTTTTTTTTTTTTTTTTTTTTCGGACTCTCGAACTATCGTTCTGATGAAAGGCACATAAAAATTTTAGGGATTTTTCATTTTAAAGAATGGATATAAAAGACAGTAAAATAACACAAATTTTTCATAAAGAACAAAGTCGATCGGATAATTAGTTCCCGAGATATTTGTAATGCTATTTTCCACACTTTTCGATGTTTCATGATCCTGTATTTCATTCGAATTTTAATTCAGAGATACATTTTAATTGGAAATGAAATGTTTAGTTCGAAGCAGTAAACTGTTAATTAATATAATATTTTTTTGGAATCATAAAAATATTTTTTTTATGCAATTCGGTACTATTTGAGTTCTTTTATGTAATTTGTCAAAATTAGTTCATTACCAATTCATTAATAGAGCATTGTATATTAAAATATTTATAATATATTAAAATAATATATATATATTAATATATTTATAATATATTAAAATATTTAAATATTCTGAAGAAAAAAATTCTGAAGATAAAAGTAACTTATTTTTAAAAGTGTTTTCCTTTTATGTTAATCCCAAACATTTGGGAGATTTGAGTGCATACTTTCATAGAAAATAAATAAGCAAATTGACTTTTTTTTTTCTTTCTAAGTATGGATGTAGATTAAATACAATGTGTCAGAAAAAAGATCTTTATTTGAATAAAAAAGAAATGCACATAGACAGGACACACACACAAAAAAACCCCAGCAAATTTCGTCCAAAGATCACAGAAAATGACAGATTTCGTCAAAAGATCGCAAAAAACCGGTAAATTACGAAAAATGGCATTTTTTGCAAAAGGCTTACGTTAAAACGACAAGTTCAGTCAAAAGATAGCGAAAAAAGGCAGGTTTCGTTAAAAAGGCGCAAAAAGGTAAGTATCTTTAAAAAATCGCGAAAAACGACAAATTTTGTTTTAAAAAATCGCGAAAAAATGGTAAATTTCGTCAAAAGAGTGCGAAAAACGGTAAGAGAGGCAAATCACAGATCCCGAGTGGTAACGATCGAGAAAGGCAAATTATGTTAAAAGATCACGAAAAAATGCTAAATTTCGTCAAAAGATCGAGAAAAAACGGCGAATTCCGTTAACTCGTTCTCGACGGCGCGCTCATTCAGAAGTGCGCATCTCAGGACGAAGCGGGAGAATTTGATTTCCTCTTCAGGGCCGAAGGATTTAGCGAAGCTAAGCCTAACTCTTGTAAAGTGCTCTTTAAAAAATTATAGAAAATTCATTTTTCTGTATAATTTTTTGAAATTAACACACGTGAAATAAATTGTTATTATGTATATTCATGCAAAAAATTGGGGTATAAAAAATTTGGGGTATAGAAAATTTCAGAGGTCAGTAAGCTCGATGATTAAGCATATGAATAAGCAATTTTCAAAAGAGGAGAAAAAAAAGAAAAGAAACAAACAAAACCTTTACGAAATACGCATCCGTCAACCAATAAATAAGTTATTCCTATCGAGATAAAAGTAGAACAAAGCAAAAAGAAACAGAAACACGCATTAAGTCTTTAGTCAGGAGCACTCGTATAAATATCATATATTTGCGTTCATCAGCTTATCCACTCCGCCTTCCGCTCCCCCCCCCCCCCCACCGCAACAAGCAAAATAAAAAAATAACAATAGACTTCTATTACTCATGTAAAAGGTTTATGATCGTGAAAAGATCACAATTCAGAAACATAAATAGATGATGAAATAATTACTTTCTTCTCATTGCATTATTTTTTAATTAATTAACATCGATTAAAAAATATTTATTCATCGATTCCATTTGCTTTCCTAATTAAATGAAAGTGTGTTCTTTCCTAATATATATTCAAAAACGACTAAGGTAAATTTTTCGTACGGAATACATTTAGACCAGGGTTTGAAAAAACCCGTTTTTTTTTTTTTTTTTTTTTTTTGAAAAAGCCCAACCCGCTGGGCCCAGTAGTCTAAAACCCGGGTTTTTTCGGGTTTTATTAAAAAATTTTAGAGAACTCTTCAAACTTCTAATTTTTATATACATAATACCTAAATTTTTCATTTATCAGTGAAACGAGGGTATATTTTTAAATTAAGTATGGATTAACAATAAAAAGAAATATATAAAAAGAAAAAAAGTATATTTAAAAAGATTATTTTGTATCTCATGGGACTAGATTACTGTAAGAATGATATACTATGCCAAGTACAACTGAATTTCTTTATATAAATCTTACATAAGTTAAACAGACTAATAATTTATACTATTCCTTTCATTTCCTTCAATCAGAAATCACTTTAAAACAACAACATGTTTATTTTTGTGCTAAAAAAATGGCATTTTTATTTATTTATTTATTTTTTAATAGACAAAAATTAGTTTTAGTGTATGTGATAGCTACACATACTTATAGAAAATTAAGTTACAATTACTTGTTTTAAAAATTGTCATTGGGAGAATTAAGACTTTTTTTTTCCCTTGGAGAGGGGTGTTAACTTTACAAGTGGTGTACTGATATTACAAAATACATTACCTTATGAAATTTAAAGTTGAAATTTTGAAAAAACCCAAACGGGTTTTTTTCATAAGAAAGCCTTTTGGGTTGGGGAAAATCTCAAAAATTCTGCCTTAAATTAAAATGCTAAATTTATATAGTTTCTTTTATTCACTTCAATTCCAAAATCAGTAGAATTTTTTTTAAAGGGAATTATCAATAGAATTTTTATAAAAATATTTTTGAAAATTTTAGAAAAATTTACTATATATATTGCAACAGTATTAAATGTTAAATTAGATTGTCATAGAAGCCAGTGTCAATGACATTTGTAAATTTTGATCATAAATGGAAATACTCTTTCACTAGCTTTGCAGCTTAATAAACTCCTAAATGATTATGTAATTTGCTCCAAATTAGATCAAATGTAGAAAAATATTGTTCGATTGAAATAGAAATAATTTGTGCTAAATGTAAAGAAAAGAAAGACTGACAAAATCCATGAGGAAACTTCTCTTTCCCTCTTTTTTTTTTTTTTTTTTTTTTTTTTCCTTTTTTTGGTTATAATCTGTCATTGTGCTGAAAATTACTGTATAACACTTTCATTAAACATTGATACATGATAATAAATAGAATGATTAATTTTAAAGATATAACAATGCAAGCAATCAAAATGGGGTTCAAGTTTCAAATGTCACCTTAAGGTTATACATAAAGATTTAAAGCACTTGGATGCATTTTAAAATACAGACATGAAAATCTTTCTTCTTTATAAGCTAATTTCTGTTTTCTTTTGGTCATTTTACCAATGCTTAGAAATTCCTTTAAATCTGGTTCTTTTGAAATATATTTAAATTAGCATTTATCTTTACATTCTCATATCTTAGGTTAAAAAAATTGTACAGGTGTGAAAAAATGAAAAATTTTGAAAAAACCCACAAATGGGTTTTTTTATGGGTTTTTTCGGGCTGGGCCCACTTGGGCAAACCCTGATTTAGACACATAACGTTCCACATACGCGGCACGCTAGTGATCTGAGTGCCAAATGCGCTGTTGCGTATACCGGTCGCGCGGGATGTGAGTGCCAATATCGGTCGCATGTGCCAAAAGGGTTAAAAGATTGTGAAAAATCGCAAGTTTTGTCAAAAGAGCGAAAAAAAAAACGTTAGTGTTGGGAGTAGATTCTCTTCTAAAACTGATTTGGCTGCTACAAAAAACTTTTTTTTACTGCAGGAAAAAATTGATTTTCTTGCTACACTTTTTCCCTTTGCTTTCTTCAAAAACTAATTTCCTGCCTATTTTTTTCTGCTCTAAAAACGGATTTTTCAGCACCAAAATTGATTGCGCCAAATCCGGCCAAATCTTTCTGAATGAATGTGACCTCTGCATACGTTTTCAGAGTAATTTTCATAGTTCATTGTACTATATTTTATATTGTTGATTTAATAAGAACGATACCATATCATATACATTATTTAACAGAATTCTTTTCTTTCTTCTTTTTTCTTTTCGTTTAATTTCATAAATAAGTACTGCAAATTTCAGCAAAATTTTAGATACACATTTAGTGTATCTAAAAAATTATCATTCTTAATTTTCTATTACCTCTTCACAAAATTTCAAGTGACATCTTGGTATTTGTCATTGCTATAAAACTATGCCCCATATATATTTTAGTAAAGAAATGATGACTTAAATTTTCCAATACAGCCTTTCTAGAATACTAATTTTTAAGTTTTTGATATTGCTATTAATAAAATTAATATAAATAAATAAAAGATTCAATTCAAGTTTTGTAGTCAATCATACTGTTTTAGAACAATGTCTTAAATGAAGAAATCAAATTTATTGATATTATAATGGATTCGACCTTGATAAAAAATTAATTACTGTCAAATAAAAGTTCTTGATTAATATTTATGAGTAAAATAATAATTTAAAACTACTTAATACTGATTTATTTGTTTTATAATTAAATGTTTGATTCTTGATTGATTTATTACTAAATTAATGTTTATTTCTTGATAAGTTAACAGCTTAGTTGAATTTAAAATCATTAAAAGATATTTATTGGTCTTTTAATTACTTTATGTCAATTTAATGTTTTATTTATTGATAAGTTGTCAACTTAAGTAGTTTTTAAATCGTTAACAGAGATTTATTGGTTTTTTAATTATTCTATGTCAAGTTAATGAAAATTTTTAAATTTATGACCACATCTATTTTGATGCTTTTTCTTATTATATTTTCAAACTAGCTGGATGTGCCAACCCCAAAACTTTCTTCTATCTCATACGTACATTTTAATATATATAAAAAAAAGGTTACTCATTTTAATGCTTTAATAATTTTAATTCAATACCATACTAACTTTGATTTTCATCTTAAATTTCTGCTTCAATCAATTAATCGGCGTAAAAACGAATTTCCGTATCTGCACGAGCCGCGGACAATAGAATGATTGGCAGATTTTTTTTTTTTTTCAAATTCAGGGAGGACCTACTTGCCTTACCAAAAAAAAAAAAAAAAAATCATATACAAAACATTTAGGTCCGTTCTAGAACTAACTTCATACACTTTTATGCGCTGCAATATTGAAAATGGCATAAAATTCGCTATTGCAGCGCCTCCTTCTGGCGGATTTTTTTTCAGATTCAGGGCGATCTAACTACCCATAGTCAAACACATACACAAAAAAATTCGTTCAATTCAATGCATAACTTCATGTACTTTTGGTAGGTACAATATTGAAAATGGCACAAAAACTGCGATTGCAGCGCCCCCTTCCGGCTCGCTTCCTTGCTCAACTATATTTTCGCCTCGTTCTTGTATAACAAGGGGGCTCCGCCCCCTTGCACGCTACGCTGGCCGACCCCCCACGTAATCGCTTCGCGATTCCAAGTTGTAGGCTACCCCTGCTTGCTGCGCTCGCCAATACCCCATGGTATGAATAAGCAGTTGCAGACCTTTCAAATGATGTGTCACACGACTGGTATTGTAAATAAATTAAAAACGTGCCTCAATTGGGGGGGGGAAGAGGGGGGTAGCACACAAGACATCCATAATATGAATAAGCAGTTGCAAACCTTTTAAATGATATGTCATACGACTAATATTGTAAAGAAATTAAAAATGTGCCCCCCCTGGGGGGGCAAAGTGGGGGTGACACACAAGACATTCATAATATGAATAAGCAGTTGCACACCTTTCAAATGATGTGTCACACGACTGGTGTTGTAAAGAAATTAAAAATGTGCCCCCCTGGGGGCAGAGCGGAAGGGGTGACACACAAGACATCCATAATATGAATAAGCAGTTGCAGACCTTTCAAATGATGTGTCACACGACTAGTGTTGAAAATAAATTAAAAAAGTGCCCCTCTGGGGGGTAGAGTGAAGGGGGACACACAAGAAATCCATAATTTGAAAAGGCAGTTTCAGACCTTTCTAAAGATATGCAACACGAGTGCTTTTTATGAGGATAAAAATTAAAAAAATTCCCCTTTGGGGGGGGGGGCAAAGTGGGGTGCGGCGCCCCAAACATGCATAATTGGAATGAGCCGTTACAGTTCTTATAAACTATAGGGGGGCTCCGCCTCCCTGCTCGCTACGCTCGCCAACCTCCCGCGTAATCTCTTCGCGATTCCAAGTTCTATGCTACCCCTACTTGCTGCGCTCGCCAATATCCCATTTACTATAGGATTTAGCCTGATTTACTATGTACCCCTGATTTACTATAGGATTTACCCTGATTTACTATATACCCCTGATTTACCCTGATTTACTATATACCCCTGATTTACTATAGGATTTACTGTTTTACTAGAAGATTTATTGATTTACATTGATTTACTGATTTACTACAGGATTTACTTTTTAAATCTTGATTTACTGATTTACTATAGGATTTACTGATTTAATATAGGATTTACTGATTTACTATAGGATTTACTGATTTACTAGAGGATTTAATGATTTACATTGATTTACTGATTTACTACAGGATTTACTTTTTAAATCTTGATTTACTGATTTACTAACGGATTTACTGATTTACTATGGGATTTACTGATTTACTATAGGATTTGTTGATTTACTATAGGATTTACTGATTTACATTGATTTACTGATTTACTACAGGATTTACTCTTTAAATCTTGATTTACTGATTTTGACTTGATTTACATGGCAGTAAATCCGCTGTGTACCAGATTTACAGCATTGTCGGACCCCTCGGTTTGTAGAACTCTCTGAGGAGTGGATACAAATGAAACGGTTTCAAGCTGTAACAGTTACGCGTCACAAATCTGAAATTTGCAACGGGCATGAAAACGGCGATACAAAAGTAACACTTGTGACCGTAACAAATGAAGATAGCGACGTAACAAAGTTGTTACCGTGTATCGATTATTTTCAACGATAGGCTCTTTTGATTGGCTAGTAGCCTTTAGATTGTTTATAAATAAATCACGTTGCGAAGATAATTTTGTTGTATAAAATGATTCAAATTTTACAATCTAAATGAAGTTATTGTGAAAAGATTCTTCCAGAGTGTCTGCATACTGATTATTGAAGTGTATTGTTCCGAGTATTTTCTTGCTAAACAAACCTTTGCCTGAATAAATATTGCCTCATGTATGTGTTGATTAAAAATATCACATACTTTGGCAATAAAAATTCAGTTTTTTCTATTTTTGATCGAAGATGAAAGAAATGAACCTCCAGTACCAGAAGCAAGTCTTTAATATTGTTATATTCCATTATGGAATATGTTATATGCCATGTAAGCACTTGTTAAATAGGTAAGAAGTAAGGTATATACATTTTTATTATTTCACAGCTGAAAAATCTTGCTGTTGCAGGAGAAATTTTTTTACTTTAGCGTTGTTTAATAACAGTATATTTTGCAATTCAGAAGAATTAAATAAAATAAAATACAATGTGGGAATTTTAAACATTCAAATGATCATTGTTAGTAGATTAAGTTATCAGTTTTTAATTTGTAAATTATTTTAAAATTATTTATTTAATGCTTATAATAGTTTAATATAATGCAGATTGTTATCTGAAAACAATATGCATTGAGCTTTCATAAATCGTAACATATTATTTTCTCTTTTGAAAGTATAATCATGGGGAAAAAAATGAAAGCATCAAGTATTTTTAAATCGCTTCTTTGAATAACTGAGGAGCATTGAGTTTCCGTGACTTGTGCATTTTATAAGAATAAATTATGCAACTTTTATTTATGCTATAATATAGAGAAAAATGCAGTTTTGATTGAGAGAAAACCAGAAAGTAATTTATTGTTTATTAAGTATTGTGCAATGTAATAAAAATTGCTTACAAAAACAAATTGTCTTGATGCTGAAGTTTGTAGGCTTCTGAAAGTGAAACTAAACAACCAAAATGTGTTTGCTTGGGGGTGAGGAATTCAATCAATTTACTCAGCAATGATGAAGTGATTTTTTGATGGAGTAAGGAAAAAAGTTTATATTTTTTATTAATTCATTATAATAAGTGGCAGGATTAGCTTATTTTAATCATAATTTAAATCAACTAATTAAAAAATATATTTAAATTGATTTTGCAATAAATTTTTATTTTAAATCAATGTAAGATATTTTGTAAAAGATATGTTTGTCCAAAAATACATTTTAAGCTTTAAAAGTGGGAGAGGTATTATTATGATTATGATTTCTGTGAAAAGTTAAGAAATAAAGTGCTGAATGCATTTGCAAGAAATAAAATGCTTGCAGGTTAGATTTCTAGAAATCTTTCAGTCCCTAATTCAATATTCCACTACATCAATACTCATCCCTTCCTACCAACCTAACATTATATATGTAAACAAATGCTTTTTTGTTCCATTTAACTCCTTCAGGATTAGCTTCTTTTACAGAATTTTTAATATTTTATCATTTGTTTTTTAAAACAGGAATTTTTTGCATAATTGAATCCAGGAAATGCTCCGTTTAAGTTGGTGATTTTTTTTGACAGGGTAAAGAAAAAAGTTTATATTTATTCATTCATTATATTTAGTGTTATAATAAATATTTTACTTGGGGGACAGGATTTGTTGATTTTAATCATAATTCAAATGTTCCTATTAATGATTTAACTTAAAACTTATTTTAAATCTTTATCAAGATATCTTGTAATATGTTTGTTCAAAAATACATTGTAACTGTTAAAAGTGGGAAATGCTTTTTTAAGTTATTAAAATCAAGCATAACCATAAGTGGAGAATTTTCAGAAAATCTTACCACCTAACAAAATGCAACATATAGTTGAAAAATGTTATGAAAAAAGTTATGTCACTGTAAAAATAGCAAATTTCTATTACTACAATGCATTTTTGTTTTTTTAATACATAAAATTAAGAAATATATATAAGAAAGAAAAGTTTAATATAGAATAAAACTTTGTATTGTGTAATTTAGAAAGTTGAGAAAGATAAGCTAACTAGAAGAGAAAAAAAATAACTTTTTGGCATATCTCTGTAGTTTGGAATTTTCGAAGATTACCTAAAGATGTACTTGATCTATCAGAGAATTCACTCGCCAGTGGCGAATAAAATTATGTATTTCCCTACTCCTGAACATAACATTTTAAAATGAAATCATAAGTAGAGAATGTGTAAATTAAGGTAATAAATAGATAGGATACTTGTAAAATTGTAGCTATTATTAGTAAAGAGAATGCTCATACAATACCAGACATTTATTTATTTAATATTTTCAAAAGTAAATTCACATTTTAAAATTAGATTTCTGTTTATATTGTTTATTTTGTTTTACTATATAACAATATTTTTATATGCTTAAAACAGTTCAGATTAACCAATTATTTTTTTTTTCAGATAAATTTAAATAAGTTTTTCTAATTATTAACTTTAATGAAGGATATTTTGATTTAAAATTGTACTTTTAAACTTAAATTTTGAATTTTAAAAAATCACAAAAATCTTGCTTAAAGAGTAGAAAGAAATATTATTATTTAATTATGAATTTATCAAGATGAGTAGTATATTTAAAGAATCAAAATATTTACATGGTGAGTAGAATGTGTTACATTCTGAGTAGTAAGTATTTCATTAAGAGAAACTAAAAATGAACTTTTTACCTTTTTTTTTTTCCAAAGGTATCTCTTTGAATGTATTTAAATTTGTAAATAACCCCCCCCCTCCCTGAAAAAAGCTTTTGAAAGCTTATATATTTATAAAAATGGCTCATATAGTTTAGGCCTCCCCCCCCCTAACTTCTTGTATAAACAAAAATGCTGCTTCTAGGCATAGTTTACATCTCTATATAATAAAGCACAGTATAACCGTATAGCATGCCTAACTGTTTTTTCCTACCCCCCCCCCCCCTCCCTATTTTTTTTTTTTTTTTTTTTTTTTTTTTTTTTTTTGCATAAGTAGTGAGTTCAGTTATGTAATAGAAGATTTAAGTTAAATCGTTAAATGTAAAAGGTGCTTCAATAGCACCAATTTTTTCAATATCTTCTTATTCAACTTCAATATCATAAGTTTTTTTTTTTTAACTATTTTTACATTTAACCATTTTATACTCCAATCAAGAAAATTTTCTTTCAAAGCTTGACTGAAATATTAAATGTAACTTTATGTTATTAACTGTAAATCTGTGTTTTTCAAAGGAAAACAGTTTTTTTTTCTTTGTAAACATTGCATATTTTTAATCTTTATCTTTGCTAAATTTACATAATTAATGTGTTTTATTTAGAACTTTAGTTATGTTCATCAACGCATGAAATTTGCATTCTACATGCATACTAACAGAACCCAGACTAGACTCACTATGTCTTATGATGACTGATGAGATAAGTCTGCTAAAAATTAATTATTCTGCACTGTAGATTTATAGCTTGTACAAAAAGTTAGATTGATTAAAAATGTTTGTCATTTTAGAAATTTATTAATTTATCATTTTTCTAAAATTTTGCTTGTAGCTTCTGTGTACCTTGGATTTTGCATTTATCAACAATGTGTAAAATAAATCAAAACATTATGGAATAATTAAAAAAAAAATTGTTTAAACCAAACAACCCTGGTTTGCAATGAGTTTAAATAAATGGAGGTTGTGTTCTAGTGAATTCTACAAGGTACAAAATAAATTCGTTACAGTTACTTGAAAAAACACAATATTTTTTTTTTTTTTTTTTTAGCTATTTTGTTAATAAATATCAAAGCTAAAATAATAAAATCTGACTATGATAGTGAATTTTTGTTTTAAAAAATCAATATAATTATTAGTAAAATAATTGGGTGAAGGTGGAAGGGATTGTGCATACAAAAAGAATACTTTTCTATCTATTTTTATTGATTTAGTTTATGTGTGTATAGAGGGGTGGGGGTGGGGGGTTGTAATTTTCACATCTTGGATCCACCTTTGAATATAATGGTAGTATTTCATGCAGGATAATTTATTATCACAGTTTTTTTACCTTTGCCTTTTATGAAATTTTCTTAAGTGAAAAAAAAAAAAATTCAAATATTATGAAATTTGTATAAGACGTTTTAAAGATTTTAATAATTGAAAGAAATGTTTTTTTATAAATATAAAAGCAAACAAATCTTAAATTTCATAAAATTAAAAAAATGGAAGAAACTTTAGATAAAAACTTAATTCGAAACATACTTTTCCATTCTAGATTTGTAATTAAAGAAGAAAAAAATCATAGGCTATATTACAATGCCTTTGACAAATTCGACTTTTTAAAAATATATTATTATTCCAATTGAAATGAATTATATGTTTTTAAAATAGATTAAAGTTGCAAATTCTGTATATGAAATAAGAATAAAACAAAAGTCATAAAAATATTATTCATATTCATATTATTCATTATAAGAAATAATATTTTATATTATTATATAAAATATCATTTCTTATATAAAATATTATTTTTCATGCACGAATCTTTTTTTGTGTCTTAATGTATGTAATTTAAGCATATTTCAATAAAAATAATGCTACATTTTATAAAATTTCTGTGCTTGGCCTAAAATGGGTTAAAAAAAATATTTTCCTTTTTACAGTATTTATTATTATTAATCATCATTTAAAATTTATAAATATTTGTATTCAATTCTATCTTATTTTTAACATAACAAATTATTAAACTAATCTCGTATCTTACCTTCGGTTTAAAATTCAAACCATTATTTATAGCTATTAAGATTTCAAATCAATAATAATTATCATTCAGTTATAAGCAATACAAATTTATATATTTTTTACCCTGTCTGTCTGTTTGTAGTTTAGCAAACAAACTTTCATTAGTAAATAAATTATCATAAAAAACAACACAAGTTGTTAAATGTTATTTAAATTTAATCAAAAAATTAAAAATATATGGCGAAATTTGCTTTCAAAATTTAAAAAAAACTACGTGTTTGGATTAAATTTTTAAGAAATAAAATCGATCCAATTTTAGCCCTCTTAAAAAAAAAAAAAAAAAAAAAAAAAAAAAAATAGAAAACTTAATATTTACAACATTTATAATTTTCGCTATTTAAATAAGATTATTTTTCCAATATTTGCTGATATTTGATCAAAAATCGCCGCATTACGTGATATGCCGACATATTTTGTTTACGTTTTCCGGAGTTGTTACCGGCTTGAGACAGCTTGCTACGCGTCTCACGCTGTAACAAATTTTTATGACAACAATCACAACTTTGTGACGGCAGAAGCCGGTTGGCGTTTCATTTGTATCCCATTTTGTAGGATTTGTGACTGTGTCACAAGTTGTTACGGGAAACGTTTCATTTGTATCCACTCCTGAGAGAGTTCAACAAACGTGTATTCAAATTTTACGTGTAATAGCATTTTTAAAGTCATTAGTAAAAGGTCGTATTACAGATTCAAGTAGATTTCGCTATTAGCGAAACAAAATCGACCAATCAGAAGACTGCATTTATCCAAACAGGGAAAAGTTCGCAAAAATGGAGGCTTTTGATTGGTCACTCTCATTTTGCTGATAGCGAAGATCTACTTTGATCCCACTCTCCTAAACAATAAATTTGGAATTATTTTACTTCTGAAGTTTCTTGAATAGCATCAGTATGAATGAACGTTTGTTTACTTCCGCTTAGAAAACGTGTTTCATGGTTTCATGTGAGTGAGTAGGTTCTTTTTCTTTTCAAAAGCTGTAAAATGTCGTTTTTCATCCGAAAAAAAAGTGGAAAAACTTTATCGGAGAAAAGAAAAAAGGTAACGAATTCCTCAAACGTCAAATCTTTATTGAAATGCATACATATTTTTAATATGTTGAAATTGTTCGGATTAGTAAAAATATTCATACTGAATATTGGTACTGATTTGTATTAAATAGTGTATATGACGGGCATTGATTATGTTTATAATTGGTTAATTTTTTTGAAAAGTGATCACTAAACGGACTTTTAAGTTAGTGTGAGAAATTTTATAAACTTTTAAATCTATATATAAAAAAGTACCATGTCAGAAATATTTCATATAATTTATCGATATCTGGACTTCCTATGACTTGCAATTTCTTGAATGCATTATTTGTTATACATACTTAATTGTTTAATCTTATTTTTAGACATTTTTTCTATTATCATTAATGTTTTTGGTTGATAAAAGATTAACCAATAGCTTTAATTATTTTATCTTTATCTCCCCCATGCATGTTTTATAATCTGGGATTGCCCAGAATATAAAATTTTTAAATAATTTTTATAATCCCTTGCCGACACTGTTAATCAAACCATTCAGGAAATAGAAAATAATGTTTCCATGTTCTGCTGTTTTTTTCTGTGAAAATGATGATGGTAAGAGCTGGCTTCATTTAATAAATTTATAGGGTATCATTTAATAAATTTATAGGGTAGATGTGCCAGTAATAGACACCCCTAGATATTTTTGGTTCATGAAAAAATAAATCTTGTTTTGCAGAAATTTATCATACTCGCTATGCTCTTTTTATTAGTGGTGTACCGAGTAGTACTTTGGCCGAGTACCGAGTAGTTGTGTAATAAGAAAATAAAACACTGATGTGCACATAATGTGAGCTTAGGTGTGTATATATATATAAATTTACCTGTGTACATATATATAAATATACTTATATAGTATAAATAAATAAACTCATTAAATTTGAAATTTATTTGGACACCTTTGAAAGACAATTTTAAACAGTTCAAAACTAATAAAAAAGAAGAATTGATACATAACAAGAAACAATATAAAATTAAAACATTCTTTAACCTTCCAATCAATTCCAACTATTAAAATCTGTCAACCAAAAATAAAAATATTTATTGGTTACTGTAACAATTCATTGAATAATGCAAAACATTTTATATTTATTTTGTAACTGTCTGTACATTATTTTCTTTTGATTAAAAAAAATGCATTGACTTGGCAGTTTCTTTTCATTTTTCATGTGTACCGATTAAATTATGTTATTTTAAATATCTCAGTTAAAAAGTAACCTTTTTCAATTAAAATTATAAATGTGTGAATTAGGGATGCACCGAATAGTGATTTTGGCCGAATATCGAATGCCGAATATTCGGCCGACAGGTGAACCGAATAATTTTAAACAGTTCAAAACTAATAAAAAAGAAGAATTGATACATAACAAGAAACAATATAAAATTAAAACATTCTTTAACCTTCCAATCAATTCCAACTATTAAAATCTGTCAACCAAAAATAAAAATATTTATTGGTTACTGTAACAATTCATTGAATAATGCCAAACATTTTATATTTATTTTGTAACTGTCTGTACATTATTTTCTTTTGATTAAAAAAAATGCATTGACTTGGCAGTTTCTTTTCATTTTTCATGTGTACCGATTAAATTATGTTATTTTAAATATCTCAGTTAAAAAGTAACCTTTTTCAATTAAAATTATAAATGTGTGAATTAGGGATGCACCGAATAGTGATTTTGGCCGAATATCGAATGCCGAATATTCGGCCGACAGGTGAACCGAATACCGAATATTCGGCTAGCCGAATAGTAATTGTTGGGCCGAATACCGAATATTCGGCCAGCCGAATAGTTAACTATTCGGCGGAATACCGAATATTCGGCTTTCCAAATTCTTTTTATATTTTAAAATTTAAAGGTATTAAAATGTTACTTTTTAAAACAGTTTTACATAATATTTAATAAAAGAAACTTACATTTTGATAAAAAAGAGCTTTTTATAAGAACATTTAATATTGAAAAAAAATCTGCCTTGAGTTATTTAAGAAGCACAATTATGAAGCTTTAATTAATAAAATTTTCTATGAATCAAAACAAACATTTTAAAACCAAATAATGAAAAAATGGCCGAAGAAATATTTTACAGTCTGATAATTGTCCTTTTTAAATAACTCAAGGCAAATTTTTTTCAATATAAAGTACAAATACTTTCAACTTAATTTTGAATAAAGGCATGTTTGGCTCATAGTTCTTTTCTTATGAATGGTGGTATTTTCCACCCTTCCCATCATATCATATTTTACAGAAATCAAAGCATGTGAGTTGAAAATATGTTATCTTATTTATTGTTAATATAATAAACGAACACACAAGTTTTGACCTAGAGTGAGATGAAATACAATGTACTTATGACTCAATAAGTTGATTATGATTATGGTTTCATGAACAAAAATTGTCTGCCTTGATAGCTATTACTAATCTCAAAAGTTGTTTTTTTCTTTTAAAGGACTTTTATTTGGGAGAAAGCAAGAAACAGATTATTTACTAAACAAAATTTAGAAACTTGTATCTGCACATAATTTATTCCAAAAGAGAATCCTAATAAATCACCATTTTAATCCTTCTCATGTTTAATTTTCTTAAGTTATACTTTACAAACAGCAAATAAATAATGTAAAAACATTCTATTTTATTTAAAAATGATTTTGTTTCTAATTGTTTTAAATATAAATTAAAAAATTGACAGTTGAAAGTAGAAATAGTGAAAAGTTTTTAAAAGTTTTTATTAAATATTGAATGGCCGAATACTATGGCCGAATACTTTGATATTCGGCCATACCGAATATTCGGCAGGCCGAATAATTTCATATTCGGCTTAACCGAATAGTTTAATATTCGGCCTAACCGAATATTCGGTAACATGGCCGAATAGGCCGAATACCGAATAGATACCGAATATTCGGTGCATCCCTAGTGTGAATTAAGAATGACTTAAAAAGCAATCTCTATAAATGATGAGTGTACATGATCTAGAACTCGAAAATCCACCAAAGAAACAAAAAATACATCATGAGAACGCTAATGTAAACGAACCAAAAGAGAAAAAGCCAGCAAAAACTTTATCTATTTTCTGGCAATGTTTTGAGGAAATTGCGAATGAGCAAAAAGATTGTGGCACTAGTACTAGTTTAAAATCTCTGCATGAAGATAAAAAGAGATACAGGCTTTCTTAACAGAAGACTTATGTAAAACTGACACTCTATTTGCATGGTGGGGGAAAAAAAAAAAAAAAAAAAAAAACTTTTTTGATTATGTGCATATTCTGAATGTATGTTTTTAGAGGCAGGCCAAATTTATAGTAGTAAAAGAAATGCCCTGTCTACTGATAATGTAGAATGTTTGGTGTTTTTGCACCATAATTTGAAATATAATAAATTTAATTAATATTTTTTATTGCATTTATTGTATTTTCAGTTTCTTTATCCAAAATAAGTCTTTTCTGTTTTCCTATGTATCAAAAAAGTATTTTTATTATTTATATAAACATGAAACTTTATGAGGGTTTTTGTTCTTAACTTTCTCTATATTTTGCATATATTAGGGGTGCACAGCCTTTTCAAGGGAAGGGCCACTTACAAGTATGTGTGGGTGGTCGAGGGCCACAACACAGAGATAATTCGATTTCGAGGCTTATAATCAAATACAAAATATGATTTCAGAGGTGTGTGTGTGTGTGGGGGGGGGAGTGTTACCCTTTTAAATTCGTTTACCCAGTCAAAATATCCAATTCAGTTGGTAAGAATGTATCAGTAGTTTTACATTTGTATAAATAATAGATATAGCAATGATTATTTTCAAGATGGTAATAATATTCCTTGACATTATTGAGGAGTAAATTTTGTTTTATAAAAAGTGCTAAAAAATAAGCATACGTGGCTGGTGCCGAATAAAATGTGAACTTTATGGACAGAGGAGAGAGAAGGAGCTCATAAATAAGATTTTTCAATGCCCGATGAATGAAATTTCCGATTTTTCTGCACCTGATCAACGAAATTTGCAAATTTTCTATGCCTGATGGACCAAATTTGCGTTGTATACGAAACTGATCGTCAAAATCGCGATTTTTGCGAAACAAGTCGACGAAAATCGTGATTTTTATGAAGCAGATGGACGAAATTCGTGATTTTACAAAGCTAATCGTCGTAATTTGCGATTTTTAACAGCCCAATCGACAATATTCGCGATTTTTACAAAGCTGATCAACAATACTCGCAATTTTTTTTCCCATAATCGACGAAATTCGTCATTTTTTTCAAGCCTGATCAACAAAATTTGTGATTTTTACGAAACCGATCGAGAAAATTCACCATCTTCCTGCATATGATCAATAAAATTAGCAATTTTTATAAAGCCGATCGAGGAAATTCAGGCACCTAATCGCCGAAATTCGCAAAAGTTACGAATCCGATCGCCGAAATTCGCCATTTTAACAAAGCTGATTGAGAAAATTCACAAATTTTTCCGCACCAGATCAAGAATTTTGACTATTTGTTCAAAGCCGATAGACGAAATTCGCGATTTTTCTTCGCATGTTCGGCTAAATTTGCGATTTTTCCGTGGCTGTTCGACAAAATTCGCAATTTTCACGAAGCTGATTGACAAAATTCACAAATTTTCCCGCGCTTGATCAACAAATTTCGCGATTTGATCGAAGCTGATCGCTGAAGTTCGCTCTTTTTATTAAAGTTAATCGACGAAATTCGCGATTTTCACAAAGCTGGTCTACGCAATTCGCCATTTTTTCAAAGGTGATCGAGAAACTTCACGATCTTTACGCTCCTCATCAACTAAATTCGCAATTTTTACAAAGCCGACAGCCGAAATCAGCGAATTTTTCAAAGCCAATAGACGAAATTTGCGGTTTCTCACGCATGATCGGTAAAATTCGCGATTTTCTTTCGCGCAAGATCGGAGAAATTTGGAATTTTTCTGCTACTGATCGACGAAAATCACGATTTTTCTAAGCCAATCGGTAAAATTCGGGAATTTTACAAATCGATCTACAAAATTCACGATTTGTTCGGAGCCTGATCGACGAAATAAGCAAATTTCCCGCGTGTGATCGAAAAAAAGTATCGATATTTTCGTGTTTAACCACCGAAATTTGCGATTTTTCCGCTCTTAATTAACGAAATACACATTTTTCCGAGTCCAAAGAGCGAAATTCGCAATTTTTCGCTAACTTTGACGAAATCTGCATTTTTTACACAGCAAGATGAAATTCGCGATTTTTTTTTTTCGCTTGATAAACTGACAAAACACACGATTGTTTCGCAGCTGACCAGCAAAATTTTCAATTTTCCCTCGCATAATCGCAAAATTTGCGATTTTTTCATGACTGATCAACAAAATTTGCGTTTTATTCACGCGGTAAACCGAGAAAATATGCGATTTTTCCGTTGCCGATGAATTTAATAAGCAATTTTTTCGTATCATCAAAAACCTGACAATTTTTTCTCGTCCGATCAACGGAATGAACGATTTTTCATGTATGACCGACAAAATTTGTTATTTTTTCCGAACCTCATGGGCAAAATTCGCCATTTTTCCATACTTGATGAACAAAATTTACAATTCTTGAGTGACTGACGAAATTTTACATTTTCCGTGATAAATGGACGAAATGTATGATTTTTGTCAGCGACCTATGCACAAAAATTGCAATTTTTTCAAGTTGTAAATCGACGAAACTCGCGGGCCACACGTTAACCCATCGCGGGCCACTTTTGGCCCGCGGGCCACAGGTTGTGCATCCCTAGCATATATATTGTTAAATACAGAGTAAATAGTTTTATGAATTACTACATATATTATACATTGATATTCGAATAACTTTTTACAGATCAGTTATAAATTCATATGCTTAAAAAATGAAATTCTTATAACTACTCGGTATTGGCTGAGTAGGTCGAATACCCATACCGAGTACTCGATACGGCTCTACTTTTTATGTAAAAGAATGATGATTAATTTGGTTATGTTAAGGAAATCATGGCATCACAAATTGAAATTAGATACAGTGAAACCTCCAAATAAGAGACACTCTGAATAAGGGACACCTCTATTTAAGGGACAAAAGTTGCGATCCCAAAGATGTCCCTTATTTGGAGGTTTCACTATGTAAGGAACTCCGAATAAGGGACACCTCTATTTAAGGGACGAAAGTTGCGGTCCCGTGGGTGTCCCTTATTTGGCGGTTTCACTGTATATAGATTTATATATAGACAGATAGATAGATATTTTTAAATGAAATGTTTTTAATGCCTTTACAAACTTACTGTGGGTGTGTGGGTGAAATGCAACACTAAGTTTTTCTTTTTATGTACCATACTAAACATTTCATCAATCACGCACACGATGAACCAATGTTAGCCTGAATTTTTTATTTTCCTGTAATTAAATCTATAAATTAAAAATCCTAAAATATAGTACATATAAATAATCATTAGTTTGTGTACTTTTATGTTTTTTTTTCTTTTTAGCCTTTAAAATCTGAAAAATCATCTAAAAAAAGTAAAAAGACTGAGAAATCTAATGGCTTACAGGAAGTGATTTCAAGTGAATCAGAACTTAGGTAACTTTACATTTTTTTTTTTTTTTTTTTTTTTTTTTTTTTTAACAAGACAATATTTTATATAAATCACAATTTTAGCTGTTATGAATTAGTTGTATTAGTTAATAAAATTTACTTTAACTCTCTCTAAACAAGAGAAGGGTGCATGTTTTCAGTTTACAAGACTGAAATCACTTCTTTGAAATTGATTGTGAGTGGAAGTAAAGCAGAGAAAAAAGTCTTTCCATTCTTAGATTTACTTTCAGGATTCTCAAAGATTCTGATTGGCTAGCTTGATTCTGATGTCAAGACCATACTAGTTTTTAATGTCTTAGAAACGGTTGTTTTGTGAACAGTGAATAATAGTGTGTCATTGTTCTCCATTTTTGTAGATTTGCTAGTTGGGATTTAAAGTAGCAGAAAATATTTATTTTTAAAATTCATTTTAGTGATTGCAGTTTGAATAATTTTTAATGCATTTTTAAGATCCATGTTTGAGATCTATCTATTTGTAATGTGAAACTTTCGCATGGGTTTTCTTGTGTAATAGTAATCTTCAGTTGCCTTTAATTACTTTTTTTAAGTGTTATATTTTTTGTAACTAAATATTTCTTTTTATATATTAAATGAATTTTTCTAATACAAATTTATTTATGCGAATTTGATACATTATTTTTAAATGCGGTGAACTAAATATGTGTCAGTATTTTTATATTCTTATTGAATCATTATTATGATAATAATAATAATTAATAATTATGATATTGATTATAATTTTTATTAATTATTATTATGATTATAATTATTATTAGTATAAACTTTAAAAATTTTTTTATTTATCTTACATAAGTTTATTTTAAAATGAATAATAACAAATGTTTGTAATACATATTTATTAATTAAAATTACTTTTTATTTAAATAATATTCGTAAATATTATTGATTATATTTATTCTTTTATACATTCCAAGCAATTATACATTTAAGATTTCAATTGTTTGGTAATTTTAAATATTAATTTACCTCCCCCCACCTCCTGCAAAAAAATCTCAAAATTTATTGTAAGATTTTATCATAATTTTATTTTTAAGTTTTTAAATCTACCCATTTACTGTTGTGGATAAAATGATTTACAACTTAAAGTCTAAAACAGCTAATACATCACATTAGCAAAACAAAAGCAAATGGGGGGTGGGGTTAAGAAAAATTTAAATATCTATGGAAACAATAAACGATGATAAAACAAAACAAAGTACTCTTTTTTTTGTCACAATGCATAATATATATATATATATTGTTTACTATAATTCAATTTAATTCTTCGTTTTGGTTTATTGTTTTATTGATAAAATCCGTTGGTGAATCTTGTCTACTTTTAATGGTATTATATATATATATATATATATATATATATATATATATATATATATATATATATATATATATATATAAAAGAAGTGATAATAAATTACAAAATTAAGTTACAGGTATTTCAAGGTTTTTTAAAACTTATATATAATAATAAAACAACTATTTTTTGAATTGGAAATTAGAATTAAGGTTTTAAATATCCATAAAAACTGCATGCTAAATTAATTATCAATCGTTTAAATTTTTCTTTTAAAACTTACATTTACTACAAAATATTGTTACACCCACAATAAATTATTTTTATTTTTGCACTTTACATTAGGATTACAAAACATTTTTCAAAGTTTTTAACTTTTACAGGGAACAACAATGTTTACTTACATTTTATAATTATCTGTAAAATGAAAAAAAAAAAAAAAAAAAAAAAAAAATCAAATTTAATTGTGTTGCGAAATTAATTATTTGCATCAGAAATTTAATATTATATACTAAAATGTAAAATTTCAACTAAGGTGATATTAACCTTTTAAACGCCTTACTATGATTGAAAGAAAACAAACTATTTATTAGTAAAAATCCTATTAAAACTCAACCATAAGCACTATGAATATATTTTTTTTTTCTCCAAAAAAATTTTTTTTATATAATTTATAAGATGTTCCTAAAATGGAACATTGGCGGGAAACATGTAGTTTTTTTCACATGTTTTAATAAAATATGATTAACGACATTTAAATTAAAATCTATATTTCTCTGTACAATTTATTCATGATTCTAGGTAATGTATAAGCATATTTCAGTAATAACACTGGTTAAGCAGGTAAATGCTGGGCTTCGCCCATGAAGCCTTCGTTTGGCTCAAGATTCCAGCAAAAATGCTCAAGAAGCCTTACAAATCTTACAAAAAGTCTTTCTCACTTACTTAAAAATATATATTATATAGATGATGGGCAGTAATTACTATATGAAAACAGCTTTACAATTATTTATCAAAGTTAAAAAAGAAATTTATAAAAAACTTTACAAGAAAATAATAATAATGTCTGTATTACAATTCACAGCAAAAGAATCAAATAAATAAAAATATAAAAGTGAAAAAAAAAGCTAACTAAACTTTTAAAAATAACACATATATTTGTATGTATATTGTCCCCAATTTTTGCAGGGATGAGATTCTTCCGCGGATCCGCGGTTTTCAGCTTTTTTGTTATTTTCAAATTTTCTGATTTACCAAAAAAATACAAGACGCATAATTTCGTCAAAAAATCGCGAAAAAACGGCAAATTTCCTTAAAAGATCGCCAAAAAACGACTAATTTCCGGCCAATTTTGTCAAAAGATTCGCGAAAGGATGGTTAATTTCGTCACAAAATACCGAAAAAACGACAATTTTCGACCAAAAATCGCGATAAAACGGCGAATTTCGCCAAATGTTTTGCGAAAAATCGCAACTTTTGTTAAAAAATCAGGATAAATCGGTAGTTATCGTCAAACGATCGCAATAAACCGGTTGATTTCGTCAAACGATCACGAAAAAACGGCAGATTTCGTCAAACGATCGCGAAAAAACGGCAGATTTCGTCAAAATATTCGCAAAAAATGGCAAATTTTTGAAAAAAAAAAAAAAAAAAACCTTTAAATTTTGCCAAAAGATTCCAACAAATGACAGATTTCATGAAGAGATAGTGATAAAACTAAAAATTTCATCAAAGGGACTCTGAAAAAACTAACCAAAAAATTAATTTTCAAAATTATCTTTTTGCCACTCCAAATACAGACTCCAAAATCCAATTTTGACACCTCTAAATCTTTCTGAATAAATGTGACTTCTGAAAGCATCCATTCATTGAACAAAAAATACCCTTATCAGCATTCGAAATCCTTGATGGTCTGCTGGTCTGAGACCACCGATAATTCAATCGGGCCCTAATTTAAAAAGTTTAGTGGTCCGCATGACCAGTGCCTTTTTTCGGGCCCTGAGAGAACCGCAACCGATCGCACATAAGATTTTTTTTTCAACAATGCCGCGGATGTGCTATAGCGCATAAACTATGCAAAAATCGGCGATGGGATGCAAAAAGATAACTCTTACGCGTCCTATGGGTCGCGTAATTTCGCTAAAGTATTGCGAAAAAACGGCAAATTTCGCTACAACAGAAAATTTTGTCAAAAAATCGCAAAAACGGCAGATTTTTTCAAAAAATTGCAGAAAATGGCAGATTTCATCAAAAAATTGCAGAAAAAAAGGCAGATTTCTTCAAAGAATTGCAAAAAAAGCAGATTTCTACAAAAATCTCTGAAAAAGCGACATTGTGTCCGAAAAACGCGATAACTCGACAAAATTTGTCAAAAAAATCACGAAAAACGGCAAAATTTGTCAAAAAAAATCGCTAAATAACGACTAATTTCCGGTAAATATTGTCAAAAAATTTGTGAAAAATGGCTAATTTCATCCTGAATCCTGAAAAAACGGCAGCTTTTTTCAAAAGATCGCGAAAAAACGGCAAATTTCGTCCAAAAATCACGATAAAAGGTACATTTCGTAAATAAATCCTGAAAAACTAAAGATTTCGTCAAAATAACGTGAAAAACGGAAATTTCGACAAAAAAGCAAGAAAATAATAATAGTATAATAATAATAATAAATAAGTGAATGCCGGGAGAGAATTTTTCTGTTTTAAAACTAATTTTCCTGCTTCAAAATTGTTGTTGCTGCTCCAAAAACTGATTTTCCTGCTTCCCAATCGGTTTTTTATTGCTCCAAATCTTTCTGAATGAATGTGACTCCTGAAAGCACTATTTCATTAAGCAAAGTACCCATTTACTCTACAAAATTATTGCTTTTTTCCGCAAAAGTGTCTTTTTCAATAAACCTGTCTTGTCCCATTTTAAAAGAAATGTAAACAATAGTGATAGTTGTTATCTTCTACACTTAAATAAGCATTATTTTATAATTACATTTTGTATCTTGCACATTTATTCTTAAAAAGTACAGAAAATTTCTCTTAAATTAATATTGGTTTTAATTATTTATTATTATTAAAACAATTATTGTATTTTATTTTTCTTGTGGAAATGAACAAGTTCAATTTTTGCGTCGAAAAATATAACTTATTATTAGTGGGGATCCGCTTTTGTAGGAAAAGGACCCAGAATTTTAGAAGTCCTTGGTCCCGGGGACCCAGGATTTTTCAAGTCCAGCTGCATCACTGACACTAGCTACAATTCCACCACTCTGGCAACAATCTGGAGAAAAATCGAAAAAAAATTGCATTAAACCTTACAGTCAGTTGAAATAAGTAATGGCAAATAAAATATCTTATTAATAATTTGATAGTTTTTCTTTACGTACTGGTTTATTTAATTTTTAGCAAATTATAATTTTGCTTTTTATTATGCTGAAAATTTTGGATAAATACAAAATAAGGTTGGTTTATTTTCCATGGAGGGGGCGGGGGGGAGGGGGGAGAGGCCACTCTAAGTGTTAAAATTATTTAATAGAATTTTATGTAGCGGACTAGTGATGATGTCTGCAGACCAGTAAATTCTCATGCTTACTGGTCCTTGGGACCAGTGACTTTTTTTTAGGAATTCTAACGCTGCTTATATTCAACAAAAAATTTTTTTTCAATAAATCTGTATTGCCCTTTTTAAAAAGAAATGCAAACAATAGTGATACATGTTATCTTCTACACTCAAATAAGCATTAATTTATAATTAAATTTGTATCTTGCACATTTTTTTTTTTTTAAATAAATAAAATTTTTCTCAATATTTTTAAAAAATAATATTAATTTTAATTATCCATTAATTATTGTTAAAACAAAAATTATTGCATTTCAGTCTTCTTTTCCAAATGAACAAGCTCAATTTTTGCATCTAAAAATGACTTATCAGTTAGGACCCTCTTTTGTAAAAAAGAGATCCAGAATTTAAGTTCTGGGTCCTGGAGACCCAGGATTTTTAAAGTCCAGCGACATCACTAGATATCTTTAATGTGTAATATCCAAGAAAAAAGCAGGAGAAAGAAATTTACCTTGTGCAAGAGCAAAGTTAAAAAACAAAGAAAATTTCTATTTTTTTCCCCCCCTAATACTTAACCAAAAGTGTCTTACTGTTAGAAAATTTCAATAAAAAAAATATTCATGCCAATAACAGGGTTTTATTAATGTACTGTATTTTGATAAACTAAATTTTCATTAGAGTAAGTATTAATAATTTCCTTTTAATTTAATTTACCAAAAGCTAAATTGTATGTTATATATTAATACAATTATATTTGTTGCGATTGACATTCCTGTCATTGCTCAAAAGTCGTTCGTGCAGTTTTCAGCTTTTTTGCTTTTTGGTCAATCTCATCCCTGTTTTTGTGTCCTACATTTGATTTATTTTCCATAGTAGTTTGCAAAGCATTTCTCATGTAGTCTTTTTTCACACTCACAGAGTAAAGTAAAGTAATAAGAATTTCTTATTACACTATTTTCCAATGTCACCTCTTATTTTCTAGCTTATTTGAGTCATAAGCAACTTCTATCAAGAAACAAATATGCTTCCCCCATCAGTTGTAAGTAATCCATTTCAGAAGGTAGAATGAGTGTGAGAGAGAAAAGGGGAGGGGTGTGGGAGATAAGGGAGAGTGTGGAGGGCAGGGGAAAAGAAAGTATATTAAACCCATAAACATCTTTTGTCAACACTTACTAAACCATCTCATATTCAGAAACTTTTTATCAATACTTACATGTATTGCAGCCAAATAACTTTATCGTGTTAAAAAATATACCTTTACACGCCAATGTTCCATTTTTGGAGCATGCAAATTTCTTATCTAAAACAAACAATAAATATCAATCTTCTTTTAAATAAATTGTGTTCTACTAATAAAATAATTTTTACATGATCTCAGTTAGTTATAAAAATATTTGTTAAATTTTGAATTTTATATGAATTTATGAATTTTGCTCAACGAAAAGTCTAAAAAAAGCCTAAATTATGATTTTCTCTACAAGACATGATTTACTTTATCAATGTTATATTGACGCCACAAAATTAATCCATACTTTTATTTCAAATACTAATTTTTACAGAGCCATACAAATAAAAATGTATTTTTTGCAAAATTTTGAAGTTGATGTTCCATTTATGGAACATTGGCGTATAAAAGGTTAAAGTAATGAAATGAAGACAAAAATAAATAAATAAAAAATAATCTTGAAAAGCATTTTTTTAGCACTGAATATGGAATTTTGAAGTATGTTTCATAAAGGCATAGAAGGATTCAGTTAAATATTCAGGAAATAGTTAAGAGGAACCCCCCTCCCTCTTTTCCCAAAGTACGTCTCTGATTTTACAATTTTTTATGGTTTAGATATGGAAATTCTAGCTGCAGCTTTTTATAAATAACAATGCGTTTTAGCATAAATATTGATTTTTTTTTAGTAATTTTTTAATTTAAATAACATTTAAAATTTATAAAAAAGTTTTGATCTGTAGAAGTTTTGAAAGTAAAAAGTTATAGTATGGAAATGATAGCTGTTTTTTATGCAGATACTTTCAGAATTCATTTAAATAGAAAATAGCAATTTCATCATCTGAAAATGAAAATTATTTATTCAAATTTAACTTCTTCAGCATGAGAACCGAAACAGCTGAAAACAAAACATCCAAATATGTGTCTTTGGACCTCCAGCCACTTCATATGAATCTGGCTAGTCAATCAGAACGGTTCTGAAGTCTAGGGGTGTTGCTAAAATTCGGCCAGAACAGAACTCTAGTGGGATCAGAAATGTCACCTGTGGACCTGTTTTGTGATAGCCAGATGCTCTGATTACTATACTGTGCCACTAGCTTCACATGGACATTTAACAAAGTTAATATAGCAAAATTAAATGTAAAATGGGAATCATTTTAATATAATTATGACTGAATGGTATCATAGTTGTTATTAAGGTTCAGATTACAAGACTAGAAAAATACCATGGAATTTTGGAAAGAGTTTCACCAATTAAATTCTGTCAAGTAAAACTACTAATTCCAGTTTGTGTGGCTATATAAATTCAGTTTCAATGTTAATCTTTTCAATTATATTGGAATAATATTTTCCAGAAACTAAGCTATATTAAAGCATGCATTATTTTCTTTTTCTTAAAAATATTAAACTTTTCTTCATAAACTACAATATGAGGTGTAGTATTTAAGTGTTTTTGTAAATAATACAAGAAATAATTTCTTACCAAGAATATATGTTATATTACTTCTCAAAATACTCTCATGCAGCCTCAACATATTTTTGCATTCAAATAAACCATCAGGGTTCCCCCGGTAGCAGAAAGTGCGTGACACGCGATGTGCGCTACAGATTTATTTTTGCCCTTGCAGATAAATTTGCCAACTTGGAAAAGAAAAAATATTTAATTATTTGGGGGGGGGAAACGTGGACAGGATGCTGACAGCAAATTTCATCCAAAGATCGTGAGAAAAAACGACAGGTTTCATCAATAGATGGCGAAAAACTGCAGTCTCCGACAAAAGATCGCAAAAAAAATGGTAGATTTTGTCAAAAAATCACGAAAAAAAGTAAATTTCGTGAACAAATGGCTAAATTCGTAAAATAATTGCGTAAAAAATGGTATCTTTCGTCAAAAAATCTTGAAAAAACAGAATCTTTTGTCAAAAGACTGAAAAAACTACACATTTCGTGCGGCAGATTTCAACAAAAGATTGTGAACAAAGGCTAAATTCGTCAAAAAATCATAAAAAAGATAAATTTCATTAAAAAATCATGAAAAAAATGGCTAATTTTGTAAAAAAATCAGGTAAAAATTGGAATCTTTTGGCAAAAAATCTTGAAAAAACGGAATCTTTTGGCAAAAGATCGCGACGAAATGACAGATTTTGCCAAAAGATCGTGAAAAAGAAAGATTTCGTCAAAAGATCGTGGAAAAACGAGAGATTTAATCAATAAAACATGAAAAAATAATAACTTTCATTTAAAAAATCACGAAAAAATGTTTAAGTTTTATCAAAGAATCGCGAAAAAACTGTAGATTTCATCAAAAAATCGGCTGATTTTCAACAAAAAATCTTAAAAAATGACAGATTTCATCAAAATATCACAGAAAAACGGCAGTTTTTGACAAAAGATCGCGAAAAAAAAGGCAGATTTCATCAAAAAATCGTGAAAAATGGTAAATTTCGTTAAAAAATTGCAAAAAATGGTAAATTTCATTAAAATATCGAGAAAAAGCTGCATAATTCGTCAAATAACCACAAAAAAAATTGTTAAAGGGGTGCAAAATAGTTGAGTGGGTTTTTTTTGCTACAAAATTGTTTTTCTCTTTCTTTTTCCAAAAACTGATTTTCTTGTCCCAAAATTGTTTTTTTGCTGTTCGGATTTTTCTTCACCAAAATTCGTTTTTTGACCATAAATTAGCACTTTTAGCAACATTTTAGATATGCATCCAATATATTTATAAAAATTATCATTCAGAATTTTCTTTTTCATAATATTTACTTGGTATTTCAAGGTATCACTGCTATAAAACTATAACATATAAACTTTATGATGAAGAAATACTGACTTTAAATTTTCAATGATCAGCCTTTTTGAATAAATTTTAAGATTTTCATATTATAAATAATTTTTGTCCCCTTTAAAAAAAAAAAAAAAAAAAAAAAAAAAAAAAAAAGTTAGCACGTTTCAGCATTTTATAACAGTGAAACCCCGATCTATTGTTCCCGCATCCATCGTTTTCCCTCATTGATCGTTTTATTTCTATGGTCCCTGCATAAATTATACTTAAATAATGATAGTGAAACCCGCAAGCATCGTTCTTCAAAAAGTTGTTTTCCCGCATTCATCGTTGTAAAAATTTTCTCCTTACCAAAATGAAATTGAAAGTTATGCGAATCCATGAGGTATACAAACTGGATTTACTTCTTTTATCCTAAAATAACTCATTTTCGCTATTTCTGTTGATGATGACTACAATAATGCACATGAAGAATGGTTGTATGTAACACTAACAGAGGATGTGATTATATTTCCATTGATCGAACTGTTGCGACATGTGGTGTCCTAACTGTGCAATAAAGCAAAAAAAATAAAAATAAATAAAAATAAATAAAAAATAAATAAAATAAAACAAGTTTAATGTAGATTCTGCCATTGCAAAATTCAGTTTCGCCTCCGATATTAAAAAAAAATCGATAGAGGTCTTTTAGAAGGGCGACCCCGTTTAGAATGCAATGAACTAACTTCATTTTTCTTGTGTTTATCAATGTAATAGCAAACAGAACGGCGTGAAATGCCCAATTGATTAGCAATTTCTCTCTGAGACATTGGAATTGCAGAATAATAAAGAGATACAATTTGACGTGCTACTTCTTCATTGACTAGATTCATCAAAAATGGACTTTTTCTTTAGTTTAAGTGCTTTTTTATAGACTCTGAGAAAAAGGAAATGCATTTTAACAATAAAATTGTATGAATGTCTCGTTTTAACGGCCAGATTACGAAACTAGTCGTTGGAGGCCACCGTAATACTTACCCATCATGGATATGCATTATTTAATATGTGAAAATAAAATATGTGAAAACTATTCATAAAATGCATTGCAATTCCAAACAAAATTTAAACATATATTTAAATATTCTTAATATACATAGTAATGCTCCATTAATGAATTGCTGATGAACCCATTTCGACAAATTATCTAAAATACCAAACTATACAAGTAGTACCGGATTGCGTAAAAGAAACATCCTTATAACTCCAAAAACAATACTCATATTAACTAACAGTTTACTGCGGCAGATTAAGCGTCTCATTACCAATTAAAACATATCTTTGAATTGAAATTTGAAGAAAATACAGGGTCATGAAAAATCGAAGAATGTGGAAAACAGGATTACAAATATCTCGGCAACCATTAATCTGACTGATTTTGCTCTTGATGCAAAATTTGTGTTATTTTATTGCCTTTTACGTACACTCCTTAAAATAAAATAAAAAAAAAAAAAAAAAAAAAATTACACACATTTCATCAGAACAAATTTTTTGAGAGTCTGAAAAAAATAGTTCTGGATAATCGAGGTTACTGGTATTAAATAGGCTTTTTCCTATCCTTACTTACTAAGTACATACAAAATTTTAAGTCTCTATCTCCATTTATTCATGAGATAGAGCATTTACAGACAGACAGACCGACAGCAATTTTTTTTTCTAAAAATATGTTTTTCAAAGTTTACCAGTATCTGAAACGTATAAATCCGTCAAAATTTTTTTTTTTGATTTTCAAAACGATTGCAAGACTTACCCTATACTATATATGATAGGTAAGTAAAAGTGGGCCACAATTTTTGACATGACACTTTTTAGCTTGTCTGAAAGAAATAGCATCGAACGCTAATAAAATAAAAATAATGATGATGATGAAGAAGAGTATAACATTCATACCTATGAAGAACTTGATGAACTTTTTAATATGCATGTGAAGATACAGAAAATGACCAGAAAAATGTTGTATATCCTGAAAAATTAATTTTTTGATTTTTAAAAAAATGAAGGAAAAACCAAACAGAATTATTGATTTTTTAAAATAAATATCAATTTTCTATAGTTTTGATTTATTTCTTTTACAGTAAGCAACAAATTAGCATTTATTAGTATACTGTGTATATTGCATGCATTAGTAATGCATAAACATTGTGTTTTTTTTCGTACTTTGAAGTTAATCCGCATTCATCGTTTTCCCGCATTTATCGTTTTTTTCCCAGTACCCCTTCAAAAACGATGGATCGAGGTTCCACTGTATAATATTTTATTTTAACAATTTTATTATGATTTAACAAGTAAACAAATGTTTTGAGAATTTAAGGAAGCAGTATAGCATTTACTGTTCAATGGAATTGGAATTGTTTTCTTCATTTTATCAGTATTTCACATGTGACAATATACATTATTTTTTTCTTTCAATATCATTGTACTTATTTCTTCTGTAGATTTGAATACTTAGGAAAGATACGAAACTATACATTGTTTTCAATAGATGTACACTATATTTCAGTTTAATTTTAAATAGATTTAGCCTTTACTTCAAACTTAAAGAACCACTTTATGTATTCATTATTAATCTAATTCTGCAAAAAATATTAATTTTACTATTTACTTATTCAGGATATATTATAATTGGAATATAATTGTCTTTTTATAATATTAATCAGTAAGAACTACATTTATATTTTACATAAGAAAATTATAACACGCTCTCCCGCAGACAATTTTTATCTTGCTGCATTGCTGTCGCAGACACAACCATAACTTTCTGCTACTGGGAGGATTCCTAGTATCATGGAAAGTTAGGGAATTTCAAAGTAATCAAGGAAATTTCAAAATATATAGGAAAAGTCAGGGAATTTACAAATATTTTCTAAAAAGTCTTGGGGGAAAAAGTGAAAAATGACACAAAATTCCTCAAATAGTTTCAGGAAAAAAATGACAAATTCATAAAACAATTGACAAAATAATTAAAAATTTGAAGTATGATTGCAGAAAATACTTGCTAATTTATTTTGATAAATGTTGGCAAAAATAAGTAGCAAATTTCACTGTATGCCCATTTCATCAGAGAATTTTTTGAGATTTGGTCAGAAAATTTGCCAGTTATGTTTTGTCTAGGAATAGGAACCCTAACCAATCATAAAATTATTTTACCACTCTGAAAGGAATATAGCAGAATTATGGCATTTGTAAACTTAAATGCTTCTTCGAAGTTGTTAAAATATTAACCACACATTTTATTTTTTATGAACAGAAATGAAAAGTAATCGTTATTTGCTAAGTCTAATGAATACGGAAAGTGAGTCATCACTTCATTTTTTTCATGCTTCAAGTAATTCATAGTCAGCTAAATATTGTGTGAGCTGGCGTTCTCCTGATGCAGAATGATGCAACATGTTGAATTTTTTTCTTAGTTATTCAACTGTTTTTGGCAAACAAGTTGTGGTATGCCAAAGAGCATTGACTGTTTTATAGTCATCAAAATTCCAAAGAAACGGTTGCAGTGTAGCTGGATTTACCAAAAATCAACAGCAATAATTTTTTTTTGGAAGCACTCCTTGCACATACAACTTTTGTCAATGTAGGGTAATAAACATAAACAATCATAAACAGTCAATTGTTGTTTTGTTTAACCTTCATAGGCCTAAATCCAGGTTTTCTTACATGTTACAATGCTGTACAGATGTTTTGATGAGTCATTGAAGTTAATTTTTTTTTTAGTTTTTCCTAGCATCATTTCATAAGAGCATCCTTTACAGCTTAAGATGTAGGGATGGGTATCCATCAAAAACAAACCTTTTATGCTTCTATTTTATCATATATGACATGAGATTAGAAGTGATTAGTTTTCTCACAGTATCAATGTATTTGGGAGTAACAGCACTTCTATGACAACCCTCCCAAATATTGTTCATTAGATTCTTACGACACTGGGAGAATTCTTTAAACAGCTGTAAAATATTGTTTTAGATGGTGCTTCGTTACCAAATAATGATTTCATTCTATTGCTACATTGTTTCTGTGTCGAACCTTGAAAGAATTGTGTCTTGTTGATCAACCTTGTTGAAAGTCATAAAAAAAATCATGGCCCTAAAGTCCCTATGGCCATTTAAAAAATGTAAACAAAGCAATAACCAGAAATTTTCAAAATTCTAAAATCGACACATTCTGCATTCAAGCTGTACAGATTTGAGGGAAATTACTGTATTTCTTAATGATTGGTTTCTGACTTATTGTCTTTTATCTCAACTTTCAAGATACCTTTCTTTTTTTTTATAGTGGCAAAGAAGATGATTATGCTGAAACATTTTCAAGTGATGAAGAAACCGAACAAGAAAAAAGGTTACGCTTAACAAAAAAGTACTTGGAACAAATCGAGAAAGAAGGTATTTTTTTTCATACTCTATGGTTTTCTTATGAAATGCAAATATATTTCCCCAACCTGTTATATTTTTCTGCTAGATTACTAATTTTTCATTGCTGTATTCGACTTTCTGGATTCTTGTTTTTTTTTTTTTTTTTTTTTTTTTTTCAAAAATTTTGTAAAAATTTTAAGAATTCTCAAACTTAACATCATGTTTATTAGAGATTTTGTCCATTCAATACACTATAAATAAAATTCCCATGGTAAAATTACATCAAGTTTTCTATCATATTTGGGAATAAAGTTTTATCAGATAGATAGAAGAATTGACATGCAATAGAATTAATATGAAATCTAATATAAAATTCAAAATGTTTCATGCAAAAAGTGTGCAAATCTTTGTTTTTGACTCAAATTTTTAGTCAAAGTAATAGGATAAAAAGATACTAAGTGTTATCAGTTATGTGAATAAATATGGTATGTATTATTATGCATTTTTATACAATATGTACACTCCTGTTTTGCATGTAATATCAATTAATCAAAACTACCTTTTATACTCATATATAAGTCAAACCACATTTCTTAGAAGTATGTTGAAAAATGATTTGTAATCAAGGATAAAATTTTTCTTTTTAATTAGTTAAAAAACCAGGCTCTTTAAATTAGCTTTTCAAAAATTAACCATTTTAAAACTGTATAATTATGTAAAACTGAAGAAACTTATTTTAACTATTCACATCAATTTAATGATATCTAAAAAAAAAAAAAAAGAATTCTTTCAAAAATCTATTCAAGCTTTATTTCCAAGGGTAAACAATTTCTTATACTGCTAAAATGCAGTACTTCTTTGCACTGTAGGACTTATAAAAGAGATATCTAGAAGTATTCTCAAGTTGAACTCTTTTTAAAAAGGGAATTAAAATATTAATCCTGTATTGAAGGGAATTCTATCCCAAGAGAACATGCGTGCAGAACAATTGCAGGGACATTGTTGTTTAATTTTTTTTGTCAATCACCAGTAAATGATAATTCCATTTTTATCTAAAATTATTGCCTAAAATTCTTCAACTTATATACGAGTGTATACAATGTATCTCAGTATATTGTGCTCAAACATGTTAGGATTTATACTGTAACTAACAAAGGGTTAAATAACTTAAAATAAATAATAAAAAGTCTTGAAGTTATTATTTTAATTATTAAGTACGATTTATTTATTTTGAGCCTTTTTTACACATTTACTTAAGCTATTTTTTTTTTTTTTTTTCCACATATTAATTTTGGAAAAATTATTTCAGGCTCTATTTGTCTGTCCCTCATAAATTTTGAACTGCTTTTAATAATAAAGTCTAAATGTAGAGGAATACTCAGTAATGTTACAAAAATGAGTAATGGTTTCATTGTTAAAAAATAGTTTAGAAAATCTTTTTTCATTGAAGGTTGATGGAAGTACTGTTCTGAATAAGTTACCTCTCAGATTATATTTAGAGAGCAAAAATCTAGCTCTGTACGTCTTTAAAATCAGATTCTTAAAAGGTGTTATAATGTTTTCAATTTTTTTCCATTTTTTGCTACATTGATGAATGCAGTCAATACAATACATGAAATGATGGCTTTTGTGTGTAATTTTCTTATTTATGTATCTTCATGATCGTCATCAGTGAATTACTTTACTGTACTAATCTTTTATGTGTTTTTAAAAAAGGCTCAAAGTGTTATGTGAAGCAAGTGGGTAACTGTGATTGCAGATTGCACAGAGGTTTTTTGTTTAATGTGTTTTTTAAAACATTTTATAGTTGATCCTCACATTTATAAATCAAAATTGATAATTTATAATTAATAAAATCTTACATAAATGGCAGTATCCTTATATTTAACTAAATAATGTCTCTCGATGTTTAATATACTCTATATCAGCGGTGCACAACCTTTGGCCCGCGGGCCACGAAGATACCACTATTTTTATGCAGAATATTTTCCCTTATAGTTATGACGAAATCTTTGCTATTAAATAAAACAAACGACTCTTTTCAAATATTCTGGTGGGAAACAATTTTCTGGCAAAAAGGTTGTGCATCACTGCTCTATATGTTTTCTCAATATATAGAAACACCAAACAAATGTCAAAAATATTTTATTTTGAAATATAGCTATAATGACTCTGAAATGACATTTTAAAGGTTTTTTATTTGTTAATAAAAATATTTTCAAGTCCCCTTTGAAATATCAAAGCTATTTAAGAAACATATTAAAATTAATCAGATGTGGCAATCCCAAAACTTTCTTCTATCTTAGACATGTTAATACTTCCTAAAAAAATGCAGCATATCAGCTCCCCCGGTTAGGTGATTTACATCAAAATCTAGTCAGCAACAACTTCTAACTGAATCTAAAGTTTAATGAAAATCAGTGAATAAATTTCTGAAAGAAGGCTATTGATTAAAATGTAAAAAAAATTCTGCATAATAGCGCCACTTGTTGGGTGATGTGCACCAGAAATGAATCAAGATCATTTTTTATCAGATAGAAATTTAGTTCTAACTAAATCTGAAGTTTGACGAAAATCCGTGCATTTGTTTTTGAGATCGTAGCTATTTAATCGTGAAAAATGCAGCTGAGTACACCTGTAAGGCAATTTGCACCAAAAACTAAACAACATTAATCTATATTAAGGACTAACTGAATATCAAGTTTGATGAAAATTCTTGCATTAGTTCTTGAGATAGAGCTATTGCGATAATCATGAATAATGCAGCATAGCCGCACTAAATTTTGAACAATTTGCACCAAAACGTTCACAGAATCTAAAGTTTTGTGAAATCCTGTTCATTTGTTCTTGAGATAGAATGCCCACAAAATTTTTGTCCCATACAAACTCTGATATTTTTTGAATATCATCAGATCGTTTGAGGGCCTTCTAAAATGAATAAATCCATTGAAAATTGGAAGTAGAAATTTTTGTTCTTGAATTTAATTCTTTCTTCTAGTAAAGATAGGAGAAAAAAAAAAAGACCTCTTTAAATGTGATGCATCCTATAAGATACACATCTTTACATTTTTTTTCATGCGTAAATAATGTTAAACTAGCCAGATGTGGCAATCGCAAAACTTTTTTCTATCTCATACATGTTAGTAATTTCTAAAAATGCAGCTTAGTAACGCCACCTGTTAGGTGGTTTATACCACAGCAACAGCTAATGTCAATTTCTAATTAGTTTCTGAGGTATAGCTGTTGCAAAATCTTCAAAATTTCTCCAAAAATGCCTCTCCTGTTGGGTGATGTGCACCAAAAACTAATCAGGATCAACTTTTATCAGGTACTAATTGAATTTGAAGTATAATGAAAATCTGTGTATTTCTTATTGAGATACAGCTATTGGGAAATCGTCAAAAATGTTGTATAGTAGCATCAACTGTAGAAGGGGGATTTACACACTATGCATAATTTTTGTGTCAGATTTTACAAAATTTGAGTAAATTACACAAAAATCTGCGTAAATTACACAAAAATCTGCGTAAATTACACAAAAATCTGCATAAACGCGATCACTGATATGATCAAGGCAGAGTATACATACCAATAGCTTTTTGAGAAACATAAGGTATACGGTGTCCTTTTAAAAAAATCCAGAAGGTATAACGCATATACTCGCATATACCTTACACTACATCCCTGTTCTTGAGATAGAGCTATTGTGTTAATAATGAATAATCCAGCACAGCAGCACCACCTGTTGAGCGATTTGCACCAGAAAGTAATCAGTATCAAATTACATCAAGGACTAACTGATTCTAGAGTTTTATGAAGATTTTTGCATTAATTTATGAGATAGAGCTATTGTGGGAATCGCAAATAATGCAATATAGTAGTGTCATCTTTTGAGCAACGTACACCAGAAATAATCAGCTTTAATTTATATCAAGGTCTGACTTAATATAATTTTTTTGAAATTCCATGCATTATTTCTTGGGAAAGCATCCATAAAATTTTCTAAAAATCATCAAATTGTGTTTAGGACCTTTTAAAACATATAAATCTGTCGAAAACGAATTCAATACTTTTCATGAATCAAATACTTTCTTCTTTAAAAATAGAAGAAAGTAAAAAAAAAGAAAATAGTGTGCATGGAGCCTAACATATAGCAGGACTAAACAAAATATCAATTTGTTTCTTATAGCGTTTTTTTAACAAGCTAGGTGTTATATTAAAAATGGCTTGCAGTAAAAATGTACAAAAATGAAAATGTAAATCATTTTAATGTGCGTTAAGATACCATTTGTAGCGTCCATTAGTAACAAAAAATTATTAATTATATGTTTCTTTTATGTGTTTGAATATTTTTCTTTCTTTCCCCTTTTTTTTTTTTTTTTTTTTTTTTTTTTTTTTGCAATGCAAAAAAGTAAAATCTATATATTTAAAATGCTAAGCATTTCCTTTCGACAGTTCGTGAGAGCAAACTACTGCATCAAATCACACCGTTCTTTTTTTAAACGAAAAGTATTTGTCCACAGATTTGTTATCGTACATTTGTTTGTTCAAAAATTTTGTTAATTAGCCACAATTTTCAATTAAAATTTCACGTATGCGCATGCGTAATACATAAGTATATGTCTGCCTTTGGAGTGACGCACTGCACATGCATAGAGATTCTCGCTCAGTTGAACTATTACCTCACAGCTGCTAGAAGTTTAGTTTTAAATGCGTTTGCATTGAAAATATAATTTATTCGATCTTATTGTAAACAAGCTCTTTTTATCACAATGTTATTATTTGTCTCTTTAAGTGTTATTAACAATTCAAAAATATGGTTTATTTTCGAAGGCGTCGTACTACGCATAGAAAATAAACTGAATGATCTGAGGCTAAAAGTTATGACTGGTAATCCTTCTTATGAATTGCCGTTACACACGAAGATTGGAAATGTTAGCATTTTAAGTTTTAGCTGATATCAATAAATCAAGAAAAAAAAATAAACTTTTAAACATTAAAACACAAAACAGTTTCTATAAAATCAAAATCTAAATTCCAGACAATTGCGCTCCAGTCAACTGACTCTAGAACTTCATCATTTAAGAAGATATCCCAATGTGTCCCTGGTAGCGTAATGGGGTTACGCAGCTGTTTTATGCTTTGAGTTTTTGTAGAGAATGCAGGTTCGAATCCAAGCCCGGCAAAATGATTTGTGTGAAATTTTTGTCAATAATTCATTTCAATAATAACATATTTCATTAATAAGAAAAGTTTTAGGATTATTATTGTTATTATTTGAATGCTTTATAATTGAACAAAATTTAACATTGAACAATATCTTGAAAAAATAATTATTTTATATTTTAAATACTTAACCTAAAATATTTTACATGCAATTATCAACATGCATGACATACAATTACATAAATTTACATGCAATTACATAAATTGACCTGGTCTACAATTTTCGCTACATTTTTTCTACCGTTATCAAGAATATAAATATCTGTAAGAAAAAAAAATTGTCATTCATTGAAAAAAAAAAAAAATATATATATATATATATATATATTTATGTTTGTATAACAGCTATAAAATAAATTACATTGATACCCATGATTTAATATTTGAAAAGATGTATAAAATGTATAAGAAAATTCAAGTAATAAAAAAATTATATTATAAGTAGTTAGCTGCATCAAATTTAAGATTTTAGAGAATGAGACAGATAAAAATAAAAGTCATGCAAGCTTTGAACGGTCGCGTAAATATTGTTACTTGAAAGGAGGGGGGGGGGGGACAGAAAGAAAATTGGTAAATACCTTACACAGTATTTTTAGTTAAATTTCTGATAAAATACAAACATAATTAGTTGTAAATTATAAACTTAAAACTATTTTTCTTCATCGAATAACGACCATCAATCTTTTAAATAAATAAATAAAAAATACTTATGTAATATAGTAATTCATCACAGTTTGAATAGACAAATTAAAAAAAAAACTAAGTAAAAATTCAAGAATTTTTCTGATGAAACATTCAAGTTATTTACCGTCAAATCTTGACGGGCATTATCTAATTAAATTAAAAAATCCTAAGAAATTGACAGAAAGTGTATTTTTTAAATTCCCAAGTATCATCAATTTTATGTACAAAAAATATTTTTTTTCACTGTTCATTCTTAATTATCAGTTTGTTAATATAAATCCATAACTGAAATTAAAAAAAGTACATACATAAAATCTAGGTCTGAAGAGAATAAAGGCAAAAATAGTTTAAAGTAAAAAATAAATTTATTTTAATTTATTTAAAAAGCTAAAATGTATTTTATTGATACATTTCTTTAAATTTCTTATATTCTAATTTAAAATCCAAAATTATTTATTTATGATTTTGTAAAATAAATTAAATATTTATAAAGTTGAAAAATGGACATAAAATCATATGTAAATAAGTACGGAGGTAAAAATTGTTTAAATAATAATAAAAATAATATAAACTTTTAAATCTGAAAAAAAAAAAAAAAAAAAAAAAAAAAAAAAAAATATATATATATATATATATATATATAATTTTTTTTCATTAAATTTATCTTAATAAGAAAATCTCAACTTCTAGTATTGTGATCTTCTATTTAATAGCGAAATGCTTTATCCCCAGCTATGATGTCTACATGAAAAATGTTGAAATTAAGATTCTCAGACTCTGAAATCTAATTCACAAAAAAGAATGGATGACAGTGAAAAAATAAATTTAATTAAAACAATAGACTTTTTCAAAATTTTATGATTTGTCGTGGGACACAAGATATTCAGCTGTAAGTACACAAAAATTGATGATTCTGACTTATACAGTTTTTGTGTACATACTCTGACGGACAGAAAACAGAGACAAATAGGGTGAACAAAACCCTGAAAAAAGCTTAAGTAGGTGAAATAGTCATGTAAAATAATTGTAAAAAACATCTTGTTTTATACATTGTCATTTTCAAAAATTTATAGAAAAGTTACATGTATGCTTTTTGTATTTCATGTAGGCATATTTTATTTATTTACTTAAAAAAGTAATTTTTTTCTTTTCATATTTAATGTGTAATATATATTCATATTTATTTTAGAACAGGAAAAGCATTCGCTGGATGATACAAAAGAAGCAGTTGCTCAAAGGCTGAAAGATGAAGCTGTAGGTTATTTTTATTTGGAGTTTAATACAAAACTAATCCACTTCCATTTCTCTATTTAAATTTACTTATATGTTTGTCTATTTAATAAAAGTGTTGAAATTATATGCTTCAATCTGTAATATTATTGATTTAACAAGCCTATATTTGTTTTTATTTCAGTTGGATGAAATTGGACAGTTGCAGAAAAAAAGAGCTCATGAGGTATTGTTTCATAACATAAAACATGTTTTGTCCTATTATTTTTCTTTGATGTAGGCTACAGAGGAAAAATTATAGTTTTAATAACTTTGAAATGTAGAGTTAAAAATAAGTGTTACAGGAAAAAAAATCTTGTTTTTTATGCTTTATATATATATATATAATATAAGCATAATAATTCAGCATTAATTAAGCATAATATCCAGCTAATATTCTATAATGAAATCAGAATTTTATCAATAAATGATTAAAATACAAGCTAAACATATATGTAATCCAACTAAGTATTTCTTAAACACTGAAATAATCATAATGAGAAAGATTGCTATAAATAGCATGGCTATTATGAAAATATCATTTAAATAAATTCAAAACTTTATTTGGATGTGTAATTGATATTTCTCATATAAGAAATTTTTTTAATGTTGTTAGCGTACAATTTATAAAAACAAATTAAAAAATATATATTATTAGAATTTAAATTAAAGCCTGCTTTTACCCATGTTCTGTACATCAGACAGTTTATTTTGTAACCTGGGCAAGCACTAATTAGATTATCTAGCATTAATAAAAAGAAGTATCCATCTTTCTCTATCTGTGCACGTCTGCTAGTTTGGTTTCAGATAGACAAAGACAAATGGACCTAAGACTCAGACATATATTCGTATTTCATCAAATCTGTGAGTAATTTTAAGCCTATCTTAAAAGGAATCAAAATCAATTTTTAGCTCAATATTGTAGATTCATGACTTTTTTGTAATTTAAGAACAATTATACTGATGAAATTGTAATTAAAAATTTTCTTTGTTTCTTGTCTTTATATATTATTTGTTTTTGTTTCATTGTTCATTTATATAGTTTAAATTCTGTATTGTATATCTGATTTTTAGTATGAAAATGTTACTCCTGACACCTGGTTTGTCTTCAGGGGTCATAAATTGAGTGTCACCTGTGTGGTTATTTCTTCCAGTGAGAAGTTTTTGTACAGTGGCTCTAAAGATTGTTCTTTAATAAAATGTAAGTAATAAATTATTGTATCAATTTAAAATCCTTTAACTTAATTTTGAAAGTTTTTCTTAAGTTTGAATTATTTTATAATCTGTGTTAGATTAACCTGTTAACATGCATGCAGTTTTTATTTTTTACAAGTAGAAATTTCAAATGTAAGATATTTTGTTACAGTAACATGTAATATATACATTATATGTTAAGAGTGATGGGGTACTACTTGGTTATTTCGTCGACCAATTTCGCCAAATCATACAATCACCAAACTGTTTGCCAAATTATATAAATTGATACAAATTTTATTTTAAATAACAGAAGATCAAATAAATTTTTAAAACATGATCAAAAAGTTGAATTAAAAATCAGTTGATGGCATAACCAACATGTGTATCTTAGTTAATGTCAACAGAATGTGACATTTACAGTCATCCATTATTGGCATATAATCTTATAATTTGGCAATAGTTTTTTTTTCGATAGGAATAACCAAGTAATACCAGTAATGGTACTTTTCAGTATAATTTATAAAAATTTAAATTTAGCACTACTTTTCAGAACAAAATATTATAAAAATCATTTTGTTGTAAATTTTTTGACATCATGCTCATTGAAAAGTTAAAATAATCATTTTATAATTTTGTGCAGTACAAAACAAAAATGACCAATAAGTCAGTGGAAAGTTCTGTTAAAGATTTCAAATGCTTTCTTTAAATTTTCTAACTTCTAATACTTTTGAGAAATCTATATCATCTTAACTATTTGATACCCAAGTAGATATTTTCTCACAAATTTGTTTGTCCAGCTCATTTATATATAAAAAAAATTGTCTTATCTTTAATAAAGAGCTACATGTTGCTGATGACTGGTGTTTTTATAAATCGGTAACCAGGGATGGGAATTTTCCGCTTTTTGGCGGATATCCGCTTTTTTGTTATTTTGATAAATTTCAGATTTTTCACCCCAAAAATTCCGCTTTTTTCCGCGGATTTCAGAAATATGTAACAGGGATGCCGCGGACACACTATAGCGCTTAAAATACACAAAAAATCGGCGACGGGATGCTAAAAAATGGAGCTTACGCGTGCTGCAGGACGCGTAATTTTCGTCGAAGAACCGCAATAAAGGCAAATTTCGTTAAAAAATCGCGAAATAACGAATATTTTCCCGCTAATTTCGTCAAAAAAATCACGAAAAAATGGCTAATTTTGTTACAAAATCCCGAAAAAATGACGTTTTGTCCAAAAACCGTGATAAAACGGAAAATTTTGTCGAAACATTAGCGAAAAACGGTAAATTTTATCAAAAAACGGTACTTTTCTTTAAAAGATTGCGAAAAAACAGAACATTTCGTCAAAAGATCGCGAAAAAACGGTACATTTCGTCAACGAATCACAAAAAAGGAAATTTCACAAAAAAAATCGTTAAATAACGAATAACTTCCCGCAAATTTCGTCAAAAGATTCGCAAAAAAATGGCTAATTTTGTTACAAAATCCCGAATAACAGGCAATTTCTTCAAAAAATCGCGTAAAAACGACAAATTTCGTCCAAAAATCGCGATAAAACGGCAAATTTTGTCAAAAGATTCGCGAAAAACTACAACTTTCAACAAAAAATCGTGATAAAATGGTAACTTTCATCAAAATATCGCGAAAAACCGGCACATTTCGTCAAAAGATCGCGAAAAACCATCACATTTCGTCAAAAGATCGCGAAAAAAACGACAAATTTTGCCAAAAGATCGCAAAAAACGGCAAATTTTGTCGAAAAATCGCTTTAAAACGTAATTTTCGTCAAAGGGGCAAGAAAAGAAAGTTAATGCCTGGTGGATAGAATTTTTCTGTTCCAAAAACTAACTTTCCTGCTTCCAAATTATTCTTTTTGCTGCTCCAAAAACAGATTTTCCTGCTTCACAATCTTTTTTTGATTGTTCCAAATCTTTCTCAGTGAATTAACTTCTGAATTCTAACACCTATTCATTAAACAAAAAGTACCCCCTTACTTGTGGTGCAATTTTTCATTCGCGCGTGTGATCAAAATGTGGTGCAATTTTTCATTCACGCGTATTTTCAGTCTTTTTGCTTTTTTGCAGTTCCCATCCCTGGGTAACACAAATTAATCTCTGAAAATGAAACATTTGAAGCTATTGAAAAAATTAGTATCTCGAAAAGTATTTGCTAAATAATTCTTAGACAAGCTGTGTTAGAAAGGTTAAAAATTGTATGCATATATATTTTTTAAATACAAACTTCAAATTTAATGACTAAGCTGTTTTTCAAATATTAAATTAAAAAATTATCAAATTTCACAATGAAATACAATGGCAAAACCTTCACAAGTTAAAAGATAATGATAATGACAATGTCTCTTGATGTATATACTGGCTGTAACATGAATCACAAATTATAGTAACTTTATTATTTTGTTTTAAATATAAAAGTGAATCATTTTGTCACGGGTGCATGATTTTTATTTAATTCTTAACAAATACTAGATGTACCATCTCTTTTTAGTTTTAAATATAACTAGTAGTTCGCCACGAACGTGGACCTCGCGATTTTTTTTTTGACGTAAGTGTAGTACCGACTGGCATGATTGCTGACCCGTTTGTACGGACAGTATTTACTTTTACATATGGACACGTTAAAAAAATGCTGTAATAGTACAAATGCCGAAATTTAATGGAAAATTACCAGAACTGAAAATAAATACAAGCTAAACAGATAGTAACTATTCATTTGTAGAACTGTTTGTTACTGTTGCAGCAAAAAGATTCTCCAGTCTTCGTTCTTCACCTATTCTTAGCTGCAATAGTTTCATTTTTTTTATTTTTTCTAATCTTATAAAATCAAAACCTGGGTCAAACATTATATCTGTGAGCCGTTTACATCTTGAAAGAGCGACATATGAACAACCGGCCGCCAGTTCTTTTGCGCCAATGTCCACCACTACTTTATCCAAAGTCAGGCCTTGTGATTTGTGTACAGTTATGGCCCATGCAAGCGACAATGGAAACTGTGTGCGAGAGCACGAAACTTGGCCAGTCTTCCACGACCGGGTCATAGGTGGAATGGGAACCAAACCGTTTATATGCGGACCGGTATATTTGTCGAACTGTACACAAATCACAATTGGCATGTCATGTGGTGGAGCTGAACCTGGTTCGAATACAATGTCGCGCACATAGCCCAGAGCACCATTTACCAGTCCTTTATTGACCCATAAATTTGATTTAAGCATCACCCTGCTGCCTATTGCCAAATAAAGTATTTTTTCGAGTCCTTGCGCGACATCACTTTCAGCTTTGGCAGCAGTATCGTTGTTGTGTTTGGAAGTAATTTTTGCGACAGGGCTGTTTAAAGACTCTAGTTTGGCAATATTGTACGCAGAAACCGCTTCGTTAAATGGTATTAATCTCAACGCGTCCTCAAATGTGGCGATTTCAACATTCCCAAGTACGGATTTTTCACGAGTCATCAGTGTCAGGATATATGCTCTGTGGTCTCATCACTGTACATTAGGGTGGGCCGAAAAAAACTTTTTTTCGATTTTCGATGATGGCGGGTGCGGAAAAGTGGCCACTGGTGGCACTCATTTCATACAAAAAATTTGAGATTTTTTGGACATTTCCTTACCCTGCCGCAAAAGGCTTGAAATTTTGCAAAAATGTTCATTTTTGAACTTTTTCGAAAAAAATTTAAATTGTTAAATTAAATTTATTTTGGTTGTATTTACTTGAAAAGGCATATTTAATGTACCAAATGTTTAAATAAGATCTGATCATGCATTATTTAATATTTATGTGCATTATAACTTAGGCTATTTTTATAGCTTTTTCGCGCATAACAGGCAAAAGTTGTATTTGTTTGAATCGATCGTTAGTTTCTATATTATTTATGTTCCTTGGTCTTCTTTATATTTTTTCTATGTGTCAAACGTCATATATTTAGGGAAAAGACAGCAGTATACTTCAAAAACAAATCTGGAAGATGAGAAAGTGGTGAAGCAGGAGTCTAGGCGAGCGCAATGACTCGGCGTAATACTCAGGGAGTGAAGGACGAAATAGTTGAGAGCCAAAATGCGATAAAGGATTCTTATTATTTATCCTTGCTCATTTACTTGCGACATTTGTTGAGTGTTAACGTGAAACCCTTTTGTAGTGATTATATAGTGCTTTTGGGGTCATTTAATGTGCCATTATAGTGTTTTGTGCGTTTTATTACGACGAGCTTAGAAATGGCTAGTATATAGGGCCATGACAATGCAAAGACACGCGATACCGTGAAAAGTAACTTTTTGGGGGCATCATGCACATTGAAAGAATTGCAATTGCCAACCTATGCTGATAATCATGCGCCACTACTACTGGTTGCTTCACCATGTAGAAGTTGTAACAGCAGATGATACGAATCTCATCATCGATAAAAACAAAGTCAGAAGAGAGAAATAGAAACTTGGAAAGAAGATACAGGCAGAAGTTACTGAAAGAAGGAAAATTAAAAGCATATTTTTTGATGGTAGAAAGGATAAAAGTATATTAAGAAGAAGAAAACTAACAAGCGGCACCGTCGAAAGAAAGGCGAGGAACACATCACCGTGTTGTTTGAACCTGGTTAGGAATACTCGGGTCACTTGATACCTCGTTCCGTTACCTTGATACCTCGTCAGTTCAGAAAAGTCTAACTTGTGGTGACTTGGAAGATTGTATAATGATTTTACTATTTCTTTTCCGTGACCGGAACGCGGTGATGTGTTCCTCGCCTTTCTCTCGACGGTGCCGCTTGTTATTTTTCTTCCTCTTAATATACTTTTATCCTTTCTACCATCAAAAAATATGCTTTTAATTTTCCTTCTTTCAATAACTTCTTCTGCCTGTATCTTCTTTCCAAGTTTCTATTTCTCTCTTCTGACTTTGTTTTTATAGATGACGAGATTCGTATCATCTGCTGTCACAACTTCTACATGGTGAAGCAGCCAGTAATAGTGGCGCATGATTATCAGCGTATGTTGGCAATTGCAATTCTTTCAATATGCATGATGCCCCCAAAAAGTTACTTTTCACGCTATTGCGTGTCTTTGCATTGTCATGGCCTTTTATACTAGTCATTTCTAAGCTCATTGTAATAAAACGCACAAAACACTATAATGGCACATTAAACACCCAAAAAGCACTATATAATCACTACAAAAAGGTTTCATGTTAACACTGAACAAATGTCTCAGGTTACTGAGCAAGGGTAAATAATAAGAATCCTTTATCGTATTTTGGCTCTCAGCTATTTCGTCCTTCACTCCCTGAGTATTATGATGAGTCATTGCGCACGCTTAGAGTCCTGCTTCACCACTTTCTCACCTTCTAGATTTGTTTTTGAAGTATACTGCTGTCTTTTCCCCAAACATATGACGTTTGACACATAGAAAAAATATAAAGAACACCAAGGGACATAAATAGTACAGAAACTAACGACCGATTCAAAGAAATACAACTTTTGCCTGTTATTCGCGAAAAAGATATAAAAAAATCCTAAGTTATAATAAACATAGTTATTAAATAATGCATGATCAGATATTATTTAAACATTTGGTACATTAAATATGCCTTTTCAAGTAAATACAACCAAAATAAATTTAATTTAACATTTTTAAATTTTTTTCGAAAAAAGTTCAAAAACGAACATTTTTGCAAAATTTCAAGCCGTTTGCGGCAGGGTAAGGAAATGTCCAAAAAATCTCAAATTTTTTGTATGAACTGAGTGCCACCAGTGGCCACTTTTCCGCACCCGCCATAATCGAAAATCGAAAAAAAGTTTTTTTCGGCCCACCCTACTGTACATGCATGTGGAAATAAGCTAAGTCTGGAGGAGCTCTATATAACCTGTTTTATTTGCCTTTTATTTAAGATATGATCGAACTTTTCCATTATTTATATTCTATAATCCAGTCTTTAAATTCATCTTACTTTTATTTACAATAGACGAATGTTTCAGCTCACGGCATCTTTGTTTTGCTTCTGGCTCACTAGCTTTTCTCATATTTAGCCGGAAACCGCTTTAGTACAAGTGATCCTTAATAGATGGCATAAGCAGCTCTATTTGATCACGGTCATTAGTGTTATTACTACGCATGACCGGAAGTGTACGGTGAGAACCGGCAGTAGAGGGAGCTGGTGATGCATGCGTAGAATCCTTTTCTGCGTGACTGTATCGTATATATACCGAGAGTTCGTTGACCTCAAGGGCAGTTGACTTTCTCCCTTCAGTCGTGAGACGTTGGTGGAGCTTGCTTTTAAGATGCTGTTTGAAGGACTTCGTATTTTTAACCTAGTTCGTTTAATACCCGGTGAAACTTCTGTTTTCTGACTTTTAAATTAAACAAGTCGCTGGTAGACTATAGAATTTTAAAGACAGTTTTTTCTTGGAGCTCGTTTGTTAATTTAAAAGCCGTGGCATGTTTTAGTTTTGCTGGAATGACTCATTGGGAAATACCTATGTAATTCAACAATAACTGATATCCCTTTTGATGTCCATATGATGTGGTCCAGCTTTAAAAAGTTTGTCATTTGTCAAGCCCGGTGTTTTCATACGACTCCGAAGGAAGAGGATGTTGGACTTGTCTTTTGAAGATATCGTGGATGATGTTTTGGTTTCTCCGTTGACGTGCTATTCTGGCAGCTGAGGTATTTAAATTGGTTCTTTCAGGTTGCCATGTTTTCACACTTATAGTTTTATTTTATTAAACATTGAATTAAAAATAAGTTTTTCAGTTTGAGCTCCGGGGTAAATATACTTTATTATTATGAAATGTCTTTTGCTTAAGTTATATTTTGTTAATGCAATTAAATGGATTAAGTCAACTATTGTTATTGGAATGAAAGAATTAATCGATAATGTTTAAATGAAATTTTAATTATATTTTATATAAATTATATTAAATTGTTGACTATATACATAGATATATTTTATCTCTGCTTTTAAATAAATATCTTTGTTTAATTTAATTTACTGTCTTTATTTTTTCACCACTACATATTTTATTTCAGGTTTAATCAATAGATTTAATACTCTAATACAGCTTCTAAATTACAATAGCATTATCTTTAAATCAACCGGATATGTGTTAGGCTATGTCGGAAGGTCAGCTTATGTTTAACCTTTCACTGTGTGAGTTAAACTCTGCTTATAGATCGGGTATTACTAATGTAATATCCGACAATCAGCACTCTCCAATCAGCCAGAGTAGACTGTCCCACACTTAAACGATCCAAATGCTCCTAAAAACATCTTGGTTTTCGTCTTGCCTATGAGCAGTTCGTAGTACTATACATCGATTAATTGATTTAAATAATAGTTGGCAAGTCAGAATGCGTGGAAATGTATCCATTTCCATAAAATGGACGATCCATCACTGGTGGCAACTGTTTGATATCCCCTAAAAGATACAAACACATGCCACCAAATGGGACTTGAGCATTATAGAGTTTTGCTTCACGACATCTCAGGTCTATTTTATGAAAAATGTGTTTTTTGCCCCAAGTTAAATTGTAGTTATCAACGCGTGTTGACAGCGCTATTGATTGCCCCAGGATAACAGGTACGCTTTGTAGTATTACCTTCTGCGCGACTGCCCCATACCCCAATGTTAAACGAATGGAGACAGATGCAGTTCTTCACCGTTAGATGGCGCAGTTGTTTTCTACCATGTTTACCGAGAAAGCAAACTTTACAGTGAAGTAATGTATTTATTAATGTATTTACATTGATTTTAAGTTAAAGACCGTTAATTAACCAATTTTGATGCCCAACGAACTTAAAAATTGTGTTGATGAGTACTACACACATATTAAATTTCAGCTCAATTAGAGCAACGGTTCAAGAGTTATCGCATTACAAGCATACATACAAAAAATGTGTTTTTGCCCCAAGTTAAATTGTAGACCTTGCTCGCTCCGCTCGCTCGGTCAAATATATATATATGCTTTTTAATTGAAAATGGATTAAAAATTTATATATTAAGTAAGTGAAATTAATGCATTATAAATGATGTTTTTTCAAACTGTAGTCTCAGCATTGCATAATTTAAAATTTCACATCATTCAACAGGGAAAATGTATTTTCAAATGTAAAGTGTTTTAGAACTATATTTCAATTTACTGATTTTTATTATATTTAAACTAAATTGTTCAGTTACGGAATAATAGTATACAAATATTTGTATCAAGTATTTAAAGTTTTAAGGAAAAACAATGATTCCTATCCACTATCCTAGGATGACCATTTACACTAGCTCTCTAATATTATTACTAATAAAATAACTGATTTTTTTTTATATAATCATAAATGTAGTCAAAGGTTTTTTACTGTAATTGAATTCGTGATTAAAAATTTTAAATTATTTCAAAGGTGAAAAAAAAATTCTTTTGCCTATGTATGTAGGGATCTATTTCAGAAAAATTTGGATGCTTTAGAGGACCTCTCACAATTTTTTATTTTGTAAGTAGGACCTTTTTATAAATTTTTCGCCTCCTAAAACAGAATTGTTCATCTTAAAAATTTATCTTTCACAAAATTTTCTATTTCCAGGTCAAATCCTTCACAGATATTTAATCATTTTAAAATAAAATCTGATCTGGCTCAAAATAGCTAAAACCACTATTGAATCTATTATCTGGCTATTTCTTTTACATAAAAAAATCTTGTTAAAAAAAAAAAAAAAAAAAATCTTAATTTAATGTGAATTTTAAATTTACTAAGCTAAGATTCAATTTTTTTTTGTGTGATCTTCCAAAGAGTAAAATTTTGCATTCTGAAGAACTCGTGTTTTTTTTTTTTTTTTTTTTTTTTTTTTCACGCATCCCTTCTTCAACTTTTTGTTTACAGGATTCATACTCATCAGGGGATCATGTGATTCCTTGGAAATTCAGGGGATAAGTTTTTGGTTCTAATCAGAGGAATCTCAGGAGATAATACAAAATATTTCCCAAACCTGGAAAATACTGGCTAAATGACTGGCTACTCTGGGAAAATGAGGCATTTGCTGCCATCTACATCTTGTATGATATGAGATTTGTCGGCATCCATGTCACTAGACACACCTTCTAACATTGTGAAGTTTGACAATAGTTCAAGAAGAACTTTAGAAAAATGAAGCACATTTTTAAATTGATATTAGCCTGTGTAGTCTTAATATTGTTCATGATGCTTCACAAAGAGGTATTAAAATATTAGATATATTACCATAGTTTTTACCCACTTGGAAAATTTACATTCTGTTATAGGTACTAAAATCATAAAATGGAAATTAAATTCTTGCAGCAAGCTATGAAGTTTCTAAAGACAATTGCGCAAGGCATACAGTCTTAATCTATGTTTTACACAAATTAATGTTTTTCTTTTAAAGTCTTGTTCATATTGTTTATATAGGTGATATATAAACTTTATTTTTGTGATTACCTTGCTTTTACTTTGAAAAAAATGGGGGTTTCATGATACTGGTTTAAAACATGCCATGAATTGTTGACATGGGAACATTGTATATCCTGAAAAATACATCAGGGGATTCTCAGGTGATTTTTTTTCTTCAAAAATGAGTTTGAACCCTGATATAGCATCTTGTTTATTTTTTAGATACTTTATAACAATGTTACAGAGTCTCCCCCAGGTTTAAAAAGGGGCAGGCGCAACTGTTCTGAAAAAGGCACTTTTATAGACTTAGAAATATAGAAATTTCGGTAAAGAATCCAGAAAAAAATCTAAAAATTTCGTTAAAAAATTAAAAAAAACAAAAGAATAAAAGGTAAATTTTGTTAAAAGATCGCGAAGAAACAGCAAATATTGTTAAAAGATCGAGAAAAAAACAGCCGATTTTGTTAAAAGATCGCAAAAAACAGCATATTTTGCTAAAAGATCACAAAAAAATAGCAGATTCTGTTAAAAAATCGCGAAAAAAAAGATTTTGCTAAAAAAATTGCAAAAAAAAAAAAAATTTCGTGAAGATTGCAAAAAAAACAGCAAATTTTGTTAAAAAATGGCAAATTTCTTCAAAAAATCTAAAAAACCACAATTTCGGAACGTTTAAACACACACAAAAAAAAAAAAAAGGAGCGCAAAAAGAGAAAGCATAGTTGCATTTTGTTGCACGAAATCTGCCGTTTTTTCGGGAGATTGTGACGAATTTTCCATTTTATTGCGATTTTTGGGAAAAAATTGCCTTTTTTTTTTTTTTTTTTTTTTTTTTTTTTTGCAAATCTCTTGATGAAATTTGCCGTTTTATCACGATTTTTTGACGAAAGTTACCGTTTTTCGTGATCTTTTGGCGAAATTTTCCGTTTTTCGCGAATCATTTGACAAAACTCTACATTTTATCGCGATTTTTGGACGAAATTTTTTTTTTTTTTTTTTCATGATCTTTTGAGGATTTTTTGACAAAATTAGCCATTTTTTTCGCAAATCTTGCCAGAAATTAGTCGTCATTTCGCAAGTTTTTAACGAAATTTGCCGTTTTTTTTTTTTTTTTTTTTTTTTACGATATTACGCGTTGTGCCGCCAATTTTTTGCGTAGTTTACTTGCTGTAGTACATCCTAATCGTCACTGAAAGATTGCGTTTTTTCAGGTGTGGGGCGAGAAGGGTGCTATTTTTTTAAATTGAGCAACAAGAGGGGTGCTAGTTTTTAGATAAGGGGCAAGAGGGGTGCTATTTTTGAAACTAAAGGGCAGGAGGGGCAGAGTGCCCCCCTGAAACCATCTGGGGAAAACTCTGATGTTACATGCATCCGATATAATTTTTTTTATTTATAAAATATATATGCTTATATGTATATATAAATGAATACAAATTCAATTATAGAGATGAATAGAATTGTATTGTACAAATGCATTTCTTTCCTTTTAAAGTATGAACGAATATAAATAAGATATGTTGAAACAAAATGTTGTAAAATATCAATGTATAAATTTTATGTAAATAAAAAAATAAAACTAAAAATCATTTAATATAAGTTAAGATTATTAAAAATCAATTAAAAGAAAGTTGGCAACTCTATATAAAGTGTGTGATTTCTGATTTTTATTGATGTGTATATTAAATTTATCCAAGGTATTTTTTTCTTTTCTCTTTATGTATATTTGAATTTTTATTTTTCAAAGGGAATATACCAGAGAAAAAAAAAGTTCATACTATTCTCGGAGGTAAAAAAGGTAAAGAAGGGGCTTGTCATACCGATCAAGTTTTATCCATTGCCTTATCATCAGATGATAAATTTCTGGTATGCCTTTTTTCCCACGTTATTTCCTTCTTTTAAAGTTATTTACAGATGTTTATTTATTCAAACTTCTTTGATTTTTCATAATTTTGTTTTACATAATTTTTTATTTCCAAGCTTAAAAATAATTTACATAAAAAAGACGCTCATTAACTGTAAATTACATACTTTCTTTTCACTAAAATATATTAAAGACCAGTGGTGTGCAATGTCATCCTTTTTTATTGATACTATGCTTTTTTTTTTCTTTTAATCAATGTCTCTATCTGTAGTATCATTCATTTTTATTTCTCTTTAAATTGTAATTGCATGCACTTTGATACAGGTGCTATCATACATCTTTAGTCAGGGGCTGATGTGGATAAATTCATATTCTAACTTGAATTTCATAGCAATATGTATTTATTCTTTCGATAATACTATTTTAGTGGCAGAGCTGCTGTCAAATTTCATGTAAGGACCTTTTTTCTTACCAGCTTAAATTGTTATATTTTTAGTTTAGAAGTCTAGTTATTTGTGTTACTAGTTTATTAAATTGTTTGTCAAGTTTATCTGCCCCTCATTCTACCCAAATCATAACTTTCTTTAATTATGGTCCAATTTCAATGGAACCTTTCTTGACATTTTTCTCATCATTTGATAACCAACTGAACATTGATATCATATCTTCAACTCTTGAAGACCACTATTTATGAAAGTTCTGAAATTTTGTTGGCCTTTTGCCTGTTTAAACATTCTATCCTTAATTTAGAACCATGTTATTCATAGTTCTTTACCAACTTCTTAATTGCAACTTAATAAACAAGTAGCCTAAATAACTTGTTTTCTAAACTAAAAATATAACAATTTAATCTGGAATGAAAAAGGTCTTTATATGAAATTTGATAGCAGCTCTGCCACTAAAGTAATAAGATCGAAAGCATAAATATATATTGCTATGAAATTAGCACCAGAAGTATTGATCCATTATTGACATTCACAATGAAATTTGCTACCAATTGCTTTCGAAGTTTTGGAATTGCTGTTTTTAAGTTTATCTATTTGAATATCATCTAAGTATTGATTCTAGAACAGCCATACTCAATCTGTGGGCCGCATGTGGCCTCATTTCATGTGTGGCCCGATGCATATAATCATTAATACACATTTATACAATTAATAAGGATGCATATAAAAAATATCAGCTTCAATATTGTTTTATATATTTTCATGGAAAGATAAGTAATATAACACAACAGATTTTAACTGAAAATTGTGTTAGAAACCTTTTCCTTAGTGAAAAGCTCTTTTTCAATGTAGTCCTATTTGATCTACAGTGATGTGCTCATTTTTTAGTCTTTAAAAATAATCAAATGTTATGCCAAACTAAATTTGCACTGTATATTTCTACAATTTATTAAAGAAAACCTCCTTGAATATTCAGCTTGTTATAATATTATGTTTATTATTGTGAATAGCTAATAACTATTTTTTAGGGTTGTATTTTTGTCATAGAAAAAAATTTGCACCAAAAACATTTTACCGTATCAGTTTTAAACAGCAAACTTTGCTACATATTTCTACAGTATTTGCGGTAGAAATCTACTACAAAGTTTATTATTTCAAAAGCAGGATGTTAAATGTTTTTGTAATATTTTTTCTGCGACAAAGGACAAAATATGTGATAATATTGACTTTGTTATATTGAATTGTTAGACTTCGTATGTTATTTTAATTACTTTTTTTAAAACTTTCTTACAAGTGTATTGTGGCCCGCCTAAAGTCTGAAACTTATGCTTGCAGCCCACATGAAAAAGAAAAGGTTGAGTATAGCTGTTCTAGAACTACTGATTTTAAAATTTGGGAATCTATTCTTATTTTAATTGACGTTGTTTTATGCAATGTCGATGTTTATTGATACTCAGATTTTCCAGAATTGTGTATCTCTAGTAAAGAAGGCTAAAATGGAATTGTGAGTGATTAGAAAAAAAATTCTGCTCTAGACAGATTTTTGTCTTTACTGCATTTATTTTGCCGGAGTCATACCTTTTCCCCATTAATGCATAATTTCATTATGTAATTATCACAAATATTACATTTTAAGGCATATCATTTATTGTATTATTTTTTTTAGGCTTCAGGTTGCCGAGCCAAAATTATTAATATCTGGAATCCAGATACAATGGAGCTTCTTAAAACCTTCAGAGGACATAAAGATGCTATAACAGTAAGTTTTATTTGCAAAAATTTAACAATTAACATTGAATTTGTGCTTATTCTTTTTAACTTTTATAAATTTGTTTGTATTGAATTTATGTTTATAAAGGGTATAGCCGGGTTTCATAGCAAAATATGCCCTTGAGTCAACCACATCGAGTCCTACGTGGGTCGATATCCCATAAAAAGAAATTAATTTCTCCCCAGTTTTAAGTTTGTATCTCAAGACTATGGGGGGTAATGACCCTAAATGCCTGTTTTGGAAAAGTGTGCATTGTGATAAAACTACTTCTTCCGCATCCGACCTATTGCTTCCACTAATAATAACCCCGCTGTAATGTACATTGTTGCACATAGATATTTCTGCATCACTACATACACATTTGAAAAACTAATAGTTAGAGAGAATGAAAAAATATTTATAAATATCAAAAGTTCATATTCAATATTCAATTTTTTTTGCACTGAAAGTTATTTGTTAAATAGGGATTATAAATTCGTTAAATCAAAGTATATTTGATACTTTTTGTCAGGACCATAAAAAAAAATTCACTAAATAAAGAAAGCCATTAAATCTCCTTCATTAAATTGGCACTCAACTGTATTGAAATTTTATAACATAAACTGCAAATTATATATTATTTTTTGAAGGATGTTGCAAAATTTTATATTAATACAATAAATAATATTTTTTCCCTATGAAAAACAACAACAACAAAAAAATATGTATGTACCTATATGTATATTCATATATGTATATAATATGAATGCCATAGTAGATATAGTTATTATAATTGATTGTTTTATTTTAGGGTCTTGTCTTTCAAAGATCAAGTCATCAACTTATAAGTGCTTCAAAAGACAGATCCCTCAAGCTCTGGAATCTCGATGAAATGGGATATGTTGAAACAATGTAAGGATATATTTTTCAGATAAAAACTTTTATTTATAGAAATATCATTAACAAATGATTTTATAAATTTATAATTAGCCTGATTATCATCCCATTCACTGTTTTAGTAGGTTAGAAGTTTATATTATAAATATGTACTAATTTTGAAGCTGATGTTATTAGACTGTAACTGGATGTGTGTACATGATAATGATATACTCAAACTTTGTGGTTGCAGGATTTCTTTTTTTTTTTTTTTTTTTTTTTTCTAAGGTTTTTATATAAAGTCAAATCAAACATTGCTGTTAAAAAGTTTAAATGTTCATTTGAATATATCTAAATGTCCTTGCAAAAGGATAAAAAAGTTATATTTAAATAAAACTACAGTAGAGCGTCAGTTATTTGGATACCAATTAACCAGATCAATCTACAACTCAGCTTTTTTTTTTTTTTTTTTTGCTTTCTGTGAAATTTTTGAAGTGTAACTTCTTTAGTCATAGTAGGGTAATTTCAGCTGGATGTCACAGAAGTTAACAGTTAAACAACTATTTCCTAATCCTAAAATAATAAAATCATCAAAAAATGCAAAGAGTGTAAAATCAACTGTCTCTAGAATATTAAGAAGTTTCAATTCTAATATGCGAGAGTTCCACATATGGGTTCCCCCTCATGAAAATTCCCCCTTTCAAAGCAGAAGGCTATCAAGAATTTCTTTTCTCTATCACAGTGATTTTTTTTAAATGTATGTACTGTACAGTGTATCTGTATATACATGTAATAATTTGTATGCATCCTTCAATGTATGATTTTATACTAATTTTGTAAAAATTAAAATTTAAAAAATAAGCTAAAAAAAAAAAAAAAATGTGCCATTTGTAATTTGCTAAAATGTTACTAAAATTGCCGTTCCTAAGCTTAAAAAAGCTTAAAAGGAAGTTAACTAAGAAAACTATCATAGCTGTTTTTTAAAGTTGTCCAATTATCTGGATATTCCATCACATGGATCATTTTCAGTCCCCACTGGTTTGGTGATAATCAATCAGTGCTCTACTGTATCATTTTATCAGAAAGTTGATTTTTTGAATGTCTTCAGAAGAATAAAGTGTGATCTTTTTGACAATTTATTATCTTAAAATAGCAAATAAATTTATTATAATTTGTGCAAATTTCTTCTGTTTTCCTGCCTAATACTTTGACATAGGCTGTCCTGATTTTGTACTCAGTGTTTGCTTTATAACTCTATGTAGTTGTACCACATTACCGAAAGAAAAAAAAAAAAAAGGTTGTGGTGATTGGTATATTTAATGGACACCTTTTGAATAATAAATTCTGGGTACTTTTTTATAACCAGGTGGTTTTTTTTACTAGAGTGTGTATATATTAATTTGCAAGTAAAATATGATACTTTAATGTAATTTTTTTTTTTTTTTAAATTATTATTAAGGTTTGGCCATCAAGATGCAATAACAGATATTGATAGCTTTCATGGTGAAACTGTTGTGACTACAGGTGGTCGTGACAACTCAGCAAGAATATGGAAAATAGTTGAAGAAACTCAATTAGTATTTCAAGCTCATGGGTGATTATAATTTTAATTATATTTTTGTTTGTGAACATTAACTGTAACTCGTTTAAACAACTTTTTTTGGGAGGGGGTGCTTGGCAATGCTTAATCTTTTTATGTATATTCAACTTATGTTATTGAAATTTAATAAATAAGTTAGTAAATCTAGTATAAAATTAATCCATTTATAAAATTTAGATTACATTATTAAGGAACAAAGAAAAATAAATGTTCCTCTAATCAAAGAAAAAAAAAACCCATACAATTATAGATAGAATGAGATTAATATCTTATGCAGCTAAATATGTTTTAATGCATTTTATTGCAAAAATATCACTTATAGTTTACTGTTGAGACCTAAAATGTTTTCAATTTCTGTTTTTTATGTTTCATGATTACTGCCACAAAATACATCCAATTAGCTAGTAATTAGGTAGGTATGTTGCTGGAGTTCCCAGAATTAGCTGTATAGTTTTTGGTTAAATTTGGTTCATCCATTCAAAAATATTGAATTTTTTTCTCATAATGTTTTCCTTAAGTAATTCAGATGATTTTCTAATTTTAACAATCATTGAAAGAAAAATTAGCACATCAGGTTAATTCATTTAAATGTTAAATTATAGCTGATAAAATTTCCCAATTAGTGTCTTAAGTTACTTCGATTCATATTTGTCAATACACATGTCAGAAATTTTAAATTACCAATAAATTTTTTAATGCAATTTTATATATCTGTTTGAAAAATATAAAACATTTTAATTATTCAATTTTGGATTTTTGTCATTCTTGTAATTTTTTTTTTTTTCTTTAATTGTTACCTAGTAACTGTATTTCACAATGTGTGAAAGAAAGAAAATTTATTAAAATAATTCATTGATTGTTACATTTCCAATAATGAAGGATTTTGAAAAAAATTTAAAATATGATGATTAGTATTTGAATGATTGAAGTTCATCGCCATGTCCAACAAATAAGAGTGAATTATGTCAGCCAGGTATCGTTCAGATAGATTAATAGTTAAAAGTATTAAGTCAAGGCTCGAAATGGAAAAATCCATGAACTGTAATGCTATTTCAAAATTACTGTTGACAAAAATCGTTTATGTATTATAGAAAATTTATATCTTATCCATACAAAAACAATTTAAATTAGTTTGAGGTGCCAATACAAAATTTTTTATCTAATATATTTTAATTTTTTAAAAAGTTGTTACACATGTCAGTACTTCAATATTTACATCTTGATTTGATTATAATATTTATTAAAATCAATAATATTTCATTACTCCATTGTACATCAAAACATGCACAATAAGCTATATACATAAAATTGAAATAAAATGTTTTAAAAATTTCATGAATAAAAGATATTTATCATAATTTCACAATTCAGAACAATGTTAGTCATAATTTGACAAACTGGAGCATCGTCCATCATCGCTCAGGTACATTTCAAGCCCTGTATTAAATTCTGTTTCAAAAACTGAAATATATGCCAATATATACCATGATTGAAAATACTCTTGTGCCTTCATTGTTGGTATCTCTTCATTTTGTGATGAATGAAGTAACTTAAGGCCCTACATCAGTAACGCTCCGAGATAGAACGGCTAATGTTATTTCAATGGAAGAAATTTATCGCTTTCATTCCTTTGCATTTTGCTCAAATTTAATAATTTTTGTTGTTTTGAAAACCTGTAGGTTTAAACTATGCACGTCATTCTGAAATTTTATTTGTTTTTTTAATTTTAAGGCGATACAAGTGCGTTATTTTATAGTCTTTACAATTCACTTTTAATGTCTTATTACGAAAAATCTGTTTGACATTTTAAAATTTGGTAAAACAGCATGCAGAGTTTAATTATTTAGCTTTCAGAAAATGTTTTTTATTTTGATTTTTACAAAAATTTAATCTATGCTATTTGTATAAAAAGTTGAAATACTTTGATTTAAAATAGTAGAAAATGGTGTTTAACTCCGCCTTTAAAAGGGAGACGCCTTAAAAGTAATTAGGGTGAAAGACGATATGGGTTTACCTCCAGGGAGTCTTACAGGGACGAAGGTGTAAAATCTTGCCTGTGGCTATTAGTAAAATGTTGTTTGCTGGTTTAGGATAAAAAATAAAAAGATCCTTTCCTGAATGCATGATAGTTCGATCAGAAATGAATTTCAGAAATGATGTAAATACATGTTGATTTCAAAAAGTTTGTTTAACTAGGCATTCAATCTCAAATGTACTTTAAAAGCATTATTGATTTCGAATAAAAACACAGTTAACATCTTTATTATTTTTCTTCCATATATTTAAAGTTTAATTTCTAAAAAAGATTCTTTAATTGCGGACAACATCAAAATGAAATATTCGTTAATTTATAAAAAATAATAGAATTAACTTTTTGTCATCTGCAGACGATCTGTTTGCAGACGACAAAGGGAAAAGAAGAAAGGGCAGAAAGAAAATAACAATGGTTCTGACATTAAAAATGAATACATATATTCGCGAATAAATACATTTGTATTAAATTTTTCTTATCATTCTTTTAGACAATTCTTAATGAATTAGTTTAAATGTTCCTTTTCATAAATATTTCATAAATATTTCTATTTTAATCAATAAAAGTTTGCAGTATACCCACTCTAAAATATAAAGTAATTATTATGAAATTCATGATTAAATTGGATAACACTAATTTAAAAAATAGAAATATATTTATTTTGACACTTCTATCGAAAATTATGACTAATTTACAATACTTTAGAAAATATATTCTATTGCGGTAAAATTCACATCCGTAAATGATATATTTATGCTTAATTGTATATAAATTGTCTTTCCTTTGTTTTTCCCTTTCAGAAAGATAAACGAATGATTTTTAAAGTTCTTATACTATTTTAACTAAATAATACGCATATATTCCAAAGCCTGTCATAGTCTAACTGATCTAAGTTTTAGAATAGCGGTTTTTTCAGTCACGCAAAAAGACAAACTCAATTATACTAAACCTATGGAAGATTTTTTAAAAGATACCATATTTTCATTCCAATTTTTAATTATTTTTTTTTCTGCATAGTATAGCTGACGATGGTTTGTATAGAGGCCGCTTTTTACTTTTTTTGATACTGACTGTAGATTTTAAATATGAGGATAATATCACTTTTGAAAACGGTTCCGAAAATGAAACTATCCTGTAAAGAAAATTAAAAAAGTAGAAAAAGGCCTTTGAAGAGATCGCTCTGAGCTATTAAAGGGGAAAAATATTAAAATGCAGACGAGACCTATTTATAAATTTCGACCGTTGGATTATCGTCGAAAGAATTATCATAAGCTAGTAAATTGCTTCGTTTAATTAAAGTTTATATATATATATATATATATATATATATATATATATATATACCCGTAAAATAAATCGAAAAAATAGAAAATGGCCTGCAGACGATAAACTTTTATAAATTTCTTTCATAGCATTAGTTTTAAAGCGAAGGCATTGTTTCGTTTAACAGCAGTAGCCTCTTTAAAATAAATGAAATCGTAAAAGCTATTCAATGTAAGAGAAAAAAAAAATAAAAATAATTTTTTTTTTTTTTTTTAAATGTAGGCGAGATATCTTTATAAATTTCTACAATGGGATTTCGTTTGACTGAAGTAAGTCACTTTAAAATACCTGTAACGAAATCTAAAATTGTAATACCGCCTTTGTACAGAAAGATCTCAGCTGTTCAATATAAAAAAGATTATTAAAATATAGACGAGATATTTCTATAAATTTCTGTGATAGGATTTCGCTTCATTGAAGTAAGCCCCTTTAAAATACCCGTAAAAAATCGAAAAAAATATAAAGAGGTATTTGTACAGAAATATCTCAGAAATTCAATGCTAAAAAAAATATTTTAAAAAATTAAAATGTTGACGAGATATCTTTATAAATTTTTATAATGGGACTTTTCTCTATTCAAGTAAGCCACTTTAAAATACCCGTAAAAAATCGAAAAAATGTAAAAAGGTGTTTGTACAGAGAAATCTCCGATATCTAATGCCCCCCCCCCCCTGAAAAAAAAAGTTTAAAGACAATTAAAATACAAACGAGATATCTTTAAAAATTTCTAAAATGTGATTTAGATCTATTGAAGTAAGTCACTTTAAAATACCCGTAACAAAATCGAAAAGATATAAAACGTTCTTTGTAAAGAAAGATATCAGTTATATGATGGAAAAAAATTACAAATATTAAAATGATCTTTACAAATGACTTTTAAATGATCTTAAAGATATCTTTATAAATTTCTACCATGGGATTTTCCTTGATTGAGGTAATCATCAGTTTATATTTACTTGTAGACGAGATATCTTTATAAATTTCTAACATTCAATGCTAAAAAAATCATTTAAAAATATTAAAATGTAGAAGAGAAAAATATATATTTATATGAACTTCAAAACTTCATAGGATTTCGCTTGATTAAAGTAAGCCCCTTTAAAACTCCCATAACAAAATCAAAAAAATATAAAACGGTCTTTGTATCGAAAGATCTCAGATATCCAATGCCAAAAAAACATTTAAAAATATTTAAATGTAGAAAAGATATCTTTATAAATTTCTACTAAAGGACTTCGCTTGACTGAAGTAGCCTCTTTGAACACCTGTAAACAAAACCAAAAAAGTACAAAACGGTCTTAACACCGAAAAATCTCAGCTATCCAATGACAAAAAAATCATTTAAAAATATTAAAAAGTAGAAGAGATATTTTTATAAATTTCTACCAATGGATTTCACTTGACAGAAGTAGCCTCACTAAAACACCTGTAAACAAAATCAAAAAAGTACAAAACGGTCTTTGTACCGAAAGATCTTAGCTATCTAATGACAAAAAAATCATTTAAAAATATTAAAATGTAGAAGAGATATTTTTATAAATTTCTACCAATGGATTTCACTTGACTGAAGTAGCCCCTTTAAAACACCTGTAAACATATTAAAAAAAAGTACAAAACGGTCTTTGTACCGAATGATCTCAGCTATCCAATGACAAAAAAATCACTTAAAAATATTAAAATGTAGATGAGATATTTTTATAAATTTCTACCAATGGATTTCACTTGACTGAAGTAGCCTCTTTAAAACACCTGTAAACAAAGTCGAAAAAGTACAAAACGGTCTTTGTACCGAAAGATCTTAGCTATACCATAACAACAGAATCATTTAAAAATATTAAAATGTAGACGAGATATTTTTATAAATTTCTACCATTGGAATTCACTTGACTGAAGTAGCTTTTTTAAAATTCCCCTAAACAAAGTCGTAAAAGTACAAAACGGTCTTTGTACCGAAAGATCTTAGCTATCCAATGACAAAAAAAAACATTTAAAAATATTAAAATGTAGTAGAAATATTTTTATAAATTTCTACCATTAGATTTCACTTGACTGAAGTAGCTTTTTAAAAATTCCCCTAAACAAAGTCGTAAAAGTACAAAAAGGTCTTTGTACCGAAAGATCTTAGCTATCCAATGACAAAAAAACATTTAAAAATATTAGAAATGTAGAAGAGATATTTTTATAAATTTTTACCATTGGAATTCACTTTACTGAAGTAGCCTCACTAAAACACCTGTAAACAAAATCAAAAAAGTACAAAACGGTCTTTGCACCGAAAGATCTCAGCTATCCAATGACAAAAAAATCATTTAAAAATATTAAAATGTAGAAGAGATATTTTTATAAATTTCTACCAATGGATTTCACTTGACTGAAATAGCTTTTTTAAAATTCCCATAAACAAAGTCGAAAAAGTACAAAACGGTCTTTGTACAGAAAGATCTGAGATATCGAATGCCAAAAAATATTTTAAAAATATTAAAATGTAGAGGATATATTTTTATAAAGTTCTTCCATTGGATTTCACTTGACTGAAGTAGCTTTTTTAAATTCCCTTAAACAAAGTCGAAAAAGTACAAAACAGTCTTTGTGCCGAAAGATCTGAAATATCCAATGCCCCCCCCCCCCCCCAAAAAAAAAAACAAAACATTTAAAAACATTAAAATGTAGAAGATATTTTTTTTTTATTATTATTATTACTACCATTTGATCTCAGCTATCCAATGACAAAAAAATCACTTAAAAATATTAAAATGTAGAAGAGATATTTTTATAAATTTCTACCAATGGATTTCACTTGACTGAAGTAGCTTTTTTCAAATTATCCAAAACAAAGTCGAAAAAGTACAAAACGGTCTTTTTACCGAAAGATCTGAGATATCGAATGCCAAAAAATCATTTAAAAATCTTTAAAAATAAAAAGATATATTTATAAAATTCCACTATAGGATTTTGCTTGAATGAAGTAGCTTCTTTAAAACACCTCTAAACAAAATCGAAAAAGTATAAAACAGTCTTTGTACCGAAAGATCGCAGCTATCAAATGCCAAAAAAATCATTTAAAAATATTAAAATGTAGAAGAGATATTTTTATAAATTTCTACCATTGGATTTCACTTGACTGAAACAGCTTTCATAAAATTCCCTTAAACAGAGTCGAAAAAGTACAAAACGGTCTTTGCACCGAAAGATCTCAGCCATCCCATGACAAAAAAATCATATAAAAATATTAAAATGTAGAAGAGATATGTTTATAAATTCCTACCATTGGATTTCACTTGACTTAAGTAGCTTTTTTAAAAATTCCCCTAAACAAAGTCGAAAAAGTACAAAACGGTCTTTCTAGAAAAAGATCTAAGCTATCCAGTGACAAAAAAATCAATTAAAAATATTAAAATGTAGAAGAGATATTTTTATAAATTTCTACCATTGCATTTCACTTCACTGAAGTAGCTTTTTTTAAATTCCCCTAAACAGAGTCGAAAAAGTACAAAACGGTCTTTGCAACGAAAGATCTGAGATATCGAATGCCAAATAATAATTAACAGATATTAAAATGTAGAAGAGATATTTTTCTAAATTTTTACCATTAGATTTCACTTCACTGAAGTAGCTTTTTTTAAATTCCCCTAAACAAAGTCAAAAAAGTACAAAACGGTCTTTGTAACAAAAGATCTGAGATATCGAATGCCAAATAATAATTTACAAATATTAAAATGTAGAAGAGATATTTTTATAAATTTCTACCATTGGATTTCACTTCGCTGAAGTAGATTTTTTAAAATTCCCTTAAACAGAGTCGAAAAAGTACAAAACGGTCTTTGCACAGAAAGATCTCAGCCATCCCATGACAAAAAAATCATTTAAAAATATTAAAATGTAGAAGAGATATTTTTATAAATTCCTACCATTGGCTTTCATTTGACTGAAGTAGCCTCTTTAAAACACCTGTAAACAAAATCAAAAAAGTACAAAACGGTCTTTGTACCAAAATATCTGAGATATCGAATGACAAATATATTAATTTATAAATATTAAAATGTAGAAGAGATATTTTTATAAATTTCTACCATTGGATTTCACTTGACTGTAGTAGCTTTTTTAAAATTCATCTAAACAAAGTCGAAAATGTAAAAGACGGTCTTTGTACAGGAAGATCTATGTTATCCAATGACAAAAAAATCATTTAAAAATATTCAAAAGTAGAAGAGATATTTTTATAAATTTCTACCATTGGATCTCTTCCATAAGATTAGCATTAGCGAATGAGTCTTTTTGCTTGAATGAAGTAGTCTCTTAATGATTTAATGTAAACGATATCTCAATTTCCAGTTTTTTCGAGCAAAATGTTGTGACATCCTAGTTTCCCCCTCGTCCCCCTTAAAAAATAATAATTCATTTTTAATTATTGCCGCTATTAGAGGAACTCAAACTTTTTATTTTACTCATAACTTTAGATGCCGTGTGGGCGATAAACAATTTTCTGTTGTAAACTTCTTGCTGAGTTTTGTTCACCTAGACCATAGGTTCCCAACCTTTTCTGGACCACCGCCCCCTTTACAAGAGAAAAAAATGCCAACGCCCCCTTCCCCCCTCCATAATAGTTAATTATACAAAATGTTAAAATATTTGTTGCATATTATCTGCATTTTATCTGTCTATCTGTCTATTAAGAATTACAAAGTATAAGTTAAATAAAACGACCATCAAATGAAGTAAAAAAATGTTTATTAAAAACTGAAAAATAAACAAAAAACCAATAAGAATTTTTAAAAAATTACCAAAATGGTTGGGTGGTTCTCGTTTTCTGTAAGTTCCACGATTTCCTCGTCTAAATATGATGATACTGCTGTATCTGCATTTGTGAAGTTCCTGTTTTCATAAACTGCGAATAATGTGGCAAAGTGGCTGTATTCTCATTCACTACTTAGATTTCATTTGATCAAAAAAAGTTTACACATAGAAGCAGCTATGAGGTTTTTTATTTTAATTAAATTCAACTCATCATCTTCCAATCATCTGATGCCTTATTAAAAATATTTATAAAGTTTAAATTGATTTAATTAAAGATTCTAAACAGGTCTGTCAATCGATGTCATCTTTTTAATGTAATCAGTTTTAGTATATTTTTACACCTGTGTTTTCAATAAAGTATAATACTGAAACAAATATATTGAAAAACGATTCAGACAAATACCTTTAAAAAAACGAATTTCTGTGTGCAGAAGCAAAACAGTTGTAATCATTTGCAAGTCTGACGCAAAATGATAGTGGCAACTGCACTACAAAGTGAAACAATTGTTTCACTTTGTTTTGAAACGATTTTCACTATAAAATTGGCTTAATATCCTGTCATTCAATAAATTGCTTCTTTTCATATTGACTACTATAATACTATAATGAAGCGACGTAAAAAGGTGTTCATTCAACAATTTTGAAACCAAATGTTGATGATGTGTAACAGAATGCACAGAGAGTACATTTAGTACTGCTTGTTTCAAATGTGTTAATTATGATCTTATGATAGCCTGTCGTTGCTTGAGCAACATCAGTAGCAAGATATTATGAAAAGGACTCTTGGACTTCATGGTATTAAATATCAATTCTTTCTTCGTATTAGTTTCCAAATTTTTAGCAAATAATAACTCTTGATCTTTTTTTTCTTTTATGAGCTTTTGTTATTTGGTAACGCTGATCCATCGAGTTGAATGGAAAATTTGCAGGTCTTTAAATAACAGCATTTTTCAATGCTTTTAGCCTATTCCTCTTTGTACCGAATTATTACTCAGGATTTTTTTCTGTTGATATTAGACGGTTTTTTATGATGATGTTTTCATTATCTCTCTGACTACTGGCAAGATTAATTTCTCGCCGACAGTATGCAATTTTAATATTTTTGTTATTAAAATTATAATGATATATGAGGCTCGTAGTCCGTCATCTTCTTGTTTAAAAGATGACTTAAAAAGGTATGATATAATTGACTGTTTAAAATTTTTCTTTTTCAGTCTTTGAACTGGTCAAATGTGGCAATCCAAAAACTTTCTTCCATCTCATACATGTTAATAACTTCAAAATTCGCTATCACAGAATCAAAATTAAATGACAATCTATGTCAATCGTAAAGATTCTAATGGTATTAAATTCCTTGCATTAGTTCTTGAAATAGGACTACTGCATCAATTTATAACAGAGAATACCTGAATTTAGATTTTTTTTGTAAATTCCGTGCATTAGTTGTTGAGATAGAGCGCCTATAAAATTTATATCACATACAGACAGATGAGCTAACAGACAGATTCACAGACAGACATTTTGTAAAAACATATTTTAGGCACCTCTGACCCCTAAAACGCGTAAATCCATTAAAATCCGGAACTCGAAAATTTTCACGAATCTAATACTTTCGTCTTGTAAAGATAAAAGAAAATAAAAATAGGAGATAGCTTTATCTTTTCTATCTGCACGCATTTATTCAAATGCTCTTGTAACCTAGAAGGTTTCATGGCTTCATTTGAAAATACTTCTTCTCAAACGAAGCGCATAGGTAATGACTGGTTTATAGAAGAGTACCTAGATCCATATTTCAATTACTCAATACTGTACAGTTGGCATTTCTTCTTCGATTAAGATATTTTGAAACATAAAAATTTTACCTATATAAATTTAAATAAATTTACTTTTGAACAAATTTATAGATATAACAATTTTTATCACTTTCACTACGGTTAAACAAATTTCTTGAACTGATTCAAATCACGGGTTTAAAAATCTCTTTTCAAGTCAAATCTTTGTCGTCATGCTTCAGAATTTTACAAAATACAGGTTTATAAAAAAATAATTATGTTTAAAATTTTTAGCCAGCCAATTATCGCGAATGTTTTACTCCACAATTTTTAAAGTCATAATAATTTTAAATTCAAGTCATAGCCCTTGTTTGAGTTCCGAGGCTATTTTTATATTAGTAAAATAAATTCAACTTCCCCCCCCCTCAGATTTAGGTTCCTCTGTATAAATTTCCATAAGGTGCAGTTAAGGATTTTGTCTCGGACTTGGCAATCTAGAGAAGATCAACTATTTTCATTATATTAGTTCTTAAATAAATAGGTATGCAATCACCGCCCCCCTCAATGGTCCTAACGCCCCCCATTTTTCTCTAGACTCGCTACCGCCCCCTTGGAAGGCTCCAGCGCCCACTGGGGGGCGGTACCGCCCCCGTTGGGAACCTATGACCTAGACGAAACTTTCTACGCATCATCCAGTAACCCTTTCGCGGCTGACCCCACCTCTTTTGCATCAGAAAAAGTTGTGTGTTGTGCTTAAAGCTTCACCTATTTCCCAATGTGATCGCGCCTTAATGTTTCAAATTTTCTTAATATCTAAATGAACTATAATCATAGTACATATACATATTTTTCAATAAGTCGTAGTTATACCTGCGAACTATTCATGATAAAAAATAGGGAAACTGTCAAAATCTAAAAAAATTATTTTAAAATCGAAAAATGTATTATCATATAAATTTTCTCTTGAATACAGGGATGTAAGACCTGCGCCAATTGCGCCAGACTGCGCCAAAACCGCTTTCTTGCGCCAAACTGCTACAAAACAGCTATTTTTTTCAATTTTGCGCCAAACTTGCGCCAAAAGGCACTTAGTGCCAAAACGAAATTTAGCGCGATTTCGTCGATCCAGGAAACAACAACAAATAACTTTTTTTAGGCTGTTAATTTCGTCGAAAAACAAAAAAACATTGCAAAAGATCTCGAAAAACGCGCAAATTTCGCCGAAAAATTGCGAAAAACACGCGATGTTTTGTGGAGTTTTAACGTGTCTCCGCAAACGACCGGAAGTTGTTTTTCCCTCGAGTCACCGTACCTTCATTTTCATTGCAGCTGATCGCAGAGTTCGGAGCGTGACGTCATGTGATGTCACGCCGCGCGCTTTTGGGGAGAAAGCTGCTTCAATATGTTTATTCCCAATTAATCGGAGTTCGCCTCTTACGTCAGGGGTAATTCTCGTCCGAAATTTCCGAAAATTTAAGGCATCCTCTTTCGAAAATTTGGAATTAGGTTATCAGTTCCACATAGCTGCCAACTTCTACGGTTTTGCGCACGGAAAGAACAATCGCGGAGAAAAGCAAATTTCGTGAAAGGATCGCCGAAAACGCGCACATTTCGTCAATATTTCGCGGAAAAACAACGATTTCGTCAATGTCTTTGTCAATGAATTTTGTCAAAAGATCGCTGAAAAACGCGAATTTCTTTTGCGGATCGCGGTAAAAACGGCAATTTCACCAAATATCTCAGATAAACGCTGATTTCGTCTCGAAGCCGCGGAAAAACATCGATTTCGTTAAAAGATCGCGGGAAAAAACGCCGTTTTGATAAAAGATCGCTTAAAAGTAATTTGTCAAAGGGTCATTGAACAAAAAAAGGCCGATTTCATCAAAAGTTCACGGAAAAAACGCCGATTTCGTCAAGAGATCGCGGAGTTTAAAACGCCGCTTTCGAGAAAAGATCGCTCAAAAATGCAAATTTTTTTCTAAAAATCATCGAAAAAAAACGCAGTTTTCATTAAAAAAAAAAACACCACGGGAAACGCCGATTTTGTCAAAAGATCGCAAAAAACCGCTGATTTTGACAAAAGATCGCAATAAATTGCCGTTTTTGCTAATATCGCAGATAAATCGCTGATTTATCTGCGGAAAACGTCGATTCCGGAAGAAGATTGCGGAAAACGCCGATTTAGTCTGAAGATAGCGGATAAAACCTCCCTCCCAAAGGGGTAACTCGTGGATTACCCCCCCCTCCCCGATTTCCGAAAATTAAAATTTCATCCAGAATCAGCCCTGCTTCATACACTTTTTGATGGTAAAATAATAAAAATTCCACAGACATCGCTGAAAAACGCGAATTTCCTCTGCGGATCGCGAAAAACGGCAATTTTATCAAATATCTGCAAAAGCACTGATTTCGTCTGAAAACTGCTTGAAAACGTCTATTTCTTCTAAAGATTGCGGATATAATGCCGATTTTGTTAAAATATCGCTGAAAAAAACGCCGTTTTGGATAAAAGATCGCTTAAAAATATTTTGCCAAAAGAATATTGGAAAAAAAATGGCGATTTCAGCAAAAGATCACGGAACAAACGCCGATTTTGTCAAAAGATCGCGGGGATAAAACGCCGTTTCCGAGAAAAGATCGCGTAAAAATGCAAATTATGTCTAAAAATCGCCGAACAAACGCCGATTTTATTAAAAAAAAAAAAAAAAAAAAAAAAAAAAAAACACGGGAGAATTTTGATTTTGTCAAAAGGTCGCGGGAAAACCGCCGATTTCGGCAAAAGATCGCAATAAATCGCCGATTTTGCTAAAATATCGCAGATAAATCGCTGATTTCGTCTGAAGATTGCGGGAAAACGCCGATTTCGTCAGAAGATCACGAATATCCAGCCTTTCCCCGAAAAAAAAAAAAAAAAAAAAAAAAAAAACCCTAGAATTGCCTCTGTTTTATGTATTGTACATATTTTCTGTAAATTAAGTATCTTCCTGTTCTGCGTCTTTCCCGTGTCGATGGTGAACTATTTCACTCCTCGGCGAATCCTGCCGATAGACAGCAAAACTAAAAGCAGAATGAAAGCGCTTATGAAAATCCGCTACAAGTGTGTCAAACGATTACAAGAAAAATAAATAAATTAAAAAAAATAGAATTTTGTCAAAAAAAAATTGCTGTTTTGTCAAAAAATGAACAAATGCAGTCAAAGGAAAACAGTGTTGAATTCAGACACTTTTCTCCGGGAGGGACTTCTGTAGCTCCATGGGGGTCATGATAGAGTTCTTGGGGGGGGGGGGGGAATTGTACTTTTTGATCATTGAAAACCCAAAATCTCAAAATTCCCGGGGGAGGGGGGGGGGTGTCCCTCTGGGCCATCATCTGAATTCAACACTGTAGGAAAAGACCATAAAGTTCGGGGAAAATGCTCGAATTTCGTCAAAAAAAACATAGAAAACACACGAATTTAGTCGAAGCCTCTCAAAAAACATACACGAATTTTGTCAAAGGATCTCGAAAAAATAAAATGTGAATTTTGTCAAAGGATCACTAATTTCGTCACTCTAATTTCACCAATAGATCATGAAAAACACTTGAATTTCATTAATAAATCATGAAAATTTTGTCTATAGTTCGCGAAAAGCTTGCACATTTTATCAAAAAACACTCGAATTTCATCAAAGTATCCCGAGATAAATATGAGTTTTGCTAAAGGATCGTTATTATCAAAAAAGAGTGAACAAAACACAGCCAAAAGATCGTGGAAAAAAACATTAATTTCTGGAAAAGATGGCAAAAAACCCCACAAATTTCTCTAAAGGATTCCGAAAAACAAGTGTATTTCGTCAAAAAATCACAAAAAACATGAAATTTTGTCAAAGGAAATCTAATATTGTCATAAAAAGAACTAAATACGGTCATAAGATCGTGAAAAAAAAAGTTGATTTCTTTAAAAGATCGTGTGAAAAAAACGAGAATTTCATCAAAAGGATCGTAAAATCTGTAATTTTCGTCAAAAGATCTCAGAAAACGTACAAATTTCATCAAAAGGTCGTAAAAAAACCCTGCAAATCTAGTTAAAAAACGAAAAAACAGGGTCAAAAGATTGTGAAAAAGCATGAATTATGTTAAAAGATCGTGAAAAACTCCAAATTTCATCGAAAGGTCTGAAATATGTAAAGAAATTTAATCTGAGTATTTATTCTTTCAAATGAAAATTTTTTTTTCAAGATTTTGTAATTGTTAAGAGTTTATTCACATTAGAATATTTCAATCTGCTCCTAAAATAGCTTTTATTGCTACAAAATTATACTTTTGCTGCTACAAAATCCGATATTTACTGCTACAAAAACTAATTTTTGCTGCTACAAAAATAGATTTTACAGGGATGGGAATTTTCCGCTTTTTGGCGGATATCCGCTTTTTTGTTATTTTGATAAATTTCAGATTTTTCACCCCAAAAATTCCGCTTTTTTCCGCGGATTTCAGAAATATGTAACAGGGATGCCGCGGACACACTATAGCGCTTAAAATACACAAAAAATCGGCGACGGGATGCTAAAAAATGGAGCTTACGCGTGCTGCAGGACGCGTAATTTTCGTCGAAGAACCGCAATAAAGGCAAATTTCGTTAAAAAATCGCGAAATAACGAATATTTTCCCGCTAATTTCGTCAAAAAAATCACGAAAAAATGGCTAATTTTGTTACAAAATCCCGAAAAAATGACGTTTTGTCCAAAAACCGTGATAAAACGGAAAATTTTGTCGAAACATTAGCGAAAAACGGTAAATTTTATCAAAAAACGGTACTTTTCTTTAAAAGATTGCGAAAAAACAGAACATTTCGTCAAAAGATCGCGAAAAAACGGTACATTTCGTCAACGAATCACAAAAAAGGAAATTTCACAAAAAAAATCGTTAAATAACGAATAACTTCCCGCAAATTTCGTCAAAAGATTCGCGAAAAAATGGCTAATTTTGTTACAAAATCCCGAATAACAGGCAATTTCTTCAAAAAATCGCGTAAAAACGACAAATTTCGTCCAAAAATCGCGATAAAACGGCAAATTTTGTCAAAAGATTCGCGAAAAACTACAACTTTCAACAAAAAATCGTGATAAAATGGTAACTTTCATCAAAATATCGCGAAAAACCGGCACATTTCGTCAAAAGATCGCGAAAAACCATCACATTTCGTCAAAAGATCGCGAAAAAAACGACAAATTTTGCCAAAAGATCGCAAAAAACGGCAAATTTTGTCGAAAAATCGCTTTAAAACGTAATTTTCGTCAAAGGGGCAAGAAAAGAAAGTTAATGCCTGGTGGATAGAATTTTTCTGTTCCAAAAACTAACTTTCCTGCTTCCAAATTATTCTTTTTGCTGCTCCAAAAACAGATTTTCCTGCTTCACAATCTTTTTTTGATTGTTCCAAATCTTTCTCAGTGAATTAACTTCTGAATTCTAACACCTATTCATTAAACAAAAAGTACCCCCTTACTTGTGGTGCAATTTTTCATTCGCGCGTGTGATCAAAATGTGGTGCAATTTTTCATTCACGCGTATTTTCAGTCTTTTTGCTTTTTTGCAGTTCCCATCCCTGATTTTACTGCTCCAGAATTCGATTTTTGCTGCTCCAAAGCTGCTACAAAATGGCTTTAGCACACTTTCATCCCTGTGAATATATTTTTGGATTATTTATATATATTCATGCACATAGTTATCAATTAAATTATTAATACTTTCTTTATATATATATATGTATAAACTAAATCAAAATTTCAACAGCTAAGTGTATACAAAAAAAAAAAAAAAAAAAAAAAAAAAAAAAATGTGGATTTTTTTTAAAAATAAGTATATATGTTATTAAAACACAGATGCATTATATGCAGTTCAATCTTAGCTGGTGAGTATATTGTGCAGGATTAAACAGTATCTCTTGTAGAAAAGTAATCTGGAAAATTACTGAAGTCGTTGATAGTAATTGAGGTCGAAATATTGAAAATACTGCAATATCCTTAAAATCCTCTTGTATCTGGTAAAAAAGAAAGGAATAAATTACTTGAAATGCATGTGAAATTCTGATGAATATATTTTGCAGAATAAAAATATTTCTTGAAAAAATAATCCAACTGAAGAGCAAGCACTTGACGAAAAACAGAAATATTTAAAATACAGCTAAGTCATTGAAATCTGTTTGAATGCAATAGGAAAAGGAATTAATCAGTTTTCAATTAGATATAATCAAAATAGAGATGCATATTTCCACGAAAAAGAAGCTGTATTTTCTTTACAATTTTAATTGCCATGTGACTGCGAATGGTGACTGCTAATTTTCACTTTTATTAGGAAAGCAAGAGATACATACATCTGCATCAAGTAATAAATTAATATTAATTTTAATTACTTTAGCTTTGTATTTTACTATGCATTATTAATTTGTTGCGAAGTTAAGTTTAGTTATAATTAGCTTTTTTGTAGTTTGCAAAAATTTTTTAATTCTCCTAGAATATTTAAACAAGTTTAATTTATTTGTTTATTACGGCTGTCTCTAAATAATATATAATATGTAATTATTATCACTTTGCCACAATTATACATAGATAAACTTTATATTTAAGAAAAAAATCATTCTGCTTCATTTTGTCTTTCTATAGGTCTTCTTTAGATAGTGTTTGCGTTTCAAGTCATCAGAGTTTTGTGTCCGGTGGTGATGATGGGTAAGAAAAAACATTATATATTGAACAAAACTATAAAACTTCAAAAATTTATAATAAATTGTCTGTCAAATATTAAATCTTACTTTTTTAACTGGCATAAAATTTGTATACCATTTGTAAAACAATAATTTCATTTTACTAAATCAGGGTTCATACTCATCAGGGAAATGTGGGATTCCTGGGAAAATCAGGCGATAATACAAAAAATTTCCCAACCCTGGGAAAACCTGCCAAAATGACAGTCTTTCAGGGAAATTGGGGCAATTGTTATTGTTTGCTTGCTTTATTATCATATGTAATATCAAAATGTCGTTAATTGTTGATATGGAAAAATTGTACATCCCAGTAAATATATCAGCGGATTATCAGGAGATTTTTTCTTGGAAAATGAGCATGAACCCTGTAAATTGTATTGGAAGTAAATCTTAAGTATATATGGGTTTAAATATTTACACTTTTCTGTAAACTGATATTTCTCTGATAACATACTAAAAGTTAATAAGAAGTATACTGTTTCTGATGTCTGTATAGTATATCATAATTAAGTAAATTAAAATGTAAATAATTAGCTTGTATCATGTTTGTGAAATTGTTCTGAAAATCATTGTTATTTTAAAGGTAAATGACTGTGTATGGGAGAAAAGTATTGCATTTTAATACCCATAATATGTTTTTATATAAATGCAGTGATATTGATTAAATAATGAGCACATTTTTTTCTTTTTTGAACTCCTGTTGTACAAGAGAAAATAAGTTAAAACTGATGTGAATCAATAAGAATTAAAAGCTCTTCCTACAATGTCTTCAAAAATTTTTAAATGTGCTAGGCCTTTTCAAAAGATCTGAGTCTTTCTCATGGGAGTCTGAAACTTTCCATCTCAGAACTGATTTCAGTCTTCAGGAGTCTGTCCAGACTTTTCTCACAGGGTCCTGTTTTTGTGAAATTGTAATTTTTTTTTCTTATATTGTGAAAATTCTAGTCAGAATTTTGTGAATTTTAAATTATCAGTTTCTCCAGGTTCTATTTTTCATGTATAAAAAGTTAAGTAATATGCTCTTTGGTGAGTTGAACTGCTAATTTAAAAGCCAGGTTTTATTATTAAATGATTAAATTTGTGAAAAGTTCAGTTTGAAGTTGTGGATAAAATGTTTTGTGAAGGGTCCTGTTTTAAGATAAATTATTTTGTCAAGGGACCTTTAAAAGATCTAAAAATTTCCTAAACATATCCCTGGTCTTGCAAAATTTTTTGACATAAGTAAATTATACCTTCTTTAAATTAGAGCAGTTCTGTTTATAGAGAGGATCATGATGCATTTAAACTCATTGCTTTTTTAAGAATTGTGATATATTCAAAAGAGTAATTTTGGTTAATTAATCTGATTATTTTTGCAAATATTTCACAAAAAAAAAAAAAAAAAAAAAAAAAAAAAAGATAAATAAATATAACTTCTAGCATATTTAATCAGTTTTAATGAAAAAAACATGTCTAAATTCCATATTAGTATTATCTACAAATTCCACTATATCTTCAGATATTAAAGATAATTATTGAGGTGGATCAATTTCTTGAAAAATAATTTGGTAGATAAAGAGTTAAGTTATTTCTGATTATCTCTAAATATAATGTAAGCATGATTTCTATATTTACTTATACATAAAATACATGTGTATAAAATGCTTGCATGATAAACTATTTTTTGAAACCATTGTAATATTTTTAAAGATTAATACTGTTGTATTTTATTTTAGAACTCTTCTATTCTGGGGTGTAAAGAAAAAGAAACCAATGTCTAAAGTCCTATTAGCTCATGGTAGTGATTCTGAAACAGAAAATCCAAATTGGATTGTTTCATTATGTGCCTTACAAAATACAGATCTTATTGCCTCTGGTAATTTTAAGTTTTCATTTTTTTATTACAATAGTCCCTTAAATGTTCTGATAATATTGTTAAATCTTTGAAAACAATAAATGGATATTTTTGAAATATTTGTTTAATAGTTAAAATAAATAATTTAAGGAAAAAAATAAAGAATAATTTTCAATCAACAATTATCTGTTTGGAGAAGCTTTTAATGAACATTCATTAGATAGTTTAAAAACCTGTATAAATTTGCAATAGTTTCTATAAATAAACTTATTTTTAATTTAATATGCAAATGCACTTTCTCCTCAAATATGTTAAATATCTTCATAATGTAACAGGCTCTCTGAAGTATGTTTATTTTTCAAGTATATTTGCATGTATATAAATTAAAATTATAAGTGTGTTTTTAACAAACAAAACATAATAAAACTTATAATATTACCTATATAAATAGAATGAACATGTAGTTTATACAGGGTGACTCATAAAAGATGGGCAGAACTTTAAGGGGTTATAGTACACTTAAAGACAAATAATATTAAATAGGAGACTAAGGGTCCCAGACGTATTCCCAAGGAGATAGGGAGCATTAAAGTTTAGGGTCCGAAATTTCAAATGATTATAAAAAATGGAAAAATTGGTCGATTCGTTTGCAGTTTTTGCAAAAAATTTTCTTTATGCCAGTATTTTCTTGAAATAAAATTTTAAAGTTCAATTTCAAAAAATGCCGATAGGGGGCGCTTTAGACTTTGTAGTAACAAACAACTATTTTTTAACGTTATTTTTTGTATTTCTTTAAATGATTTCGAAAGCTTAGACTTAAACTTAAATTTTGATCTAAAAATCTGAGTCCTAACGAGTAGTTAAGTAGCGTAAACTGAAATTTGAAATTTGAAACCCTTCTCCCCCCAGAACAAAAATCAGTTATTCCCGATCTTTGTGTCGTAGATTAGGCTCTAACTACTGCCGCGTTTTGCTAAAATTATTCTTTATGTCAGTATTTTCTTGAAAATAAATTTTAAAGAAAATTTTCAAAAAATTCCGATAGAGGGCGCTTTAGACTTTGGAGTAACGAACAACTATTTTATACCGTTATTTTTTGTGTCTCATTAAATGCTTTCTAAAGCTTAGACTTAAATTTTCAGCCCAAAATCTGAATCGTTAGACGTGGTTAAGTTTCTGGGGAGAGGAGTTTGAAATTTCTACTCCTGAGCACAGTTCAGTTTACCATGTCCACACATTGTGTGCTGTGATACGAGGTAAAAAGACACAAATTAGGATTATGTTATCAAAGCATATTTATTAACATGTAATTACAATAAATGTTCAAAATTGTGACCACCAGAGGTTATGCACGCAGAACAACCGCGAAGAATGGAACGGCGAACATTCGCGAAAACATCAGGCTTTTCGAGCACTTCCCCTACAGCGGCGGAAAGTCTGGCGACCAGTTCCTTGGGGGATTCAATGGGTGTCTCATACATAAGAGCCTTCAATTGTCCCCAAAAAAAGAAATCGAGGGGTGAAAGATCTGGCGAGCGAGCAGGCCAAGCAACAGGACCACCTCGACCAATCCATCTGTTCGGAAATGTGATGTCCAGATAGTTGCGGACGTCTCGTACGTAATGGGTTGGCGCTCCATCGTGCTGGAACCACATGACCCGCCGGATGCGTGGAGGAACAACGTTTAACAGGTCTGGCAGCACATGTTGCAGAAATGTGAGGTATGTTTTACCGTTGAGGCGTTCAGGAAGAAGGTACGGTCCGATTAGGTGGTCTCCGAGGATTCCTGCCCAAACATTGATGGAAAAGCGTCTCTGATGAGCATGTGGATACGTAGCATGTGGATTGACATCCGCCCATACATGTGCATTGTGTGTGTTAAATGTACCTTCACGTGTGAAGGTACATTCATCGGTGAAAAGCACAGTTCGTCCAAAATGTGGATTTAGCGCGTTCTGCTGCAGAAACCAGCGGGCGAATTCAATACGATTTGGATAATCCCCTGGAGACAGTTTCTGGACTCGTTGCACATGAAACGGGAGCAAATGTTCATCCTTCAGTACCCTCCAAGTCATGGACTGTGAGGTATCCACCTGCCTAGCCACTGTTCGTGTACTTGTACTTGGCTGCGCCGCTACTACATCCAGAATGGCTTCTGCAACAACTACTGATTCGTCCTTTTTTGCACGACCTGCATTCGACCAGGAAGTGAGAAATGATCCCGTCTCACACAACTGTCTGTGCAAGCGCTCGAAAGTTTTGCGGTTAGGCAACCGCCTGTAGGGAAATCGCTCTCCATACATTCGTTTTGCCTCTGCACCATTTCCATCTGTCGCTCCGTAAATTAAATGCATCTCAGCCTTTTCCTTATTCGTGAAGCGCACCATCTTCTGATTCATTACTACAGCGACTTACACTTGACTCACCGTTCAGTGGTTTTTATGCCTGAATCGTGTCGAAATTTTGCATACGTGTTCTTCTTCTTCCCCATTTGACATTTGCATACTTTCTGTCTCCTTCTTCACCCGGTGACTAGCGTCAGGAATGGAGCTTTAACGTTTGCATGAGCGACGTTTCCAACTGTGCCAGTGCCTTTATGAGTGAATTCCGACTATGCAGTCCTTGACGAAAGTTGTATTTTTGCCTGGTATCACAGCACAGAATCGTTGGGCATGGTTAAGTAGTGCAAACTGAACTATGTTCAGAAGTTGAAATTTGAACCCCCTCCCCTCGCTACTGAACCACACTCAGCGATTCAGATTTTGAGCTGAAAATTTAAGTTTAAGTCTAAGCTTTAGAAAGCATTTAATGAGACACAAAAAATAACGGTATAAAATAGTTGTTCGTTACTCCAAAGTCTAAAGCGCCCTCTATCGGAATTTTTTGAGACTTTTCTTTAAAATTTATTTTCAAGAAAATACTGACATAAAGAATAATTTTAGCAAAACGCGGTAGTAGTTAGAGAATAATCTACGACACAAAGATCGGGAATAACTGATTTTTGTTGTGGGGGGAGAAGGGTTTCAAATTTCAGTTTACGCTACTTAACTACTCGTTAGGACTATGATTTTTAGATCAAAATTTAAGTCTAAGCTTTCGAAATCATTTAAAGAAATACAAAAAATAACGTTAAAAAATAGTTGTTTGTTACTCCAAAGTCTAAAGTGCCCCCTATCGACATTTTTTGAAATTGAACTTTAAAATTTTATTTCAAGAAAATACTGGCATAAAGAAAATTTTTTGCAAAAACCGCAAACGAATCGACCAATTTTTCCATTTTTTATAATCATTTGAAATTTCGGACCCTAAACTTTAATGCCCCCTATCTCCTTGGGAATACGTCTGGGACCCTTAGTCTCCTATTTAATATTATTTGTCTTTAAGTGTACTATAACCCCTTAAAGTTCTGCCCATCTTTTATGAATCACCCTGTATATTATATAAATTTGCTTAATAGAGGTATAATTCTTTGTTTTTTCATGTTTTATGAAATCCCTGACTGTTTAGCCAGTTTTTCTGCAGAAAGACATTTTCAAGGTTTATAGATTTTTAACATTATATTGTTTCTCTTATTATTATAAGATATTATTATAAGATTTGTTTTCACTTTTCATTAACTTTTTTCTTGAAATTTATACATGCTTTTGTCTTGGAACATTAATCTTTATTAATCAAACATTCGGAATCAGTATATTACATAATTTAGTAATAAATGCTGTAACTAGGATAAAGAATGAAACCCAACAGTTAGTATGGCCAAATGTTGTTTTAGGATCATTCTATGGAGCAATAAAAAAGTAACTTTATATGTACAGTGATCATATAATCAAAGTAAAATTATATATTCATTATTCTGTGATAACTTGAGAAATATGCCATAATAAAAAGGGTGATCTGTATATGACCTTTTATATCATGAAGATAGAAATAGTAGAAGGAGAACAAGACGGTGCTTCCACTTTTGCCCCTAGAGTCTTTCCGAGTCTGGCTGGCATTTCTGGCGGTTTGGGAGAAGATGAAATCTGGCGCCCCTTACGTCCCATTAGCAGATTAGTCGAGAGACTAGTCAAACAGGTCATGTGATCGAAAGTCAGTCGATCATCACTAGCGCCACGCCATGCACCAAGCAATACTTTGGGGCTAAGTTCTGTGGGGAAAAGCCTATCTTCTCTGTTCTCCTTCTACTATTTTATCTCCATGTTTGTTATTAAAATTTAACTGCATAAATTATGTTAATAGATAAAGCAGTGTATATTTTATAATGCCTTTATCATAAAAGAGACATATGAAAAGTAGGGTACACGACATTTCGGTCCCTGGCCATTTCGGTCCCGAGACATTTCGGTCCCTTGCCATTTCGGTCCCTTGCTATTTCATTACCGGCCACTTTATAACTTGGTTTCTGATTGATGAAGGCCTACTAAACGCTGTAAACTCAACATTGTTCGGGTTTTTTTAATATTTTTATTCTCCTGTCCCCCTTCCCTCAAATTTTATTCAAAGCTGAATATAATAGTCCAATAAGTTTAATCTATTGTAACTCGTGATAATAAAATCACAGCGAGTTGAAAATTTGATTAAATAATGTTATATAATTTTACACTGTCTTTATTATTATTATTTAACAGAATGAATATTTTAAGTTTTATCATACATTCTTTGTACTAGGTATTTTATCTATACAAAAAACTAAAAGACGTATTTGATTCATTGTTTTAAGACACTTTCTTAGAATCTTTAAATTAGTGATTTCGTAACTAGGCATGCTACGAAAATTTTTTGTTTAAAATAATAAAAATGCTCCAACAACCTTTTTTTAATGTAATAATTATTAGTTGCATTTTTTTTTTTTTTTTTACAGTTTTTTATTTTATGAAGACAATTTTTGTGAATTAATTTTATTGAAAGTGGGCCTATTTCTTTGTAATAAAATGATTATTTTTTAATTTTATATAATAATGTAACTATTATTTTAAATAATTTTATTTTCAATTTTTAACTGACAAAACTAAGCTTTTTTAATTTATCGTTTATTTATTTATTTATTTGCATTACCTTTTCGCTCCCACTTTCACAGAAAAAAAATTGACAATTATTTTAATTTTATTATTGACAATTATTTTAATTTTATTATTCATTGAATTAATAGTTTTAAATTTCAGTAACTTTAAGGCCCCACCAGTGGCCGAGAGGTACAGACCTCTCAACTGGTAGACGGCAGGTGCTGGGTTCGAACCCAATCGCGGCTGTCGGCCTAACCGTTCAGAGTTTTCCTGGTTTTCTTCGAACCTTGCGTAAATACGGGTTAGGTTCCCTTAGAAAGACGCCCACGAAGGACACTACCCCTAGTCCTATATCCCTAGCGTAGATAATCGGACGACAAAATTAAACCAAACCATCAGTAACTTTAAATATAAAATAAATAAACAGGTAAACAATAAGTTTCAGTTTATAACTACTACAAAACATAATGATAAATTGAATATAAAACAGATTATTTATTGAGTTTATTTAAAGTAAAATTCGAAATGCATATTAATAATTTTATCAATTTAATTAAATAAAGATTCATTAAATTAAAAATACACATATTTAATAAAATATTAATTTGATTTTAATTTTAAAATCACTAACTGTTTTGAGATTTAATTTAGGGCAATTATTCATCACCATAAGTTTTTATTCAAAAATTATTATTTATTTCAAAAAAGGAAATTATTATTATTATTATACTTGTTACTTCTAATTAATCGCATTACACTAAAACTTTATGTGGTTTTTAGTTAAAAAACCAGTGTTGAATTCAGACACTTTTCTCCGGGAGGGACTTCTGAGGCTCCGGGGGGGGGGGGGGGGGGGGATTCAATAGAGTCCTGGGGGATTACACTTTTTTACCACTGAAAACACAAAATCTGAAAATTTCCGGGGGGGGGGGGGGGGGGGGGATTGACCAGCCCCTGAATTCAACACTCTAAAACGTTCCTTATAAAATTATGTCAGATATTTCCCGTGCACAAAATTTCAGCTTGCTGGAGAAGGCAAATGTCTGAGGACCGAAAAGTCCTGGGACCGAAATGTCTCGGGACCGAAATGGTGGGACCGAAACGTCCTGCTTCCTGAAAAGTAAGCGCTGATTTAAAATATGAGAAAATATTAAATGAAAATTACATTTAACCCCTTGACTATATCCATAAACAATGCATATGTGGTAATAAACATTGAATATATCATTGACGATGTAGTCAACAGTTAATATATGATACACAATGATAATGAATGTTATGAATGCATTATGGCTCATCATTTATGCAAAATATTGGAAAATAGATGCATAAAAGAAATTGTGACGATTGCCTCAATTATCTAGATTTCTGCATATGCAGATTATACAGAGAAGTCATTAGACCAAATAATTACAATTTCACTATGTATGATTATAGATTTAGTAGTACTAGTATGATATTTATGTTTCATTGTAGGATCCAAAGATGGTTTTATAAGATTATGGAGGAGAGATGATGACACACATACTCTTGTTCCTGTAACAGAAATACCAATGGTAAGGGTTAAATTAAAAGAATTTTTATAGCAAGTACATTTCTGTATTTCAGAGTATTTTCTCTTGTAAATATACCAGCACTCATTAATCTTACATTCAGTTATGGTATATCACATAAAACAGTGTATTCTGTAATTTATATTAAAAAACAAGTGGGTAGATGTGATTGCAGAGAGGGTTTAATTTAATATTTTTTCAAAACAATTTATCTTTTAATTAATAAATCCAAATTGTTAATTTATAATAATTAAATTCTTACATATATGATAGCACCAATAAATTTAATTTAAAAATAAATATAAAAGTAAGTTATTTATTTTAATCAAAAATGTTCAAATCAAATCATTTTTAATAAAATCCAAAATTTTTAATTCTTTGATTTTCCAAAATTAAAAAAAATAGTGGAAATATAAATAAAATTTTAAATTTCTTAAAAAAAATTGTTTAATATTAAATTTAAAATGCTGAATCATTAATAAATTGCAAACGTTTTTTAAGTAGAAAGAAAAATTGAATTTCAAAATCAAAAAATATTATGAATGTCAGATGAACAATGGCTGATAATATAAAGCCTTAAATTGGCCACAATATGAAATTTCTTCTCATTAAAACCATCTTAGGATGAAAATTTCAAATTCCCACATCGGAGATCAAGCTAAGAACCTTCTGTTTACTAGCAAGGTGCTTTTCTCCCAAGCCACGATGTCTACACGCAAGACATTCAAATCAAGCTTATCTTTTTGCATCGCAAAAATGAACAGATGACATTGAAAAAATTAATTTAACTAAAATAAGACTTTTTCATTTTGTGATTTGTTGTGCGACACAAGGTAGTGATGGGCGATTCTGGGAATTTTGAGAATCGATTAAAATCGACATCGTATAAAGTGACATCGATTATAATAAGAATCGATTTCTAAATTCTAGAATCGATACTAAAATCGATATTTCGATATTTTTAGATTTTACACAGATGAGCTCAAAATTAGTAATTCTAAAACTTGGCTAATCAGCAGAGCCGTAACACCTCATACTTCTCACTCCCATTTAGGGAGGCACAGAAGTAAGCTATTACAGCTTTTAGAGTCGAATAATAAGGATTTATCTTTTATTATTTTTAGATACAATTTTAATAATAATATATATTATATTTAACTTTCTTCTTTTTAGAAAGATCTCGGTTAGATAAAAAAAAAAATAAAAGGGAGAAATGATTTGTATATATATATATTTTAATCCGAAACACATGTATTTTCTACATACTCCTTCAACCAAACAAATGGAGCCTTACTTCCTTTAAATGTCATTCTTCTTAAAAATTCGCATATGAATAAAATTTTAAAAGCTCTAAATTTATTCAAAAAATTTTTTTTTCAGTCTTTTTAAGACCTTCTATAAGGGTGTGGGAAACGCAAATATTGTAAATTTTCTTTCAAAATAGCTGTGATGATTTAATTGCACAATCAGCACATGCTAATTATCAGCACATGCTAAAAATTTTCCATTTTTAATTATCCACCAATTTAAAAGCAGAAATTCTGCTTAACCCTTTCCGGCACGGGCAAAATCTGTACTAAAATGAGAAATTATCGACTGACACCGGAATTCACAAACGATTTTTTTAAATATTTTGAATTCCTTAATGTAAGCTTTTATTCTAAAAGCAAAATTTAACTAAAATATTACTGGTGCCGTTTGCAAGTTTGAAATTAAAATTAGGTATCCCAGACTGGGCACAGTATGCCGGAAAGGGTTAAAAAAATATGTGACTAAACTTTTTTTCTCTTTTAAAATATATATCGCCTCATCTCATTTACAGCTTATAAAATATTATTCTTTTTTAACGTTTACCAAATTTTCAGCAGTTAACAGAAAAAAAAAAAAAATGTTGTTTTCATAAGAATAATTAACAGTGAAAAACATACTTTCCTCTGGTTAACAAAGAAATAAAAATACAGCGGAGCGTCGATTATCCGAAGAAGTTGGAAGCGACCTAAGTTCGGATTAATGGATAACTGTACCTTCAATGGTCGGGCAGCGCATAACCTATCATCGGCCACAAATCGGTTAATTCTGCACAAAAAAACCATTTACCTAAATTAACTGTTTACAAGCCGAATTAATATCGCAATGTAATAATAATTTTGTTTTTCTCATATTACAACTTCAAATGTTTTGATTTATGCATACAAATTTAAAAATGTTCTTCTTGAGTATTTTCTCGAATTCCAAAAACATTTAGATTCCTAGTGGTCAAATGTGAGTAATATAGAGAAACGATAAAAACAAAAATTATATTTTTATGTAAATTAAGGAATTTGCATACTCTTTATACCTGTGATAAATGCTTAAACATATTTTTTTTCAAAAGTTAAAATCAAACTTATATTTTATAGGAAAAATAAGAACATCGTAATTATATTGGAAAATATATGTTTTGCATTGCAAATAATACTATGTTCCCTTTTGGGAACATTGGCGTTTAAACGGTTAAGAAGAGTAGCCTCCAAATCCTTTTACATAACCAATGAATACCCAGAACAAATCAGAAAAGCACCTTATTAGAATGAAAATATATCCAAAACTTGAAGAAAATCCGTAAACCCATGCCTGTGTTGAATTTTGTCCCTCCCCGTCCTTCACCCCTATGTGTTACTAAGGTATAATGGTCAACATTATTCGATTGCCATACCTTAGAATATCTTGACATCCATAAGTCTTCAATAATACGCCTAATATTTAAGTTTGAAATTTTTACTTTTAGGAAAATCTGGTTTGAAAAGAAAACCTTAATCCTTTCTTATACGAAATTTTACATCAATTCTATCAATCAATTCAAGATATTTGAAATCTACAAGTCAAGACCTTTAAAATGATACACTACAAATTGAGGTAAGGGAAAAAGTAAAAAAAAAGGCTTAAAAATGTCCACTGGAGTCTGAAAATTGAACTATATTATAAAGAGATATACAGATATGGATAGCCCAGGCCAAGACCTTTGCAACGATATGTCACATGACCCACCCATACCTGTATTGAATATTGCCCCTTCTGCCCCCCCCACCTCCTATGTGCTGCTAGGGTATAATGGTCATCACTATTCGATTGACCATATCTTAGAATATCTTGACATCCGTAAGTCTTAACCCTCTAAAATCAACGGTTCGCCTAATATTTGAGTTTGAAATTTTTACTTTTAGAAATATCTGGTTTGAAAAAAAATGGTAATCCTTTCTTATACGAAACTTTACATCAGTTCTACCAATCAATTCAAGATATTTGAAGTCTACAAGTCAAGATCTATAAAATGATACGCTACAAAGTGGGGGAAGGGAAAAAAAACCCCAAAAAGCTTAAAAATGCCCCCTGGAGTCTGAAAATTGAACTATATTATGAAGCGATATGCAGATATGGATAGCCCAGGCCAAGACCTTTGCAACGATATGTCACATGACCCACCCATACCTGTATTGAATATTGCCCCCCCCTGCCCCCCACCCCCTATGTGCTGCAAGGGTATAATGGTCATCGCTATTCGATTGACCATATCTTAGAATATCTTGACATCCATAAGTCTTAACCCTCTAAAATCAACGGTTCGCCTAATATTTGAGTTTGAAATTTTTACTTTTAGAAATATCTGGTTTGAAAAAAAAATTGGTAATCCTTTCTTATACGAAATTTTACATCATTTCTACCAATCAATTCAAGATATTTGAGGTCTACAAGTCAAGATCTATAAAATGATACACTACAAAGTGGGGGAAGGGAAAACCCTCCAAAAAAGCTTAAAAATGCCCCCTGGAGTCTGAAAATTGAACTATATTATGAAGCGATATGCCGATATGGATAGCCCAGGCCAAGACCTTTGCAACGATATGTCACATGACCCGCCCATACCTGTATTGAATATTGGCCCCCCTGCCCCCCACCCCCTATGTGCTGCTAGGGTATAATGGTCATCACTATTCGATTGACCATACCTTAGAATATCTTGACATACTTAAGTCTTACCCCTCTAAAATCAACGGTTCGCCTAATATTTGAGTTTGAAATTTTTACTGTTACCATTAAAATAATAGAAAGGGAAAGATCGATTCAACCTGAAACGTAGATCGATTTCAAGCATATCAAAAAAGTAACAACACTACTTGTATCTAAAAATCGATTTCAAAATGCGATTTCAATTTTAGTAAATCAAAATAAAATCGATTCTGATATCGACATCGAAATCGACATCGATCTACTACACAAGGTTCTGTACTGATTCGATCTACTACAAAAGATCGATCTACTACAAAAGATCGATCTACTACTTGCATCCAAGATAGTCTTGCGATTTTGCATCTAGGCTTTATCACCTTGTAATGTGATTGGTCAGTGATTTTGCGTCTGTTTTTGACTCGAAGGACTGGCAAAATTTTCGGTGGGGAAAAGGAAACTGTCAAGATAGAGGATTTAAATAGGGTAGACGGGAAAAGGTTTGGTTTATTTTATGACAGCCGATTATCAACACGAGGGATATAGGTACAAAGGGCAGAAGATGTCCTCCGTGGGGGGAAGGGGGGGGGGCGAGGAAAGGAGAGAATCTTCTGCATTTTGATAGACTTCCTTTTTTTATTATATATATATATTATTATTATTATTATTATTATTTTGAAAAACTATAAAGAAGAAGATAATTACAAAAAAAAGACAATTCCCATTAACTTATTTAAAAACGGGGGGGGGGGGGAGAGGGTTATGTAGATTATTAAACATGTTTACACACCCATATATAATTCTAGACATTATATGTTGCTTATTTTCTTTAAAAAAAAAAAAAAAAAAAAAAAAAAAAACTTTGCTTTTTTTTTCTTTGTTTGTATGATGTTATTTAAAAAAAATAATAACCTAATGCTTACAAAATTCAAATATATTGTTAAATATAACACATTTTACTGTTTTTATAAATTGTCTGTCTTTCAGTCTGTCTATTTGTTTGTCTCTTACAAAATTTTGTGGGCACTCTATCTCAAGAACTAATGCTTGGAACCTCTTGAAACTTTAGATTCAGCTAGACTTTCATATAAATTGGTGCTGATTACTTATGGTAAAAATCGCTCTACAGGTGGCGCTGTTATGTTGTATTTTTCATGATTACTGCGAGATAGATACCTCAAGAACTAATGCACGTATTTTTGCCAAACTTCAGATTCGGTTTGATATTAACGTAAATTGTTGATGATTAAGTTTTGATTTAAATCTAACGGCAGGTGACGCTGCATTTTTCCTGTTTTTTGCGATAATTGCATCTCAGAAACTAATTCAGAAAATTTCATCAAGCTTCACATTCATAAGTTTGGTGCTTATTAGGTTTCAGTGTAAATAACTATGCAGGAGGCGTTGCTATGCTGCTTTTATCAGCAGTGTTGAATTCAGATATTTTTCACTGGGAGGGATTTTTATGTCTTCTTGAAGGGGCATTCTATACTTCAGAGAAGGGGGGGGGGGGACTCTTGTACATGAAGCTTCAATATTTTCGTGAGACATTTCAAAGTTCCGGGGCGGAGATGTTCCTCTTCGGGCTGACCCCTGAATTCAACCGCTTTTTCAGGATCTACAAGATTTTATTGATCATATCTCAAGAGCTCCTGAACGGAATTTCATCAAACTTAATAGTCTCTTAGATATTATCATACGTTGTTCCTGATTAGGTTTTTGTGTAAGTTATATAATACTGCTCTGCTAAACTGCATTTTTCACGATATTAGTGATATCTTAGAAATTATGCATGGAATTTAATCAAATTTCATATTCGGTTAAACTTTCACATAAATAGATTCTTATTACGCTTGTCTTATTAGGCTTGAGTGTATACTGCACAACAGGTGTCGCTGTGATGCTCTTTGAATTGCATACATTTCGGTTACAGACATCTAGCGGGGGTGGACCGAAATTCAGCGATTTGTTTGGAAAACGCAATGCTTTCTTTTAAAATGTTCATACTTCAACCTATACTTTTTAAATCTTCATGATGGGTATAAATAATTTAAATTTGACATTGACAATGTGTTAGTGCATTTAGAAGTTTTATCATGTATGAGATAGAAGACTTTTTGAGATTGGCACATCCGACTGCTTTATCTTCAACTTTTGAAGCAAAATAAAAATAATATCTTCTGAGAAATCGATTAAAAATTTTATAGTATCGATTAAATCGAGTTGACCATAATATCGATTAAATCGATTTAAAAAATCGAAATCGCCCATCACTAACACAAGGTATTCAGATGTAAGTACACAAAATTTGAAGTCTCTGACTTATGCAGACTCAGTGTAGAGTGACAGGGGGTAGTGACAAATAGGGTTTCATCAGATGATCAAAACCCTAACAACACACATAAAAATAAAATTAGAAATGAATCAGCAAAGAACATATCAATTTATGAAATCATTTTTAAAATACATTAAAAACTGAGAGGATTATTTCGGATTGATAACTTGTTTTTGATATTTTCCTTAAATCTTTATATTGTAGTTTTATGAGATGACCAGAGAATGTGATATGGATAATCATATTACCATGTCATATTGAATTATGTTTGTAGAGAATTGAAATAAAAGTTATTTCAAGTTCTTCTTTTTAAGTATTAATCAACTTTAATTCAATTACCTACAAACCTGAATGTAGCATCATCTGTTTTCCAAAATTTTTTTGAGGTTTTATCCATTGTTTGTTTCTCATTTCCAATAGGGTTCACACTCATCAGGGGAATATGGGATTCCTGGGAAAATCAAAGATGAATTTTAGGTTGTCAAAATCAGGGGAATCTCAGGGGATAATGCAAAAAATTTCCCAAACTTGGGAAAACCTCCTGCCTAAGTTATCTTTAAATTAGTAGTCGGGGATTAAATACAGTCTTTTGAAGGGAGAAATTATTAATATCTATTCACATGTATTAATATTCTTGTCATATGTATGATCATGGAAATTGAAAAATTGTTTGTGGTAATATCTTGCATTATAATGGATATTTTATGTGGAAAAGAATTGAATTCTCATTTGCAATTGATTAGTAACTAAAGTTTAAAATTGATGAATTGACTTCTTTTAATGTTCATGACAGCATATACTATTATGAAAATTTGTGAGAAAAATAAATACTGTAATAAATTTCAAAAATTTTGTTTTGTATCCTATAAAATTGATAAATTTAGCAAAACATGTTTTTACAGCTAAAAAGTTATTTATTTAATTAAAATAATAATAAAATAAAATTTTGAACATCCAAAAATTGGAATTATTTCATTATTGTTTTTTCGATTTCATTTAAGTAAACCAAAATAAATTTTCTGTTTTGAGCTAAACTGCAAAAACATTTTTACTTTCACAAATTGAATTTGTTAAAATTGCAGTCATTTAAGAGAGAAATTAAAACAAGCCATTGATAACTGTTATTTTTTGACATAAGACATTCAAATGTTAACTCAGAAATTCTTTAAAGAGAATTGAATTAGAATTAATTATAAACTCTTATTAAGATATAGGGATAAACATGGTCATCTTAATGCATGGTAGAGGGCTGCACAGGCCCGGGCGTGGCCAGTACCTGTCCCAGCAGAGATGTTTTGAATTTTCTAATGGGCCGGCAAAAAAAAATTGAATGGGCCATACGAGCTAGGCCGGGCCGATAAAAATTTTTTCGGGAGAATAAATATAAATGTGCGTCACGAGTCATACTATTTTGACAGCATCGGTATAAAAATGTAACTTGTACAGTGTAGAGATAGACATCGGACAGTTACATTGTATGTAACCTGTTTTAATATTTTTTTTTATCTGATTTGTGCCAGGCCGAGTTCAAGCTTGCACTGTTTTTCTATATATAGACTTGCAGGATCAGAACGAGACTTAATTGTTCTCAAGATCTGTAGGGCAGACAACATGATTTGTAAAATTATTAACATTGATAAAGAATTTATGTAAACTTAATCTTTGGATATATACTTCTGGATGGTTTTTAAACTAATTTCTCAATAACATGAAAGTTTGACACATTTTCTGATTAATTTTTAATTGTGAGAATATAAAAGTGATAAGCATGACTTTGAAGGGAATTTGGAATCGAATAGCGTTTTTCATTTTTGGTATATAAAATACTTGTATAATCTTGTTGAGATACTATAGTTTCTCAAACGGTTGCAGGTTTTTCTCTCTTCCCATGCTGTCGCATCCGGAAATTCTGTTCAAAATGCTAACTATGACATTATTTTATTTGCTTGCAGTATTCTTAAATTGCTTGTATCAAAAAATGGATAACACCATTCGATTATATAGTTTCTGAATAAAGACTCTTGCTAATCTTATGCGTTTCTGAGAAAAAAATGAATTTAGAAATATGTCAGAAAAAAGATTCTTTTAATTGATGAATGAATTTGGATTTAAAATCTTTAATAAAATGATATATTTTTATAAATCTTCTTTTATTAAACAGCTTCAAAAGTTAGGATGTTTTTAATTTTCTTTTATTCCATATTAATTTTTTAATGAATGTTGATTTAATTTGAATGTTGAAAGCCTAAGAATCTAAATAATCATTAAAGTTGCTAATGTGTATTTTCTGTAAAATATACTGTAAAATCATTCCATAGATATTTTTGCAGTATTAAAATAGGCATATAATAAAAAAATAGGCATATATTAAAATAGGCATATAATAAATAGGCATATTTATTCTATTAACACAATAAAATTAACAAAGCTACATATGTTTTTTTTTTTTTTTTTTTTTTTTTTGTAGAAAGTTTATGTAAAGTATTCAGTCCTTTCTTGCCAAATTATTGTAAGCGTAAGCAATAATTTTTGACAAAATGTATTATTTCAAATGACTGTGATGCAAACTTTACAAGAAGCATTTTACACAAGCACTAAAGTAATTTGGTTATGTATTTAATATATATATATATTACAGAAATTAAATTCATTGTATGTTTCATTTACATTTATATCCAAATCACTTGTTTAAACTCTCCTTTTTTGCAGTTTCATAAAAGTGCTTTTAAAAATAATCTGAATTTAAATTTTCTTACCCTGTTTGTTTCTAAAAAAAAAAAACTTCATGCCCTCCTTTTTATAAATACATCTTGAAATGCAATTCTTTTTAAAATATTTTTTCTGCAACATATTTAAGCTTTTTTAGAAACAGAAAAATTTTAGCAAATCTACTCAGAAAGTTAAAAATTAGTGATTACAAACTATTTTTAAAAAGTAGTCCCTACTTTGCTACTTTCAGATTTTGTCAATAATTCAACTTACATTTGAAAATGAGGACATGGATTAAGCATAGTACAATGGATATTCATTATACAGCATTTTCTGAAATACAATTAAATCCCAATATGTGACAAGCTTTTAAAATTTCATAATTTGTCTGCAAATCTTGCATGTAATTTTAATAAATAAATAATGAATTCAACAGGAATTTTTTATCGTTTCATTTAAAATGTGGTAAGCATAATGCATTCTTTTTAATTTTGCTGATAACTTTTCATCATCTAATTTCTTGTAGGATTTCTAAAATAGGAAGGTTAAGCAGAATCATACAGAAATAAGCTTTATAGCTAGTTTGTTCTTTCTTGGAATTGGGAATGTTTTACTTTTTAAAATTACTTTTTTTTTTTCCAAAATTTTAATTAGGATATTTTTAAATTAATATTTTGATCAGGATAGCGACTTTAAAAATGTATTTATTCACCATATCACAATCACGCACCACCTTCAGGCATGCTATACAGACTCAGCAAAAAAAAAAAAGGCTGAACTTTCACGGCCTCTTACACAAAAAGAGTTTTTCTAAAACCTTTTGTTGGAAAATCAGAGGGTTTTTTTTTTTCCCCCACAAACTTTTGACGAAATTTGCATTTTTGTGCGATCTCTTGACAAAATTTGTGCTTTTTCCTCGGCCTTTTGAGAAAATTAACATTTTTCATAATTCTTTGATGAAAATCACATTTTTCCCTGAATCCTTTGAGAAAATTAAATTTTTTCAGAGCATTTGACAAAGATTACATTTTTTTTCTGCAATATTTTGACAAAATCTGTCATATTTTTGCAATCTTTTGATGAAACATCTTTTTTCTTTGAGTTTTTGATGAAAGTTCCCCCCCCCTTTTTTTTTGACAAAACTTGCTGGTTTCTTTTTGCTATCTTTTGACCAAATTTTCAGATTTTTCTCATTCTTGATGAAATTCATGTACATTTTGTGATCCTTTGTTAAAATTTGCATTCATTTTGCAATTCTTTGACAAAAATTGTGTTCTTTACATAATCTTTTTTCAAAATTTCTACTATTCTGACTAATATCACATTTATTTTGTGATTTTTGTGTGAAATTTCCATTTATATTGCATTTCTTTGATGAATATCATATTTTTATGCGATCCTTTGCTAAAATTTCCATTTATTTCATGTTTTTTTTTTTTTTTTTTTTTTTCTGAATATTTTGTTTTTTACATGATTTTTTGTCAGAATTCGTTTTTTCCTTGGCAAAAAATATCCAAAAGATGCAGACAATGTTTTTTATTGATTTCATTAATGCAGACAAAAATTGTCCACAAGATATTTTATTTGTCCGCAACTATGTCGTCGTGTCACAGTGTTTCTTCCTCTGGGAATTAAATAAATGTGAACCTAAATTAAAAAATTAAGAAAGATTCAAGAAGTTGTTTTGTTATTCTCTAGACTGTTATTTTAAGCACATGTTACTTGTTATATGCTGGCCAGAATAATTCAATAATAATTTTCTGTCATAATGTCAATAAATAAATAAATCTGTAAATAAAGCAATTGCAAAAGAAGAAATGCAGCATTATAACATAAAAAGGTACAGTTGAGATTGTTAATTTTTACTCATTTGGTTGTATATTTTTGAAATAATTATCAATGTTAACACAAACATTGGTTTAAGTAGCAGGTGTTTTTTCCTCCAGCATACACTTGCATATAACCACTTTCATAGGTGCCAACCTGATATCGATTATCCGTAATACATGCATTAATTTGATCCTGGTTTAATGAGTTTCGAATTTAGAATTTTTTCAACGCAATGAAATTAAATATGTACCAGTAACAATCCTGAAATTAATTAAATAAAGATTCATGAAATATATTTTCTGGTTTGAAATGACGTTAACCTCGATCAAGCTAATCCAGGTATTACGGAAGATTAGTTGAAAGTTGGCAGCTATGCATTTTTCACAGATTCTGTTGGATGGTAAAATGACCTTCTTTTATGCAAGAGTTTCAGCATTATTTTTGTTCTTTTAAATTAAAAATAATGAACCTATTTCAAGTTTTAGAAATGAGAAAAAAAGTTAAATCAACTGAGATAAATTTTGCATGCTGGAAAAAAGCAAGCTATGATCAGATTAAAATTCAATTGTTTGTAACTACTTTATTTTTGTGAATGTTTATAATATTTGAAATGAAACAGCACTTTCTTTAGGCTAAACTATGCCAAAACTCTAATAAGAGTAAATATTTTTACACTCATATATTAAAGTCAGTGCGATAGAAATGTAACTTTTTTCTTAAAATAGAAATGTATAACAAATATCAGACTAATTTTTAAACCTTAATCTTTTTTTTTTTTTTTTTTCTTTTTTAGACTGGATTTATAAATTCCTTACAGTTTTCACCATCAGGTAATTATCTTGTTGCTGGAATTGGACAAGAGCATAAGCTTGGGCGATGGTGGAGAGTAAAAGATTCTAAAAATTCAATTGTTATATATTCATGGTTGAGCAAAAAATAGCCGCTAATTCTTATTGTTAAACAAACCATGTATATATTATTAATTTATCATATTTTACTGCCTACATTTTTTAATTAAAATATTTTATTATAAAAGTTGTCTCATTTATTTATTAGAAATGTTCATTTTCTGATTTATTGCATTATAAATTTGCATTTCCTAATTAACTGTTAGTTTAAATTCAAAGATGTCCTTCAAAATGATTATTTTCAGCATTATTATTTTACAACATTATAACATACTTATAATTTGACTGTGTTACATTGCATATACAATTTCAATTTTTTATTTTAAAAGGTTCTTATGATGTAAGCACATGCAATGTATGTGTAAGAAAAAAATGCAAATTCATGCTATGTGATTTTAATTTCTCTCTATGTATACTACCCTCTACAAGTTAAGGTACAACATGTTTTTTGAATAGTATCAACTTTAACAAAACTTATACGAAAAAACCTTGGTCACTACTTTCATTTTTAAAAAATTGTCGCTTACATAGGAAATAGGAGTAACAAAAAATGTGAAAAATCAAACTTTTCTGGATTTGTGTGTAAGCATTATGCATAACAAGATAGAACCTGTCAAATTTCGATGAAAAATTATTTAAAGAGGAACTTTTTCATTGATTTATCATAAACCTACAATATTAATTAGGGTAAAAAATGCACCTTATATTGGTAAGTTTAACTCTTAAAAAATGATATTTAATCCAAAGTTAACAATAATACTATTTCTATAAAAATGAGCTGTAGAAATTATTAAAATTAAACTTTAATCGTACATGTAAGCAGCAAAATATTATAAAGATCTTTATTATGATAAAGTTATCAATTAAGGCTCTTATGCTAGTATTCCAAAATGAAAAAAAGAAAAGCAAAATTGACTTGTAGAATTTTTTCCCTGTGAAATCTAAACTCATCATTTTCACTATATCAAAATTTACATATGCACTTTTCATATCTGTATTAACCTTTTCAAAAAAATTGATATTTTAACTTGATCATTTTGTTTCAAAACTCAAAGTCTTGATGCTGTCAGCTTAAGCAGATACTAAATTATTTATGTTCTTTTAAGTGTAAATTAAATATTGTAAATGAAACCAAAATTCACTGTGTTTTATAACAAAACAGACAAAACTCTTTACACAACACATATTTAAATTTCAGTTTTTTTCTCTTTTAATGAAAAAATAGCAACATAAAGATACAGTAATAATTTTTTAGCTCACAGGCTGTCAAAGCCTGAGAGCTTATGTGCCCGTCCATTCTGTATGTATGTGCGTAACGCGATAACTGATGATAACCATATCCGATTCACTTGAAATTTTGGATGTATGTATATTCTGATAAGGCGCTTCCCTGATTAGTTTTTGGAATTCATTTGATATGCATAAGTGGGAAAAGAGGCCTAATGTCCCTCCCCTTAATTTATATAAATGGGTTTTTCATGCAGAATTATCAGTTTTTGTTCAAAATTTAGATATAGGATCATTCTGATGAGGTACCTCCGTGATTAGTATTAGGTGTTCATTGGATAAGTATAAAGAGGGGGAACAGGGCACTAATGCCCCTTCCCTCGAGTTATAAATAAGTGTTTTTCATGCAGAATTTTCAGTTTTTGTTCAAAATTTAGATATAGGATCATTCTGATGAGGTGCCTTTGTGATTAGTATTAGGTGTTCATTGGATAAGTATAAAGAGGCGGAACGGGGGGCTAATGCCCGTCCCCTTGATTTATATAATTTCATGCAGAATTTATCAGATTTCATTCAAATTTTAGATATATCATTCTGAAGAGAACTCTGCCATGATTAGTTTTGGGAGTTCATTGGATAAATATAAAGAGGGGGATGGGGGCTAATCCCCCAACCTTTATTTCGACAAATGGGTTTTTCCATGCAGATTTATCAGATTTCATTGAAATTTTTATAAGATAAAGCATTTCCTTGATTAGTTTAAGGGGTTCAATGATTAAGTGTAAAAATGGAAAATGGAGGGAGCTGCCCCTGCCCCCTTAATTTGTTTTTCGAATGGCATTAACCCTTGAAATAATACAATTCCTATGCATATCCTGTCTGCTCAATGCCATCAGTTTAACTGGGCAATTTTCTTTTTATTTCCCTTTTATTCTTTGCTTGAAATGAAGTACTTCTGTTGCCACAATTAGAGAAACTGTATTAAAAATACAAAAAATTATTATTTCAAAAATAAACTAAGATACAGTTTTCAAATAAATTACAATTAAAACTACATTGTTTCCCTTATACAACGGTGTAAAAATTGAAATTATGTGTGATGATTAAAAGTTTAAAAATTTGCCTTATCAAAAACTGCTGAACCGAAAAAGCATTTCAAATTTCAAAGTGTTGCCATTCTCAAAATGACGTATGCATTATGCATGGATAGGTTTGGTCTTTATAATGTAGATTGTTTATTTTCAGTTGTTATAGGCTCTTTCACTCTCGTTTAAAATACTTACCCTGGAAAGTGTGGTAAAATCACAAAAAAGTCATTTACCAAAATTATTAGGGTGGCACTTGATAGGATGGATGTAGTTGAAATTGTCACAAGCTGATGTTGTAACGTCTAAAAATATAATATATTACAATATAATATTTATTAATTTACATCAGAAGATTCTGTTTCTAGAAAACCTGTACTAGGCCAGCCCCAATTTAAAATACCTGTGGAGAGTGTTTTCTAGCATAAAGAGGAAGAATCTTTACTGTGCCTCTGCTTGTTTCTGATTATTTTATCACTTCAGTGAGAAGAGTATCTGCTATTCTAGTACAACGATATCTTCACAATTTTGATCTCTATGCAAATTGACAAGTTTTGGTTGTCCCACTGAACCAACAGTAGACAACTGCTGTTTATGTTGGGCAAGAGAGCAAATGCATTTCCTGGAGTAGACAGAAATGGGCTTCTGTACTATTCGCAGATTGGAAGAAAAGTCAAAACAGACCCTTGACAATTCCTTATTTGCATCATCTTCATCCTATCCATTCCCTTTAACACTTTCTGGCAAAGTTGAAAATAGTTTGATTTCGGTTTGTCTGGCCTCGCTCTAACTCTCGTAAATATACTCGAATTGCCATGAAATCTTTGGAAGTTTTTGATGTCTACCCCAAGAAAATGAAGTTTCTAGCATGATTAGTTTATTTACAGGGACAGTCAAAAGAATTTCATCACATTACGGCCTATGGAAAAAAATCGTTTTAAATGAATTTTAAAGGTTGTCAGGTTCTGAGATCACCTTTGCTGAAGTTTGGAATTTCCGTTATTTCTCTATCTTAATATTTTGTGTATTGTATGGCTGTGTACTAGAATTTTCAAGGTGACATTCTTTCTTTGTGGAAAGGAGAATTGACAGGTAATCCTGCACAGGTGGTGAATAAGAGAAAGCTTGATTGCTGAGAGGCATGTTCATCCGTCAGTGAGGTATGTGGATGATCAGCAGACAAGGAACATGTCACTAGTCAAGAAAGGAATGTGGGATGTGTCCAGTGGATAAGCTCCAAAGGGGGTTGACATTGGGGAGACACAGTGATTTGAGAAGAGCAAGTCTTATCTCAGATTAGTTCGTACCTGGGGCTCGTACCTGGAGGTGTGTGTAGGACCGAGGTCCTGATAGTGTGTGCTCTGTGTTGTAGAGCGGAAGGAGTGCGTATTGAGAGAGCAAAGGACACAGACGTCCTGGTGTTTAGTGCTCTGGGCCGAGAAGTGCAGGCCGAGCATCCTTGTGTTGGGAGATTCGAGGTTGATCTCCGATAAAGTGAATCTAACGTGCATTGAGTGTGAGGTAGAAGGTGTAATTTGAATAGTACACAGCCAACCTTTACTGTATTTAATTTAATGTTGAACCGGATCATCTATATCAGAGTTGTAATTGTATGTAATTGTAAATAGCGTATTTAGTGTGTACATATATTCTAAATAAACTGTTGATTCAGTTAATTGACAGCGTCAGTGTTCATTTGCACAATCCTCACAGTGGGTGACTGATATTACCTAATAATATCGGTGGTGGCAGCCTATAACTACCACGCACTTTCTTCAAAGTTGTGCGGACTGAGAGGAATGTCCGACAAAGGTGTTACACCCTGTCAAACATTGAAATTCATGGACATTTATGAAATGCACTAAAATGCCCTTTCTGTAAAATATGCAGTGAAAAAAAATATCATTTATTTAGATGGCCACACAAAATAATTTAATGAGATAATGGTAAAGGGGGAATTGTGTCTGGCATATTTTAATTATATTAAATTTTTTAATGTATAATAAAATTGATATACATGGCTGAGGCTTAATATAAGTTATTTCACGCATAATACAAAGAGCATAGCATTTACAGGGACACAAAAAAAAAATTCAAATAGTATATTCTATCCGAAGTACTGTATATTATCGATGATGGCTGATGGATGGATGAAATGCATTTTTAACACTTTCCAACAAAGTGGAAAAGTGTTTATGATTTTTCTTTGTCTGGCCATCTGTCTGCGCCCTGACTCCTGTAAATATACTCAGGGTGCCCTGAAATTTTTGGAAGTTATTGAAGTTTACCCTAACTGGAATGTAATTTCAAATGAAATTTTTAGCGTGATTTGTTTTTTACAGGGACAGTCTAAAGTTCACCGTTACATTACGGCCTATGATAAAAAATTGTTTCAAATGAATTTTAAAGAGGTACACAATGTCAAAGATGTTAAAATTTATGGACATTTACGAAGTACACAAAAATGAAAGAAATGAAATGTGAAAGTGGTGAAAGAAATAGCTGTTATTCATTTACAGGACCACACATAAAAAAAAATTCCATTACATAACGGTAAAGGGGGCAATTGTATGCCACATATTTGAATTATATTAAACTATTTTATGAATAGTAAAATTTATATACGCAGACATGCTACTTTTCCGCGGAAACGCGGAATTCCGCTTTTTCGGTGACGAATTTTATTATCCCTGGGATCAATGCAAATATGCATTAAAATTTGTTGACATTTATATGTAGGGGGGGGGGTAACGGTGAAATACAACGAAAACACGAGTCAAACGGCGCTAAATTAAGAAAATTTCTTCGAAGGATTGCAGAAACAACGCAAATTTCTCAAAAGGATCGAAAAAAACTGTAAAATCATCAAACAATCGCGGAAAAAATACTATTTTCTTCAGAGGATCGCGAGAAAAAACACGATTTTTGTTAAATGATCATGAACAAGGCGCGATTTTCGTCAAAAAAGTGCTAAGAAAACACGATTTTTGTGAACAGGTTGCGGAAAAATATTCTAATTTTGTCAAATAATCGTATTTTATCGAAAGATCGCAGAAAATGCTCCAATTTTGTAGAAAGATCGCAGAAAATACGCAAATTTTGACGAAAGATCGAGGAAAATACGGAAATTTTAACGAAAGATCGCAGAAAATACACGTATGTTGACCAAAGATCGCAGAAAACATACAAATTTTGACGAAAGATCGCGAAAAATACGCAAATTTTGACGAAAGATCGTGGAAAATACGCATATTTTGACGAAAGATCGTGGAAAATACGCATATTTTGACGAAAGATCGCGGAAAATACACATTTTGACGAAAGATCGCGGGAAATACGCATATGTTGACGAAAGATCGCGGAAAATATGCATATGTAGACGAAACATCGCAGAAAACACACATATGTTGACAAAAGATCGCTGAAAAAACACAAAATTTAACGAAAGATCGCGAAAATACGCAATTTTTGACGAAAGATCGCGGAAAATACGCATATTTTGACGAAAGATCGCGGGAAATACGCATATTTCACGAAAGATCGCAGGAATTACGCATATTTTACGAAAGATCGCGGAAAATAATGCAAATTTTGACGTAAGATCTCGGAAAATACGCAAATTTTGACGAAAGTTGGAGGAAAATACGGAAATTTTAACGAAAGATCGCAGAAAATACATATATGTTGACAAAAGATCGCAGAAAACACAGATTTTGACGAATAATCACGAAAAATACGCAAATTTTGACGAAAGATCGCGGAAAATATGCAAATTTTGACGAAAGATCGCGGAAAATATGCAAATTTTGACGAAAGATCGCGGAAAATATGCAAATTTTGACGAAAGATCGCGGAAAATATGCAAATTTTGACGAAAAATCGCGGAAAATATGCAAATTTTGACGAAAAATCGCGGAAAATGCGCAAATTTTGACGAAAAATCGCGGAAAGTACGCATATTTGACGTAAGATCGCGGAAAATATGCAAATTTTGACGAAAAAGCGCGAATTTCGCTAAAGGACTTTGGAGAAATGCAAACCTCATTAAAAAGGCTGTGGGAGAAAAAGTGCAATTTTCGTCAATTGGTAGCGAAAAACGCTAATTTCGTTAAAAAATTGCAGAAAAACGCAAATTTCGCCAAAAGTCTGTGAGGCCGTGAAAGTTCAGCTTTTTTCTTGCTGAGCCTGTAGCATGTCTGTATACGTTTCTGAGGCTTAGTATAAGTTATATCATATAGCCATGCATAATTACAAAGTGCATAGCATTTACAGGGATATACAAGATTTCAAATAGCATATTCTTTCTTGAGTACTATATATGTATCTGATGTGATGGTGGTTGGTTGATGGATGGATGAAATGCATTTTATTATGATATGCACTTTTAAGTTTCACGAAATCTATGCATATTATATGGTATGTATTAATGCCATAGTTGATAAACAGGGTTGCACAAAAGAGCTAACAAACATTACTGAATATGACCTTAAATTACTTAAAGGTGGTTTTTAAATAAGTTATGCATTTTAATGCTGAACTGCATTCACTTTAGTAAGAAATGTTTGTAGAATATAGATTGAATGATGTACAGGGCCTCACAAAGAATTAGACAAATGGATGCCTATGAATGATAATTTCTGACAATGTGATTTCAGCAGTTTTTAAAATATTTTAGCTTAAAATAAGTTCTAGTTAAATACTTGCATGTAATAAAGGTACTTGGTAAATTACAGGGGTGAACAAAATATTCAAGTGTAATTCCATCTATTTGAATAATTTGCTGAAAGAGAAATTTGACCTGCTTGACATCTTGCTAAACTAAATTTCCCCATTATATAGTATATATATATATCAAACTACGGATCAAATACAGGGCTGTTCAAAAGTATTGGAATACACATTTGGCTATATGCCTTAATCTTATTTCCTTAAATAATGAAGTTTTGTTTAGAGATTTCAGGAAATGTTGGAAAGTGTTTCATAATCTATGCTTAAAGCATGATTTTTCTTACTTGTTTTTTTTTTTTTTTTTTTTTTTTTTTTTTTTTTTTTAGTGTCATTCTTTAATTAAAGTAGAATAAAACTTTATTCAAGATGCTGTGTAAGATATAGAAATAAAAAGAAAATTTAAAGCACATGCTACCATAAATAGAAGAATGTATGTAATAGCATTATATATATACAGTGAAACCTGCAAATAAGGGACAAAAGTTCCGGTTCCAGTCCTTTGGTATAAGAAGTGTAATGTATTTATTTACCTCTGAATAAGGGACACTCGATTTAAGGGACACTTGAAAATGAGATTAACTTTTTCAACTCGGGCGTTTCTTACACAAATTTTATTCAGTTGACACCACTTAAAAAAAAGTTTCCATGAAGTATACAATTTAAAAGAAAAAAATGCTTTAATTAAATAACAAATTCTATTTTCCTTTGTTACTGGTATGACAAAAAAAAAAAATTTGCAAAGAAAAATGCTGCTCAGTCACACTGGGCGAGTGCGAAATGTTAAAGGGGTTGATTTTTGAATTTGAAATAATGAAGTAGTCTGTGATGAAAATGAAAATACAGAATTTTGTGAATTTATCAGATAGGCAGTTATGTTGGTACAAAGGTATGCAACTCAATTGATGAGCATTTATTTATCCACAATTCAGTTGAAGATATCGAAGTGCGTTTATTCCTGGCCAGAGGTGGCAGTGCAGACAATAACTTCCTCGAGTTCACAGCTGATATTCCAGAATTGGTTAAAACTCGATTCACATATTAAAATACAATTGCTCTGGCAAGTCATATCTAGGTGGAAAGCACATATCAACCCAATTTTAGTGGTTGATTCGTAGGTTTATCACTGGGGTATCCTGCAGCCAGTCCTTCATATTTTCATAGATTTGGGTGCAGGAAAATATAATGGTAAATCTACGAGTCAAATTTCAGATTTTCAGAGTTCAGATTTTTTTGGTGTTTTAGTAGACCGATTGCGTTTTAACATGCATGTTGAGTTTTAACTGATTCTGGAATTTTTGGTGTGAATTCGATGAGGTGATTGTCTGTGCTGCCACTTCCCAGTTTATATTGAAAAGATTGCTGAAAATTGTGAGGGATGACTCTGAAAATGAAAGAGACAGGAAAATTGTGAAATAAAGAGCTTCACAGGTGCTTTAAAATATGCAAAGCAGTTGAATACTTTTTTCGTAAATACTGCTTATAATGAAGGACTAAAAGTATGGTAAATAAATATCTGAAAAGTTTAATAGTAGAAAAATTGAAATTTGCAAACCAGTCACTTTTTTTATTGATTACTTCGCAAGTAAGATTTAAAAAAATATTATTACACTTTTTTGCATTACTGAAACGTTTACGTAAAAAATACAAATTAATAACTCAACAAATCATTTACTAATTAAGTAATCAATTAAAACATTAAATTAATTAGTTATCTATTATTTTTGTGCCTAATTAATGTAATTTATAACCTTCGGGTACATTTAAACTTCAATTTTAATATTTTATTTTTTATGTCCTTATGAATGATTAATTTAAAAAAATGTAAAAACTCCGAATAAGGGACACCTCTATTTAAGGGACAAAAGTTCCGGTCTTATGGGCAGGCATGTAGCCAGGGAGGGGGCTAAAGGGGCTGAAGCCCCTCCCGAAAGTTTGAAAATACAAAATTATCTGTATGATAAAAAAAAAAAAAAAAGTTTTGTTTGTTTTTATCTTCCATTACATTAAAATTAATTACATTTTTAGCTGTAAAAATATCCATTTATTGAATTACAGTTACGGTAATCCTTCATTATATCGGCTATTTGGATATATTGTTTTTTTAATAGATATTTACCACTAAAAATATAAATTCTTTTTAAAAAGTAATTTTTACTGTCTTTATGCACAGTAAAACTCGATCAAGTGTAATTTCTTATCATTAATTTTACTAAGAAAAATTAAGTATAATACGCATACGGCATAAGAAAAGTCACGAAAAATTCGGAAGATTATTTTCTACATGTTTCAGTCGTCATTGGAAAAAGGCTAAATGTTTTTCGTAAAACATATACAAATTATCACAAACCGTATGTCATTTTAACAAACAAACTTTAGATTTCTTCAGGAAAATAGAAATATAATTATTTCATTGATGAGTTTTCAAAGAGCTCCAGGAAAAGAAGAAATTAGAGAAGCTCTTGAACTAATACTTGAAACAATCTTATTTTGTGCAGAACAAACTAGCCACTGACCACGATGACGATCCTCTATAGAGAAATTGGTATAAAAAAGACTAGTTAAGGATTCTTTTAAGTTTTCAGAAAAGTCTGGAGCGAATGAATTGAAATGAGATATTATAAATATCCTTAGAAATGCTATTTACTTCACACCAGAAACTCAGAATGAAATGATTCAAATATTCTAAGATACAGTTACCGAAGTCTTAATTATCAAAATAAATATTGCGATCTATTTCAGCTTAATTGCTGATGAAACTATGGACATATCAAGTGCAGAAAAGCTTGTCATTTGTGTTAGATGTGTGAACCATTAAAAAATTCACAAAAACCAATAATTCCGAATTTTTTTTCTCGTGTTATCCCAATAAATGTCTTCTCTTCCAAAAATTCAAGAAAAGTTATTTTACAACATTGTGATGAACTATGTCTTGCCATGTATAAATGCGTCGCATAAGCGTATGACAAAGTAGCCAATAAGTTTGGTCATGTTAGCGGGGCTCATTGTAAAATTCATCAGAGTACCTAAAACTTAGATACTTCCTCTGTGAAATCCATTGGTTAAATCTTGCCTTGTCCTACAGCATTCTGATTCCCTTCATTCGAAAGTATCATGGACTTGTTAAAGCAGCGACAAAAGTTTTTAAAAATCACCTGAAGGCAAATTTAGCACTTCAAGAAGCAACTGCATCATTCATCCTAGAAAACAAAAGAAAATAACTTCTCCGCATTTGTGATACAAATTTTATCGAGAGGCATGAAAGCATATTGACTTTTGTTGAGCTACTTAAATACATTTGTATTAGCTCAGAAATTATTTCGAAAAACACATGGAAGATTTCTTCAACAGCTGAATCTTTTTTGGCAGTCAGGGAGAAGAATCTTATTCTCATAAGCTTGTCTGTTTGTCAGGTTTTCTGTCTGACAGTCATAATGAGTTTTTCAAAAAAATCTCGTGATATAATATTGGCTGTAAACCATACTATAGATGCCTAATTGTTTTACATAAATATAAAGAAAAATGCAGTATGAATCTTTTATGAGATATTTTATTGTGCATCAAAACTGTGGGAAAATATTTTCCAAACTGAAATAGAGATCCCAAGACTAACATTATTTAAACAGATAACATGTACAAGCCGTCAAATTAAATCCATTGAAGAGTATTACAATATCACGTTCTTTATTCTCCTTATAGAAAGTCTTATTCAAAATTTAAATTATCGATTCATTTCGAAAGTAGACATTCTAAGAGATTCCCAGTTACATCTTCCAGGATGTGCTTCACTGGAAAAAGCAAGCAAATAAGAGAATCCGATGCAATATTTTCAGGATAAAGTGTCAATGTAGCAAGTGAAAGCTGAATATGAATTAGGGTGCAAACAAGTTGCTAATGTTGACACCAACAGAGAGATTAATTATAAATAGAAGTTTTCATATACGTCCATTAACATTTCAAAAATATGCATTAAAATATTTAATTGCTATAAAAGACGTTAAATACTAATAAAAACATTAAAAGATCTTAATAATTTTTACATGTTTCGATTGAATTTACTCAATCATCATCAGAAAAAGAAAATACAAATAAACACAAAGATTGAAATTCCATCTTTGTGTTTATTTGTATTTTCTTTTTCTGATGATGATTGAGTAAATTCAATCGAAACATGTAAAAATTATTAAGATCTTTTAATGTTTTTATTAGTATTTAACGTCTTTTATAGCAATTAAATATTTTAATGCATATTTTTCAACAGAGAGGTTTTAAAAGTTTTAGTACTGTAATGTGATGTATTACGATAAAATCAAACACTTGCTGGCAGTTTTGGTTGAAAGCCGAGTAATGACAGTCAGTGCTGAAAGATATTTTTTGGTAAAGAGAATAATTAAATCTTTGACTCGAAGCGTTATTGTCGATGACAGACTGAGTAATTTTTCCATAATTTCCATTCTTTGGGAAATTACAGAAAATCTTGATAAGTCAAACAGCATCATAGCTAAGAAGAAATTATGATGATTGCTTCTGTTGCACCAGTAAACGGTGTTGAATTCAGGAGGTGGCCCGGGAGGGGGTCATTCCCCCTCCCCCGGAGCAATGAGACGTCCCACCCTGGAAATCTTTTGATTTTGTGTTTTCAGTGGTCAAAAAGTACAATTCCCCCCCAGAACACTATATTGTCCTCCCCGGAGCCCCGAAAATCCCTCCCGGAGAAAAGTGTCTGAATTCAACACTGCTAGTAAATTTATTTTACAACGAGTATCATTTATAATTATTATAATCAGAGAATGTGAAATACAAAAATATTTTTTATGTTTACATATTGCGGTAGCAATAATTTTTATTTATTTTTTTTTTTCAAAAAAATAATGTGTGTAACTTATTTTATTTATGGATTAATAGTTTCAAGACCTCGCACTCGTAATGTCAGATTCTCGCACTCGTAATATTAGATTCTCGCACGTTAGCATTAATCCTGTGTTTTAAATCAATACATATTATATTTTTGCATTTCAATATTTTACAACGTTTTTCTTCATAGGATAGGGGAGAGAAGAGCACAATTTGAACAATTTTTTTGAACAATTTTTTAAAAAATCAGTACATTTCTTATTTGAATTATATTTTTTGCATTTTAAGTATTACATAATAAAAAGAGTGCATTTCTTCGTCATATGAAGCAGAAATTAAAAAAATTGTGAGGATTTTAAAAGCTGAAATATTTTTGTTCACACCTGACCCATGTAGGGGTATTTTTGAACTAGTAAGGGGCACCTTTGAAAAAATGAATAAAATATGAAAATATTGAGAGTTTTCATAAAACGCTGCATATGCTTCAGGAATATAAAATTATATGAATAAAATTTAATAACTATATTTTATTGAAACTAATAATTTTTCTATTATTTAATCAAACTTAAATCCATCAAAGTTGATGTCAAAAATCATTGTTGAAACAACACGGAATGTCTCTCCAGTTATGTTTGGTTGAGAAAACTTTTTAAAAATATCCTTATAATACACCTTGTAAATGAAAGAGTTCAGGCTTTGTTAGATAAACCTACTAAATCATGAATAATTATTGTGTATTCGGATTTTGAAATTATCAAATAAATTAATGCCATCATCAATTTAGATTTGAAAATCCAATCGCTGATACATCCAGAGATTGTAATACACTGCTCAAAACAATTAAAGGATATTTGAAGTTTTATATAAAATAACGATATAAACGAATTTTTTTTGCCGAAAATAGAAGAAGAGAATCACAAATGCAAATTTTTCTGGTTTTCAAACTGTGGAGTATGCAAATTTTGAGTTCGACGTCAAAAACGTCGCTTCAGCGGCAGCGAATGAAATTTGACTTTCAACTGGATAAAAGAGAATGGAGACAAGGATGATCGGCATTCAGTGATTGCTTTGTTTCGATGAGTACGATGTCTCAGCGAAGTCATTTGACAGATTCAGAAGCTTGGAGAATTGTTGGTAGGTTAGAAGGGGGCCAAATTCAAGCCGAAGTAGCGCAAGCCATTGGAGTGTCACAAAGTGTCATTTCCAGGATCTGGAACCGTTTTTTGGAGAGTGGATGTGCAGGCCGAAGACCAGGGCAAGGTCGTAGACGGGCAACAACGCCCAATGAAGATCGGTATTTAGCGTTAACAGCTCGGAGACACCGAAACATGAACGCTACTCTTCTCCAACAACACCTGCGCTCGGCTACAGGCACCACGATTTCAAGTCAGACTGCCCGAAACCGGCTCCATGCTGTAGGACTGTATGCTCGCCGACCGATGGTATGAGTTAGATTAACATCAAGGCATCGTCGCGACCGCAGGGAGTGGGCAACCGAGCATGTCAACTGGAGGAGAAATGAATGGAGCAATATTATGTTTTCTGACGAGTCCCGTTTTTCTGTGCATCCGGATAATAGGCGTATTTTCATCTGGAGGGACCGTGGCAGTAGGAATAATCCTGTGTTCGTGCACGAAAGTGTCAGATTTGGCGGTGGAGGAGTGTTGGTGTATGGTGACATCTCCATTGACGAGCGCACTGACCTTTACATCATTCGAGATGGAGCTCTGATTGGTCGCCGATATAGGGATGAGATCCTCAGACCTATTGTAGTCCCTTACGCTGCAGCAATCGGAGATAACTTCATTTTAATTGACGATAACTGCAGGCCACATCGTGCAAACCTGGTGGAGGATTTCCTTTTCGAGGAAGGAATCGTTCGAATGGAATGGCCAGCGTGTTCTCCAGACATGAATCCAATCGAGCACGTTTGGGACGCTCTATAAAGACGAGTTTCTGGCCGCCAACAACCCCCACAAACTCTCCAAGAACTGGAAAGAGCTCTTCTGGAAGAGTGGGGCAGAATATCCCAACTCGTCATTAATAGCCTCATTGAGTCCATGCCTCAAAGGTGTTCAACGTTGCTGGCCGCCCGTGGAAACCATACCCCTTTCTGAAAATGATTTTCTTTGAAGAAAACACCTTTTCTTATTCTTTTTTTCTCATATGCACAAATTGTGTTTTTTTCCTTTTGTACACAAATGCGCAATAAAATGTATTTTTTCTGCCAAACATGTGTAATTTATTCTCATATAACCTACTATGTCTGTCGACCATGTATCAATCAACTAAAAAGTTTCCCAGATACAAAATTCACCTAAAACTGCAATATCCTTTAATTGTTTTGAGCAGTGTATATGTGTGCAGTAAGAAAGGATTGTTAACAGTATAAGTTCATGTTCTTTGATATTCTTAATTAACCTCTTTTCACATAGAAAAAATTGTAACATTTAGGTACATCAATAACTCTTTACTTCATAGTTTTGGATGTTCACTGGTGCCCATACTTTTTTGTTCAATGGTGCCCCATCACATGGAGTTCAGCATTACAACTGTTTACTCAATTCGGTTGAAGAATTTAAATAAAGCAAAGCTTATAAACTAAAGATTACATCTTTATTTAAGTGTTGAACAATAAATAAAAATTTTAGGGATATAAAATTTTGAACAAAAATCTTACAACGGTTTTTTCTTAAGTAAGATTCAAGAGGGAGAAAAATACATATCTTGCTTAGTATTGTGCATACAAAAGGGAAGAGCTTTGCATACTTATTGCACTGAAGCAGTAGTAATGTATTACCATAGACATTTTTAAAAAATAATTTATTTGATTGAAAATATTTAGAGTGTTTAAAGGCGCCCTTAGTTCAGACGTGCCCCCTCTCCCCTACTTGAGGCTCATTTCAAACATTTTTAGTTTGTGTTTTTAGCACTTTCCAACAAAGTTGAAAAGTGCTTATGCATTCGGTTTGTCTGTCCGTCTGGTCGGATGGCCGTCTGTCCGCGCTCTAACTCCCGTAAATATACTCGGATTGCTATGAAATTTTTATACGTTATTGATGTTTAGCCTAACACGACACCTATTGAAAATTAAGTATCTACCATGATTAGTTTATCTACAGAGAGAATCAAAAGTTTCCCATTACATTACGGCCTATGGGGAAAAATCGTTAATATACTCGGATTGCCATGAAATTTTAGGACGTTATTGACGTTTACCCTAGCACGAACGCTATTGAAAATGAAGTTTCTACCATGATTAGTTTATCTACAGGGCGAATCAAAGTTTCCCATTACATTATGGTTTATGGGGAAAAATCGTTAATATACTCGGATTGCCACGAAATTTTAGGACGTTATTGACGTTTACCCTAGCACGAACCCTATTGAAAATGAAGTTTCTACCATGATTAGTTTATCTATAGGGCGAATCAAAACTTTCCCATTACATTACGGCCTATATGGAAAAATCGTTTCAAAGGAATTTTAAAGATGTTATACCCTGTCAAACATATTGAAATTTATATGTTTTTACGAGGTGATTAAAATAAGCATTCGATAAAATATAAGGTGAAAATGTAGCTATTATTCATTTACAGGGCCACACAAAAGAATTCCATTAGAAAATGGTAAAAAAGGGAATTGTGGGTGACATATTTTAAATATATTAAATGTTTAAAATATGTCATGTATGTTTCATATATAGTTCTGTATCTGTGTTTCATGTATAATAAAATTTATGTATGTCATTGAGGCTTAATATAAATTATACGCTACTGTCTTGCATAATATGAAGTACATAGCATTTACAGGGCTATACAAAAGATTTCAAATAGTATATTCTTTCAGAAGTACCGTATATGTGTCCGATGATGGCTGATGAAGGTATGAAATGCATTTTAATTATGATATGCGCGTTTATATTTCGCTAAATATATGCACATTATATGGTGTGTATAAATATTATAGTTGATATACAGGGCTACCCAAAAGAGCTCACCAACTTTATTGAATATGAGCGCTAATTATTTAAACGTGGTTCTTAAATGAGCTATGCATTTTTACGCTGAGCTTCATTCAATTTACTGAGAAATGTTTGCAGAATATAGATAAAAGGATATACAGGGCCACGCAAAAAATTCGGTACATGGACGAGTATGAATGATAATTTATGAGAATGTGATTTCAGTTGTTTTAAAAGTGTTTTAGCTTACAATAAATTTTAGCCTAATGCTGACGTGTAATAAAGGTACAAGTAAACTACAGGGCTGAACAAAAGTATTCAAGTATGTTTCCATCTAATAGTATGAAATGCTGAAAAAGAAATTTCAAGCTACTGGGTATTTTCTTGCTAAACTAAATTTTCCCATTATATCAACTGACATATGAAATACAGAGCTGTTCAAAAGTACTGGAATACATATTTGGGTATATTTGGCTATACACTATTATTTCCCCAAAGTTTTGTTAAAGATTTCATTAAGTGTTGGAAAGTGCTTCATAATCTATGCTTAACGCATGATTTTTCTTACTTGTTTAAGTTATGCAGAAAAGTTTTCCTGAAAACTCTCTGTTTCCGAATCGGTTTGGAAACTGGAAGTGCTCTTAAAAGTTAAAAATTGCAACTGAAATTGAAAAAATTAAATATGAAGTAACAATATTTGACATAGTTAACAAGTATCCTATGTAGAAACACACATTAGGATAAGCCTAGATTATTTTTAATTTTTTTACTGAATGTTATTCAAATTACTTTTGTAAGAATAGAAAAAATTCCAAAATTGAGCCCCTCCCGAAAGAAAATCCTGGCTACGGGCCTGCCTATGGGTGTCCCTTATTCGGAGGTTTCACTGTATCTTCTGTAAATTTTAACCCCCTGGGGACGAGTGAGACGTATACGTGCCGCAAAAAGGCTTAAGAATCCTTGTTTATTCCCACTGGTAAAATTATACTATAAAATTTGTATTATTCAATCGGAGCATTTTCCCGATTTAAGAAATGACAATTTCGGTTCTTTAAAACCGGTGACAAAACATTAAAAATTTCGTAAAAGGCTCCCGTCGCGAAGGGGTTAACTGGTTTATTTATTTTCTACAAATATCTCCTACAATATATGCTTGCTTTCATAAATACTCATAATCGCAAAGAATTTATTTGCTTTAAAAAATAGTCACCATTTCTGAAAGGGCTGATAAATGTATTTTTGGTATGGGGTTTTAAAAGATAAATATATTTTTTCAATCAACATATTCTAATTCTTTAGTAATTTATTTTTATTTAGCTAATTACAACGCAAAAATTATAAAATTTTATTTAAAAACTGCGAGGCTTATGTTTTAAGTAACCAAAAAGGATTTATTATTACTTCCGTATAAAATAGTACTTTTAATGCAATATTTTATATTATATATAATTTTGAAATTAAAAATATATGTATTTAAAATAAATGTTTCAAATTTCTTAAAAATTGGGAAATACAGGGTGTCGTCTATTCTCAACAATTAATGGCTAATTCCTAAACCATTAGTCATAAACATATAATTCCAATTACAAAAATGTTTTAAATGAGGTCAGTGACGTAGCTAGAGCATTTTAGTTTGAGGGGGTGTGGGGATCGAATTTATTGAATGTTAATTGAAAATCACCAAATGATTGTGATTTAACTTTTTAATTTTCTATTATTGTATATTTAAGCCTTATTATATTTTAAAATGAGCATGCATGTCTTATTTACTAGAATGAGCACTGTGGAAATAATTGTATCTACGGTAGGGATGCAGAACGTTTTCAAGAGAAGGCCCACTTACCAAATATGTCAAGGTGATCGAGGGCCACATCAATAACACGAAGATAATTCTATTTTAAGGATTAGTGATATGTTGATCTGTGGCCTATAATGAGATAAAAATTTAGTCTCAAGGGGAAGGGGGGTGGGTACTCCTCTAAATTCACTTACCAGTCAAAATATCCAATTTAATTGATAAGGATGTATCAAAAGTTTTTACGTTTGTATGTATGACAGACGTCGAAAGTATTATTTTCAAGATATAATAATATTCTTTGAATTTTTGGGAGACTAAATTTTGTTTCGTCAAAAGTGCTAAAAAAACAAACACAAGTAAGTGGTGCCGATTAAAAAATTTGAACTTTATGAACGAAGGCAAAAGAGGAACTGATCTACAAGATTTTCCTGATCATCAAAATTCCCGTTTTTTCCGTGCCCGACTAATGAAAATTGCAATTTTTCCACGCCTAATCGAAATAATTTCCCCTTTTTTGTGAAGCCGATCAACAAAATTCACAATTTTTCTACGTCGTATGGACGGAATGTAACGATTTTTTCGAGCCTGTTCGGCAAAATTCACGATTTTTTGGATCTGATCGACGAAATTTGAAGTTTTTTCAACAAATGATCGGCAAAAATTTAGAATTCTTCGTGCGATCGACAAAATTCGCGATTTTTCCGTGCCCAATCGACAAAATTAGCGCCTTTTTCCGTCCTCAATCGATGAAATACACATTTTTCCGCTTACGAACAATGAAATTCGCGGTTCTTAACAAACTGACGAAATATGCGTTTTTTTTCCCGGACCAAATTGATGAACTCCGCGATTTTTTTTCACGATAAACTGACGAAACTCACGATAGTTCAAAGAAATTTTCAATTTTTTCGTGCCTTATCGACAAAGTCTGCGGATTTTCCGTACAGTAACAACAAAATTAGCGATTTTTTCGTTCTGAGTCGTCAAAATTCGTGAGTTTTTCACACCCGATCGCCCAAATTCACGCTTTTTACAAAGCTAATTGACCATATTCGCGATTGTTTCGTTTCCGATCGACTAAATTCGCGCTTTTTATCAAGGCGATCGACCACATCCGAGATTTTTCCGTGCTGAATCGACGAAATTAGTGCCTTTTTTTCGTCTTTGATCGTTGAAAGACTCATTTCTCCGCTCACGAACAGTGAAATTAGCGATTCTTAACTGACTGACGAAACCTGCATTTTTTTCCGCCATAATTGATGAAATCTGCAATTATTCCTTGCGATAAACTGACGAAACTCATGATTGTTCTGCAGCCGCTCAAAGAATTTTCCAATTTTTCCGCGCATCATCGACAAAATCTGCAGTTTTTCCCATGTCCTGTCTAGGTAATTAGCGATTTTTTCATTGCGAATCGACAAAATTCATGAGTTTTTTGTACCCGATCGACAAAATTCGCGATTTTTCCGTCTCCGATCGACAAAATTCGCACTTTTTACGAAGCCGATCACTCATATTTGCGATCTTTCGTTCCCGATCGACAAATTTCACGATTTTTCCGCGCCTGATTGACGAAATTGGCGATTTTTCCGCCCCAGACCGATAAAGCAACGGGTTTTTTTTTTTTGCAGGGTTTTTTTTTTTCGTGCTCAATTGCAATTTTTTTGGAAACCTATAGACAAAATACGAGAGTTTTCGAAGGCGATAGACAAAATTATCGATTTTTCCGTGTCCGATAGACGATAAATTCGAATTTTTCGCACCCGGTCAACGAAATTCGCGTTTTTTTTAAACGGTAAACAAACGAAACAGGCGACTTTTCCGCAACCTATGAACAAAATTTGGAATTTTTTCACGCACCCTCAAAAAATTTAGATTTTTATTTTTGCCTGGTCTGTGAAATCTGAGAATTTGCGCATCCGATTGACAAAATTCGTGATTTTTCCGAGGTTAATCGACAAAATTTGCTATTTTTGTCCCGCGCCTCATCGATAAAATTCGATACTTTTTCGCACTCGATCAACGAAATTCGTGATTTTTTCGTTCCCGATCGACTAAATTCGCGCCGTATTACGAAGGCGATCGACAATATTCGCAATTTTTCTGTGCCCAATCGACGAAATTAGCGCCTTTTTCCGTCCTTGACCGATGAAAGACGCATTTTTCCGCGTACGAACAATGAAATTTGCGATACTTAACTGACTGACGAAATCTGCATATTTTTCCCGCCGTAAATTGATGAAATCCGTGATTTTTTCTCGCGATAAATAGACGAAACTCACGATTGTTCTACAGCCGCTCAAAGAAATTTTTAATTTTCCGCGAATCATCGACAAAATATGCGGTCCTACTTTGCCCTATCAACGCAATTAGCAATTTTTTCGTTGCGAATCGACAAAATTGACGATTTTTCCGTGCCTGGTCAACGAAATCCGCGTTTTATTCGCGCAGTAAACAGACGAAACAGGCAACTTTACCGCAACCTATGAAAAAAATTTACAATTTTTTCACGCATCATCAAAAAATTTACAATTTTTTTCTTGTCTGATGAACGAAATTTGAGATTTTTCGCGTCCGACCGATGATTTTTCCAAGTCTGATCGGCAAAATTGCAATTTTTTTGAGCCCGAATGCCGAAACTTGCTTTTTTTTTTTTTTTTTTTTTTTTTTTTTTTTCCCGCGCCTTAAGTTTGATAAAAACTGATATTTTAAAATAAAGGAGATGGCTGTGTTTTTTAATTTTTGATAACTGACTTTTGTGTGCTTTTTAGAATCTGAAAATTATCTTCATTTTTAATAATCAAGTTATTATTATTATTATTATTATTATTATTCTTTTCTTTTCTTTTCTTTTTTTTTCTTTTTTTTTGCCAATTGTAAATGTTAATTTTAAAAGTAGTGGAAATCTGATACTTTAAAACAGATGTAAAACTTTTTAAAATTTTATTTTATTTAATTCATTAATTTATTCAATTTTTTTGGCTTATTTTGAGATTTCTACAGCTAAACAACTGAGGGGTCTGATGAGATGGGTGAAGAGGCTCAATTTTAACTTTGAACTTTAAAATTTGTGAAAAATCTTTACGGTCATTTTTGGATTCAGCATTAAAAAATACATAAAAATTAATTGTCAAAAGTTAAAAATACAACAACCACATCTATTTTATAACTGTCAAATTTTTCGTTATTTATTTTATTGTTATTTTTTTACTTTAAAATTTACGATCTGCAAAATATCTATACGATAGGATAAAAAATTAAGGTCAATTTTGGATTGAGTGGTGCAGAAAACATAAAATTTAATTATCAAAAGCTGAAAAATATGACCTAACCCATCTTTTGCAAGCTAATGTGATCTGATATATATAATTTTGTATAGAATTGAGACTTAAGTTTCATAATTTTAACAAAAATTCTGTTTTTTTTTTCTTAGGTTTGTTACAAATTGCATATCTTGTATTAATATTTTAGAATGATTAACTATTTCAAATTTATATTGCAATTTTAATTTTCTTCTCAACCATTATCATATATGTTACAGGCCAAACCCGATTTTAGGCCAAACTAGTTTATCCTATCGCCCATCGGATAGACTAGTTTTTCCTAGGCCAAACCGGTCTATCCTAACGCCCATCGAATAAACTAGTTTTTCTTAGGCCGAACCGGTCTATCCTATCACCCATCGGATAAACTAGTTTTTCCTAGGCCAAACTAGTCTATCCTAAGGCCCATAGGACAATCTAGTTTTTCCTAGGTCAAACTAGTTTGGCCTAACTCTTTTTGGATAAACTAGTATAGCCTGCTGTTTATTGGTCTGAACTAGTTTCTCCTAGGCCGATCTAGTTTATCCTAGGCTAGTTCAATTTGGCGTGATTTTATTGAATTCAATGACCGCCACAGCGCCAACATTCTAATTTGTCCTAGGCTGATCTCGTTTATCCTAAGCCAATGTAATTTTACGTGTTTTTAGCTCACAGGAGTCAAAGCCTGAGAAATAATGGAACTCGCAAGTTCTGTATGTATGTATGTACGCATGTATGTACGTAACGCGATAACTCGTGATAGAAATATCCGATTTGCTTCAAATTTTGGATGTACGTTCATTGATATAAGGTACTTTTCTGATTAATTTTGGGAATTCATTGGATAAGAATAAAGGGGAGCGAACGGGAGGCTAATCCCCCACCGTTAATTTAGAGAATTGGATTTTTCATGCAGAATTATCAGTTTTCAGTTACCGAACAGTGTTTTCTATTTTTGAGAAATTAATTACCTGTCGACATATAAGCTATTCTTGTCACGGCGTCTTTTTTTTTTTTTTTTTTTTTTTTTTTTTTTTTTTGTGTGTGTGTGTGTGTGAATTTGTAACCTGAAATTCGATTCAAAACGTATCATTAGTATTTTCTCAAAGATAAATCGCTTTTATGAAAAAATGGTTTACGCCATTCGATTACGTTAACCTTATGCAATTTCGAAAAGGAAGTAGTTCATAAATGTGTTAGGATATAGCTCTTTAGGATTTGAGAAAAGCCTTAAGGAATGACAGAGAAAAATATTCACAAATCTACTTTTTACTGAACGGATTCAAAAGTTATGATGTTTATAACTCTCATTTTTTTTTCTTTTGTTCTAAACTACATTGATTATTTAATGAATCCCTATTTGAATATTGAAACGTCTAAGAATCTAGATAATCATTAATACATTTTATTTTCCATTCTGCGAACACATCATAATTTAAAAATACATTGTAAATCTATCCAATAAGTATATAAGCAGTATTTTTTAAAGGAATCTTAATTGTATGTGAAGTAAAACCTGAATTTTTTGCAGAAATTGAGTAGGGCCAGATCGAGCCGGACTGAGTCTTTTTTTACTGATTTTTGTACTGACAGAGCTCTGCCGGAACAAAAGTAAATAATATTAAAGTAAATAATAATAATTTGCTTGAATAAGCAAACACCATGTCCAATGCATCATGTCTCTAAAGTGAACATGTTAAATTTCTGTATTGATGTTATAAGCAATGACTCTTGACACACATTCATACTTATTCTAGTGAAAAATATGTTTTTTACCGGCCAAACCCGTTTTCGAGCTAAATTAGATTAGCCTCGGCCAAACTATTTTATCCTAATGCCAATTGGATAAACTAGTTTTTTCTGCACCAAACTTGTTTATCTAAATGTCCATAGGATAAACTAGTTTTTCTAAGTAAGAGGGTAATCGTTCATTTTCCCCTTCATACTTAACCATTAAACTCCTAAAACTATTCAGGGAATCGCCTTATCAGAAAGAACCTAAATCCAAAATTTGAAGCAAATCTGTAAATTCTGTGTCAAAAACCATTTATCTAATTTATGGAGGGGGTTACCTACATTGCCCTATTCTTTACATTTAAACAATAAACATCCACAACTAATCACGGAGGCGCCTTGTCAGAATGTTCCTATATCTAAAATTGTAAATGAAAACTGATAATTCTGCATGAAAAATCCATTTATCTAAAGAAACGGTGGGGGATTAGCCTCCCGTTCGCCCCATTTTTTCTTATCAAATGAATTCCCGAGACTAATCAGAAAAGTAGCTTATCAGAATGAACCTATACCCAAAATTTGAAGCAAATCGGATATTTCTATCTCGAGTTATCGCGTTACGTACATACGTACATACATTCGTACATACATACGTACATTCATACATACAGAACCTGCGAGCCCATTATTTCTCAGGCTTTGACGCCTGTGAGCTAAAAACACGTAAAATGAAATTGGCCTAGGATAAACGAGATCAGCCTAGGACAAACTAGAATGTTGGCTCTGTGGCGGTCATTGAATTCAATAAAATCACGCCAAATTGAATTGGCCTAGGTTAAACTAGATCGGCCTAGGAGAAACTAGTTCAGACCAATAAACAGCAGGCTAAACTAGTTTATCCTATAAGAGTTAGGCCATACTAGTTTGGCCTAGGAAAAACTAGATTGTCCTATGGGCCTTAGGATAGACTAGTTTGGCCTAGGAAAAACTAGTTTATCCGATGGGCGTTAGGATAGACTGGTTTGGCCTAGGAAAAACTAGTTTATTCGATGGGCGTTAGGATAGACCGGTTTGGCCTAGGAAAAACTACTCTATCCGATGGGCGTTAGGATAAACTAGTTTGGCCTGAAATCGGGTTTGGCCTGTAACATATATATATATATATATATAATGAAATTAAATTTCTGCTAAATTTATAAATAACCCCAAATTTGCAAGGAAAAAAAAATAGAATTTCTGTTTCTAATGAGTTTTTTTCTTCATAGGAGTTTTAACTCAAATGGAACTCAACTGCATATCATGATAGTGCATTAATTTTCCTTGGATTTTAATATTCTTGCCATGTTTGTGGTCCGTCATTGCATGCATTTACTGAAATTAGAAGTAAACAATCAGCCAGTACTTTAATATGCTGTTTTTGTGTTTTCTTTCATATGAAACAGTATTCATAACTATCATTAAAAGTTTAATATCCTGAAAATTTTGTGATTAAAACTTTTCATGCGGCAGCCCAGTTTCGAAATATGAAAGATAATCTATATGGAACAAATAAATAAATAAAAATGAGTTTTGTGGAACAGTCCGAGTGTTTTAAATGGATCAAAGTTTCAGCTGTGCATGGTTATTTTATAGCTTGAATATAATCTTTTTTGAGGAGAAGATAAAATAAGAAGCTTGCAAAACTTATTTATGGATTATTCTGTTGATTTGATATGTATTTTCTTTTATTGAATGTCTGTTGAAAACTGAAAGGATTTTATCAAAAAGAGCAGAATCAAATTGATAATATTTTTTTCTTAGTTTCAGCATGTGCTTGATTTCAAGATTCAAAAAGCTTATTTAATTATGCAACATTGGAATCAATTGATTTTTTCCTTTAATTTAATTATTTGAATTTTCCGACATTTTTTTTCTTTTTCTTTTCTTATTTTTTAGATTATTACATTTCAGAAGATATTTTCTATCAAAACCACGTTGAAAACTAAAACTTTTTGTTACTAAATACCATTTGTGCCTGAGTATTTTGCTAATAAGTATTTGTAAGTGCTGTTGTAATTAGTGGATAGTTACTAGATCTCCTGATTTTTCTAGATTTCATTACAGAATTTCTGTGATCATTTAAAAATATATTTATTAAAAAATAATGGTATTCTAAAATTGGAAAATTTGGCAATTGCGCTTGTGTGAATTCATGATTACTTAAATATTTTTAGAAATTTTCTGTTTTTTCTTTCCTTTTCTCATTTTTTAGATTATTACATTCTAGAAGACATTTTCATCAAAATCACTTTGAAAACTAAAAACTTCGTTATTAAATATCATTTGTGCTCAGGGGCCTCGCTAAGGGGGGGGGGAGACAGGGGGGAGCCTCCCCCCCCAAACATTCGCAAATGTTGTTACACTTGGCAAATTTAATGAAAATTTTAATAAAAATTGTAGTACATTTTCTATTTTTGATAGAATTTGCAAAAGTTACAATTCTAATTGGAAATATTATTAAACTTTTTACAAATAAGAACTGTATTACATTTTCTAAGTGTGGTAACTTGGCAAAATTATAAAACGAGTTGGCAAATATGAAAATTTGACTTGGCAATTTAAGGTCTTCTCCCCCACCAATAAAAAGTCTTAGCGATGGCCCTGATTGTGCTTGACCATTTTGCTAATAAATGTTTGTAAGTGCTGTTGTAATAAGTAGTACATAGTCACTAGATCTCCTGATCTTTCTACATTTCATTACAGAATATATTATTATTAAAAAAATATATTAAAAAATAATGATATTTTAAATTCGAATATTGGACAATTATGCTTGTGTGAATTCAAAATTACTTATATATTTCTAGAATTTTTTTTTTCTTGCTTAAGTTAAATTTTTATGCTTAACTGATGAAATTGGCGATTTCCAATTTTTCTGTCCAAGCATGGGTGCAAGACTCTAGTCTCAGAACTAATTTTAGGTCAAGCGAGATTTTTTAATAATAGTAAATTTTGCTTTATACAATGAAATCATAGTAATTTTACAAGCAAACTTTTTAATCACTTTCTTTTATTGCAAAATACCAATTTTTAGCTATAATGCAAGTCTATGAGTTTAGTTTGTGACTAATTTTATCTTATTTTCTGTGCTTATTTAAAAAAATTTTCTTTACTTCTTTACTTATTTATTTTGTATGTGTGTGTGTGTCTGGGGGGGGGGGGGAGGGATTAAATCTCTGGGTCATTTAAATGCAATTTGGTTTTGGAAAATATACAGGATGAGTCATAAATATCGAAAAATAGGCTATCTCCTTAAATATTGTCCCTAGACCCATACTTCCAATTGCAAAAATTCATAAAAAAGGTGAATCTTTTCATAAGATAAGTTGCAACTCCATGGGGGGGGGGGGGAGAGGGGTCTATTTGACAAATTACGAACATTAAATTTTTATACGGCCCCCGTAGGATAAAAATTCCAATTAGGAAAACTTTCCTTATCTAGTCCCGAATTAAATACAAAAGATTGCATCTTCATATCTTCAAAACTCTCAGAGTTATAGCCGTTTAAATAATTCATCAAGTTTTAAAGGATAGGACACAAATTGAAAGGCGTGCAATTCAAGAACCAATGTTACTTTATAGTTTTAGGAAACATGTAAAAAATCTTATCTTTAAAAAATCTTTCTATCTTTTGTAAAAAATCTATCATTTCGAATATTTTTTTCCTTTTTTGTGATGGTTAGCCATATAATTTACTAAGAAAATCCCATCCTAAAATTTCTCATAAAATTTATAAAAATTTCAAATGATTAGTACTAATTTAAATTTGATAATTTAAAATCGTTATAACTCGAAACATTATTTATCAGATTTCTATTTCATTAAAGATAAAAATCTAATTTTAGTTTTGTTCCAGGGCTTTTTTTTTTTTTCAAAATTAATTTTAAAACTATTAAGAATATTTATTTAAAAACTTATGTAATTAAAAAAATATATTTTCAAAAGTAAATATTTTTTTCAAATTTGCCGAAACAAAATCAATGTAAAATAATCAAAAATGACATGTTTCATGTTTTGACATGTTTTTGCACTTTTTTTCTTCAACACTTCTGGACTTTTAATGATTTAAAGACAAGAAATAGTGGGGAAAAAAAGAATTTAAAGTTTTAAATAAAGTTTGACTCCCCTAATAAAATGTTTAAAGCTTTTTAAAAAATTGAAAGTATAAAGTAATTCCTTTCTGTAGCTCAAACTTCCGATCGAGTTTAACTTTTCTCATTTCCATCTCCTTTCTGTACTTTTTAAATGTCCATCAGTTATTTAAAACAATGCTTTTTCTAAGATGTGGATTAAATCTTTGTTATAAATTTAGCTCTCACAACTTCAGACTTTTTATCGTCCTGGAGAGGCTGTTAAAAAAATCTGTATTCTGAGCCAGGACCGAGTATCGCCTGACCGGGCTTAACGTATTTTTCATATCGAAGGGAACTGCTACCTTCTTCCTAGGTCTGTACTGGACGAAATTTTCAATCTTAGTCTTGACAAAATCCGTATTAAAATCACTATCTCTGATTGACCTAATACATGCATAAAATAAGTAAAATTTGGCTCAATCAAAATTTTCACGAAAAACACATAGATTTAAAAATCGCTTTTATTAAAAAAAAAAAAAAACCTTTAAATTTTTATTTTTTTTGAGGAGTAGCATATAGAAAAGCAATTTAAATACAATAAATCCAGTGAAAATAATTTGTCTATGAAGGAATCCAATCTTAAATGGAAAATTTGTTGATCCATGCAAAATAAATACAATAATACCAGAGAAAAAAATAAACTCCATTTAGACACCTCCTAAATAGGGCTTTTGTCTATAACATATTTTTTCTTTCCTATGTGATTCTGTCGTAAAAGGTTTTACTGTATATCATTTTTCAAAGTCTCCAACGCATCAAATATGGATCAACGATATTATAATATAAGTGAAAATTTACATTTAAATAGGGATTCATTGATAAAGTAAATATATCATAGCCTTTGGCGATTCTTTAATAATAAAAAGTATAAATATGAAAAACGAAAAACTATAATAAGTATTTTTGGTCAGAACTTCTCCATAGGAAACAATTTTTAACCACACAGAAGTAAAAATCTATATAGAAATTCATGGCTGAGCCGAGCTATGACTTAAACTTTTTTCCAGGCCGGTCCGGGTTAAGATTTAAAATTTTTTTCTAGACCGGACTGATAAGTGAACTTTTTCCCCTATGGGTCAGTTGTTGACCGAATCTAGATATTTCGACCCAAGCTGATTCCAGTGAAGACTACCAACACATTTTGAAAACAAGTTTAGCTTGAAATCAATATGCTGCCTTTTTATGTCCAAATAAAAGGTACTATCTTAAATCAACATTTAATAATAGGCAATTTGTGGACAATACCTCACTTGCTTTCAAAATGAGTCAAAAACTCTTCGTTACAGACATGGTTAAGTGGTGTAAGTAACGAATTTTGGAGAATTTTGGATTTTAATATCTCTGTGAGGATTTTAAATATGGAGAGGAAAATTTTTTTTTGTTCATTTTAGGAATGGATAAGGAATAATTTCCTAATTGGGAATTTTGCCCTACGGGTGGGGGGGGGGGGGGGGGGTATAAAAATTTAATTTTCTATTTTTTCAAATAGACCCCCCCCCCATGGAGTTGCAAAATTTCTATGAATTTTTGCAATTGGAAGTATGGGTCTAGGGGCAATATTTAAGGAGATAGCCTATTGTTACGATATTTATGACTCACCCCGCATATGATTTCTTTTATAAGAGTTTTGGAACTTTTTAAGGTTTCAATATTAATTGTTTATTACCAAAAGTTTCTCCATTATTCCATTTATTGGTTTAGTTTGTAATTATATATTTTCATTTTTTTTAAAGTTTAGTTAGGTGTACGTACCATATCAGCTGTGAATAATGTTGTTCTTGTTCAAAATTCTCCAACAAATTAAGGAAATTATATTTTTTGAAAGTCCTTTTTATTAACAAAAATGACTAAAATAACAACTGTGAAAGTTCTTATGAAGTTTATCGACATTTAATAAGCACCAGAGTTGTTTAAAAAGATGCTCTGCTTTTCTGTATGATCTTAGATTTTGCATTTATTCAAATTTCCAAATATCCAATGAAAAATTTAATTCTGTCTGGCTTTATAGAATTGATATATTTTTCTTGTAGAAAGTATTGTTTTTGAATCATTATTTTTGACACATTGTCCACCAAACCAAGTTTGCTATTCCCTTTGTCCAGTTATATTTTCATCACTGAACCAGATCCATCACCAAATGATCTTTATGATTTTTTTTGGCATTCCTAAGAGCAATGTTGTATGTCACTGAGAATCACTTAAAGTTGTTTGTTTTGATTCTTCAATTGCTTGGTTTTGAGATTCAGTTGTTGTCTCAGATTTAACTTCTTTTGTTGTTTTCTTTTCAATACTTTCATTATTTGTTTTTTCAGTGCTTTTTTCATTGTCTACTTCATCATTCGTTCTAATTTCAGGCTTCTCCTCAATATTTTTTGGTGTAGATTCTTCTATTTTTTCTTCAGGCCGTACTTTTTCAGTTGTGGATACTAATTCATCTGCTTGTGTCGTTTCCTCTTTTTCTTTCATTGCTTCTTCTCCTGATTGTACTGGTGTTGTGTCTTCTTTCTTTTCCTCTGATGTAGCTAAAACTTCTTTTCTTTCAGGAACTGCTTCTTCTACTATTTCTTCAATTTTTTCATTTTTGAGATTCATTCTTAGTTCTTCAGTCTTTTCAATTTTTGGTACTTCTGTTGGCTCTTCAGTCTTTTCAATTTTCAGCTCTTCTGTCGATTCTTCAGTCTTTTGCTTTTCTAATTCTGTTGTTGACTTTTCAGGTTTTGGAGAACTCGCTGAATCTGTTATAATTTCAATAGTTATTGGTTTACTTGAATCTATTCTGATAACTGTTTTTGTGGGTTCATCTACTTCAGTCTCCTCTGCTATTTCTTCATTAGATCTTACTTCATTATCAACTTTGGTAATATCCACTGTAGTTATTGGTGCTGATGAATCATCTTCATTCTTCAAATCAGATACATTTTCTTTACTTACAGGATTTTCTTCAGCTTCCAAAGCTATATTATCAGCTTCATCTGATTTTCCTTGAATATCTTCTGAAATTTTATCTGTTGGTGGAGCTTTAGATGTGAGTTCAGTTTCACTTATTTGCTTTGTTGTAGGGAAAGTTTCAAAATTTGCATTTGTTGATTTATTGTCCACCAATTCAGATGTTTCTTTATTGCTGTTGGGACTTACAATTTCATCATTTGATTTTAAGAGATTTTCTTCTGATACACTTGTCATAGGTGATTGAGTGAGAGTCTCTGCAACAAAGTCTGTTTCTGTTGGTATTTCTGAACTTTCCTTGACATGGACAATAATTGTAACTGTTTCTGCAGATTCAGATTTTATTTTTGCATTGTTTATATTAAACGATGTAGCTTGTGCATTTCTTTGACTATCTTCAGCTGCATTTTCCTCAGACTCTGATTTACTTTCTACTGTAGAACTTTCTTTTAAGGCATCTGTTGGTACTGCACTTGTTGGTTCTGGTACTAGTTCTGTAGTTTCTTTTTCATTTGGTTTCAGATCTGATTTAATATCTGGTTTTTCCTTTTCTATTTCTTCTAAATGATCATTGTCAGATAGCTTTAAGCTTTTACCATTTTCTGAAGCAGAATTTTTTATTTCTGTATCTTTTACTGTAATTTCTGTGGTGGTTGATTTTGTTTCTGTAGGTTTTTCTGTTACTTCTGCTTCATCTACAGTCTCTAATTTGCTTACTGTTGTTGTTTGAGGCAATTCTTTTTCTACTTCTGTTGATAATTCAAGGTCTTGTGCTTTTAAACTTTCTGCAACATCATCTTTATGTAAATTACTTTCTGAATTCAATGAGAGACTGGTTTCTTCAGGTGGTACAACATCTTCTTTGCTTTCATTCTCTTTGGGTATGTCTTCCTTTACTTCTTCAGATGATTCTAAAGCTTCTGTTTCTTTTTCTCCAACCACTGTATTCAAATTTTTAGCTTCAGTTACAACACTTTCAGGTTCAGTTGTTCCAGCTTCACTTGATACATCTTCAGATTCGGCGCTTTCTGAAGAAGGTGCCTTTTCATCGGGCACTTCAGGTTGTATCGGATTTGTGGGATCTTCAGAAAGTTCTATAGCTTGATCAGTTGAAGGAACTTCTGGCAGAAAAGATTGGTCATTAAATGGGTGCCATAAATTAGCAGGTGGAAGAGGATTTCCTCCTAGAAATAAGTTTCTGTCTGGGATATCTGTAACAAAACAGTATATTATAATTTTTGGTATGTCAATAATAATACATAGTATGGTTTATCAATAATAATAATATGTTAAGCTAGAGAAATCAAGAAAACTATTCTACAGATATTTTAATCTCACTTATTACCTACTTTTGTATTTCTTCTCATATTAAAAAATAGAAATGTCTACATAAATAATAATGTTAATTAATGATAATTCAAATACACATAGAAATATTTTAAAAAAGAAACCAGGATTTCATTTAGAATTCAAATAACGTTTATTTGACGTATGATAAAGAAAGTACACTTCAATAATAATTAGCCTGTAACTATTGACATATTGCTCAACCATTTGTTTTAAGCTTGAAATCATGCTTTGTTGTCCAAAAAAATAACTTTTTTACTAACTATGATGTGTAATTACACTAGGCTTTTATGTTTAAAACTCTTTTTTTTTAAAAATTTTTCACCAAGACTCTTGTTTAGCAATAGGGGAAAAATTAACAATAATGAACATTTGTGTGCATTATTTTTTAAAATGTACATTTGACAGATCAACTAAATAATTTTAATAATAACAATAATAATAATAATAATAATAATAATAATAAATAGGGGAGAAAAGGTCACATTTTTGTATTTTAACACTCTAGAAAAAAATGGGATAGTCCCTTTAAGTTTTTTTCTTCAATATTTCTCTGACGTGTTCGTTTTTTTTAAAGTATTGTATTCTTATAATAATTTAATAATACGATTCCATGAAAAAAGGAAAACTTCAGAAGATTGAAAATAATTGCACCTGTATACCGAATTCAGCATTGCAATTTACATTGCTTATTAAAATACAGAGTCTCATGGTAATTGGATGTATGAAATCTTTTGCAGTTATCAATGCTTAGACGAATTAAACTTACTATGAATGATATTTTAGATTGTTAGTTTATGTTTTGCTCCTGATCATTTTGTGTAAATTAGGCCATAATAAATAATTTTTTATTCAGCAGTTGTTTGCACGCGCTCACACACAAAAGAATTTTCCATAAAAAATTATTCGAAAAACAAAAAATTATAATTCCATAAAAAAAATCAGAAATTTCAAATATTATTTAAAGTAGGATAAAAAATTGAAATTTTTTATACTAATAGATTTATTACCTCTAGTACAGTTTGTGTATTGTGGACAACATTCCCCAGGCACAAATACACTGTCGCATTCATCCCGATAAATACAGTCAACAAAGGCACAAGCTATAGAGCTGCCCTGGCAGTAACATTGGTAGCAAGGATTTTTAGGATCCTTTATTTCGTCTCCATCCTTATAGAACCTTCCATTGTGTTCACACCCTAACGAAGGAGATGTTTAATAATTAGTATTTTCATAATTCCATTAAAAATAGCTTTTATTATTTTTATATTCAATAAAAATATAAATATGTAGCTTGTGCCTTTTAAAATTACAAACAGACAAAATTTACATTGCTTGACAATTGCTAAAGAACTGCTGGTTTTTACAACTTAGCGTTCTCAACAGCCAATGAATTGTACAATTAATTGTAGATGCCGCCCTAAGGCAGGATCTGTTATCAACCTGGAAGGCAGTGCACGATAGGGTGTAAAAAAAAATCATGATATTTTACATAAAAAAATCGATTTTAAAGAAATTTAAATCAAATTTTTATGATTTTCCCCCCAGCATTAAAGTACTGAATAGATATAAAGAGTTAAATTTCCAAAACAATTAAACTTCCAATTGCTAACAAAATTTATATTTTTACACTTTGATTAAAATAAAATTTAATTATTAGTTTAATAAAATTTAATTATTAGTTAGTAATTACAGAAATTATAAAAAATACAAATTTGTAATTTCATTAGTTAGCAAAATACAATAAAGTTATACATATTAATATTTTGTAATACTTATGTGAAATTATCAGAAATTGCGTTTACTATTAAAGTGTTAACACTACTTAATATTTATTAAACAATTATTGTATAGTTAGAATATAATACACATTTTTATGTTTTAATTACTAAAATTATAATTTAGTATTTAGTATTCATTCTAGAAGGGAAACAGGCAGGAGGCCAATTCCAATAAAGAGCACTATTTCATAATGAAACATATTAATAAGATAACAACAAGAAAAAAAAATATATATATATAATTTTTTAATATGATAAAATAATCATTAATTTTTAACAAGTTTATAAATTACAAATTGAAAAATATAATTAAATAACATGTTTTAATAATATCTTGTTTTTTTTTTTCTTTTTTTAATTGAAGAAATAAAGTTCTATCATTTTTGTAAGATCTTGGGCACACTTATTTAGAAATATTCAGTATAGAGAAGTTTTTTTTTACTAAAAAATCTCTGACTTGTAGGTAAATTTCACTATTTGTAAAATTCAGGGTGCATTTTCTCTCTTTCAAAAGGAACAAAGTGCGACATTCTTAAAAAATGAAGAAACTGGCCTAGAAGAAACAGTAATTAATTACAAAATTAATAAAAACTGCAAATGAGTATTTTTATTAGTTATATTAGTAGCTCAAATAAGAAAACTAACAAACATTAATGCTAGATCGTTTTGCATTTGTACTAAGAAAAATTACTGTTAATCGCCTAAATCTTAATTTATACCATGTATGTGTATGCTAAAAACCAGTGCATACAGGGTTAGTTAGTTTAAGAAATAAATAAAAAAAAAATTTGTTAATAAAAAAAATAAATTTAATTCTTTTTTTAGAACAATAATGTTTTAGAGAATTTTTTGAAATCATTGCTCACTATTTATTTTTTAAACGCTGATAAAAGAAAGAGAAAAAAATGTAATTTATTATTTAAAAGTGAACTTTTACGTTTTTATTATTGGAAATATTTTGCGTAATATGTTTTTGGAAGATTATTTTTTTTTCTAGCGCATTTTATGGTGAAGGAAACAACTGCAAAGTGATTATCGATAAAAATGCCTACTAAATCCGACTAGTCGAATTTTCCATTTTCAAAAATAATCCAATTAAAAAAAAAATAAACTACATTTTCTTTCTTAACATTTTTAATAAAATTACAAAAGAATTTTTAAATTGTGAATTTTGAATTACAAATTTTAACAAAGACTTTCTTTAAATAAGTACATAGAAATCCCTACAGGGAATTAGACATAAGATAAGGGAAATTTCTGTAAAACGATGACCGAGAAATTCGATCGTATGCATTTAACCCCTTGGGGACGAGCGAGACGTATACGTGCCGCAAAAAGGCTTAAGAATCCTTGTTAATTCCCACCGGTAAAATTATAGTGTAAAATTTGCCTTATTCAATCGGATCATTTTATCGATTTAAGAAGGAACAAATTTCTGTTTTTTAAAACCGGTGACAAAACATTAAAAATTTCGTAAAAAGCTCCCGTCGTGAAGGGGTTAAGCGAGACCTAGTGTAAATTTACCGAGACTCTATTTTTTTTCTGCGTTTTTACAGAAATCTTTAACTAGGGGATTGAGAGGGTTAATGTTGAATTGCCCTGTGTAGAACGAAAGATTTTAGAGGGATAAGTTTTCTCTAAGATCTTTGGTAGCACTACCCACAAATAACAATTTACTTCAAATCAAAAACTTTCGATAGTTTTATTAAAATATTTTTTATTAAATACATATGCTTAGTAGCTTCAATTTACCTTTTAAAAATACATGAGTGAAAATAATGTTGATGTCATTTGTAGGTAATAGAAATAACGTCGTCGCGTATGTAATAATATATTATTATTTTGTATGCTATGACAATGATCTACATCAAAAGTATCGATATCGATTTTTTTTTTTTTTTTTTCAAAATGAACAAAACAATTTACTTGTCAACTTAAAATCGAATTTTATGGATTAAAGACAAAAAAAAAAAAAAAAAAAAAAAAAAAAAAAAAAAAGGAATACTTTTTTTTATTAAAAAATATAGGTAATTTACATTTAGATATTGCACTGTAATAGTTACAAATGCAAATATATTTTTGAAATTTCTTAAAAAAAAAACATAAAAGAAAAGTGCGATATTTAATCGATTTTAACAGGAAATAAACAGAGATCGAAATATAAAAATCCGCGAATCTGAGCGCTATTTAAATATATTAACTATTTTTTTAAGTATAGAACATTTATTTTTAACATAAAAAAAGCATTTAAGATTTTAAATAATAATAATAGTAAGAGGAAAAGTTGCACAGAGCACAATGAACTTTATAGAGTCTCTGGTACGGCCTAAATTTATTCTGCTTCCATGTCAGTTTTAACAAAAAATTAAAATTAATAAACTTGGATGTGTGATCTGTCATGCTTTATAGTCATCTCTCTCTTGAGTCGTTCACTTAAAGTAAGAACTATAATCATACTCGCATCACAGCCACGCGTATGAGTAGTGGCTTATCTTGGTGCATCAACGCATGTTCTATACATTTTTTCAGATGTACCGGAACGGAAATGTTGATGTTTTTAAGGTACTGTAACAATTCTTATAATATTATAAATCCTATCAAAAACATGAATGTGAAAAAATGCCAAGTTCGTTAAAGGTTTCGCTAATAAAAGAAGTGAGATCTAACTGCAAACCAAGTTCTTTGGGAGCTCCTTAAATCATCCTGCCATGCATAATATTATTCAATTGCTTAAAATGATTTGTTATGTTACTTGATATTCAATAGAGCGACTTAGCAAGTTTTCTCTTATTCAGTTTTTTCTATTTAGTTGATCAGAAATTAAAGTTGATCCCTTCCTTAACTTATCAGTATCTTAACTTCAATATACTTATTCGAACACTCGATTGACTAGATCTTTGCCAATCAGATTCTAGATTAAATTGTACTTCGACTCAAAGATTAAAGTTGGTAGCTGAAAACTTGCCAAGTCGCTCTATTGAATAACAAGTAACATAACAAATCATTTTAAGCAATTGAATAATATTATGCATGGCAGGAGTTATGATTTAAGGAGCTCCCAAAGAACTTGGTTTGCAGTTAGATCTCACTTCTTTTATTAGCGAAACGTTTAACGAACTTGGCATTTTTTCACATTCATGTTTTTGATAGGATATCATTATTTTTTGTCAAATAAGTAGGTATTTGTTTCCTTTTTGAAATAAATAGGTTAAATTAGTTAAATTAGTTTTATTTAATATTAATTAATCTTTCAGCTTTTTCCTGCATTTATTCACTGTTTTTTTTCAGTCAAATTAAAAAACTTAACATTAGGACTGCTTATGTTCCTTTAAATTCCACTAATAAGGATGTTTCTTTTACGTGATTGGGTACTACTTGATTATTTTGTCGACCAAAAACGTTTGTAGCCAACTTGGCGAAATATCGCTATTTTGATGACAAAAATTACGCACCAAAAGTCATGCTAACATGGGGCTATTTCTGGTATTTTGCCAAATTCCCATAGATTCCCATTGTAATCTGGTAATTTATCCAATAATTTTGTTAGAGCAAGGACTGTCGCCATCATTTTGGCATCTTTCTTTTCTTTAAATTGGTTCGCTAACTACCCAAGATTGCTTAAATATTGCTATTTAGAAAGTTTTTAGAACGCTTTTCGCGCATTTTTACCCTTTTTAAATTTTGTATTTGTTAACAAATGTTCTTAGTGACCATTTATATCTTATAATTAATGAACATGCCAAATTTTATGTTTTTAGGCTCTTAACATACAGACACCGCATTTTTAGAACGCTTTTTGCTCTTTTACCCGCTTTGGATTAGTGGAATCGACATAAGATATAGCCTATATTGGAGCAAGGACTATTACCATTATTTTGATATCATTACTTTTAAGATCGGTTTGTTGTTTGCTGAAATTGCTTAAAAATCCCAATTTAGAACATTTTTAGAAAGCTTTTCGCACATTTTTACCCTTTTTTAATTCCGTATTTTTTAGCAAATGCCCTTAGAGATCATTTATATGTTATAAATAATTAACATGCTAAATCTTGTAGTTCTAGGTTTTTCAGTAACACAAAAGTTGCATTTTTAGAATGTTTTTTGCTTCTTCATCCTCTTTTGGTTAATAGTATACGCATAAAATATAGCCTATGTTTGAAGCGGGGCGAATACCATCATTTTGGTATCATTAATTTTGAAATCGGTTCGGTGTTTCTGAGATTAGCCCCGATACTCGCCAAAAGTGTCGCCAACTTGGCACTATTTCTGATATTTCGCAAAATTCCCATAAACTCTAAAATGCCAAAGTTTATGTTTCCAGTCCAGTTCCTTAATATACAGACATCGCATTTTTAGAATGTGTTTTGCTCTTTTACCTCCTTTGGGTTAGGGGCCGTCCATTAATCATGTGATGTTTCTTTTGGCATTTTCACCCCCCCCTCCCCCTTGGTGACACATGGTGAGGTTCAAGACTACCCCCCCCCCCTCTACCCTATATCACGTGTATTTTTTAGTACCTACAAAAAAACTTAATTTTTTTAGAACATTTATTGTAAAATACAGGTTTAAGTATCATCAAATTTTATTATAGAACATAAAAAAAAGCTGCAATAATAACCTTAAGAGGTAAACAGAAAGGTTGCAAGTTGTTTTGGACTGACATAAAAATAATGAAAGAAATTCTTTTTAAGCTACACTAGATTTTTTTCCCTTCTTATACTCTGCAAATAGGTCTTTATACAGATCACCTATTTTAGACATTGTTTTAATGCAAAACGTACAAGGTTAAACAATTTACGCATGCATTCAGTGCCAAAAAACAACAGAATTATTGACACTGACAAGCTGAGTCCTGCAGGCGTTTGTCGCGGCTCGCGGGAACTTCACTTCGTTCGTTGCCTGGCAATGGTGAATCAAGGTCACACTACAAGTCGCTTTTGATTTTGTACGCGTTTGCCGAAAAAATAAATACACGAAACGCCACTTTTCGGTTCAGTATCGCGCGTTTGCCGAAAAAATAAATACTCGTGATATATTACTACACCCCCCCCTCCCCCCTTGTGATATTTCGTGATTTTTTATGGACCCCCCCCTCCCCTCTCGAGCATCACATGATTAATGGACGGCCCCTTAGTGTAATCGACATAAGATGTATCCTATGTTGGAGCAAAGACCAGTGGCGCAGCCAGAATTCGGTTCTAAGAGGGGTTTTGAGTTTCTGATAAAGGTGATTGCCGGTTTTTTGAATCGCCGGTTAATAGAATCAGTACTAATTAGAATATTTACTGTATAATACTTAAACTCAAAGAGCGTCTGTGTAACCGGAAATCATCATTTTTTTTTTTTGTTTTTTTTTAAGCATGAAGCATCTAAGAAAAGAAATTTAATTCAACTAACCAATGTTTACTTAACTGATTCATGTAGTATGTACTTTCACAATTTTAAGTAGAATTTTCGCCATTTAATTGAATCACTTTATTAAATGAAATCTGATTCAATAAAGTGGCGGATTCCGAAATGCGCTAAAACATTTAAATATTAATAGTCTAAGAGCTAGCAACGTTTTCGTCACCTGATTTTATCAAGGCTCATTTTTTAATATGTTTTTCCATTTTATGATAGAATACGTTTGCTAGCGGTCTGGCAGTCGGGAGACGTTGCGTTTACCTGTGGCAGAAGGGGTTATGCAGGTCAAAAAGCTTCAAAATCACGTCATTTTATCAAGGCTCATTTTCTTATATGTTTTTCCCCTTTATGGTAGAATACGTTTGCAAGCGGTCTGGCAGTTGGGAGACGTTGCGTTTACCTGTGGCAGAAGGGGTTGTGCAGGTCAAAAAGCTTCAAATTCACGTCATTTTATCAAGGCCCATTTTTTAATATGTTTTTCCCTTTTATGGTAGAATACGTTTGCAAACGGTCTGGCAGTCGGATGACGTTGCGTTTACCTGTGGCAGAAGGGGTTATGCAGGTCAAAAAACTTCAAAAATCTGCAATTTTATAAAGGCTCATTTTCTTATATGTTTTTATCAAGCTTAAAAATTACAAGATATTACTCTTTGGACAGCAGACAACCTATAATTAATTTTCCAGACACAAATTCGGTTGCAAAGTTAATGCCAGACGTCTTTAAATAGGGCAACGAAAGTGCCTGTTCCAAGAGTGGTTTATAATTTAAATTTTATAAGATCTCTTTACGTCATTTTATCAAGCTTAAAAATTACAAGATATTACTCTTTGGATAGCATACAACCTATAATTAATTTGCCAGACACAAATTCGGTTGCAAAGTTAATGCCAGACGGCTTTAAATATGGCAACGAAAGTGCATGTTCCAAGAGCAGTTTATAATTTAAAATTTATAAGACCTCTTTACGTCATTTTATCAAGCTTAAAAATTGCAAGATATTGCACATTGGATAGCAGACAATCTATAATTAATTTGCCAGACACAAATTCGGTTGCAAAGTTAATGCCAGACGGCTTTAAATATGGCAACAAAAGTGCCTGTTCCTGGAGTAGTTTATAATCTAAAAATTATAAGACCTCTTTCCGTCATTTTATCAAGCTTAAAAATTACACGATATTAGTCTTTTGTAGGCAGACAACCTATAATTAATTTGCCAGACACATACTCGGTTGCAAAGTTAATGCAAGACGGCTTTAAATATGGCAACGAAAATGCCTGTTCCAAGAGTTGTTTATAATTCAAAAAATTATAAGAACTCTTTACGTCATTTTATCAAACTAAAAAATTACACGATATTAGTCTTTTGTAGGCAGACAACCTATAATTAATTTGCCAGACACAAATTCGGTTGCAAAGATAATGCTAGATGTCTTTAAATATGGCAACGAAAGTGCCTGTTCCATAAGCGGTTTATAATTTAAAAATTATAAGATCTCTTTACGTCATTTTATCAAGCTTAAAAATTACAAGATATTACTCTTTGGATAGCAGACAACCTATAATTAATTTGCCAGACACAAATTCGGTTGCAAAGTTAATGCCAGACGGCTTTAAATATGGCAACGAAAGTGCCTGTTCCTGGAGTAGTTTATAATCTAAAAATTATAAGACCTCTTTCCGTCATTTTATCAAGCTTAAAAATTACACGATATTAGTCTTTTGTAGGCAGACAACCTATAATTAATTTGCCAGATACAAATTCGGTTGCAAAGTTAAAGCCAGACGGCCTTAAATATGGCAACGAAAATGCCTGTTCCAAGAGTTGTTTATAATTCAAAAAATTATAAGAACTCTTTACGTCATTTTATCAAGCTTAAAAATTACACGATATTAGTCTTTTGTAGGCAGACAACCTATAATTAATTTGCCAGACACATATTGGGTTGCAAAGTTAATGCCAGACGGCTTTAAATATGGCAACGAAAGTGCCTGTTCCTGGAGTAGTTTATAATCTAAAAATTATAAGACCTCTTTCCGTCATTTTATCAAGCTTAAAAATTACACGATATTAGTCTTTTGTAGGCAGACAACCTATAATTAATTTGCCAGACACAAATTCGGTTGCAAAGTTAATGCCAGACGGCCTTAAATATGGCAACGAAAATGCCTGTTCCAAGAGTTGTTTATTATTCAAAAAAATATAAGAACTCTTTACGTCATTTTATCAAGCTAAAAAATTACACGATATTAGTCTTTTGTAGGCAGACAATCTATAATTAATTTGCCAGACACAAATTGGGTTGCAAAGTTAATGCCAGACGGCTTTAAATATGGCAACGAAAGTGCCTGTTCCAAGAGTTGTTTATATTTCAAAAAATTTTAAGATCTCTTTACGTCATTTTATCAAGCTTAAAAATTACAAGATATTACACATTGGATAGCAGACAACCTATAATTAATTTGCAAGACACAATTTTGGCTGCATTCGGCAAATTCGGCAATTTTTTTTTTCAATATAAAGTTTACTTAAAAAAAGCTCTTGTTTATCAAAATATAAGTTTCTTTTTTTAAATATTAGGGTGGGTGCCCGGTTTTGGCCACACTGGAATTTATTTGTCCAATATTTAAGCTGTGAGTTGATGTTAACAAATTATATGAATTCTTACACCTTAACCTTTCTAAGGGTGCACAAATTTTCATCACATGAAAAGGCTTGTCGGTAAGACTTAAAAAAAATGCAACTTTCGTCAATCAAGCACAAAGTATCACAAATTTACTCAATCAGGCTCTGAAAAAGTGTCGTGCAAAAAATCAGGTGTAGAAAAATAGTGAATCTAATCAATAAGACTCAGAAAAATCCAGGGTTTCAAATTCAGTTCAATGACGTAAAGATGTCTTATAATTTTTTAATTATAAACAACTCTTGGAACAGGCACTTTCATTGCCATATTTAAAGCCGTCTGGCATTAACTTTGCAACCGAATTTATGTCTGGCAAATTAATTATAGGTTGTCTTCTATTCAAAGAGTAATATCATACACTTTTTAAGCTTGATAAAATGACGTAACGAGGTCTTATAAAATTTAAATTATAAATCACTCTTGGAACAGGCACTTTCGTTGCCATATTTAAAGCCGTCTGGCATTAACTTTGCAACCGAATTTGTGTCTGGCAAATTAATTATAGGTTGTTTGTTATTCAAAGAGTAATATCTTGCATTTTTTAAGCTTGATAAAATGATTTAGAGGTCTTATATATATATATATATATATATATATATATATATATATATATATATATATATATATATATATTTAAATATAAACAACTCTTGGAACATGCACTTTCGTTGCCATATTTAAAGCCGCCTGGCATTAACTTTGCAACCGAATTTGTGTCTGGCAAATTAATTATAGGTTGTCTGCTATCCAAAGAGTAATATCTTCTGATTTTTAAGCTTGATAAAATGACGTAAAGATGTCTTATAAAATTTAAATTATAAACCACTCTTGGAACAGGCACTTTCGTTGCCATATTTAAAGCCGTCTGGCATTAACTTTGCAACCGAATTTGTGTCTGGCAAATTAATTATAGGTTGTCTGTTATCCAAAGAGTAATATCCTGTAATTTTTAAGAATGAAAAAATGACGGAAAGAGGTCTTATAATTTTTTTATTATAAACCGCTTATGGAACAGGCACTTTTGTTGCCGTATTTAAAGACGTCTGGCATTAATTTTACAATCGAATTTCTGTCTGGCAAATTAATTATAGGTTGTCTGCTATCCAAAGAGGAATATTTTGTAATTTTTAAGCTTGATAAAATGACGTAAAGAGGTCTTATAAAATTTAAATTATAAACCACTCTTGGAACAGGCACTTTCGTTGCCATATTTAAAGACGTCTGGCATTAACTTTGCAATCGAATTTGCGTCTAGAAAATTAATTATAGGTTGTCTGCTATCCAAAGAGTAATATCTTGCAATTTTTAAGCTTCATAAAAACATATAAGACAATGAGCCTTTATAAAATGGCGGATTTTTGAAGTTTTTTCACCTGCATAACTCCTTCTGCCACAGGTAAACGCAACGTCACCCGACTGCCAGACCGCTTGCAAACGTATTCTACCATAAAAGGGAAAAACATATTAAAAAATGGGCCTTGATAAAATGATGTGATTTTGAAGCTTTTTGACCTGCACAACCCCTTCTGCCACAGGTAAACGCAATGTCTCCCGACTGCCAGACCGTTTGCAAACGTATTCTACCATAAAAGGGAAAAACATATTAAAAAATGAGCCTTGATAAAATGACGTGATTTTGAAGCTTTTTGGCCTGCATAACCCCTTCTGCCACAGGTAAACGCAACGTCTCCCGACTGCCAGACCGCTTGCAAACGTATTCTACCATAAAAGGGAAAAACATATAAAAAAATGAGCCTTGATAAAATGACGTGATTTTTGACGTTGCTAGCTCTTAGACTATAAGTTTGGATTTAATTCATACTAGCAGGCTATGCCCGCTGCGCTGGTCCATTTTTCCAAACAAATCTTGACTCAAACAAAATGGTAATTTCAAATTTCTTTTTTAAAGCAGTGTAGACCATCACCTGGAATGTCCTTCCGCAATGCTGAAAACGATGCCAGCGCCAATGTCATTGCGATATTGCACTATTGTATGCCTTGGAGAAAATTTGGGTAATTAAGTATCATCTCTCTTATTTGATCATTTATAGTAGAGTTTGATATGAAAATGAGACCGTTGTGACAGCAGGAATCAAAATGTTCTCTACTCATCACATTATTTTGTCAGAAAGCATTGCAATGATTATCAAACTCTATTAATTTTCAAATAGCACATTGTCATTTGTTAGTTCTTAAACTCCCGAATCTGAACTTTCACTATGTGCAGATCTGGTAGCCTAAATACAATCTCATCACATGTTGCATTACATTTTTTAATAACCGTCCTCTTCTGGCAACTCTACTACAGTTCTATCTACAGTTCTATCTACCTTGGTCTGTTCCAGCAAAGTACATAGCAAAAAAAATGTAAAAAAGAGTGTTTAACTTATATATTTATTAGAACATTGAAGCATAAAAGGTGTGTTTTAAAGCTGAATTATTTGGGTAAAATTAAAATTACATCAGTTTCACTGCCTCTTCATTTTTTTAAACCAGTTGCAGGGCTGCCACAGGCGACTATTTTTATATTCCGTTCGCACCACTATTTTTTTAATATAAATTTCACAATAAATTTTTCTTGCAGGTGTTGTCAAAGTGTATGTTAAGGATTTCTGTTTAAAGAAAGTGGTGCCAGTAAGAGTTAAAAAATAGTCGCCTGTGGCAGCCCTGCAGTTGCAAACATGTAGCTGTTAAATATGGAATAATCTTGGTGCTAAATTTTGTAGAAAAATAAACCTTCCGCTTGTAATCAATTCCATTATGATTTTTGGCGTCAAATATTAGTATTGCTTATAACGATTTGTTACAAATGTATCAGACTTATTTCGTGTTTATTGTCAAATGAAAGTGAAGTTTACAATCATCTATTATTGGCATTTAATCTTATATCTTGGCGATAGTTTTTTTTTTTTTTTTTTTTGGTTGTTGTTGTTGTTCGACGGGGTAATGAAGTAGTATTTAATAGTTAATTTTTGATAAAATTCTGTTGATAGGGCTTAATGTTAATTAAAACTGCAACATAAACATCATAAACAAAATTTTCTACAGTCGGTATTTAATGTATATTTTTTTCTTAGCCAATTTTAAAGTATTTTTTTTTAACCTGAATGATTGATAAATCAATTGCAAAATATATATATTTTTTAATTCTATATCATTGATATTCCGAATATTTTCCCTGCACATTGCAAATATTGCTATTTTAGGGATAGTAAAGTAACTACAGATGAAAAATACATAATAAGGCTAAAACACAGAATTAACGACAACTTGGCGAATGCCTCTATGGAGACTTGAAAAGTACGCTGGTTCTGTCAACTTAAATATCCAGATAGAATTTTAATAAATAATAGGTACTACTTTATTATTCCATAGATCAATTTCGCCAAATTATACATATTGCAAAACGATTCACCATATTATACAAACGAATATAACTTTTATTTTAAATAACCAAAGAATCAATAAATTACGAAAATATTAATAAAAATACAAATAAAACGTCGAATTAAAAAATAGTTAATGACGTAACAAAAGCATGTAACATGTTTAATTTCAAATGAATGTGGCATTTACAATCATCTATTACTGACATTTAATCTTTTATTTTGGCGGCAGTTTTTGGTCGAAGGGATAATCAAGCAGTACCAAATAATATAAAAAATATAAATAATAATATAGCCAAAAACATTTTGGTCAGGTGTCATGTATGGATCACGTTGGTGCTATTGCAACAAAATTGTGATTTTATGGATTGCGTGGTAATCTGGTTGTTGTTATTTATTTACTTATAAACTTTGTTTCTTTACTTTTCTTTATTTTTTTCTTTCTTTATTGTTTTGTTCTATAATTATTAATTAAACTTCACTTATTTATTATTGTTTCCTTTTTTAAATAATCGAAAAAAATTAAAAATAATATAACATGTAACTGGTATTTGAAAACGCAGTGTTTGTCAAACTGATGTCAGATTTAAAAAAACGCGCCAAGGTGATGCGTATATAAAAATGGAAAAATGTTTATAATAATGTAAACAAAAAAGTAAACAAATAATTTAAAAATCGCCTTTTCGATTTTTTTTTTTTTTTAAATAACGCCAAGCAGTCGTTAATTCTGTAGTTGCATCAATAGTAAATTTTCTTTTCTTAGTTTCTTTCATAATGAAAAACCATAAATTTAATAATCTCAAATAAAATAATCTGAAAAATTTTCTATGATCTCGTTGATGATCTAGAAATCTCCTTAATACATAAACAAAATAGCAAAGATGTCATATGCGCCGAGTTTGGCGCGATAATTTTTATGCTAATTTGGCGGAAACATTGTTTTCGAATACCAGTTACATGTGTATATTTAAATTATTTTCTATTATTTAAATAGTAATAAAAATTTATGAAAAAAGTTTAATTAATAAATATATAACAAAACAATTTATACAATTTATAAAGTAAATAAGCATTTTATTTATAAATACATATTAATAATCGGGTTAATATATCTCAGACAAAATAATGCCAATTTAAAGTCTATTAGTTACCTCGGTGATATATAATATCTGTGCCAATAAAACTTTCAATAATATAGTAAATATGCTATTTGGCGGTGCTCAATTATTGAAGATTAGTCCAATATCATTTTAAATATTATCTAACACAAAAAAATATGAAGAAAATTGAAGAAGAAATGACTAATTAAAACAAACTTGTAAAATATTTTGGCACAAATGCCTTATGTGCACCACATTTGTGCTTTTTCCCCTTTTTTACGTCAATTTGGCGAAAACTTCATTTTAAAATACCAGTTACATATATATTTTTTAATTGTTTTCTATTATTTTAAAAAAGGAAATAAAAATAAATAAATGTTTTGTTAATAATTATAAAATAAAACAATTTACATCATTTAAAAAAATAAATAAGAGTAAATAGTTTATTAATAAATATACAATAGCCGAGCTACCATATGAACATAAAATCGACGTTTTGTTGCAATCGCGCTAATGTGGTGCATATATGACATCTGTGCCATTTTTTTCAGCAGGAAATTTTTATTTCAAAATGTTGAATTTATCGATAGTAATAACGCAAAATTGCATAAATTTCATTTAAATTGCATAAATTTCCTTGTTCAGTTTGTAAATTTTAAAACTAATTTTCCCTGGAAGAGAATTTGACAAAATGGCGCAAAAAAAAGTATGTTTGTTGATTACAATTTTCAAAATTGCGGTGAAAAACTTTTGAAAAAGAATGACATTATTTTACAATATATATGTGTGTGGCAGAATTTCACACTAAAGCTGAAATTTAAATATTAGATTACAATTTTTAAAATATTAACTTATGTTTATTGAATTTACAATTGAATACTAAATTATACTCCAAAAATCATCTTCTTTTGGAAAAAACAACATTATTGTGACCTAATGTTAGACATATGCATTTTTGGCTTAATTCTTTGCCGACAAAAGTAAAAAAAAAAAAATCTCAAAGAAACAAATATATAACTCACATTTACTTTTATAATTAGATCTGCCTTTTTCTGGAGTAAGTTATATACTATCGAAATTTGATAAGAAAGAGAAAGAAAATTATAGAAAGGAAAATAAATATCGTTCAAAATTCATTTAATCAAATTTTCAAGTTATTTCTTTTTTTATTCTAACGCAAGGATAAGTCGCCAAATGTTGCATCAAATGTAATATTTCACGTTAAGTTATTTTTTAAGCGTTACAAATATTTCTTTTATTTTTAAGATAAATATTTTTTTTATAATATCATGCCTCATTAAATGGTTTTTCTTTATTATTATTATTATTATTATTATTATTATTATTATTATTATTATTATTATTATTATTATTATTATTATTATCAATAGTTATTTTCTGCTTTTATTTGCAAGATGTTTGTAATATTTCTAACATATATATCATTTTTAATTTGTTTAGTAATGATAATTTTCGCCAAAAAATAACTACTGGCAACCCTTTCATCAAAAATAACCGAAAAATACGAAATTCAGGACGAAAAATCAGAGTTATCCCTGTATATTTGTATCATAAACCTCCGCAAAAATATTTCCTATCGAATGATATAATCTACAAAAAGATCCATCAGGTAGTTTTTGAAAACACTCGTTTGGAAGTTTCAGAACTTCTGCTTTATAATATATATGATAAGCAGCAATTATAGCGATCTTTCTCAGCTCTGAGAGGGGTTTTAACCCTAAAACCACCCCCTTGGCTGCGCCACTGGCAAAGACTGTCATCATCATTTTGATATCATTACTTTTAAGATCGGTTTGTTGTTTGCTGAGATTGTTTTAAAATTGGTATTTCGAACTTTTTTAGAACGCTCTTCGCGGATTTTCATGTATTTAAATTTGATATTTTTTAGCAAATGTCATTAGTGATAATTTATATATCTTATAAATAATTAACATGCCAAATTTTGTGCTTCTAAGCCCTTCAGTAAAACAAAAATAACATTTTAGAATGTTTTTCGCTTCTGAACTCTCTTTTGGTTAGTGGCACAGACATAAGGTATAGTTTAGGTTTGAACCGGGGCAAATACCATCACTTTGGTACCATTACTTTTGAAATTGGCTCGGTAGTTTCAGAGATTAGCCCTGATACTCGCCAAAAGTGACGCCAATCTGGCACTATTTCTGGTATTTTGTGAAATTCTCATAAACTTCCATTGTAATCCACTCTAAGCAACCATTAATGTTTAATTAATGGTGATTTCTTAATTTTTCCTATTTATAGATCCAATAACCTAACTCCACACCAAATTTCAACTTCCTAAGTCACCTGGAAGTAGTCAAACATTTCTATGAGTGAGTCAGTGGTAAAAACAGTGGTTTTCAGACGTCAATTTCTCGTGAACGGTAAAAGATTTAAAAAAAAAAAATTTAGGATTCGGAAATTAGAAGATGGTCTTACACGACACAAAAAATTGCAAGTGTGTAGGTCAAATAGAATTTAAGTTTTTGAGGGGTCAAAAGTGGCTCGAAATGGTTCGGGTAATATAACCCACGGCCGATGTGTCGCCTTTTACTTTGTGAACTTGGCTGACACACTGCCGTTTGTCTAGATGTGAAAGTGCATATAAATAAATTAAAGCTCAGAAATGAGCATAGGCTAATTTTTAATTTTCTTATTCAAATATTTTCTTTAATAATTCAAAATTTCATTCTTTTTTATACTAAATCAATAGGCATTTTTTTTTTTTTTAGAAAAAATTTAATCAATTTTCTTTTCCGTTGCCAAGAAAATAAAAATCTGGAATAATAATTTCTCAGCGGCAATAAATTTTCAATTGAGCTATTTCCATGCGGAAAATGAAAGCAAAAAGAATTTAAAGGAAAATAAATATGATGTCATATGTGAAATGAAAATAAAGGGAGTATTTTTTGTTATATATTTAACATGGATATTTGTTTCGTTAACAAGAATTTTACTATAAAAAATGGTGACATAATTAGAAAAAAAAATGAAAAATTTTTATTTTTTAACAAAATATTTCATCATTGAATATGACATCATATTGAGATAAAACAGATATTTTATAGTAGTCGTTAAAAATATGCAAGAGACATGGATATCAGTAATTATTGGAGCTAGATAAATAATGACGTCATATTTAAAATGAATGAGAAATATTTTTTACTTATGCTAATTAATAAGTTATAAGTTACATACCAATGAAAATTTTCATTCAAAATTTATAATTATTAGGGAAGACATTTTTGGTTTGAAAAAAGGGAAAATAAAACTGATTGATATACATTTTTGACGCTATTTTTTTTTCTTTAAAATTAAAAAGAATTTAATTTCAATTCGTATATATCAGCGCTGTCCAACGTCCAACGCGGCACTCTGTAACCAGACTTTTGGTGCCCTTTTGAATGTTTCCTATTACTAATATTTTTTTTAAATAAAATTTCATTTAAAAAATGCTTTATTTTAAACCCTTAATATTTGCTTGAGATATATTTTTGAAACCTTTGTAAGTGTATTACACGCATTAAAAATGAAAACTTAATATGTTTTATTAATTTAACCATGTGTTATTGCGTTTCACTAATTCACAGTTGTTCATTATGCAAAATGCTATGGAAATTATGGCGATAGAAATTAGTAAAAGTTAGCAATAACTTAATATGTTAAGGTGTGAAATGTAGAAAAAAAGCGAATCCTTTTTCCCCCTTCATGCAGGAATGTTCAGCCTTTTTTTATGCTATTACACTGACTCATTGCTGTTTCATAATAAGGATAAAGAAGTGTCATTTTACCGTTCAGACTTTTAAAATTTTAGATATTTTTCTCATTGTTTTAAAAAAATATATAAAATTGTACGAAATGATTCCCATAAATTAAAGTTCTTTCAAGACATCTCTTTCAAACCATCGATGGATTGGTCACTAATATTCTTTTTGTTTTTGTGCTTTTTATAATGCCCTATTTTCGCCTGCAAAATAAATTGAGCATCTATTAATCCTAAAAAAACCTAACAATGTCTCCTATGATTACCATTTTATTTCAATTAAAAATCAGATTAAAGTGGTTCCTTTCACTTGAAAAGTCTTTGAGATAACGTCTCACAGAAAAATGTATATTTCGAACTTACTTTGATTTATAGTTATTTGATTTTTCTCTTTTTTACATAAAGCTCTAAAAACATGAAAAAAAAACAAAAAAAAAACAAACACAAATTACGTCAATAAATCGCTAAAAAAAAAAAAAAAAAAAAAAAAAAAAAAAAAAAACGCGAATTACGTCCATGAATCGTGTAAAAAAACGTTCATAAATTGCATAAAAAACGCGAGTTACGTCCATAAATCGCTTAACAAATGCGAATTACGTTCATGAATCGCATAAAAAACGCGAATTACTCCCAACATTTAATTAATTTGCAGAAAGTTTTTGACCCAATATTACGTGCGCAGAAAGTTTTTGGTTTTATACAAGTCTGCGTATAGGATGTGAATACGATTTAGTTGCTGCTGAAGCTAAGTATAATCTTGATTGCTTTCGTTCTTTCTTGAAATCTGCAGCTGGAGATAAAAGTGGAAACCCGGTTTTCTTACATAAGGTTTTCTTACTCCCTTATTTTCAGGTTCAGGAAATAATGTCGAACGCAAGTCGAATCACTTGTGATGATAAAATCAACTGTCATAATGCTCGTGTTCTTAGAATTACTCCAATGACTAAAATCGGCAAAACGTTTAATAATATCAAATTGAAACGTTCTGATAAAGTATTCTCTTTTTAACTGTCAATAGTGCTGTAAAATTTCGTGATGAGAAAATACCTATAGATCTTTTATTATTCCAATTTCTCATTTGAATGCATGAATTACTACAATCTTTAAAAATGAACTAGAGGAATTCTTCGACTACCAATTAGCTCTTTATCCGTTATTACTTTTTTGATTAGATTGAAATATTTAAAACACAAAAATCGGCTATTTACAAATGCTTTCAATGTGCAAATGTTGAATTTGAGAACACAGATGTTATTTTTATCATCTATGGAGGTTATCTTTTATATCATGTTTTATGTGATTGACAACAACAATTCGATGGTACTTTCGATAAATACATTCATTATGTACATGATCATTATGGTCACAACGTTATTATAGTATTTGACAATTATGCTGATTTGTAAAAATGTATAAAAGCGGCAGAACAGTGTCGCTACTAAATATCTTCTCCTGTTGATGTACATTTTGATCGATTTATGATTGTTCAGACAAACCAAAAACAATTCCTTGCTAATACTCATAACAAGACTCGGTTTACTTCAATGTTATGTGAAAAATTAAATGTTGCTGGTATTTCTGTTAAATAGGCTGATATCTACGTTGACTTCCTTATAGTTAAAACAGCGATAGAACAGTCAAGTACAACTATTGTTGTTGTGGAAGATGTTATTTGTTTATCATATAAACTGCACGAACGCCTACTGATAAAACAGTTTATTTCTTCAAACAAGGAAAAGCTCAGATGGAAACAAAAATGTATTCATAGTGTAGAGCTCATATATTATTTTTACATGCCATAACCAGTTGCGATACGCCGTCAGATCTCTTCAAAAAAGGTGAAATTCAAATTATTTGAAAAAAGTAATGGCTTAATTTGCTGTGCTGAAGCATTTAAGAAAATCGACTCTTCTTCGGATATTATTATTGCTAATAGAATTTTCTTCATGCGATGTATAGGGCTCCTAAAGCATTGATCCTAAAGATAGCTATAAATATCTAAGTTTAGCGAAGAGTAAACAGCATAATAAAGTCGTTCAGCTATCATTTCTTCCTCTGACATCTAGTACTGCTCTCCGAAACGTGTACCGAGTTTTCTATCAAGTCCAAATATGGATAAATAATAAACTAAACCCTGAAAACTGAAGATGGGTATTGAACAATAACGACTGGGAGCCAATTAAAACTCTACTCTCGTCTGCACCATAAATATCGTTCCATACCAATTTTTGTAACTAAACAAAGGGTTGCAATTTAAATTGTGGTTGAAAAAACTTGGTTTATTTTGTTCAGCAATATGTTGCAATTGTCACGGCCAGTCTTGTTCAAGTGTTGAAACAAATAAAACAGATGATGATGCTTCTGACATCAGTGAAGAAACATTAGATCCATCTGATTTCTCAGAGCAATGGACAGGAGTTTAGCAGCCAGAAGGAAGAAAAAGAAGAGGAAGAAATGCAACTCAAAAATGTAATTCTCAGATGAATAATTTACAAATAAGATAAAATTATTAAAAGTGTAAAGACTTTTTTAGTAGAAAATTTCAATTTTTATAATAACCTTCAATTTTTACAATAACTATGTTTACTATAAAACTTGTTGTTTAACAGATATCTGAAAAAACGAATTTTTTTGTATATTTGATCTTTGATCTTGAATAATTTTTTTTTTTTTTTTTTTTTTTTTTTTTGCCAGATGAATTAAGAATTTTGGCATTTCGTTTAAAATGATATTCTAAAAGTCTTTTGCAAATTTTCAGCTCTTCGCTGATTTTTGCTAGGTTAAATGTCTATTTTGACTGGACTATTCAGATTATCGCTTTTCTCAGTCATCCTCTTCTGTTCCCTCCTTGCGGTTGCCAGTTGATTAGTGACCTTGGCAATTATACAAACTTTTTGCGTCCATTGCTGCTTTCCATCCTTTTCACAAGTCCAAACCATGTCAACCTTTTCTCATCTATCTTCAGCTTAATATTTGTGCCCACATTTAATGGATTTCTTATTTCAATGTTTACTTTCTTTCCAATCTCGATATTCTTGCCGATCGCCTCCAATAATCCATTTCTGTTGCTAATAGTTTTTTATCATTTGTTTTATTGATTGTCCAAGTTTCTGCTCCATATAGTGAAATACTTTCAATAATTGTTTTATAAAATATTTTTTTTTCGTCTTTTGTATTATATTACGGCACCATTACCCAGAATTTAATGTTGATACCACTTTCCTTGTAGTTACTATTTTTCTATTTATTTCCATTTCTGTTTCACTCTGTTCTTGTAGATCTGATCACATGTGATACATTCCTTATTACTATGTCTTCTACACTATATGGCCAAAGATGACCGGCCACTTGCGATTTTAGACATTTTCTTAAATATCTAGAAGAATAGATGAGAAGTTGTCCTGAAACTGTAAATGTGTAAACATGATAGTACAGGTCATACATTTCCGCGAAGATTTTTTTTCCCGAGACCCAATAAGAGACTGTCAACAAATTGAAAAATAACGAACATCTTTTAATCACTCTGTCAAAACTAAAAAAGCAAAAGCGTAAAATTGTAGATTATGATTAAAAGGCTTATTGTAATAAACTGCGTTTATTTTTATGTAGATAGCAGAGAAAATAAGATTTTTTTTATAAAAACAGTCCCGAATTTTGCTTAGAATTTACAGAGTTCATAATATAATTTTTTTTTCCAGAAAATATGACAAATACGAATGTACACAATATCCTGTAACCAAAACTAAAAAGTAATAAAAATTGTTTGAAAAATGAGCAGGTTTTCTAAATAATATTTCCCTGAGCATGCATGAATGCAATCAAAATATAATTTGCATAATGTGTTTGTTAAATGTATTGAGCAATTTTTGTGAAAGACAGGGGTTGTATCCATATATTCATTGATTAGTGTCAATATAGAATACACAATATTGCACGACTATATTTGGATACAGCCCCTCATTTTTTGCTTCATTTTGGGAATAATGGATTTTGATCTTATTCTATCCACGATAATTTTCAGAATTTTCAAGCTATGTTTTTGAGACTTTCACAAATGTTACTCTATTCATTTAGCTAACGCAATGTGCAAATGAAATTTTGATAGCATTCACGCATGTGCAGTGAAGCATTATTTAGTAAACCTGCTTATTTTTTATACAATTTTTGTTATTTTTTAATTTTGATTACAGGATATTGTGTATAATTTTGTTTGTCATATTTTCTGAAAAGAACATTTTTTTTTATATTAAAAACTCTACAAATTATAAGCAAAAAAACTTTGCAAAATTTGGGGCTGTTTTTATAAAAACCTTAATTTTTTTACGTGTATACACGCTGTTCTTATAAAAGTGTACACAGTATATTACAATAAGCCACTTAATCATAATTTACAGTTTGAACGAATTTGCTTACATTAGTTTTGATAGGGTTAACCAAAAGATACTCGTTCTTTTTCAATTTGTTGACGTCTTCTATAGGGTTTCGGGGAAAAAACATCACGGTAATATATGACCTGTTTTATTACATTTACACTCCTGTAGTTTCAGGATATTAGTTCCTCATGTATTTTTCTAGATATTTAATAAAATGTCAAAATTCGCAAGTGGCCGGGAACCTTTGGCCATATAGTGTATTATCTTCCTTGGAACCTGATGTTAAGTATTCCATAAGCTATGGAACATAAATATAACTTCCTTTTGTTTACTACAAAAATTAACTTGAGAATACGTTATCCTGCCAGTTATTTCAAAAGATATATAGTGATGTTATAAAATAATATATTTTGAATATACTTATGATTAATAATTCTGTTACTTACCACATATATATTCTGGACAGCATTGGCCAGCATGTCTGACTGCTCTGCATCCTGGTTTTATTTTGCATTCTTTGAGTACGCATGCAAAACCTGGTGGTCTGCATTTGCAGGCCTCACAAGGATCATCGGTTGGAATGGGGTCTCCGCTAGAATACACAATGTTGTCCACTACACAAGCTGTGAAAAAGAAAGCAATTTCCATAAATTATTTTGTTTTAACAAATTAAAATTTATCAAAAAAAAAAAAAAAAAAAAAAAAAATCGAAAACATCATGTATTATGAACATAGGAAATAGAAAATAATGCAAAAAATAATAAAAAATAAAGTAAGGATGCATACAATTGTTTCAGGGCTTTGAAAGGTAATCCTATTTTAGAGCTGAAAATAGAAAAGGAAGGGAAAAAAAGCATAAGGAGAAATTTAATTCATAGTGTAACCATTTATCACACTTTCAACTTCACGTTGTATGTTATTCAGATTATAATGTAGTCGTTTCACATACTTTAGTTGTCTCCTAAATTACGGATAAAAGTTGACTTGTGATTAATATATATACATATATATATACATATTTTTTTTTCTTGTTCAATGTACAGATATTAAATTTCTTTGGGAGTGCGAGGTTCAATAATTATTATCCCTAGTATATATAGCATATTTGTACTATGATGGTTGATGCGAATATCAAAGCCTAAAATCTTAGATGCTTTTATGCTCAGTTTCAGAATCGTAGTTGATAAAGAAAGCTGGTTTGGAGCTTATGAGGCTAGATTTGCGACAGCGGATGAAATATGGTTTACATCACTATGATCCCGAGTCCAAACAACAACTAGTCGTTGGGGGACCACCGTAATACTTACCCATCATGGATATGCATATATAAAAAATGAAAATAAAACGCATGTAAACTATTTATAAAATGCTTCACAATTCCAAAATAAAATTTAAACGCATATTTAAATAGTTTTAATATACATAGTAATGCTCTATCAATGAATTGCTGATGAGCCGATTTCGACAAATTATATAAAACGCCAAAATACTCAAGTAGTACCGGATTGCGTAATAGAAACATCCTTATAACTCCAAAAATAATAATCATATTAACTAAAAATTTCTTGCGTCGGATTAAGCGCGTCATTTCCAATTTAAATATATCTTTGAATTGAAATTTGAATGAAATACAGGATCATGAAAAATCGAAGAATGTGGAAAACAGGGTTACACATATCTCGGCAACTAATAATCCGATCTATTTCGTTCTTCATGCAAAATTTGTGTTATTTTATTGCCTTTTACGTCCAGTCCTTTAAAATAAAACATTTGGAAAATTTTTGTATACCTTTCATCAGAACGAATTTTTCGAGAATCCGAAAAAATAGTTCCGGATAATCGAAGTTATTGATATTAAATAGACTTCGCCCCATTTTTACATACTAAGCACATACAAAGTTTCAAGTCCCTATCTCAATTTGTTCGGGAGATAGAGCGGTTACAGACAGACAGATACACAGACGGACGGCAATTTTTTTTTCTAAAAAAATGTTTTTCGGAATCTCCAGTATCTGAAACGTGTAAATCCGTCAATTTTTTTTCGATTTTCAAAACGATTGCAATATTTACCCTCCCAGTAGCAGAAAGTGCGCGACGCGCGACGTACGTCGCAGATTAATTTTTGCCCTTGCAGATAAATTTGCTAACTTGGAAAAGAAAAAAAAAATTCCTTATTTGTAAAAAAAAAAAAAAAAAAAAAAAAACATGTGAACAAGACGCGAAAAAACGGCAAAATACATTCAAAGATCGCGAGAAAAAAAAGATTTCATCAAAAGATTGCAAAAAAACGGCGTATTTTGACATAAAATAGCGAAAAAACAGCAGATTTCGTCAAAAATCATGAAAAAATGGTAAATTTTGTTAAAAGATCGCGAAAAAAACGGAATCTTTTGCCAAAAAATCCCAAAATCAACAAGATTTGTTAAAAGATCGCAAAATAAGATAGATTTTGCGAAAAGATTGTGAAAAAAAAAAAAATTCGCGAAAAAACGACAGATTTTGCCAAAAGATCTCGGAAAAAAAAACAGCAAATTTCGCCACTAAGTCACGAAAAATCAGCAGATTTCGCCAATAAGTTGAGAAAAAGCATTAAATTTCGTTAAAAAAAATCATGAAAAAACGATAAATTTCATCAAATTATCGCGAAAAATGGCAGATTTCGACAAAAGATCGCGAAAATACCTGCAGATTTCGTCAAAAGATCACGAACAAAACGGTAAATTACGTTAAAAGATCGCGAAAAAAACTGATTTCGTCAAAAAAATGGCGAAGAAACGATAGATTGACAAAAAATCGAGAAAAAAGGATAAATTTCGTTAAAAAATCGCAGAAAAACGACCGGTTATGTCAAAGAATCCTGAAAAAACGGTAAATTTCGTTAAAAAATCGTGAAAAAACTATGCATTTCATCAAAAGATCGTGAAAAAATGCAAATTACATCATATAATCATAAATAAACGGTAAGTTTCAACAAAAGATCGCAAAAAACGACTGATTTCGTCAAAATTATTGCGAACAGACGACAGATTTCGCCCAAAGATCGCGAAAAAACGGCAGATTTTAACGAAAACGGGGTCAATAAGGGAGATTTCGCCAAAAGATCGGGAAAAAACGATAAATTTCGTTTAAAAATCGTGGGAAAACGACAAATTATTTCTAAAAATCACGAAAAAATGGCAAATTTTGTAAAAAAAAAAATCGTGAAACAAACGATAAATTTCGTCAAAAGATCGCAAATTATGTCATAAGATTGTAAAAAAAGGTAAATTTCGAGAAAAGATCGCGAAAAAACTGCATATTTCATCAAACTAAACTCAAATTTTGTTAAACAAGCGAAAAGAAAAAAGAGTTGGGAGTTTATTTTGCTGTTTCAAAAAAAAAAAAAAAAAAAAAAAAAATTCTCTTTGCTTTCTTTAAAAACTGATTTTGCTGTTCCAAAAAAATGGATTTTTCTGCATAAAAATTTTAGATCCAATGTATTTAAAAAAATTATCATTCAGAATTTTCAATTTCTTTTTCATAATATTTATTTACTTTATATTTCAAAGTATCACTACTATAAATATTACATGTATAACATATATACTTCATGGTGAAAAAATAGGGACTTTAAATTTTCTGTGCAGTCTTTCTAGAATTATTTTTAGATTTTGATATTTTAAATTATTTTTGTCCCCCTTTTTAAAATTTTTTTTAGCACAATTTAACATTTTATTATAATATTGATTTAACAACTAAAAAATTGTTTTGAGAATTTAATGAAGCAATCTTATAGCATATTCTGTTCAATGGAATTGTAAATGTTTTCTTCATTTCATCACTATTACATAGGTAACAATATAAATGATTTTTTCCCATCTATTTCTTCTGTGCTTTTAATTTTAAGCAAGTAAGAAACTTTTTCAATAAATGTATGCTATACTTTATACTATATTTCAATTTAATTTTAAATGAATTGAGCTGTAACTTCAAACTTAAAGAGCCACTTTACATATCATTACAATCTAATTCTTCAAAAAATATTAATTTCTCTATTAACTTATTTAGGTTTAGAGCAACTTCCGAGGACAAAATCCGTTGTTTCCAAAATGAAGCAAAAAAAAAAAATGAGGGATTTTATCCAAATGTAGTAGTACGTCCCGTATTGTGCATTCTATAATGACACTAATCGATGAATATATGGATACAACATACAACCCTTCTTGTTTTTGCTTCATTTTGGCAATAACGGATTTTCAACTTATTCAACTGACGATTATTTTGATCGTTTTCAAGTTATGATTTTACGACTTTCACAAAAGTTGCTCTATACATTTAGCTACTTACTTTTAATTTTAAATGAATTGAGCTGTAACTTCAAACTTAAAGAGCCACTTTACATATCATTACTATTTAATTCTTCAAAAAACATTAATTTTTCTATTAACTTATTTAGGTTTACTATAGTTAAAAAACAGTTCTATTTTTATAATATTAATCAGTAAGAACCCTATTTATAATGTACATAAGGGTACTTTTAGATTAATCAGGTGTCTGTGTTATATATAGAAATACACTATATTGCCACTGATTATGGGACACTTGCGATTTTAGACATTTTACTAAATATCTAAAAAAATACATGAGGAATCATCTCGAAACTCTTAGTGTATAAATATAGTAGTATACGTCATACATCTCCGTAAAGAGTTTTTACCGAAACTCCATAGGGGACTGTCAACAAATTAAAAAAGAATGAATATCTTTTGAATAACCCTGTCAAAACTAATGTAGCAAAAGCGCTCAAACTCTAGATTATGATTGAATGCCTTATTGTAATACACTGTGTTCATTTTTATGCAAATAGCATGCATACTCGCAGAGTAATTAAGGTTTTTATAAAAATGGTCCCAAATTTTTCCAAGTTTTTTCCTTATAATTTTCAGAGTTCTTAATATAAAATAATATTTTTTTCAGAAAATATGACAAACAACATTGCACACAGTACCCTGTAATCAGAATTAAAAAATAATGAAAATTGTATACAAAATGAGTTGGTTTACTAAATAATTTTTTACTGTGCATGCGTCAACGATATCAAAATTTCATTTGCATATTATGTTAGCTAAATGTATAGAGCAACTTTTGTGAAAGTCACAAAATCATAACTTGAAAATTCTGAAAATAATCGTCAATTGAATAAGTTGAAAATCCGTTATTCTCAAAATGAAGCAAAAACAAGAGGGGTTGTATCCATATATTCATTGATTAGTGTCAATATAGAATACACAATACGGGATGTTACGACTACTTTTGGATAAAATCCCTCATTTTTTTGCTTCATTTTGGAAACAACGGATTTTGTCCTTTTTCTATAGACGATTACTTTCAGAATTTTCAAGCTATAATTTTGAGACTTTTACAAAAGGTGCTCTATACATTTAGCTAACATAATATGCAAATGAAATTTTGATATCTTTGACGCATGCGCAGTAAAAAATTATTTAGTAAACCTACTCATTTTTCATACAATTTTTATTATTTTTTAATTCTGATTACAGGGTACTGTGTGCAATGTTGTTTGTCATATTTTCTAAAAAAAATATTTTTTTATATTAAGAACTCTGAAAATTATAAGGAAAAAACTTAGAAAAATTTGGGGCCATTTTTATAAAAACCTTAATTACTCTGTGAGTATGCATGCTATTTGCATAAAAATGAACACAGTGTATTACAATAAGGCATTCAATCATAATCTAGAGTTTGAGCGCTTTTGCTACATTAGTTTTGACAGGGTTATTCAAAAGATATTCATTCTTTTTTAATTTGTTGACGGTCCCCTGTGGAGTTTCGGTAAAAAATCTTCACGTAGATGTATGACGTATGCTATTATATTTATACACTAAGAGTTTCGAGATGATTCCTCATGTATTTTTCTAGATATTTAGTAAAATGTCTAAAATCGCAAGTGTCCCATAATCAATGGCAATATAGTGTATATGTCTATATACGATATATAACAATGGTGCCCGGCTAATCAAAAATTGTAACATTACCCCCGCAGACAATTTTCATCCCACTACATTTCTGTCGCAGACTCAGTCACAACTTTCTGCTACTGGGTTTACCCTATACTACGTATGGTGGGTAAATAGCTACGTCTCATCCACTGTTACAAATCTAGCCCCATATGCTCCAAATTCCCCTTTCACCTTTCCCTCCAAAAATATTCTAATATTGCAGCTACAGCTCTGAAATTGAGCATATATGCATCTCAGACATTAGACTTCGATAAGGCTTCGATATTCCACATCAACTATCGCAGTACAAATATTTTATATATTCTAGGGACAATAATTATGGAACTACCCTCGTTGAAGGAGAGTTAACAAAACCATGCATTGTAGTGTTAACTTGTATGTTTATTTTAGAGGCCATACTGTCTCTAACATTTTCCTTTAATTTTTTGCTATTTGTTGTTTCCTTTCTGAAGCAATATTATTTGATTAATATTTAAAAATTCACTCCACTAATAATTTCTATCGCACAACAGTTATCATATAATAATATACAGGGTGGTCATAAAAAAACTTTGCCGATATATGGACCTCTAGCGGCCAGTCCGTTCAACCGATCGAGGTGAAATTTCAGATATAGCTATTCAGAGGTATGAGCTCGAGATTCTCTGAACGGCAACAAAATGGCGCTCACGGTTACGGTTATAGTTACAGTAACTCAAAATTTTCCAATGGCAACACCCATTTTTTCTCATCGCAAAATGCTCAGCGCATGCGAAAACCCTAAAGAGCGTTGGAACCGTATGTGTATAGCAAAAAACGGGCATGTTTTGAATGCACAAAAAACTGTTCTGCGAATCCCCCCCCCCCCCCCCTTTTCATAAAGAAACACGATTGGGGCGTAAGGAGTAAATTTGCATATGACACAGTACACAAATCTCTGATTGCAACACAGATCGGAGAAAACTTTTATTTTGATTATTCATTTTCCACATGGGTGCCATCACACATTGCATGGTAGCGAATGTGGACAATACAGCCGAACGTTACATTGCATGAGGGATGTTTGCAATCTCACGTTTGATAGAATCTTTCAAATCCGGCAAAGTTTATGGATTGCACATGTACTCTCTAGATTTTAGATATCCCCAGAACCTGAAATCCATATGAGCGAGGTCGGAGGATCGCGGAGACCATTGACGTTACCAGTTAAGGTGAAATGTGCCTCGCCCGTTCATAATATGCGAAGAGATCGATCGTTATATCCATCATATTGGATAAGAAATTCATTAACAAAGTCTATATGTTATTATCGGTAAAGAAACATGCGGATTACAGAGCTCAGTAACTTTAAGACCATTGATTTTGGTATATCAAATACACAAAATGCACCTTTTGTAGTTTGCATGCGTCCTCTGGTCACTATGTGATGCATTCCATAACAATATTCGCAAGAACAATTGGTCGTCCGGATAGCAGACTATCGCAGGTGCAGCCAATTTCTTCGAATTTCATTACTAAATCACGAAAAGCTTGTGAAATGCATAGGCCACGTATTTGGCGATGGCTTCGATGGTAAACAGGCCAGGTTTTCGCAGCATTCATCTCATTTTGATAATAGTTCTACCAACTCACCACGAACGAAGTCATTTTGTTGGTATGTGAGATCTTTCGACTGAAGAACTAACATTCCCACCCTAATTTTTATCCGTTTTCGACGCTGACTATCCGTCAAACGATGTTCCTTGATTGGTATTTTGTCTCTGTCATATTCAATTTTTCTTCGTGCGCCTTGATCGTGTTTTATTGGGGCCGTTCGTAGAGCTGATTTTGTGCGAGCATAACGCGACCGTTTATTGCAATAACCATACTGTTCCGACGCTCTTTAGGGTTTTCGCATGCGCTGAGCATTTTGCGATGAAAAAAAAATGGGTGTTCCCATTGGAAAATTTCGAGTTTCTGTAACTATAACCGTAACCGTGAGCGCCATTTTGTTGCCGTTCAGAGAATCTCGAGCTCATACCTCGGAATAGCTATATCTGAAATTTCACCTCAATCGGTTGAACGGTCTGGCGGCTAGAGCTCCATATATAGGCAAAGTTTTTTTATGACTACCCTGTATATAAGTCATGATGTATGTAATATGTATATAATAAATGATGTATTATAAGTCAACAATGCTTCTCATTCTTCTTCTTCTTTTATTTATTTATTTTTTTAATAAGATTTATTTAATTTGAACTCAAATTGTTCGAAAATTCTAGCGAGTTTCCAACATTACATCATATTTTTTGCCCTGAAAGGATTAACCCCTCGCGACGGGAATATTTTACGAAATTTTTAATGTTTTGCTACTGGTTTTAAGAAAACAGAAATTTGTGCTTTATTAAATCGAACGAATGCTCTGATTAAATAAGGCAAATTTTAAAGCATAATTTCACCGGTGGGGAAAAACAAGGATTCTTAAACCTTTTTGCATCACGTATACGTGTCGCTCGTCCCCAAGGGTATCATACAGCCCAAAATTTTAATTTTGAAATTATCGTTAGTTTTATAAATAACATATAAAAGCCAATGAAATGGCTACCTTTTATTTTTGATTATATCCACGAAAAATAATAAAACATAAAATCTAAACTAATTGATTCCACTATTTCAATATAAGCAGGATTGCGAAAGGGACTATTTTTATATTCAGTTCGCACCAGTATTTTTCTAATATAAATTTTGAAGTACAATAAAACCCCGATAATTCGGATTAATTGGGACCAGACCCAATCCGAATTATCGAAAATCCGGATTATCCGGAGAATTAGAAAATATGAAATAAAATAAAACATACTTGCAGAAAATCACCTTTATGTTTAACTTATTGATTACTTATAGACAGTAAAAATGTTTACTTTGTGATAAAAAAGTTTCTAATTTTTTGCTGAGCCATTTTTTTTTCCTTTTGCGAGCCGTACGGTCACGCATCCGCTTGAGCATAAGAGTTCATTGGATGTAGCAAGATAAGAGTTTAAATAAGAAATCTTAGGTATTCTTGCGAAAAGATTTCAGAAAAAAAGTTTTTTTAAAATTCTGAATACGACGAGGAAACAAGTTAATGTTATGGAAATTAGCCAAATCGCTACTCAAACTTGAAAAAAAAAAAAAAAAAAAAAAAAAAAAAAAATGACCAGACCGATCCGGATTAACGGGGTCCGAATTAGCGGGGTTCTACTGTATCTTTTTCTTGCAAATGTTGTCAAAGAGTGTATTAAGGTTTTCTGTTACCAGAAAGCGGTTCCAGGTAGAATTAAAAAAATAGTCGCCTGTGGCAGCCCTGTATAAGAAATTGAGAATTGGAAATGATGTATATAATATTATTTTAACACAATCTAACTGATTGGTAAAGTTATCATACGAATTGAATATTTACAACTGCGCGAAAAAATTGCTCAAGCCGGGAATCGAACTCGGATGGCTTATAAGGCCAATGCTTTACCTGTTAAGCTAACCGGGCGATAACCGGCTGGGATTTTTCGCTCAGATAACCTTATTGGCTATAACATCTGGTCTGTCATTTAGACAGCTCGGCAGAATACGCCGCAGATAATGGAACTCCATAGAACGATGGATACGTAGATATACTATTAATTTAAACAATCTAACTGATTGGTAAAGTTATCATACGAATTGAATATTTCCAACTGAGCGAAAAATTGCCCAAGTCAGGAATCGAACCCAGATACTTGGCTTACAGGGCCAATGCTTTACCTGTTAAGCTAACCGCACGATAACTGGCTGGGATTTTTCGTTCAGATAACCTTATTGGCCATAACATAGCCAGTTATCGCCCGGTTAGTTTAACAGGTAAAGCATTGGCCTTGTAAGCCAAGTATCCGGGTTCGATTCCCGGCTTGTGCAATTTTTCGCTCAGTTGGAAATATTCAATTCGTATGATGTATATAAGTCAACAATGCTTCTCACTCTTCTTCTTCTTCTTATGTATATATTTTTAAATATATTAATGCATATTTAAAACAGCATTTTTAGTATTTAACCTTTTATATCCTGAATTTTTAATAGTAGAATTGCTTAACCTGAATAATTATTTAACGTTGACGTATACGACATCTAGAACAGAATTTATAATAATAATTTAATTTTTAGATAAAGTTTTATTAAAATTCATTTAATAAATCGGTAGTTAGAGCTACTTTGGCAAAATATTTACAAGAATAATTAGATAAATTAACAAACAATACTGTTATGAAAATCTCACAATTATACGAACAATGTAAGTAAATGCATTTTGATCCTATCTGTAACAGGGAAGTCTTTGTACAGCAGAGTCCCGCTATTCCGAACTAATAGGGAAACGTAAACATACAGCACGGACGAGAGTATCCCAAAGATTTTCAATGAGATTAAGGTCAGTCGAATATGCTGGCCATGCCATGCGCGCAATCCCTTCACTCTTCAGGTAGCCATTGACGATGCCAGCTCTATGGGGACGTGCGTTATCGTCCATTAACCCTCTAAGCGTTTGGCCCGTAATATTCCGTACACTAAGCTCCAGGTTTCACTTCAATATAAGCAATGTTTAAGATATTATAATTCTATAAATTTAATGAGTTTTCAAAGCATTGAAGAATGATTAAGACTCTCAAGGATTACATTTATATTCCTAAATAATATTTTTTATGTAATATTGAAAGAATCGTATTTTATTAGCACTTAAAAAAATCAGAGAAAACAACATTACAATTTTACCCATTTGCAAGACACTTGGAGGGTTAAAACAAAAGTAGGACCAACTGCTGCAGCGTACAATCTCACAATGGGTTCTAGGACTTCATCTCGATACCGGACAGCCGTCACAGAACTCAGTTTAATAATGCGCAGGTCGGTGCGGTATCCCAATGAATTCTGTGCCCACACTATAATGTTTCCGCCTCGGAATGCGTGATGTTCGGTGATGTTTTGGGGTTGATTGTGTGTTCCTTGTTCACTTCATATCCTTATATGCTTGTCATCTGGCTGCAGAGCAAATCTTAACTCACCAGTAAACATGACATTGCCCCAGTCAGACACAGTTCAATTGACATGTTCCCGGCACCACTTTAATCGTGCCTCTCTTGATTGGAAAGATAGAGGAACACAAACTCGAGGTACCCGGGCGTACCATCTACTCATATGCTATCTCCGGCGTAGAGTAACTGCAGATATCGCCTTACCAATGGACGTTGTAACCATAGATGTCACACGTGTGGAGGTCGCTCTGCGATTCCGCTTGGCTACAATAGCAATATATCGATCTTCCGTGGGGGTTGTAACCCTTGAGCGACCGACTACGGGCCTTCAGACAACTGTCTGTGTGGTTTGGAATTGTTTCCCTAAACGTTAAATTACAGAATGACGAACGCCGAAGAAAAGAGCAACATCTGTGATCGAGTGTCCTGTTTCGATGCGCTTCATAGCACGCCAGCACTCAAATTCTTACATTCGTCTTCTGGAAGTCATAGGAAAACATATGTCTTCAAAGCAAACTGAACGAAAGTTTTAAACACCTTCTATCAGCACTTTTTCAATCAACTTCTGTAACCCTCTCCCCCCCCCCCCCTCTGTAACCCCTGGCTTCTTATAAAGACTGCCCTTTTTGCATATTTCTTGACATGAAAACGTGATTGGCTGTTACCTAACATATTTCCATATATCCATCTACCTCTGCAGCGATTTCCATCCTCTTCAATTCTGATTGGCTTACAAAAAGTAGCATTTTCCTCTCCGTGCTTAACTTTTGGAAGTGAGTGTATATAACAGACACTTCAAATAAAAACTATAACTGTAGTATCATCGCAATAAGTACTCTTTTTCTCTGCACATAAATCCGAGTCAACGATCACAAAAGTAAGTTACTTATTCAATATTTTAATAAAAACTAAACATTATCATTCGATTGCATAATTACCACTGTCTTTACTTCTTAAGTATGTGTAAAACTAGTTTTTTTTTTTTTTTTTTTTTCCTTTCTGTTTAGGAGTGATTAAAACTAATTCTACAGAGTTACATATAAATGGAGCCAATATGTACTGTAAGAAAGCAGTTTTCATACCAATTTGGTTTCAGGTATTTTTACCAAACTTAGGCTTAGCTATTTATGTCTTTATTTAACTTCTTTGTGTAACAATTAACTGTACATTTTTTCACGAACGTCTTTTAATTTTTCCTGTTTTCAAATTCTAAAAAAATCGGTATTTTTTCTGAAATCTGTTAGTAAAAGGCGGATTTTCGGAATAGCGGGATTCAACTGTAATTGCAATTTTAACGTATAATCTTTAAGAAAATAACTACATTAAAAAATATTTAGCTTCAACTGTTTCACGGTGGTTTCCAAATATGATTGAGAACATTATTTTGCATGAAAAGTTTGATCTACTTTTATTAGTAAAATAAATAAATAAATTTTATATTGCATTTTTTTTTAATGGTACTTAAAAGTACCACCAAGTTAGAAAAGGTTAATACTACTTTTATTTTTCTTTATCGACACTCATGTTATTTGCTTTTCAAATTTCCGTTCAGATTATAGGGGTTTTCAGGTTACCAAGGTTATATTATGGCAGGTTTTGGTCTTTCCTTGGGCTGAAAATTTTGCTTTTGGATTGTCTTCCAATGACAAAATATGGAAATTTCAAACTTGCATGAAAATATGTATTTCTGTCAATAAACAATTTTATTAATATGGGCTATAACACTTTCACGAAACATTAATGCTTTACAAAATTTTTTTGAGCGATCCCCTCCCTCTCATAAAAAAGCTGTTAAATGTAGCTGTCAAAACTGCAAGGAAGGAAACACGACTTTCAATGTATAATAATGATAAATCTAAATGTGGGCGCATATTGCACTGGATGAAATTTAAAACTAAATAATATTTTTAGTAAAACATCGTGAGAAAAAGAAATATTGTCATATTGAAAAAAAAAAAAATGTACCGAAATGACGAAAACTAACTTAATTATCCGAACATTAGCATAAATAATTCTAATCTTGACACTATTAGAACTGGTGAAATGAAAGAAAATGGGGTATAATGGGTTGAGGCTTTTCATCTTAACCTTTTCATCTTTCTCAATTTAAACCAGAAAGAATTACGCTCTTCAGACAAAACTGTAAATAACTACAAAGGTGTAAATAATTAAAGGTAAAACTGCTACATATTGCTAGATGTTGCAATGCTGTCATTTTCTCCTTAATTTAGAAAAAAATTTTGGAGTCTTGCATTCATCTATGTTACTTACTGTAAATGTTATTTTACATCTTTCTATATGTGTCACCCAAATGAAAATAACATTGTTGTAATAACTCTACCATTTGAAGAGAATGATGACTGCGCTGCGCATGATCCTATAGAGGTTGCAGAGTGCTGGGAATGCATGGAATATCATCTGATCATGTCATATGCATGTATGATAGCGTGGGAGCACGTTAAAGAGCATCCTTCCTTCGCATCGTGGATGCCTCCAAACGGTGTGAATGCGTGGTCGTGCAATTTTTAACAGCGGAAAATGTGAGCGCTAATGAAATTTATCTCGAATGCAAAATGTGTATGGCACAGAGTGTATGTCATGCAGATCTGTATTCCAATGGTATAGGGATTTTCGTAATGGAAGAAGAAGTACTGATGACGAGTCACGATCTGGTAAAGAGCATGTAGTCTTGTTCGACTACGAAAATCCGTACACCTTCGAAATACCGATCTGCGTGACATACACTCCATGCCATACACATTTTGCATTCCCTGATAGATTTCTCTAGCATTCATATTTTCCGCCGTTCAAATTTGCACGACAGCGCGTTGACATCGTTTGGAGGAACCCATGATGCGAAGGATGCTTTTAATATGCTTCCACGCTATCACACACGCATCAGGAGGGACATGAGGATATCGTCGCCTTTCTCTTCAAATAGAAGAGTTCACTTTCATTTGGACTTTTATAACATACAAGCATACAAATATTTTAGCTCAGGTGATAAAAGTGATATGTGACACATTCATGATTTTGAGAAAAGGAGCTGTAAAGTTTCAAGTATCTATTTATGTTTATTACCAAATCTTTCCGTTATCAATTACAATCTCTGGGCCTCCGTGGCTGAGTGGTTAAGACATCACGCCGCTAATCGTGAGGTTGTGGGTTCGAATCCCACTGGCTCCATTGCACACACTCTTTGTGTGGAGCTCCTGGTTGTACTTCTCTTGTGTTGTAATATTTCCTTGTGTGCTATCTCGTCCCTGTATACTGACGATGGCTTATAAGCAGGCTTCATGTCGAGCACACAAGTCAGATGTATGTTGTTCAATAAACAATTACAATCTCTTATGGGTATTAAATTTTCTTTTTTCACATAGCAATTTAACAGATGGTAGAAGACCATTGATTTTCAATCACATGATTAACTTTTTTTTTTTTTTTTTTTTTTTTTTTTTTTTTTTTTTTTTTTTTTTTTTGGTCACATAACTATTTTTATGATCAGAGCTTTTCATCTATTGTCACATTATGAGTTGATAGATTAAAGAATTGCGTACTTGAAAACTACATAAAACAATCATGGAAAATAAAACAGCTTTGAAACAAACTTTCTTAAAAAGAACATTTCTTAATGGATTAAATATTACGAGATACTTAGTAGCGAAAATGCATGCGGTTAAAGCTAAATCGATAATTCATGTCTCATCTAATGTCACTTTTGAGTTTAGCATTAATGGCGGATGCGTTTGTGTTAAAGAAACATTCTTTTCTTTTACCTGTTTCATTGGCAATATAGAAGGCAGCTCTTTTTTGTAGATGGCGCAAAGGACCTGAAAAAGAAAATACTTATGAATATCCTATTATACATTCATCTGCACACATAAATGAAAGTAAGCAAAATAAAGTAATCAAATCAAACAAGATAAAAAAAATCTCACTACACATGTCGTGTGTCGCATGTTTCATCTTCATGCACTGATTACATTAAAAGGTATAGCTTTAATTTGTGTATATTTAATACTGTTAGTGTCTCTACCATAAACCATCAACCGGAGCTACTTTGGGCCACTTTGATATGGTTACACTAGCATTTCCATTATTAAAAAACATTACATATGCTTTTTCAATGTCGAAATTGATTTGTAAAAGATTAACATGAATCAATGAAGCAAACTGTATGGTTTTAAATTAGCAATTTAATTTTTTTAAAAATCATTTTTAAAGTTTTGGAACAAAGTGGTTCCTGCTGGAAGCTTCTTTGGTCCTTTCACAAAGTTTCATGTAATTTAAATTCATTTCGTATGTTCGATTATTGAAACCTCTTATAATAGTATCAGCTTATGAATTGATACTGCTGACTCTATAAACAAATAATTTTTTAACATGACATTTCTAAGAAACTGGGGCTACTTCGAACCAAACCATGCCTGACACAAAGTAGTCCCGAAAATCAGTTTCCATGTAAGCTTTATTAAAACGTAAGCATTTTCTGTCAAAATAAAAATTAAAAAATTAAAAATTATGATCATACATGGATTATAAGATTCTAAAGGTAATGTTTTGATACTTGCCTTATTTGTAGAAGAATAAACAATTTTTTTAAGGACCTAAGTAACCCTACAAGGACAAGGTTACGGTAATATTAAATGTTCATTAAATAACGCTTATTAATATCAAAATTTATTATAATAATAACAATGTCTCGGGGGTAATATATTTCAAATGTTTAATCCAGACCATTCCAGTGCCGAAAATCTTCTGTCTTTAACAGTGAACGTTATAGGACATAATAAAATATCACATACAATTTTTTGTAAGCCTGGCTGCAAAACAATTTCTTATAGATCATAACATAATTAAAACATTTTTCTTCTTTTTGTAAATAACTTTATAGAATCTGCCAGTCTATTCAAATAATGTATGAGGACCAGGATTCGAACTAGAGTCGAATTCTGGCTGAAGACCTATCTTGGCTTGACCAATGCTCGACCATCTAAGTTATACTGGAAGAATCTGGTGGATTTAATTAATTCACCTAACTATCTTATTGATCATAGCATCCATCTGAATATGCTCAACAGAATAAATCGTAGATAATGGAACTTCAGAAAACGCTGTATACGTGATTACGTAGACAATAGTGCATTTCGTTGCATCAAGGAAATTTTATAAAAGTATATACATATTTCAGTTATGATGGTAGTATTGCTCTTTTTTTTAAAAGTACGTTGGTTTCTGCCTGAATAACAAGTTACATTTTAGCAACGATCTTTTTATTTTATTTTTTTTTTATTTAAAAAATAAATATATAAACTGACAATTTTCAAATCAGAAAAATATTACTGTAATGTTAGGAAGTGATAGGTGGCCACACTCATAGAAAAAAAGTACTAATCATAGCACTATTACATCGACCATGTCTTATAAATTTTATAATGAATGTTAGTCAAAATATTGAAACCATATCTAATTATATATACCCCCCCCCCCATAAAATAAATAATAGTTATGCAGAAAGCACTCCTTCTTGCCACGGCTTGAATGTGCCTGCCAGTCGTGCTCTAACTCGCGTAAATATACTCGGATTGCTGTCGGACCAATTTATCTAATCTAACATTATTGAGGACATTTTACAAGTCTTAACATCATGACATTTTACAAGTCTTACAATATACATAATGAAATTTAAACACATTAGTTATCTGCACAAGAAGATGATTACTATAGAATGTGTTATCTGCAGCACTTTTAGTTCACATACAGGGAACTCAAAAGTGTTGTATTATATTATGATCTAGAAAAAAATCGTTTATGTCATATTTTAAGGATATTACTCTTACTGAGTTACACATAATAAAATTGATATTGATGATTTCTTGAAGTTCTAATATATGCTTTCTATAGAATATGGGGTGCAAAACATGTATATTCATTCATTTATATAGACATTATTTTAATTTACATTGCAAGGCAAAAGCTTATACTATAATGATTTCAGGGGGTAAAATGTGTTGACAGAATATCTCAATTGTGTTGCATTATTTGAAGCTCGACGAAATTGATAAAATGATACATTACGGAGATTTCGGAGACAACACTGTTTCCAAAGTATTTTCTATTAGGGGTGACTGCTGAAAATGCATTTTCAGTTATAGTATTATTTTTTAAGTTTAATTAAATCCTTAAATACACATAGTGTGCATGGATTCTATAGAATATATACAGGGTACACAAAAAATATTTTAAAATAATAACTGTTTTTTTAGCGTTATTTGATATAAAGTTAAACACAAAAGAGTTCTCTGTACCTATGGGGTCTAAACTTGCGACAAAATGCTCGATTTCGTGATTAAAAGAACAATCAATCTCGCGAAATTGCGACTGCTCATTTTCTGCTCTTTTTTATGTGTGTATGTGTGTGCCATTACAATGGAGATTCTTATCCGCGTTACTCAACTATTGGATGTTACTTTACCTAGTTCTATTTATAGAGATACTTCCTTAACATAAATTGAATTTAGTAACGGCAAAGACAGAAATTATTATGCGATATGTATTTATCTGTTGCCTATTAATAACTTTATCTATGCATTACTTAGCATAATAAAATGCAGAATGCAAAATAATCATTGGTCGGCCAAATTTTTCAAACTTTTTCTATCGGTTAAGAGTCGAAATCTCATAGAAATTTTTAGCGTATATTTTCACAATAAGAAATCATTGTGCGCGCGGCAGCGCGCAACAATAATATGATTGAGCGATAATGCACACGGATTTTTCAATTTTTCTTTTTGCAATAACTAACTAAATACTTATCCAATTTTGATGATTTTTTTTTTTAATGTTCGTCTGACCAAGAAGCACAACATAGCACAATTTTTTTTTTTTTTTTTTTTTTTTTTTTTTTTTTTTTTTTATGGCATACTGTAGGTGTACTGTAGAGTATTCTGAAAATCGGACAAAAATTTTGTGTCACAGCACTTTTCTCGAAAACTACTAAAGATAAAAACTTAATTTTTTTTTTAAACAAAAGACAAACTTTTCATCCCGAGGTAGTCATCGAGAAAACGTTATTTCGCTGGGCGGTTTTTCTGAAATTGCGTATTTTCCAAACTTGGTCATAAATGGGTATATCTAACGTTCTATTGCAGATAGAATGTTGCGGTAAAGTTTATTTTAAAGATTTTGCGATGCTAATTAATCCTGCAAAAATTCATAGCTTTACGTTAAACAGTTTTTTTACAAGATGAAATAAAAGAATAGCAGTCATCAATCTAAGGTACTTGTGATCATCGGAGAGAAAAACCAGTTACACCATTCGATTAAGCATTAAAAAAATACAGAATGCTTTTTTTTCTCTTATTTTTAACTTAATTTTTTAACGAATTATGAATTTTTTTGAAATTTTTGATATGCTGATTTTTGTCATTTTTTAACACTAGAACGCCCGGATGGAGTCGATTCGACTCCAATCATGTAACTAAATTTCAATTCGAACCAGAAAAATTTTCTTGAAATAATTTAAATCTAATCCACGCAAATTTACGTTAAATAAATCAATTAAATAATTTTGAATAAAAATTCTGGTGAGAAATATTATTTTCAAACTTGAGTAGAATTTCCGGGCGTTCTAGTGTTAATGAATCATTTACTGAATAATTATGCACGGTGTCTAGCCCTGGTGGCTGTCAAATTTGATTTTTAATTTTAAATTAGGCAATTTTTTGCACCATGCCAAATTTATATTTTATCCATTTTTTTCATTTATTTATATTTTGTTTTTAGCACAATGGCATCAATGGCAAAAATGCCTGGCATACCTGTCAAATATTGGGGCCCTGTACTTTAACAAAGTGTATTTATTATAAGTATATACCGTATTTATTCTAATAGAATGCGCCCTCTAATAGAGCGCGTCTTCTAATAAAGTGCGCACCTTGGTGCTGATTGAAAAAATAAATATACGGAAACGATATAGTAGATAACAGGGCTCGAAAAATCTACATGCCCGACATCAGTGTTGTTAGACGGCGACTTTTTAAAAATTTGATTGGTACCACTTTTATTAAAGGATAAAATTCCTCTTGATTAATATGTCATTAAACGAAACGTAATTTTACCAATCCAAAGAAGTGGTGCCAATCTGAATTTTTAAAAAGTCGCCGTCTAACAACACTGATGTCGGGCATGTAGATTTTTCGAGCCCTGGTAGAGATAAGTAGGAAACGATTACTTAAATGCATTATCGAGGATTCTCATCGATCAAAATAGAGATATTCTATCAAAGCGATGGAGTGGCGATGCAGCAAAAGTTTCAAATTTTAACAATGTACCACTCCTGTAAACTATAGCGCCAAGGATATGCACACTGTTAAAAATCTGCTGCATTTTGCTGCAACGCACTCCCCTGCTTGTAGAGAAAACGGTTACTTGGCCGTGAAATGGCGCTTTCTCATTGGTTGGAATAGAGATATATACAAGTGATGGAGGGCGTTGCAGCAAAATGCAGCAGATTTTTAACAGTGCACTGTTAAAAATTTGACCCATTTGTTGCAGAGTCACTCCACAGCTTTTATAGAATGTCTCTTTATGGCCAATGAGAATGCTCCATAACACAGTAAAGCAATCGTTTCCTATAAAAGCGGTGGAGTACGTTTTTAATAAGTCCGTAATAAATACGGATTAAGAAAAAAAAGAAGCATGGTTTTTGTATCAAACTTTACTCTTGCATAAAAAAAGTTCCTGTTTTTGGCAAAAATAATGGATATTTGAATGAAAAATCTATTCTTTGAAAGGATTTATTATTTTATTCACTTTAGTAAAAAACTGATTGTTTTTTTTTTTTTTTTGAAAACCACCGTAGAATTTTGGTATAGAAAAACCTGTTTAAAATTTTTTTTTTAATTTGTAACACCAGAGTATTAGAGTATGTAGCATTTTTTAATTTCAATACAAATAAGATTTTGTTTTCTATATATAAAATACAAAATAAGTTGTGCAGTATCCCTATGGAATATGGAAAAATAGAAGGACTAGTGAAAAATGCTCCAAGGAGCAGTGCAAAAGCAGAATATGATTTTAATTGAGCATTAAAAAGTAATGGACAAGTGCTTCTGTTAATTATTGAGCATGAGGAAGGATAAGGGATCCCTTCTTGGCTACAACTCACTTCAATGCCAACTTTGAAAAAATCATATTTGCGCTTTTTCCGTGAAAACAAATCAGTCGCAGTTACTATAAAAATGTATAGTGTAAAGACGTAACCAGTAAAGATGCAGCTTAATTAGACATAAATGTAAAGGAAGGCGACATAATGCCAGATACCTAGTTCCTGCAGGTATCACATTCATGCACTGCCACCAAGCATACCCTAAGTGTGTAATTGCACAGAAAATTGATTTGTAGTATAGTGCAGAGTGAACAGAGCAGTTAACATCAGAGATGTAGTACAGGCTATACGCCGTACACCTTCTGGACTTTTTAATAGAACACCATATACCCTCTGTTTTTCAAGAAAGCTTATACTATACACATTCTAGAATATCCCTCTGCTTAGAGCATATATCTTATGTTATTTTTATGACTACACCCCTGGTTAACATCTAAAGCACGGTGGAAAATTCTACTAAAGAACCGCAAATTTCTTTTATATGGAAAAAGCGCAAATATGATTTTTTCAAAGTTGGCATTGAAGTGAGTTGTAGCCAAGAAGGGATCCCTTATCCTTCCTCATGCTCAGTAATTAACAGAAGCACTTGTCCATTACTTTTTAATGCTCAATTAAAATCATATTCTGCTTTTGCACTGCTCCTTGGAGCATTTTTCACTAGTAATGATATCTGTTTGTAATTTTTATTTAGACTATTAAAAGAACGTCTGAAACATTTAAACATTGAGGAGACAGTTAGTATGTACATAAACGAATTTCTATTTTATAATGTAAAGAAATAGAACATTTGGGAAAAAAAAGGATGCAATAAAGATACATTTTTCAGTGTTTCCGGTCGAATCTATTTTGTTAACGTTTGTTTTTATTTGCTGACTGTTTTTTATTTCTTGTTCGTTTATTAATGTTGGTACATAGTCGCCTATGCATAGTAAATTCGGGAAATGTGATTTCTTTTATCGGAATTAAATCGCATCTTAATAACTGGGGGGGGGGGGGTACACAAAAAAATTGAAGTACATTTCGTTCCATTAGTGAAAATTGTGGAAGGTGAATTTTCACCTGTGTTGTGTGTTTGCTTACTAAATTAAATATTAGCATACTATGTAGAATGTGTACAAATCTATCGGTCATATACAAAGATGCACAAAAAAATTTGAATATTTTTTCGCCTACAGGGGCAATTGTTAAAATTTGGTTTTCAAATGAGTTATATGTTTTTTAAATTTTTACTTAGGTATTTTTACTTTATTAAACGGCTAAGTTTTGTTAAAGTATTCTGGAAGTGTTGGAAAGTGTTCACAATGTATGGTTGATGCATGATTTTTCTTTCTTGTTTTTGTTTAGGAAGAATCGTACAGAATGGAATACAGATGCTCTTAAAACGAAGTTTTGTGTTTGTGCTATGGATACGTGCTAGTTTTTCAATGGTGCTTTATTTGGAGTGTTTATGAACCACAATTCAAACGTGGACGTTATGTCGTTTAGAAGTTATATAAAGAAAGTATAATTTTTTCCGTTTTGAAACTTACTTAACTCTGTTACAGATCGCAAATCTTCATTCTTGTATGTGATATTTCAAATGTGTTTTCCAAACAAGATTGTTCAAACAGATTTTTCCATTTAATATAAATGATTTAACTGTAACAAAGACAGAGAAAGAAGTGTTTAAACATTTTTTTTTCCACTAAGAAATCGGTGTGGTAAGACAGTGAGACAATGAAACTCTGGTACACACACATAGTGAGACATTCTCAGTGTGTACTTGCCACAAAATTCATCAAATTCTTTTCTCATAAGTATAACGCCAGATGGCAGCACTAAACATTTGTGCTACGATGATAGATTAGGTTTTCTTACTAGGTTTATATATATTTCTACTTAGGTTTTCTTTCATTAGGTTTTTTACTCCGTGATTCATTCATTTATTTATTTATTTTTGCATTTTCTGCTAGCGATTAATTCTTTAAATTCACACTTGTATTATTTTTCAAATCGTAAAAACTTTCTAAACTTTAAGAATGCAACAATAAAAAGTGGTTTATTTATTTGATTTTTAAAATGTAATAGCTAACAGAAAAAAAAAAAAAAAAAAATCTTTACACAAAACACTCAAGAATCGATATTTTAAGAATTGATACGATGTTGGATTATGTTGTTAATGGGCGAAGTCCAAGCTTTTTGGTGTGTTATTTTGTGCCATTTATGATGGCCGATTTCCTGCATCAGGGATATAGGCCCTAGGGGGAGTCAGAGCACTCGCGAAGAGTTTTTATTGACGGGGGAAAGAGCCAACTCAAAATTCAGTATTTGCCAACTCAGTGAAAAGCAAACATAAATAATTCTTGGCTTTTGCCAACTAGTTTTATAATTTTACCAAATTATCACAATTAGAAAAAGTAATGTAATTTTTATTTGTAAAAAGCTTAATAATATTTCTTATTATATTGGTAACTTTCGTCAAATCTATCAGAAATAGAAAGTGTATTATAGTTTTTTATTAGAATTTTGAACTAATTTGTCTGTTCAGTTTGTAAATTTGCCTACTGTAACAGCATGTGCAAACGCTCGGGGGGGGGGGGGGGGGGAGGCCACCGTGAGAGTCTTTCTAAGGGAATTTAACCCGCATTTACGCAACGTTTCTCAAGTCAATTTTTTGATTGAATATTTATTCTGGGAAATCATTTACACAGCGATGCATGTACCAATCAAGATTTATCATTTGAAAGATGCAGGGCCGAAACTAGCCTTTTTTGCGCGAGAAGCAAACATGGATTTTGGGCCCTACCCCCTCCCCTCCTCATGCACAATAAAAGTTATCAACCTCATGCAAACTTATACAAAAAAAAGAAAAAAAAACTTTAAAAAAATCATTTAAAAATAATTAAAATATTAGCAAGAAATATGTAAACAACGCTCTTATAATTAAAATTAAAATGAGCTCTTATAGGATTAACATTAGCTTGAGCATTAAGAGCCTACACTACTCAAGCGAATATACTGGATCGCTAATGTTAAATCTTTAAGAGCGTTCTTTTTAAAATACTTGCATATTAATGATTTTAAATGATTATTTTCTTGCTTTGAATAACTGAGATTGAATTTTTTGATTGACCGGGTTATCGTTTACTTTCTCGGTTTTTGTTACAGATTTTTTTTTTAAACAAAATTACTTTCACAAATTTGAAAAGAACGCTCCCATAGGTTTAACATTAGCTTGTGAGTTTCTTTGTATTCCATATGTATATATACATACCTTTTTGCATGAAACGACAAACAAAATCTTCATTTGGAGCCCCCCTCCCCCCCCTAACACTTCATTTTTGAGCTCTCAATTTTGAAATCATACTTATAATATAGATCGTCATTTCTATACGGTTTATTTTAAATTGTAATTTGATTTTTAGGTCATATTTCGTTCTAGTGACCAGGGCACAACCTTTTCTACACTCCACTAGTTTCCGTCCTGGAAAATTGTCATGGTCAAACAGGTCGTCAGAATCAACCAAAAAAATAAAACGGATCTAAATAGGAAGTTTTTCTACTTAAGTAGAAAAACTGTCCTAAAATTAATATTTTGGAATTGCAAAATTATGCTTCGTATTCCCATTTAGATGGATTTAACGGATCTCTAAAATATGTAACCGCCATATTCTACTGATTACATTTTTGTATTGTCTTTTATTATGACATGAAGCTTCAAATTTGCATGCATCTACAAGAACAACGTTGAATATTTTGTTTGAGCATTTTGAGTAAATTGCGAAAGTTTTCAGACAAATTGCATCTGAAAGTATAGCCCCTTCCCCCATATGACTCGACGGTGTAAAAGTTAAAAATATCCAATGTTTAGAAACTTAAAATTTTCAATAGCGAAAAATACAAAATCGGAATTTAATTGCAAGGTGTTGAATACCTCAAAATGACGCCAACATTTCGTACGGATACGTTTGTCCTTTATAATACAGATTTTCACAAGCTTATATTTTTAAAAATCTTATTTTCAACATATTCAGGACCCATTACAAAAGAGTAATGGGCTGTTAGCACTTAAAAACAATATAAAGCGCTCTGCACTTGTATATGACTAATTTTCCTTAACGAAATTAAAACTGATTAATAAATAAATAAATAATGCAAAATAAAATAAAATACGAATTTAATATGAATGTATTCAACCAATTAAAAAAAATTTCACCGCCAGTTAGAAAAAAAAAAGTTCATTAAAATATAGGGGGAACTGGGGCACATTGATACATGGGGCACATTGATACACCCCTTTACTGCTCACAGGGTCATCACAGGAAGTTTCACAACAGCTCCAAAAGGTGATACTAGTACACTCAACTACTTTTGTAGGTCAAAAGTAAATTTGAGTTGTACAATTGAAATGGTACAATTGAACTGTTCCAGTATTTTCAACCGAAAATAATACTCTCCCTGGCAAGTAAAGCTGCTCTTTATCAGTTCCCCATTCTTTATTGTTAGATAAATTACGAAGTGTTGGATTTGAGACTCATTTTATTCAAAATGGCTGTATGGGGCACATTGATACAACCTAAATCCTTTTCTAGTTCATTTTTTCATTACTTTTATTATTTTTTTTTACCATACACTCCTTAATCTAACCATTTTTCGCCAAAAATTTCTAATATTAGTTTTTATTGAAGCGAAATACCACTAATTTCTTTATATTAGAACATTTTATAGTATTTTTGCAAACAGAAGATTTATGAACTTACCAAACATCTAATGCTAGTGGAACTGACAGAAGAAAAGAACGATAGTCTGGAAAATCTCAAATTTATATCGATTCTCAAGAGAAAAAAGTCTTTTCGACATGAGAAATGTTAAGTAAGAAAAACAAGCTGCAGAACAGCACAGGATAATTATATTATAAACAGGATTTTTAATATAATTATCCTTTATTTTCTGTTTATTAACCGATTTATAAACAGAAAACCTGGTATTTTTTCATCTTTCCTAAGAAAGAAGATAATGCTGGGGTTGAAGTGCCAGATATGACAAAGTTACCACAGCCAACAATCAGACAAGGAAGTGCCAGAACATCAGGTTATACATTTCATTTTGATTGCTTTAATATTGCTTACAAATAAATTGTAGCTGATTTGAACTTCTATAAATAAATATAAAATGGTTTGCTAACTATTTTTCTGTGAAAAATATGCATTGGTGTTATTTTGTCTCCATTTTTCCCAGGCGTATCAATCTGCCCCGGGGATGAGGCACATTGATACAAATGACTTTTTTTGATTTTTTTAAAATTACATGCAAATATACTATATAAAATAACGATTGCATATTTTTATAACACACTACATAAGTTTTGCTGACACCACATGGAAAAATAACTTGAAATTTTTGCTTTCTAGACACGAAAAAAATTCTTAGAAAAAAGATGTATCAATGTGCCCCAGTTCACTCTAAATGCTGATACACCCTAATTATGTCTGTTGCATATTCAATTACTCGAGAAGTTTTTTACAAGTACGCCAGGATGCAATATGATTAGTAAAACGACCTATTCAACACAAAAAGATTTCTCTGTTAACCCTTTATCTACCACATTATGAAATCATGAAAATTTTACATTCTAAAGCATTTTACTTAGATTGTTTAAACTAAATTAAAAGATTTACATAGTCATTTAATAAATTTTTGAAGGATTTTAGAAAGATTGAAGGATTTAGAAGGATTAATTAAACTTGAATTTACAGAGATTTTGTGCAATATTTATAAATCCACTCAAATCTCTTATTTTAAATTGTTTTCTTACTATTTTGTAGAATTATAAAATGTACAAATATGATGTTCTTACAATATACATATAGAAATATTTCCGAATTGAAAAATCATCACCCCCATGACTTAAAATCTAATAGGTTTGTTCTGGTTGACATTATTGAAGATAACAAAGTTTAAACGCATCTTGCAACACTTACGAGATTGACGAAAGTAGTTGTTTAAAATAAAAAAAAACTTGAAAACTACAAAGTTCGAACAACAAATAGGCTTTTTGCATGTTTCAGAGAATTTCGGCTGCATTTGAATCGTGCTTATCATTTTTTTGCTCATTTGTTTTTCATTAAACAAATTTCATTCAATTGAATGACATCCATTTTTATCCCCGAAAATGCGTATAAAAATATACTATTGCGGTAAAAAGGAAACCATTAAATGTTAACTGTGAATATGGCCCTATCAATATGCAAGCATGACAACAAAGATGTTAGTCTGAATGCTTATATACATACAAAGTAACATTATCCTACTTTTTCTTCCTGCCGAAACCATGTTTAGAATTATTTCAGTATTGGGGGGTAGTTGGAAACATGAAAGGTTAATTAAAAATTAAAAAAAGTTAATTTTTTTCGTAGCGGTTTTGCTGGTTTTATGTGCGCATAAATTTCAAAAATCAAATTACGCAGAAAATAAAATACCTTTTGAATTCAATACTTTTTCTTTTAAAAATATATATTCAGAAAAAATGGAGATAAAGATATAGAATCCTGCATGTGTGAGGTCATTCATCACGGGCTCGGGTAACGCCAAGCGGGGCAGCTAATATCTGTTTAAATATTATATATATACAGGGTGTCCAGCAAAAAACACCCTGATTTCAAATTTAAATTTCTCAAAAACAAAAATCGATAGAACTATGCGGTAAACGGTTTCTTTATTAGGTAAGCTGTAAAAATGTTATACTAAAGTTTCGAACGGTGAATATTTTGAAAAGATTGTGTTCTGATTGCAAAGAATGCTCGACTTGGCGTTTTTCTTGCTTTAGATTGCTTGTAGAGAACGAGTTTTTCGCGGTATTTAGCCATATTTTTAGAACTAAATTTTTGAAATTTCTGAAATTTTCAAAAATTTGGTTCCAAAAAACTTTAAAATATGACGTTGTCCGCCCAAAATCTCATTCAAACCAAACAATTTAAAGCAAGAAAAAGGTTAAGTCAAGCATTCTTTGCAATCAGAACATAATCTTTTCAAAATATTCACCCTTCGAAACTTCTGTATAACATTTTTACAGCTTTCCTAATAAAGAAACCGTTTACCGCATAGTTTTATCGATTTTTTATTTGAGAAATTTAAATTTGAAATCAGGGTGTTATTTGCTGGACACCCTGTATATATATATATATATACACTGGTGTGCAAAATTTAAGGACGAAGGGATTTTCAAGCGATAATTTTCACACGAATATTCAACAGGAAGTAATATAATTCAAATAATTACTATCCCTGCATAACAGCTAGTCCATATAACATCTCATTCTGGTTACACATTGTCACAAGAGTCAGTCACTAAGGCGAAACAAAAAATAGGAAATTCCATGCGTCTCTTTTATGAGTCTCAAATGGCTACTATATGTGACTCCACTGTCAGGTCACTGCGACTGCTGCTTTGTGACGAGTCGCCAAGTGATTTTAGAGTGTAGTTCTATTGAGACTCTCATGTGACTCTCATTTGGAGGCTTAATTTCAAAGTCATTGTGAATGTTGCATTATTATAAATAACCAAATAATGACACATTAAAGTCACATGGTGACTTTCTGTCACAAGACTTTGCCAAATGGTAACAGAGACCCTACTGTGAAGTAACCACTGTGAAAAGTGGTGAAAATTCACCATGTGACTTTAATAGGATATTGTTTCGTGATTTATCATAATGCAACATTCACAATGACTTTGAAATTGAGCCTCCAATTGAAGTCACACGAGAGTCTCAATAAAACGACACTGTAAAGTCACCTGTGATTCGTCACAAAGCAGCAGTCGCAGTGACCTGACAGTGGAGTCAAATATAGTAGTCATTTGAGACTCATAAAAGAGACGTATGAAATGTCCTATTTTTTTTTGTTTCACCGTAGTGACTGTGACGCTTGTGACCATGTGTGACCTGAATGAGAGGTTATATGGAATAGCTGTTATACAGGGATAGTAGTTATTCAAATTATATTACCGTAATTTCGGGCGTATAAGCCGCGGATCAAACAATTCTTTTTGGACCCAGAAATCTTATTTAGTGATTGAAGACAAATATTTACGGCGATCTAACTAGTTATATTTGTTTCTTAAAAAATTCTGCGTCGAAAAGAATTGTTTGATCTGCGGCTTATACACCCGAAATTATGGTACTTCCTTTTGAATATTCGCGTGAAAATTATCGCTTGAAAATCCCTTGAAAATTGGCATTTTGGGACTCCGTCCTTAAGTTTTGCATATTGATTTCATCAACAATATTCCAAACCAACAAGTCAATTTTTAAGGTTTTTAAGAAGGCGAAATCCTATGGAAAATAACTGATATTGCGACATTTTTTTTCCGTGAAACTATTAAGTCAATTTAAATATTTATAAAAATATATTTTACGCAATAGCTGTACCATAAATAAATCATTCTGTAAAAAATTAATATGAAACATGCAATTGTCACGCTTTTATAATATTAGGTGTTTCTTTTTCAAAACCAATGTTACAAAATATATATAGATATCGAAATATATATAGCTACTTATAAAGAAAAAAATAATAAATTAAAAATATTGTAATCGTTTTAGAATTTCCCGAGAAAAATGTACACCGGTTTTAACTCTTTTCCGTTGGATTTCACAACTTCAAAATGAAATAGCTGAATATACATCACACATATTCCAGTTAGGCACATGAAAAAAAATTCCATCACACACTTTCCCTCACTGCGAACTTTCTGACACATCCGGTTTGTTGAATCTGTCTCAGACTACATCCATCCCCTTTCGGATTATTACACAAAACCAGAAATTTTATTTTATTTTAAAACCAGAAATACCGAGATCGGCCGTCTGAAAGCTTGTCTATCCGGAATGTCAAGGGAGGAAGCAGAGTTTTTCCCAATATAACAGCAGAGTTCATTCTCCCATCTTTTTTCCCATTCAAAAGCGCATATTTTCAAGGCCAAGACAGCATCTCCGAATCCAAGGATGATGACCTTTTTTGCAAGTGATCTTTATTTGCCACATGCCATGCCCGAATTGCTTGAGGGGACAAGAGACAACAACATGCTTTCGTTTTTTACCATTGACGACGGAGGGTGATTTCTGAACGTGACTCGAATAAATGCATCACGATTACCTAATGTTAGACTTCCTAAAGAAAAATAAAAAAGTCTTACAGTGAGAAAATATTCCGCAATTGAATTTGCCAAGCGAAAGTAAAATTTCAATAAGGGGCATATGTAACTATCATTTTAGGAGGAGGGGGAGGGGGAGTCTGGCACATGATATCGTAAGATGTCGCTAGGGGGAAGGGGTATTTGTCTTTTGATATCGATATAATTTTTGATCCAATCAAAATTTCTCTTTTTATTTGTAAGATGGTCTTTGGTTTAAAATGGTATATTATCTTTTTTTAACCGATTGTCTATTTCTATGAAAATATAAAAATATTTTTAAAATCACTAAATTATAAAATTATTAAAATGTAGAATACTCCCAACGTTTAACTTTCCTATTCTTCGTCATATGTGTATGCATATATAACCACGGTTCTAAAAAACACATATGAAATATATTTGAATTGAAGCTTGTGTTTACTAATAAATAAAAGAGAAAGAGAAAAAAATGTTGTGTATTTGCTTTGTTGATACAAATTTCTATATATATCTCACCCCTCACCCGTTCGGGACAAGTGCAACAAGACTTAATTACTGTTGAATGCATTATCTAACAAAAAGCTGTTATAAAATACTTTTAAATAGTAACTATTTCTTTGAAGTGTTATTTGATATAAAGCGATATTTGATTGACTTCTCTTCATTTGGATCAATAAAGTATGGAAAAACTAAATACAACTAATTTTGTATATCACTTTAACCAAAAGAAATAAATTCATAAAAAATAATAATAATAATAATAAAAAACACTTTGATAATTATATTACCGGGTGGGTGTGTGTGGGTCGAGGAATGATAACGTATGATATCGGAAAGGAGGTAGGGGGTCCAAAATTACCAAAAAGTTGATAACATTATATTTGCACATCCCCTTACCATTGACGACGGAGGGTGATTTCTGTACGTTACTCGAATAAATGCATCACGATTACCTAATATCAGACTTCCTAAAGAAAAACAAAAAAGTCTTACAATGGGAAAATATTCCGTAATAAAATTTGCCAAGCGAAAGCAAAACCTCAGTAAGTATAACAGTAAAAATAATTTTTAAACGATATGAACTCTTTTATAAGCAATCAACGTTCATCTTAAAAATAAAGAGTATTATTGCAATTCATGTTTTTTTTTTTTTTTTTTTTCAAAAATTTCGGGTACTATACATTAATTTGGCGTGAGCATCGAATCCAGTACAATTCGGATACCTATTATTGCATATTTTATTCTGCATTAATATTAATTTTTCTTAATAAAAATGAATTAAAAAAGAAAAAAAAAACTTTCTTTTTTCAACTCGCGTAAAAATACCGGACTATTTGGAATAGATGTAATGGCAATTATCATTTAAGAAGTTACTTCAGTCAAGCGAAAAGACCCATTTGCTAATGCTAATTCTATGGAAGAAATTTATAAAGATATCTCGGTTGCATTTGATTATTTTTGAATGATTTTTATTTTCATTGATAGCTGAAGTATTTTTTAAATTATTAAATTCCTTTTTAATAATTAAAAAATAATAATAACAGTTTTTCAAAATTAACCATTTACGGGAGGTAGGGTAGGGATAATAAAGATAAGGGATAATTGGGATCAGGAGCACTTCAACGGTAATCTGTAACAGGTTAAAAAAATAACCATGCTAATTATAAAGTCTGACTAATATTTGACATGTGCAATATTTGTGTGAAAATTTATGTTCCTGGTGAAGTAATCTTTATTATCCCAGTCCATGCAGAAGTGTGTTTTGCTTTGTCTGTCAAAATGAGGTTGTTAATAAAAACGTTTCTGTGTATCAAATTTTAGGAATATTGAAATACAGCTATGGATTTAAGTTTAGGTTGGTAAAAAGATTGTTTTTGTAAGAGACGAAGTATAATGTTAATGATCAGTACGAATTATCTTCAAAATAGCAGTTTGGGGTAAATAGGATCATAAAGTTTTTGGGTTAAGGATAAATGGAATCGTACATTCTATTTTCTATTTGAATTAAATTGTGGTTTGGAATGCATTTTTTAATCTTTCAGATCCTGTGAAATACCCCTACTTTGCTTAAATTTACTGCACATTTTGTGGTAGCAAAACTTATTTTACAGTCTTATTGCATTTATTCAAAATTTTAGCCCTCACTGCATGTTTTAGGCCTAATTAGGCTAATATATAATCAATATATAGCACATACAGAATATTGGTGAGTGTGTGTATACAATTTCATTTTTATTTTATTACCTTTAATTTTTATATTATCTTTTCCTTTGAGTTTCACACGCGTGATTTCATTTTAAATATAGATATATGTACACACACGTGTAAGAAAATTACTTGTCATAATTTCGATACTTTCACGTTTTGTCAAAAAACTAGCTTGCACTCGAAGCTAAAGACATGGACTAAATAATATGCTACATCATGTTTTATCGTGCATGTCGGGATACAATGAAATAGGTGCGATATAACCGAGACCATTAAAAAATTATCGAATATAATATGCAATTAAATGCTTTGCGTTTGTCTACAAAATGTTATTTTATACACTTATTACAAATTTCTTAGCGAAACTGAGAAAGATGTATAATCCAATCAAATTTTATGTACATTTACTTAAGAAAAATATGATGTGAATCCACTTCATTTTCAAAACACTTTACAAAATATTGTGAAATCAAATAAAGAGTAATATAACAATAAATAAGTAAAAAAAAAAAAAAAAAAAAAAAAATAGATTCTAATTTTACAATTGTTCTCGGAATCTGAAAATGTGAGAAAAATTTAATATTCACGCATATATTCATACAATCCATATATTCACGCATATATTCATACAATAGATATCGAATCAAATAAAATTGACATCTATACTAAACTCTCCAATACACCAATAATTTGTTAATTATATTGTGAGTGGTCTATTCTTATATTCTAGAAAATTACAGAATTTTTTAAACATATAAGCAATAAATAAATCTATAAATAAAGCAATTTCAAATAATAAGAACACTAGTATTAAAGTAAATTAATAATTAGTAGCTATGTTGTATTTATTTTGGAAAACTAAGGTGAACGAGAAAAAGTCCTGTTAACATCTGGCACGTAGAACCCGAAATAAGAATGCGACCGCTAACAGTAAAAATGAGAATTAAAATTGCAAGACAATCAAAAACTAAGTTGAATGAGTCAAATGCGTTGAAATCGATACTCATAAAACATAAGATAAGAATAGCAGTAGAAACTGGAACTAAAAGTTTGTAAGTCCATCGAAAAACAAGTTGAATAGCCAAATTCCATCGCAATTCGGCCTGTAGAGCCTTTGAGAAGAATGCACCACTGGCAGGTGGTGCCCCCATTATAGCTAAAGCTGTAAAACAAATACCAAGTTGAATGGGCCAAACCACGTTGAAATCGGGCATATAAAGCCAAATAAAAATGCTCTCCCTGGTGGTAGAAAGTAGAATCTTTAGTTAAGTTGAATGAAATCGCATCCAGAAAACCCGACAAAAAATAAACTATTAATGTTCGAAAAAGTGGATAAATAGTCTATATTTAGGAATATATACAGGGTGTCCCAAAAGGTCATGTCCAAACGGCACACATGGTTGTGTCAGGTCATTAGGAAACAGAATTACATAGGAAAGGGGGGTCGGAAACGCGATTGTAATCCGCTAGAGGGCGATAAGCGATGTCAGACGAAAGCGCGGGCAGTCGGATCATTCGAAGCGCGGACGTTGCAGAGAAAGGATGAACCAGTTGATGAGCACTTGGATGAGCACTTACTATGAGTTGTAGCATTTTTCTTTTTTATTTGGTACTGTTTTGTTGTAAAATAAAGATATTTTACACCGTTTGTTATCTTTTCTTTGCGTGACGGTTACGATGCAATTTCACTGTTTAGATCGCGTTTCCGACCCCCCTTTCCTATGTAATTCTGTTTCCTCATGACCTGACACAACCATGTGTTCCGTTTGGACATGACCTTTTGGGACACCCTGTATATATTTAAAGTTAAATAAAGTAGAAAACCGTTATGGACAAACTCTTAATTCATATCAAGGGACTTCTGTCTCAAAACACACAAACAATCTTCGATAATGTTGATAAAAAATATTTTAATAATGTTTTTAGGATTTAGCAACGTTTAAAGGTTAATTTCCTTTCATATCTTAAATTAGATAAAAGATTGTCTTATCTGCTAAAACAGGTCTTTCTTTAGTTCAGTTTTTAATAAATGTCATTTTTTGGTTCTTTCTTCAATTCTTTTGTACCGTCGTCGCCGCTTGTATTTTGAAAAAATTAAGAAAAATTACATATCGATTTTTTTAAAAATTAGATATTTTGATGTAAAAAAATTAAAAAGAGCTCAAAAATTATTACATTGGATAAAAGATTGGAACCGTATTACTTTTATTAATGCACGAGGACTGTTCAACGAGGATGTGTTCAGATAATTTTTTTCTTATCAGCATAAATTTTTTTGCACACATGTACTTTTATGCTTCGTTGTTTGCTTAATCTGTAATGAACATGTGATAATTTTTTTGTTCATTTATTTCCAGTAATACGTCAGTGGTAGCCATGAAAGTTCAGATACTTTCAGTATAAATATCAGGGGGCAATAGAAACAACACGTAGCCATTATACTTTTGAATGTTGGAAATTTATCTTTCGCCTGAAGAAATCGCCAGTCAAAGCATGTGGTATAGGAAACTTATAAAGAATTTGTTCTTCTATGCAATACAATTACAAGATGGTGTCAGATGTTTAACCCATTAGTGCCTAGCGTCCCTTTTTAGGGACGCTACAAAAGGTGCATTCAGCACTGTTTTTGACACCGGTAAAAAAGAAAAGCAATAATTATTTTATTTAAATGATGCATTTTCGTGATTAATGAACTAAACTTAAATCTTCTAAAAATAGTGGTGCCAACCAAATAAAATTTACGCAAAAGATGCTGGGCACGAATGGGTTAAGGAAGATAAAGAAAATCAACTCGAAAGAAGTTGGACCCAGAGTCAGTGTTGCCAGATGAATACTAAAATTTTATTTTATATACCACTATTTCCATAAAGAGATAGTCGCCTTATTTATTAACAAATTTGTTGCGATTAAAACAAGCGAATAATACTGGACGAAAATAGTGGTATTCAAAATAAAATTTTAGTATTCGTCTGGCAACACTGCCCGGAGTGCCCGTAATTGCATTTACAGAAGTCAACATAATACCGTCGTTATTATCAGAAAAAATCGTTAGATATATGAGAACTGTTAAAAATACAACGGTTATAATTGCGTGTTAAACACACATTGATGACAATAATAAAGAGAGCATGAGATGTGTTTGTGCGCAATGAGTTCTGAGGAGTGAGTTCTCTCATACCCGAACGACAGGACGTTTGAGTGGAAGCTTAGGATGCTCAGGTTATTCTTTATATTCTATACCAAATTTTTGTGATGATGTACGATAATATTACGTCGTGACAGTTACACTTGTGATGATTTGTTATCGTACATCATCCCAGAAATTTGGTATATCTGCGAATAATCTGAGCATCCTCATTTCTGTGGAAATTTGGAACAGTACGAAAGCATAGCTTCTCTTCACCACATCCTTTTATGCTTGTCTGTATCAGCCTATCAAATACAAAAGGACTCAGTCTCTGATTTTTATTGTTTTTAATGCTGATGATGAGCATGATATGCTCGAAAGCACTAGTTTTTTAAATGTATCGTATTGTACATAAAAACACTTTTAAGTAATTTGAATATTGTTTGCGTTTTAAAGTTTTTAATTTTTAAGGTGGATTTAAGGCTTTTGAGAAATTGATATGATATATCATTTTTAACTTGAGATAAAATAATTTGAAGATCAGATTGAGATATCCCGACCATACTGACTTTGAATATCTTGGAATCTACGGTCGTCGAATTCGAATTTTGTTCTAAACTGATTCGGAGAGAACGAATTGTAGCTATGTGGTATGACGTTTGTCTCCAGTATTGTTGTACTCCAGTATAAGCCCAAGTTGTAAAAAGTTTAAAAAGGTGAGGATTTTTGTTTTCCAACATTTAAGTTATAAAAAATAATTGGAATGAAAAGTTATTTTTTTTTCAATATTTAAGTTATAAAGTAAATTAATCAAATAAATTTTGAATTAAAAAAATGGAACTTTTTATTTTTGAACATTTAATAAAGTTATAAAAATAATTTTAAACAATAATAGCGATAAGTAAGGAAAACTTTTAATATTCGTTATAGTGATTACGGTTTTATCAAATGTCAAGCATTTAAAAAAAATTCTACACTATGAGATTCATGCATCAAGTGATGTTTATTTATTTATTTTTACTTTTTTTTTTTTCAAAACTCGTAAAAACAATTTTAACTTTATTAAAAGAATACGAGACACGCAATTTGCTTTGTTGCATTGGTAGAAATTGAAAAAAAAAAAAAAAAAAAAAAAATATTATTATTTTATAATTTAAGTACACTAGTAGATCGAACCCGGGATTCCCGAGTTACATAGCAAAGATAAAAAGCATTTTTTAAAATTAAAAACTTTAATGAATTTTCTACATGTAATGTGCGTTTTAGATTGCTAACTAACTCCAAAAAGGCATTTTTAACCCTTTAACCCCTTGAAGAGGGTGAGATAAAATATATCCCACTTAATTTTAATTGTAAAACGCCACATTGACGCCGGTAATTTGAAATAGCAATTTTATTTTTGTCAAATACGTGAAGAAACGCTTTTAAATATTTTGAAACAAATTTGTTTTTAAATTCTGGTGTCAATCAATCATTTCAGCATTTTAAGAATTGAAGTGCTTTTTCTTTCAAAGGGTTAAGTATCTTGCGGATTTTTTCCTCCATGTACTTTTTTATCTTATACAATTCAAAAAATTAACATTAATCTCAATATTATATTAAATCAAACTTTGAATTAAAATATTACATATCGGAAAAAAACATGGTTAGGTTAACATGGTTATGTTAAACGGTTGAATGAAAAATATTAATTATGGAATAAAATAAAGCAATGAATTTTTTCAAAAGTCACATTTCCGTATTAGACGCATGCCGGAAGTTTTTAGCCAAAGATTTCGTTACGGCAGCAATTTTGTTTCTGGTCATTTCAGTGCTTCGAACACGTAATTCAATTACATGCCTGTTAAATTTGTATTTATTTTATTTTATTTTATTTTATTATTTATAAAAGAAATTTTAATTTTGCTATAGTATATTAGCCGGAAACAAATCCCAAACTCTTTATATTTTTCTAAGGACAAATAGATTAATCTATCGTAATCGAGTTTCACTCGGTAGAGATAAATTTAAAAGTAACTCGCGCCTGATTTTTTTTAACCACAGCCAATCAGTAAATTGAAATAGTTTTTAAACAAATTCAAAATATTTTCAATTTTTTTTCTTATTTGGCAGTGAAAAAATTTTAAGTTTTTTGATTACTTGTTGAATTAGTAATTTTTAATAACTTAATCTGCGTTTTTATCATTATTTATTTTATTACTCAACCAATTTTAATTTTATAGTGGAAAATTATCAGGAACAATATTCATAGATTTATGAGTAAATTGTGTATCAACATTTCTTAATGGAAATACGTGACGGAGATGAAAATATAGATATATATATATAAGCTCGCAATAAATGAGTCAAATGCGGTACAGTTTTCAATCAAATTGCATTTGAAAGTAGATTTCTTTTCTTATATGATGAAATAAAAATTGAAAATCTGCGACATTTAGAAGATAAAAAAATTGTAGTAACAAAAATTGCAAAAAGTCATTTATCTTGAAATGTTGTCATTCGCAAAATAACGTCAGTGCTGCACACGGACACATTTATTTGTTACAATATAGATTTTGCGCATATGAAAAATCGGTACTACTTGATTATCCCATTGACCATTTTTGCCAAATTAAAAAAATCGCCAAACTAATAGTCAAGTTATATATGTTGACAACATTTTTATTTTAAATAACGGAAAAACAAATAAATTAGTAAAACATGAATAAAAATACAAATAAGAAGTGTTATTAAACACCTCTTGATGACATTTTAACATGTGTATCGTGTTTAATATCATTGAATATGACATTCACAAATCATCCATTTTTGGCATTTAATCTTATAATTTGGCGACAGTTTTTTGGTCGACGGGGTAACCAAGTAGTACCGAAAAATCTTACGTGCATGCTAAAATGTTAAAAGTAAAGAAATGACTGCACGTATATTTTTTTCAAAACAGTTTGCTTCAAAATTAACTCTATGACAAATTTAAAATTCGTTTTATAAATTAAAATACACAACACAAATTAAAAGAATAAACATTGCACTCCGTCACTTCAACGTGCAAAGATGCCATATTTTCCGTGAAATACGCAAATCTTGATTTTTGCAAATCATGCCAAGCCAAATTTTCAATCCATTTCTTTTTTTTTTTTTTTTTTTTTTTTTTTTTTTACTTTAGGGCTATTTTTCCTTTTTTTGCGCAGAAATGGAATACTCAAGTTGCCACTTCCAGAAAAATTAAATTAAAAACTACAAAAAAATTAATAATTCAAAAACAAATTAAGATACAGTTTTCAAACAAATTGCATTTAAAAAAACATATTTTTCCCTGCACAACGGTGTAAAGATTGAAAATGTGCGATGTCTAGGAGTTAAAAAAATTGCAGTAATGAAAATTGCAAAAGTGAAATTTCATCAGAAAGTGTTGCCATTCGAAAAATGACGTATGCGTTACGCACAGATACGTTTGGCCTTTATACTATAGATATTTCCGTATTTTTTAACTTTTCCAAAAACATAATTAAAATAAGTGCATCAAAAATACGCGATGTCTGATATAGTCGATCACTTCCAAAAGATTAAAAATCAGTAAGGTCTGCATCTAGCAAGCTAACCAAAAGGGCTCTATATCTGAAATGAGTAAGTATTATGAATATGCTGACTGCACAGACCATTACCTTACCTACACTGTAAAAATTGAAGACCCAAATTGGGTTGAAAGATTTCTGGGTATAGTAATGTTCCTGAAATGGTACAGTTAAGGATTCCAAAATGGTATAGTATTGTTCCCAAAATAGATAACCCAAAATGGTTCAAAACAGAGCAGATATTTATTAACATTAAATTAATCAAAATTTCTGAAGTATAATGTATATACTATCTAAGATATTTTAATTGTTTTAATGTCATTAAAAATCAGACTTTTTTAAAACGATTTTGTGCTACAAACTTAACTTCCCAAATTGGAACAGTGCTGTACCCAAAAATCTTTCAACCCAATTTGGGTATTTTGTTTTTACAGTGTAGTTGACAGCTAAAATTCAAGGATTAGACAGACCTCGATTAGCATGTTAAAATGCAATTGATCTGCCAAGTCTTATCTTGGTAGACACCACATGCAAACTCGATTTTAGTGGTTGATCGGTAGGTTTATCATTGTGTTATCCTGCACCCAAAGATGTGAAAATATGGAGAACTGCGAGCAGGAAAATACAATGGCAAATCTATCAGTCAATCCCTAAAATCAGGTTGCAAGTGTTTTTCATTAAGATATGACTTAATAGACCAATTGCATTTTAATAATAAAGGATTTTAATTAATCCTTTAATTTCAGCCATCAACTCGATGAGGTGATAGTTTTTGCGGATGCCTCCTTATCCATAATCACTTCGTTTATCTATCTACACATAATGCAAATCTTGTTGTGACCATAACGTCCGAAATACTGCAGCACTTCGAGTCGAACTGGAAGTGTGTATTGATATTGCCAATATATTGGACAGGTTTGTTGATTAAGTATGTAGTTCTTATAAGTTCATTTACAGGGCACACAAAAGCAAAACGTGTAAAACTTGTCATTAATACAAAGTCCGAAATATTTAATGAATTAGAACCTATTTGGGACTGTGTATTGATCTTCCAAGAAGCGTGGATTAGTTTGTTAATTATCATGTAGCTCTTACATTTCGTTTATACGGACACAGAAAAGCAAAACATTCAACACTTGTCATCAATGTATGGCATGGAATAATGAATTAGAACTTATTTATAACTGGTTATCGATCTTGCCAGCATCATGCAGTTCCAGTAAGTTTGTTTACAGAAACACACAAAATACAGTCGAGCCTCTATATAACGAAATCCATCGTTCCAGTAAAAAATTCGTTATATAGAGAAATTCGATGTATAGAGTATGATGTTAAAAATAGTATTTAATGTGTAAATTTTGAACAAATATTATTTTTGATCTTTTTAATTAAGAATTTGAAATGTTTAAAAGTATATATTAACCTAACATTTTATTTCTTACTTATTTAAGCAGTTTCAAAAAAGAGAAAAGACATTTATTTGAAAGCTTAATGAAAATCAAATAAGGAAGACTTACATAAATTTCAGAGGAAGAAATCTGTAATTTTTTGTTGTTTTGATTTTAAAATTACAATTGTTGCGCTCTCGAAGTAATATTTATATAAAAAAACCTCTCCACTGAACGATAAATCAAAAATAAGTGATGGAAAATTGATTCCATATGATTTCGAAGCTTTTTTAAAACTGAATAAATTAAGATCAATTTATGAAAAAATTCGTTATATGGAGATAGATATTTCGCTATATAGAGTCTGTTTTTAATGTAATCATGCGAAAAGGGGGCCGTTCTTACTAAAAATTCGTTATATGGAGAAATTCGATGTATGGAGTTTCGTTATATAGAGGTTCGACTGTATTTCAAAATTTCTCAATGTGCAGTTTGAATTTGAAACTCATTTGAGTGTCGTAAATATATTTTAACTGATATAGGCTATTTTTAAACTATGATTTCAACAAATTTGTAATTCTTTTTATATAATTTTCTCATACTTATCCCACTGCATTTAGTAACTTGCAAATTACCTTTAATATTAAAATGTCAAACATAAAAAGAGGGTGACCAATTTGTTTAATTCATAATAAATAGGATGCATGTAACTTAAAAAAAGAAAAAAAGGGATAAAATACACCTATTACTCGGACTAAGACTGAAGAACTTGTTTCTTTTATTAACTATTTGGAATTGAAGAAGTGTTCCTTTTTATGCTTAAATCTTCGAATAATTGTACGCAAAATTCATTCTGATTATTGTTGGTTTCCATATGTCACGAATTTTTAATAATACAATGATTTTTATACTTCTTGTCAACTTTCAAATGTTCTTTGAAAGATTTTAACTCTTAAACCCATCTCCTTGGCTGCGGCAGTGAAAAAAAATATTTATTTCATTTCATATTTTTCAATACTATCTGCATATAATCGTGGAAGTAAGAAACACGTGTCTTCCTTTGCGTTTTTTGTCCTTCATTTTCCGCTGGCTTGCTTGGATTTCATAGCTCTACACATTTCACTAAGTTCGAAACCGGAGAAAAGACTATCCATTTTGTCAGATGATCCAACTTCCGCATCTCTTGTTGCTGTGAATATACACGTTATCTATAATAGCTCCGCGAACGAAGGAGATAAGTTAGTCAACGGTCATTTGTTTCAGAATTAGTTTACATTTATTAGATTTATGATTGAATTGCATTAGAAATGCAAATAATTTTTAGAATTTGTATTTAAAACTTTCGAAGAAAAAGTATTTGTGTAAGCTATTTGTGTTATCATAATCGTGATGATGTTTCTCAATTGATTTGTCAGTCAGATGAACCCTTTTGCTTCTTTTATTCATTTATTTTTATTAACGCTAATTGGTATCGTTATTAATTTTTTTTAACCCTTTATGGATCATACAATTATTGTGTAGTTAGAAGGTTCCTTTGTTTTAGGGTTTTTGAAAACTAATGTTTTGATGTAAACTAATGTTTAACATGAAGATGTTTACCAAGTTTCATGTAAACTGCTTTATTAGGTTTTGAGAAATCTTGCGCGTAATGCATGCAAGTCAAAGAACAATTTTATTTATTTATTTATTTATTTTTTAATTAAACATTAAAAATAACAAATTACAACGACTATTTGGAAAATAATATTTCCAGTGACTATATTTTAGACTTATAAATGACTTCTATGCTTAAAAAAAAAACAATAATAACATCATTTTTATGATGATCACAACGTAGCTTTCGTAATAACAGAGTCCTATTAATATGCCTGGACATTTAGAGTCACGTTAATATTTTTGGGCCAATTTTAACTTAAGAACTTTCGGTAATGTAATTTTTTTAATTTCGAAACATTGGGCATTTTTACAGCGTCAAATACAAAAAAAAAAAAAAAAAAAAAAAAACTTTTAAATGCAACTTGTTTGAAACTTGTATCTAAATTTGACATTGACTTATAAATTTTTTTGTAGTTTTTGATATTTTTTTGTCATTGTGGTAACAGAAATATTTCATTTCTAGACATTAAGCATGGACCAATCAGAAAACGAATAAAAATCTATCTATCTATCTAAATATATCTATCCAATTCAAGCTAAATTTCAACTTTAAAGTCATTTTTCTCAAAACAGGTAATTTTCACGTTATGCGTATCATATTTGCCAAATTAAGTAACGTAGAAACTTAATATTTTGTATTATATTGTATTTTATATATTTTTATAACTTCTATCTAATTTTAAGTAAGTACTTGTAATATATTTATTCATTTTTTAAATTCTTATTGAAATATTATCATAGATTTTATATTTTATGGTTTAATTGCCTGAGAAAATATTTTCATCGAGAAACTTGATGATTATTTTAGGTTGACGTTAAAATACAATAGTTTAAATGTATATATATGTGTACTTTCTTAAAGTGTCAGCCAAACCATAACTCAAGTTGAGCCGAAATTCGCTCATTTCACGTTTTGAAAGGCAGCTTCTCAAGAAGAGTTGAAACAACTTAAATGAGTGAGTTGTTTTTAAACAATTTAAATCAAGATGGGTTATTTAAAAAAGCAGTCTAAATCAAGATGAGTAAAGCATTTCAAAAACAACTCATTCACGATTCAATAAATTACAGATCTTTTCTGAGAAGCCAAATCCATTCTTTCGTTTTAAGAGTGTAATATTAAATGGATATATCGAATATATTTTTGATAATTCTGCGAGTAACACAGCTATGTCAAATTACTATCTTTTTGAAAATCACAGCACCTTTACGAAAATCTTTAAATAGTATGTCTTAATTAAACTAAATTCAAATTATTTATCATTTAAAGTATTTAAAGATACACATAAACAAAGATCTGTACAATTTATTCTGAAGAAACTGTTTAATTTTGAAGAACTATTTACAGCTTTAAAATATTTTTAACAATTTCCAACACAGTTCAAAATTGTTTGTGACTTCGGTTTGTCGATCCTCTGACTTTCATAAATATACTCCGATTAGCCTGAAATTTTTGAACGTTATTGATATTTAGCATGATACCTATTGAAAATGAAGTTTGTAGCAGGTATAGCTCATTAACAAGGGCAGCAAAAGTCTATTGTTACATTATGGTAAACGGGATTTTTTTTTTTTTTCAAGAGATTTTAAAGTTGTTACACCCTTTCAAACATGATGAGATTGATATGCATTTACGAAGTGCAATAAAATATGAATTTCATTGAATATATGACGCAAAGGAAATTTGTTATTAATTTACAGAACTACACAAAAGAATTCTATTACATAATGGTAAGGGGAAAATTGTTGTAGCGTACTTTAATTATGCCAAGTATTTCATATAGAATGTAATTGGCCAACATTGCTGAGGTTTAGAGCAAGTTACTTCCTCCATAATATGAAGTGCGTGGCATTTACAAGAATGCACAAAAGATTTCGGATACTTTACTGTATCCATATATTAGCGATAATTGCTAGAAGTGCATTTTTAGTTTTGATATGCGTTTTCAAGTTTAACTAAATTTTTGCACGTTATGTGTGGATGATAATTTTATTTAACATACTAAAAGATGCTTATAGAACATTCATAAAATGATATATATGGATGATAATTTCTGGAAGTATGATTTCATTAGTTTTAAAATTCTTTTACTATGAATTAAAGTTCTGTTAAATAGCGGCGTGTGTATGAAGGTAATATGTAAAATACAGGGCTGTAATACATGTAATTTACAGGAAATACACTTGAATACAAAAGAGTGTTATTCCATATTCAAGAAGGTTTCTGCTTATTTGTATAACTTGTTAAAAGTGAACATACAACTTAGTATGTGTTTGATTGCTAAACGAAATTTCTGCATTATATAGTAATTACAGCGACGAACAAATCAAATGCAGGGCTGAACAAACGAACCTGAGTACATATTTAAATATATATAGTAATTGCTGAAATCAGTTTTCAAATTTTTTATCTGTTTTCTAAAACTTAGGAATCTTATTTATTTTACTTCCCTAAATAACGAAGTTTTGTTAAAATATTCTGAAAATATTGGAAAGTGTTTAATAATCTATGGATAATGCATGATTTTCCTTTCTTTTTAATATTGTGTTAAAATCAAGCAATTTAGAATTGTTGAAGGTGATATGGTGAAGGTGAAGGATTCAGAACACAAACATCTACAAATTTTCTAAAAACATTTTATAGCATTACAAATTTCTCTGCTTTTTTTCTTCTTAAAACGACGTTTAAATCATGTTTCTAAATTAACTGGGGCAGGCAAAATTACTTTTTTCTTTTTGGCTTATTTTCAAAATCTAGCTTTTAAGCAATGGTCGTCACGGAAACGAATTTTTCTGAAAATGCGTTGTTCTTCATGATGGATTTTCCCATTAGTTCTCGTATTTAAATTCTTATAACTCAAGAATTGTTAAAGATAAATGATCCAAACATGGAACATGTCTTCTTCAATTGTTTTACTTTAGATTTCATTCAGCAAATTAAAAAAAATACTTTTATAAATATCATATAAATAAATATAATATATATCATCAATATCATATATATGTTACAGGCCAAACCCGATTTTAGGCCAAACCGGTCTATCCTAACGCCCATCGGATAAACTAGTTTTTCCTAGGCCAAACCGGTCTATCCTAACGCCCATCGGACAAACTAATTTTTCCTAGTCCAAATCGGTTTATCCTAACGCTCATCGGACAAACTAGTTTTTCCTAGTCCAAACTAGTCTATCCAAAGGCCCATAGAACAAACTAGTATTTCCTAGACCAAACTAGTTTGGCCTAACTTTTATAGGATAAACTAGTTTAGCCTGCTGTTTATTGGTCTGAACTAGTTTATCCTAGGCCGATCTAGTTTATCCTAGGCCAATTCAATTTGGCGTGATTTTATTGAATTCAATGACCGCCTCAGTGCCAACGTTCTAGTTTGTCCTAGGCTGATCTAGTTTATCCTAGACAAATGTAATTTTACGCGTTTTTACCTCACAGGCGTCAAAGTCGGAGAAATAATGGGTTCGCTTGTTCTGTATGTACGCATATACGTACGCATGTATGTATGTACAGTATGTACGTAACGCGATAACTCTTGAGAGAAATAATGTAATTTGACGTGTTTTTATCTCATCAGACTACCAAAACCTGAGAACGAGCCATGTGCCCATGGATTCTGTATCTATGTATGTATGTATGTAAGCATGCAACGCAATAAATTTTGATAGAAATACCCGATTTGCATCTAACTTTCAATACAGATTTCTTCTTATGAGGAACTTTTCTAGTTAATTTTGAGAAGTCATTGGAGAAGAATAAGGGGGGGGGGGGGGGAGAAGGACGAGAGGCTGATTCGGCCCTTCCCTTAATTAAAATAAATAGGTTTCCATGCATTATTAGCATGAAATTTTAGATACAGGAGCATTTTGATGAGTCGCCTCTATGATTAGTTGTGGGTGTTCACTGTTTAAGTATAAAGGGAGGGGGAATAGGGGTAATTCCCCATAATCTATATAAATATATCTTTGAGAAAATACTATTAAAGCTACGTTTTGAATCGAATTTCCGGTTACGACTTCACGGAAAAGAAAAAATTGATGCCGTGACAAGAATAGCTTATAGGTCAATAGGTAATTAATTTCTCAAAAATGGAAAACGCTGTTCGATTCCAAATTATGTTCAGTTCGGATCTGGCTCGAATATGCAATGATAATAATAATAATAATAATAATAAATGCAAGTCTGATCTTAGCATGGCACATGTCTGCAGAAAAAAAAGCAAACACCATGTTCAATACATCGTGTCTTTACGGTGGACATATTAAAATTCTGTATTCATGTTACAAGCAAAGACTCTTGATACACATTTATACTTATTCTAGTGAAAGATACATTTTTTACCGGAAAACCCGAAAATGTCCCAAATTAGATTAGCCTAGGCCAAAATATTTTATCCTAACGCCAATTGGATAAACTAGTTTTTCCTACGCCAAACTTGTTTATCTAAATGTCCATAAGCTAAACTAGTTTTTCCTAGGTGAGAGGGTAATCCTTCATTTTTCCCTTCATACTTAACCATTAGACCGCCAAAACGATTCAGGGAATTGCCTTACCAGGAAGAACCTAAGGTACCCTGGGGCAATAACGCCACGTTAAGGTTCTACCAATTTTCACGGCTTAGTTTTAGATTGTATTTTTCAAACAAATATAGGATCTGATACAGCAACTCATTGACTATCTATATAAAATAAAATAATTTAACAGATATGTATTCATAAAATGTAATGGCGCTTTTTCTTGACCCATGCTATTTGGCGTTATTACCCACCTATATGGGTAATAACGCCATACAAACAAAACTATGAAATAAGATGGAATAATTGCATGTAAATAGCCCAATTCTAAAAATACAAACTCTACAAACTTAGAAATTGACAAATTGCATTCTAAGCTATTGAAAATGTTAATTTTTTGTGAAAGTGTAAGAAAAATAAAGGTGTGGGAGGGGGGATGAGGCAAAAGAATATCAGACCGTGAGCTTCTTTTTGCTTAAAAAGGACCGTTTAAATAGAAATATGAGAAACATTGCACAGTTTTAACTGTGTTTATTTGAATCAGTATTTAGGATGTAGCTCGGCCACTGTAGGGAATCAACCGGAGTATTAATGTCAAAGATTGGCGTTATTACCCCGGTAGCTACATTACAATCCAGAAAGACTTGAGACCTTTGACGCGATAAAACGCAATAAGCCAAGAGCGCTAAAATCTTTCTACCCTTTTCTCCAGTAACCCATTTGTTTACAGGGGGAAGTGGAGTTTCAATTCATGTGCGTGGAAGAACGTATGAAAGAAGAAACATGATTAACTTTCGGGGGGTGGGGGGAATGGATGTACTAAAACAATTAAGTTCTGCGTCTAACATATGATTACTATCTTAATTAGAAATCACAACTCTTGTGAAAGATGTTATTAAAAAGTTATTTTCAAGTTTATGAAAATCTTCTGCATCAGCGCTTTCCAAATCCCAACCTTTTTTTTTTTTTTTTTTTTTCTGCTACCCTTTTACTAGTCATTTCATTTCGAAATTACCCCATTTCCCATAAATACCCCCTCCCCCTTTTCCACTCACCAAGATAACGTAAAAATGCTTTTGTTTATTAGCAATCTTCTTATTTCAATCATATAATAGATACAAATTACATTGCAATTTCTATTATCTTAGTGACTTTACTAATCCTCTTGTGATTTCCGGCATTATTAATACTATTTTCGCATACCCCAGTTTGGGAACCGCTGATCTGCACTATCTAAGAGCTAGAGATCTGTTTGTTATTGGTTTTTAAGTGCATGTTCTGTGTACATAACTTGTACATGTCTTACATTATAGCTATATATGTTGCATTTAAAATTTTTGGTAATCTGCCTTCTATTTCACTTCAAACTTCAACTGTTTTCAATAAGAAGACTGTAAAAATACTGGTTTCATTGGTTTATTGTATGGTAATATATGAGTTACTCTGGTTATATAATGTCCATTTATCCATATATTTTAATAATTTGGTAATCTGCCTTCTATTTCTCTTCAAACTTCAACTGTTTTTAATAATATGATTGTAAAAATACTGGTTTCATTGGTTTATTTAATGGTATTGTCTGAATAACTTTGGATGTATTTATAAAAGTATTTATATATATATAGATATGTATGGTTATTTAATAAAATGTTGCTAATTTAATTTAACCCATTAGTGCCTGGCATCCCATTTTTGGGACGGTTATAAAAATGACAAGTAAACGTTTTTCACACCCGTAAAAAGAAAGATAAATAAATACTTTCTTTCGCGAGACAAATTCCTCGATAGTTAAGATAAAAGTTGCTCATATTTAAAAAATGGTAGGAAATGCAAAATCTAAATTTTAACGAAGACAATAATGCAGGCATTAATGGGTTGAATAGAAAAATACATTTGTTTTTTTATTAAGTAAAATGAAAATGGGAAAAATAACCGTAAAATTTATGTTAAAACGGCAATTTTTCAAAGTTTTTTTTAAAAAAGAAATAATAACATTAAGAAAGCATCTAAAAGTAAAATTAAACATTATTTTACATGTTGTTACTATTATTCTTAACTTCATTTATCAACTAGATCTATGACACATAACACAAACAACATTTAAATTATTGTTAAAAGCTTCAATTGCTAAATATTCAAAGTTCTTTTTTAAATTTGTAATCAATAATGAGACTTTTTTTAATTTGCTTTTATTTATTGACTCATACGTGAAACGAGATTAAAAATGAGTTTATGTGGTTAATCATTAGAGCATTTGCATTTTAAAAAGTCATAATGTTTTAATAAAATGATGTCTGTTATCATAAAAATTAAATTAAATACAGTGAAACCCCCCTGAACAACCATTTTTTCATGGAACAAAATTTATTCCCATAGGCTCAATACAAATTTTACCTCCATTCAAGTCAGCATCCCAGTTGAACTAGCTCCATGGGCGACCTATTTCTTTAAAAAAACTGAAACAAATTCCGTTTTTTTTTTTTTTTTTTTTTTTTTTTGGGGGGGGGGGAGGGGGGGGGTCGCTTGAAGAAGGTTTTATTAAAAAAAGAATTACGGAGAGTGCATTATTCATCAAAATTCTAAACTAAGTTTAGAATTTTTTTTTATTCAGGTGACTTTTAAATGTTTAAATTGTCTCTATATTCAATGTATTTAACTCTGATGGCGAATTAAAAATGTTTGTCAATAAACTCCGCTGTCCTCTTTTGTCAGGAAACTCTCAAAGAAATAGATAAAGTAATGAAATCATCATTATTTGTTGCCGCCCATAAAAAATGCATTTATTTACTTAACTTTGAAAGGACCTTAAAATAAAAGTTATAAAAGATAAAGCAAAACAAGCGTCACAAAACAAGCGTCAATAAATTAATTTTTTAATCTGCTGTAATTAACTTTTGTTTTGATAGTTAATTTTTTTCTGATGTAAAAATAAATTTTAGTAACGTTAATTGTTACCTTTTTCCAATAATTAAAATCTAGATTTAAACATGACCTCCATTAAGAGACCACTTCTTAGAGAGAGCACTTTTTATTTTAACAGAATGTGGTCGCTTTAGAAAAGTTTTACTGTATATATATATGTGTGTATATATTAGAAAACATAATGACAGCAACGCTTCAATAACATTTTCTTTAAATGTTAATCGTTCTATGTCATGAAAGAATAAATTTTAAACGCAGCGATATTAAATATGTTCATCATAGATTTTTTTTCCTTTGTACCACAAGTTGTCAAATTTACAAATTTCTTTTTTAAAGTGAAAGAAAAATTTTTAAAAAGCCGCTTTTTTGTGAAAAATATGTGTACAAAAATAATGTTTCTTAGCTATAAAAATTTATATTGCCCCTACTTTATCAGATTATCTGAAATGTTGACCTTTGTTTTTGTAGCGATATTTCATTATTAACTTGCAATTATATTAATCATTATTGTTTAGATTATTTCACTATAAAATTTATTTTCTGAAAGGAAACACTTATTCATAGGTCTTAATATAATAATAAAATTGCTAATCCACAATGTTTAGAAATTTAATAATCACACAAAATACATAATTTTGCTATGTATTTTAATTTAGAATAAATCTTAAATCTTATAAACAAAAAATATTACACCTAAAAAATTGTTTATATGATTTTATTCAAATACAAAATAAACTATTTTTTTCCTTTTTCAAGTTGTAAATCTGGTATTTTTTAAATAGTAAAATCGTTGGCTAATATATATATATATGTATATGTATATGTATTATTGGCAGCGGTTTTCCGCCACCTCTGATAGTATATTACGCACAAAAACTTTTTTTTACGTTTGCAATTCTTCTAACACAGTTAATAGATTTTTTTCTTTTGGTATAAGTATTAAACTTATAAGGTTCAAAATATCTTTTCAGGGGCTATTTGACTTTTAATAGCAGTTCAAACAATCAAGGTTTATCTGAATAGTCATTTTATTATTATTATTATTTTCTATCTGCTTTATCACCCAAACCAATCTTAGAATTTCTTTATAAAATTCTAAATTTACATTTCTGTTTGAAGAGTTTTACGATTTTACAAAAACTAAGAAACTGTATAAACAAAACAATAAAAAAAAATGTTGCAGGTGTAGTAAAAAAAATATCAACAATGCGTAATAAAATCATTAAAAGTTGTAAAGATTTGAAAAATCTAAATAAATGAAATAATTTATTTGCATTATAAAAATCAGAATTATAAATTATTTTTTAAAATAACAAAAATTATCATTTATTTTGGGAATAGAGGGGTCATTTTCTATTTCCAAAGAGTTTAACTATAGATTTACACAGTACCTTGTTTACACGATACAAAGAGCTGTAATTCATTTCTCCTCCCTAAAAACTGGTTTTTACTCTACCAGCGAAAGCGCCAAAAGCTGCCAACTCCAAACCGCCAAAGGGTCTCAAGTCTTTCTGGATTGTAATGTAGCACCCCGGTATAGTTATTGCGCAGTACATTTTACATTACAAATTATCTCGAGAAGATATCCAAAATCTTCAACAACATTTTAAAAGTACATGAAATGCACTACAAATTTATGTAATTAACAAAGTATTTCCGAATAAAAAGATAGTCTTCACATCACAAAACGTGTCTCGCAAATTTTAGATCAAGCGTTAATTTTAGTTGTTTGTAAAAACAATAAGACCTAAAAATGAAACAAATTAACTTGAAGCTGTTTTTTGCGATTTATATGACTCAAAACCCTTCTGCGCAGAGCACATGGGTGTCATTTACCTGATTATTTCATAATTATGCAAAATATAAGCACTTGGCGTTATTACCCCGCCTGGCGTTATTACCCCAGGGTACCTTATATTCAAAATTTGAAGTAAATCCGTAAATTCTGCGTCAAAACCATTTATCTAAATTATGGGGGGGGGGTTACATACCCTTTCTTTTACACTTAAACAATAAACATCTACAAATAATTACGGAGACTCCTTGTCAGAGTGATCCTATGTCTAAAATTTTAAATGAAAACTGATAATTCTGCATGAAAAATCCATTTCTCAAAATTTACGGAGGGGGATTAGCCTACCGTTTGCTCCCGCTTATTCTTATCCAATAAATTTCCAAAACTAATCAGAAAAGTACCTTATCAGAATAAACATACATCCAAAATTTGAAGCAAATCGGATATTTCTATCAAGAGTTATTGCGTCACGTACATACGTACAAACATGCGTACATAGATGCGTACATACATACATGCAGAACCTGCGAGCCCATCATTTCTCAGGCGTTGACGCCCTAGAGCTAAAAACACGTAAAATTATGCTGGCCTAGGATAAACTAGATCAGCCTAGGATAAATCAGAATGTTGGCGCCGAGGCGGTCATTGAATTCAATAAAATCAAGCCAAATTGAATTGGCCTAGGATAAACTAGATCGGCCTAGGATAAATTAGTTCAGACCAATAAACAGCAGGCTAAACTAGCTTATCCTATAAAAGTTAGGCCAAACTAGTTTGGCCTAGGAAATACTAGTTTGTCCTATGAGCCTTCGGATCGACTAGTTTGGCCTAGAAAAAACTAGTTTGTCCGATAGGCGTTAGGATAAACCGGTTTGGCCTAGGAAAAACTAGTTTATCCGATGGGCATTAGGATAGACCGGTTTGGCCTAGGAAAAACTAGTTTATCCGATGGGCGTTAGGATAGACCGGTTTGGCCTAGGCCAATCTAGTTTGGCCTAAAATCGGGTTTGGCCTGTAACATATATAAATATAAATATATATATATCAAGTTACATTATTTAAAAAAAATTACTTTAGATATTTTAATTTTTATTTGAATTAATATTTTAAAAAATGCTGAAACAAAATTAAAAGTTTATTATTAATGAATTTTAAATTAAAAAAAAAAATGAAAAGTTTTAAAACACGGGATTTTGTTTACCAATAATATGGTTAACCATCACAAAAATTTTCAAAATTTTAACTCAACAAATAAAAATTATTTTAAAATGTGTAACGGACCCCCCCCCCTTTTTTTTAAAGTCATACAATATTATTTCGTACTCTATGCAGATAATATCAGACATAATTATAATGGCAAAATAATCCTAAATGTAAAGATTTATCCTATTATTAGCATCCTGGCACTCAAAAGGAATAAAAGAAGCAAAAAATGTTTCCCAACTGAATACTTTCTATTGCGACTATGTTGTAAAATTTTTATGTAGAAACTAAAGTTATCTTAACACCAACGTTCTTTTATTTAACGATTTGATGAAATTTACATGTTTTGAAAATATTTGTCAATAGTTATGGGGAAAAATATTTCTTATGTTTATATTTCCACATTCATTTGTATAGGTATTATGGATTGCGTTTCAAATACGGCCGATTTTTAGTCATTCAAGGAATTGTTGATCTGTCTTTACTATTTTATTGACTTAAAATAAACGGTATATTAAAGACTCGCTTTACGTCCTTCAGAATGCTCGCGTGTTTAATCGGTCTTTCACAGAATGTCATAACATTAACAACGAAACAATCCTTGAAGCATTTAACCATGAAAACAGTTAAAATAAGCAATAACGGAAAGTTCATGGGTAGAATACACGTGCAGTAAACATTGAAGGGTCTGAGAAATGATATAATCACAGCTTTTAACATATTATTCTTATCAAATGGTATCTCTTCATGTGCAGTAAAATATTTATTCAGTTATACTCATTATACAGGGTATATCTAAACTACTGGGCAAAATTTTAAGGGGCGATAGTACACATCAAGACAAATAATATTAAATGGGAAACTAAGGGTCTCAAACATCTTCCGAAGGAGATAGGCGCAATCAAAGTTTAGGGACCAAAATTTGAAATGATTATAAAAAATTGAAAAATTGGTCGATTCGTTTGCGGTTTTTAAGAAAACTATTCTTTATGTCAGTATTGGCTTGAAAATAAATTATAAAGATAAATATCTAAAATTGCCGATAGAGGGCGCTTTAGACTTTGGAGTAACGAACAACTATTTTTTACAGTTATTTTTTACATCTCATTAAATGTTTTTAGAAGTTTAGACATAAATTTAAATTTTGAGCGCAAAATCTGTGGTTAAATAGCGCAAATTGATCTGTGTTCAATGGGAGTGGGTGGGTTCAAACTTCAAATGATTATAAAAAATAATATAATTGGTCAATTGATTTATTTGCGGTTTTCCTTAAAACTATTCTTTATGTCAGTATTGTCTTGAAAATAAATTATACAGATAAATTTTAAAAAATGTCGATAGAGGGCGCTTTAGACTTTGGAGTAACGTACAACTATTTTTTACCATTATTTTTTGCATCTCATTAAATTTTTTTGAAGCTTAGACGTAAACTTAAATTTTGTGTTGAAAATCTGAATCGTTGATAGTGGTTAAGTAGCGCTAACTGAACTGTGTTCAATGGGGGTGGGAAGGTTCGAATTTCAAATGATTATACAAAACGGAAAAACAGGACGATTCGCTTGGGGTTTTCTCTAAAACCATTCCTTATGTCAGTATTTCCTTAAAAATAAATTTTAAAGATAAATTTCAAAAAATTCCGTTAGAATTCGCCTTAAGTTTTAGATTAACCAACAACAATTTTTAATTGTTATTTTTTGTATCTAATTAAATGCTTGCAAAAGCTTAGACTTAAATTTTGAGCTCAAATTCTGAATCGTTGGGAGGGGTTAAGAAGCGCAAATTGAACTGTGTTCAGGAGTTGAAATGTTACCTACGAACACAGTTCAGTTTTTTGCTACTTAATTACTTACAAGAAATCAGATTTTGAGCTCAAAATTTAAGTCTAAGTTTTTAAAATATTTATTTAGATTTAGAAAAAAAAAAAAGAAAAAAAAATAACGGTTAAAAATAGTTGTTGGTTACTCTAAAGTTAAAGGCGTCCTCTAACGGAATTTTTTGAAACTTATCTTTAAAATTTATTTTTAAGGAAATACTGACATAAAAAATGGTTTTAGAGAAAACCGCAAACGAATCGACCAATTTTTCCGTTTTTTATAATCATTTGAAATTTGAACCTCCCCACCTCGATTGAACACAGTTCAGTTTGTGCTACTTAACTACTCTTATCGATTTAGATTTTCAGCTTAAAATTTAAGTTTATGTCTAAGCTTCTAAAAAAATTTAATGAGATGCAAAAAATAACGGTAAAAAATAGTTGTACGTTACTCCAAAGTCTAAAGCGCCCTCTATCAACATTTTTTGGAATTTATCTGTATAATTTATTTTCAAGACAATACTGACATAAAGAATAATTTTAGTGAAAACCGCAAATCAATTGACCAATTTCTTTGTTTTTTATAATAATTTCAAATTTGAACCCACCCACTCCCAGTGAACACAGTTTAGTTTGTGCTACTTAACCACAAATTTTAAGCTCAAAATTTAAGTTTATGTGTAAACCTCTAAAAAAATTTAATGAGATGCAAAAAATAACGGTAAAAAATAGTTGTTCGTTACTCCAAAGTCTAAAGCGCCCTCTATCGGCATTTTTTGAAATGTATCTTTTTAATTTATTTTCAAGACAGTACTGACATAAAGAATAGTTTTCGTAATAACCGCAAACGAATCGACCAATTTTTCCGTTTTTTATAATCATTTCAAATTTTGGACCCTAAATGTTGATGGCGCCTATCTCCTTCGAAAGACGTTTGAGACCCTTAGTTTCCCATTTAATATTATTTGTCTTGATGTGTACTATCACCCCTTAAAGTTTTGCCCAGTAGTTTAGATACACCCTGTATACATCAATGGTGACTTATTAAATTATTTCAAGGTTCAGTATTTTAACCATTTGGACAATGGTTATTTCTGTCAGTCGAAAATACAGATACAGTCAACCCTTGTTAATTCGAAATCGGATAATTCGAATCTTCGTTTAATTCGAACTAAACATGAAGTCCCGAAATTTTCTATGTAGAATAACTTATGTGTAACTTCAATGTAAAAATTTTCATTAATTCGAACTCATTTTCTCTCGACTTCGTTTAATTCGAGCTAACGATAATTCCGATTTATCATTTTTCTTTTCTTCCTCATGGATTTTAGATCATTTGAATAGATTTTTATTTTTTTTATTTTTATTTTATTTATTTTTTTATTTTTGTGAAAATTGTTCCGAACAAATATACATATAATCCCATGCATTTGATATCCACTTTCTTAATGCCCCGTCTGTCCATCAGTGACGCTTTAAATTGTTCGTCCATTGAGCTTGTTTCGAATGTTTTAATTAGTTTATGTATTTATACATTTTAATTTAACATTAAGTCATATTCTAATAATAATAGACGAAAAAAAGAAAAGACCACTAGAACACTAATTTCTGTGTAATAGTACCATTCATGTTTTCATTTCATATTTTCCATAATTCGAACTTCGGATAATTCGAACCTTTCTTGTGGTCCCGACGAGTTCGAATCAACGAGAGTCGACTGTATCTGAAATTTATCTGAAATCCTGTGATGTTTAGATTTTATTTGTTTTCTGATTGGTCCATGTTTAATGTAAAGAAATTGAATACTTCTGTTGCCACGAAGATAAAAAAGTATTAAAAACTACAAAAAATTAATAACTCAAAAAATAAATAAATAAATAAATAAATAAATAAAAATAAAATAAAATAAAGATACAGCCTCCAAACTAATTTCATTTAAAAATACATTTTTCCCCTATACAATGGTGTAAAAATTGAAAATGTGCGATGATTGGAAGTTAAAAATTCGCAGTACCGAATATTGTAAAACTGAAATTTCCTTTAAAATTTGTTTATGATTGTTCCAGATATATTGATTCTTAATCCATGGCGTACGTAATATGTGACTCTGTTTTTTTTATTCGTAAGCCACGTTTTGATCATCATAACAATGATGCTTATTATTATTAGGTATTATTATTTTAAATATTGAATTTATTTATAAGTCCAAAATTTTAGTCTTTGAAAATAACATTTCCCAAATGGTCATTGTAACTTGTTAAATTGCAATTTTATTTATTTATTTATTTATTAATAAAAATGCATTTATCTTTCCTAAATAAGCTTATGCACACAATATCTCGTAAGTACGCTCACATATTAAAAACTTATAGAAAAATAACAATTTATGTTATCTCAGAGAGATTTACACCAGAAGATTTGTAAGAGTGTCGGAATTTTTGAAAAGCCCTGCTTTTTTCGTCGTAAAAATTCTGGCTATTTTCTATTTAAAAAAGTCATTACATAATATTTGTTAAAAACATAATTAGAGTGAAACCCCCAAAGGATTTTAGAGTTGTATGAAAAAATTACTGTTCCCAAAATTCTCAAAATTACATATTGTATTATTAAAAATTATTAACACTTTCCAACAAAGTTGAAAAGTGTTTATGCATTCGGTTTGCTTGACCGTCTGTCCGTGCTCTAAATCCCGTAAATATACTCAGATTGCTATTAAATTTTTATAAGTTATTGATGTTTACCCTAGCTTAAACCCTATAGAAAAAGAAGCTTCTACTTTGATTAGTTTATTTATAGAGATAGTCAAAAGATTTCCGGTAGATTAAGGCCTATGGTAAAAAATCGTTTCAAATGAATTTTACAGGTGTTACGCCCTGTCAAACATATTCAAATTTGCATGGATTCGCAAAGTGCACTAAAACTGCATTCTGTAAAATATGCAGTGAAAATAATAGTTACTATTCATTTACAGGCCACGCTAAACAATTCCATTACACAATAATAAAGAGGGGAATTGTTTGTGACATATTTTAATTATGTTAAACGATTTCAAATATCATAAAATTGATGTACGCTGCTGAGACTTAGTATTTAATGCATAATATGAAGTGCATAGCATTCATAGGGACACAAAAAATATTTCAAATCTTACATTTTTATCCGAAGTACTGTAAATTGTCAATAATAGCTGATGGGTGATGGATGAAATATGTTTTCAATTATGATATGCGTTTTTAAGTTTTACTAAATGTTATAGTTTATATACAGGGTTACACAAAAGAGCTCATAAAGGTTACTGAATGTCAGGGTAATTAACTTAAAGGTGGTTTTTAAATAAGTTATGCATTTTTACGTTGAACTGCTTTCAGTTTACTAAGAAATGTTTGTAGAATACAGATAAAATAATATACAGGATCAGGCAAAGAATTAGCTGCATGGTCACGCATAAATGATAATTTCAGGAAATGTGATTTAAGTAGTTTTAAGGCTGTTTTTGTTTGAACTAAATTTCAACATAATACTGGCGTGTAATAAAGGTACTAGGTAAATTACAGGACTGAACAAAAGTATTCAAGCATTTTCCAATTAGAATAAAATGCTGAAGGAGAAATTTCAACAAGTTAGGCATTTTCTTGCTAAACTAAACTTCTTATTAAATATTAAACATTAAACAGTAGCCAAACAATATTGGGACAATATTGGCTACATCTTAGAGCAATATTGGCACATTGGCGCAATACTGGCATAAAATATTGCTCCAATATTGGGGTGTTTACATTTTCCCCTTATTTAGCCAATATTTGTAGCCAATATTATGTTAATATTGGGGTTTTATTGGAAATATTGCGAATAAAACGTTAATATTGGTTAAATATTGGGGTTTTATTGGAAATATTTCCAAAGTAACGCAAACATTTGTATGATATTGGGAATTCATTGGAAATATTTCCAATGAAATGGCAATATATAATCAATATTGGCATTTTATTAGCAATATTTCCAATAAATGAAATGTTGGCACATCGCTGGACCAATATTGGTTTGCTACTAGGGATAGTATATATATATCAACCGACGGATTAAATACAGAGCAGTTCAAAAGTATTGGAATCTATATTTGTCTATAGACAATAGCATCTTATTTCTCTAAATGACAAAGATTTGTTAACGATTTCAGGAAATGTTGGAAAGTGTTTCATAATTTATGATTAAGACATGATTTTTCTTGCTTGTTTTTTTCATAAATATGATCAATAAATCCAGTAACTGACACCAACAATTTTGAAAATCCAATGCCTGACAGAAAATGAACCAGTGTGTGGTACTTTACTCAAAGAAAGAAAAAAAATATCTTTGTTTTATATTTCAAGGAAATTATACTTTAAAAAACTTTCATCTTTATTGCAAAAAGCAAAACACTTAAACCTTATGTATGGTATCGTATACTACAGATACATGTGTCGCTTTTTTCCTGTTTTAAATTATTAGCAATGCAGGTATTCAATAATTGACATTTATGATCATATGGTTGACAAATGGTGTCAGGCTTTGGTGGAATATCTTAAGTTTTAATGGTGTCGACTTACATGATTAATTTAAATTCCAATATTATTTTTTAAATAGCAAAAATAATAGACTTTAACTCCCTTCAATATTACCAATAATAAACACTTGTGTGGGATATTGTTGAAATGAAATTACTATAACAATTAATTTGTACCCCCTTCCCTTATTAAACAAAATTAAATATCTAGAATCTAGAAACTACGGTCCTACTATTTTATACTAATCTTTTAACTAGTTTTTACAAGTAAAACTTTAAGAAAAAGTTTAGTATGTTTGCATTACATATAGATTAAAATAAATAAATAAATTCTTAATTTTATAAATAAGACGGATGCCCCAAAATGGCTTTTTTGTGTCTAGGCAGTATTACGTTGCTGAATTTTACAAGCAAATGCTTGCTTCAGTTATATTTTTGATGAAGTGTCAGTTACTGATTAGACGTTAATATTTGGAGATTTCACCCTGTAACAATGTTTTACAAAATTTTAGTGATAGAAAAAAAAGGTCTAAAAATTATATAAATTAACGACCCATAACTTTTTACGTTTTCACAAATAAAAAAACCTCTACGTATATTTTTGTAATGCTAGGCAGAAATTAAATTTTGATTTTCCATTCTAGGTAAAGCCTTTCTTTTTTCCCTCCCAAAAGTTTCATCATTTGTTTTGACAAGTACGCTGAACGAATTGCACATGATCTGAGAAATGATAATTCGAAAAAAAAAAAAAAAGTTTTACTGTAATCTACAGGATGCCCTGAAAAATATTGAAATGTGCTTTAATTTTTTTTCTTTTGGCGATACGTAAGCAACTTAAACTGCAAAAGCGACAAAAAAGGCAGAACTTAAGAATATTTTGATATACAGTTCTGCAATTAATTTAAAAAAAGTAACGCCTTTTAAATTTGTATACGGTCTCCGAGTCCGGTAAGCTATATCTAGAAAAAATTTCAACATTCACTGACAAGCACAGCCGTAAAAATACCATTTTACGCCTGAATCTCACAAAATTATGATATTTTAAAGTTTATGAAATTTCGAAGCTTTCCATCACTAAAAACGAACAGGAGATTTTTTTTGTTCCAGAAAGCTCCCGAATTTCCTAAAATTCAAAGTGTCATAACTAGGTGGGTTTTGGTCCTAGAAAAATGGCAGAACACGGAGACAGTTTTCCGTCATATAACGTATTAAAGTCAGGGACAATGTAAAAAAAAAAAAAAAAAAAAAAAGCAACATTTTGAAAATTAGTGGCATGGCTATTTCATAAACATAATCATGCATGATAAAATAATCTAATATTTTGATCACTTTTGCAATTACGGAAGAATTCTACCTAGGTATGTCCAACAGGGAAAAAAATATAAAAGAGCAATTAATTTTTTGGTAGATACTCTGTATATATTTATTTTTAATTTCTTTCCTCTTAGTTTGAATTGAATGTCCCCATGAGCTCAAACTGAAAGATTTTCTAAATCGTAATACTAATAATATATATTCTACATAAAAATATAAGAATTTATATTATAAAAAACATTTTGCTTCTAAGACGTTGTATAATAACAAAAACATTTAAAATATATTAAAACATTTTTATTTACATGTTTCAACTCAAAAATTAATAGAGTCATCCTCAGAATGTAAATAGAAAAATAAAAATTACAAATACAATGAACGTGAAAATCGGAATAAAGAGTTATTGAAAATAAATAAATTAAATGTATCACGCGCTTTTTAATTTGATATTGTCCTTGGTCTAGTTAAATAATTACCGTGTAAATTGTCTAACCATTCAATCCATATATTTGGGATGCGAAATGACAGTGTATCGTTACAAATATGGTGAACTATTTAAATAAATTTCAATTGATTCTCTTATGAATAATTTTAAATAAAAATTAGACCTATATATTAATTTACTCTCATTAAAAAGTATGTTGATGTTTTCTTTTTGATTTAACCTGGATAGAGCGGTTTTCTTCCTGTTAAATTTTATATCTGTTACATGTTCTTTACGTCTGATTTTAAATTTACGTTGGGTCATCTTTATATATAAAAATCTTCTGTGCGTGTGTATGTAATTGAACTCCTCCTAAACGACTGGACCGATTTTGATGAAATTTTGTGTGTGCATTCCAATTGATTTGAGAATGGTTTAGATTCACATTTCGTCGAAATTGATTCAGTACTTTTTTAGTAATTAGGCAAAAACTAATAGTTAGTGATTTTTCGCTAATTAAAAGAGCTATATATATTAAAGAAAGTCAGGATTTCGTACTAATCATAGCACAAAAAAATCTACCGAACCAAAAATCTTGAAAATGGGGTAAAAATACTTCTTATAACATCGAGTGCCGCTAAAAATGGATTTTCGAAAATTCCACCCCTAAGATGAGTAGAAAAAAGAACGAACTTTTAAAAAATTCCATAAAAGTCGGCTTTTGTAGTTATTTTTAAACTGATAACATATTTTAGTGCATTTTTTCATTCTGAATCGAATGGTACTAAGCAAATTAGTTTAAATCCAGTAGTTCGTGAGATAATTCACATTTTCCTAATTTGGCGGTGTCTTCGGCGCAAAAACCTGAAATTTTCAATGCTCATCTTTATATATAAAAATCTTCTGTGCGTGTGTATGTAATTGAACTCCTCCTAAACGACTGGACCGATTTTAATGAAATTATGTATGTATGTTCCAGTGGATTCGAGAATGGTTTAGATTCACATTTCATCGAAATTGATTCAGTACTTTTTTAGTAATTAGACAAAAACTAATAGTTAGTGATTTTTCGCTAATTAAAAGTGCTATATATATAAAAGAAAGTCTGGATTTCGTATTAATCACCACAAAAAAATCTACCGAACCAAAAATCTTGAAAATGGGGTAAAAATATTTCTTATAACATCGAGTGCCGCTAAAAAGGGATTTTCGAAAATTCAACCCCTAAGGAGAGTAAAAAAAAGAACGAACTTTTAAAAAATTCCTTTAAAATCGGCTTTTGTAGTTATTTTACAACTGATAACATATTTTAGTGCATTTGTTTCATTCTGAATCGAATGGTACTAAGAAAAATCGTTTAAATCGAGTAGATCGTGAGATAATTCACATTTTCCTAATTTGGCGATGTCTTTGGTGCAAAAACCTGAAAATTTCAATCCTTATGTATATATATATATAAATGATAGTCTGGATTTCGTATTAATCATAGCTCAAAAAAATCTACCGAACCAAAAATCCTGAAAATGGGGTAAAAGTACTTCTTATAACATCGAGTGCCGCTAAAAATGGATTTTCGAAAATTCCACCCCTAAGACGAGTAGAAAAAGAACGAACTTTTAAAAAATTCCATAAAAATCGGCTTTTGTAGTTATTTTTCAACTGATAACATATTTTAGTGCATTTTTTCATTCTGAATCGAATGGTACTAAGCAAATTTGTTTAAATCCAGTAGTTCGTGAGATAATTCACATTTTCCTAATTTGGCGGTGTCTTCGGCGCAAAAACCTGAAATTTTCAATGCTCATCTTTATATATAAAAATCTTCTGTGCGTGTGTATGTCACTGAACTCCTCCTAAACGACTGGACCGATTTTAATGAAATTTTGTGTGTGCGTTCCAGTGGATTCGAGAACGGTTTAGATTCACATTTCATCGAATTTGATTCAGTACTTTTTTTGTAATAAGGCAAAAACTAATAGTTAGTGGTTTTTCGCTAATTAAACGTGTTGAATAAGTTCGATGAATAGAGTGCGGACGGAATGTCCGAGCGGTTTAATGCGCCAGATTTAAGATCATCTTCTTGAAGAAAGGGATCGTGTGTTCGAACCCACTCCTGACAAACGTGTATGCTTTACAATAATATTTCCTTTATTATAATTTTGATTAACCGACTTCAGACAATCGTTAACTTTTAACCAAAAAGAGAAAAATAAACTTTTCTATCAAAAATTGAGCCGACTTCAAAAAATAGTGAAGAGTGAAAAATAATTTCCTTACATAATTGTAATAAGAAATTAAATTAAGAGCGTAGTGTATATCGTGCGTATTACCATATTTACGTACATTTATTTGATTTTCTGGAGTCAGTGCCAAGAAGGACAACGTCTGTCGGTGACAGGACAACGTCTGTCGGGTCCGCTAGTGCCTATATAAAAGTTTTTTATTCCTCCTTCTCTAATAAATGGAATCATATAAACTCCCGAAAGGTCGTCCATACTAATGGGATCAATTTTGGTATTTAAGAGCATTTTTAATTTGGGGGAGGTTTCGCTATTAAACATAATTAAAAATTAAAAATACTTTTCGTCAAAATACATTAGCGTGAATCGTATAACTCCCTCCCTAAACTCCCGTGCTAAAGTTAGCTTTTTATCTTTAGGGAACGTAGCGTGTTAATTCTAGTCAAAAGCCCCCTCTCCTTTTTTTTTTCTAGAAAGTATTACGTAATAAAAGATGCGTAATTTATGTTTAGTAATGAAGATTACGGTTTAACCGCAAGATATCACTTATCACTGTAATTTGGTTAAGAAAGGTACAAAATTAACTTTAAGAAAGAAAAATTCACGTAAAACGGAAATTATATCGAGAAAGGTAATAACAGAGTAGGAAAGAAAACCGAAATGAAGTGAAAAAGCATGAGCTTAGTTTTATTCAGACGCTTATTATGTGAAAGGGCTAAATACGAGTCCACTTAAATGCTATCACCATCAAAATTATAGCCTGTATAAAAGAAGTTTTTATAAAAAAGGCCAAATAAAAGAAAGAAAACCAGCATCGTTCTTCTTTATTCATTTATTTATGTTCGAATTCATTTGTATTTTTTACAGAAAAAAAAAATAATGCATCTCTCTTTTCAAGGTCCTTACAAGCAAAAAGAATTTTTGGAATGAAATTTACTCTTTGATTATAAGATACCGTCTCCGACTCTTTTTAACTTCGCTTGTTACTGAGTTCCCGAATTTCCCTCACTAATATTAAGACTATAGACTAAGTGGTTCCCAATGTGGGGCTTATGCTCAAATGGGGGGGGGGAGGGGGGATTCCAAACTTTATACTCAACCATTTGCTATTGGTTTCTTTCGCCCACATTTTTTTAGGGTTTCGTTCATCTGAAAAAACCCTATTCGTCTCTGTCCTCTGTCTGTCTGTCACAGAGTCCGTACACAAAAACTATAGGAGTCAGAGGGTTCAAATTTTGTGTACTAACAGCTGAATACCTCTTGTCACACAATAAATCCTGAAATTTTGAAAAACTTAATTATTTTAATTAAAATTTTATTTTTAATATCATTTATCAGTTCGTTTTGTTGTTGTTTTTTCTCTTCTAATTGTTGCCAAAAGTTTAAATAGATATAAAAATTATTTTTTTTTATCCTTTACTTTTAAAAGAAATGGAATACTTCTGTTGCCAAAATTACAAAATTGTTATTAAAAACTACAGAAAAATTAATATCTCAAAAATGAATTGCGATACAGTTTTTTAACAAATTGCATTTAAAAGTATATTTTTTTCCTATACTGTGGTATTAAAATTAAAAATGTGTGATATTTAGAAGCGTAAAAATTTGCAATAGCATAAATTTCAAAATTGAAATTTCATTTCTTCCAATTGTTGCTCTCAAATTTAAATATAATTATTATGTGTGTAACATAAATTAATGGATTAAATAAATCACGCGTAAAACGTGCTTATTGACAGGCGAAGTGAAATATATTTTTTTATTTATTAAATTCTTATTCATTTAAATCACTTGCCGCCTCCGGTGACTAGTTTGGTCTCCCTTAAATTTATGCTAAGCTTTGCAATATTTTACTTTATTCATTATTTTACTTACTTGCGCATCATCACTAAATCTGCAGATTCAGATAGAAATTAACAAATCTATGCAATCAAGGCAGCATTTAGGAAGAATTCAATATTCTATTCCAGTTGCCGCAATTGGTGAAGAAATCTAAAAATAGTGCCGAAAAATCGTTTTCCGTTTGTTAATTTATGGTAAAGTATTTTGAAGGAGATATTAAACGAAATTCTCTATGCGATCTGCGATCACACTTTTTCACTTGTTTTAAAGTGAAGTTGTAGCTAAAAGTAAATGAAATACAAGCAAAGTTAAAACATTAATTTTTTTTTTAAACGAATTTTAATAATATACCCAATGAGTAATTTAAAGTAGGTTTCAAAAGATTTTGACATATTTTTACAGTATTTAAAATCTGCATAATTTTTATAGCTGTTGTATTTTAGAACTTTTGAAACGCTTTTGATTAATGAATAGGATTTCTACACTTACTTGCACGGCTATTTGTCACATGCAGACTCTTTTATACATGAAATTACTTCGAAGCATGTATAAATCTGACTGCCTTGCACATATTTAACCCAAAAAATGTGTGAAATATCAAAACGAGGTACTACCAATGTCATAAAATTTATGTTCAATAGGTTTTTTTTTCTATTAAATTCAAATGATTTATATTGTAATACAATTAATGGGTTTATATAGATATACACTACTTGGCCATTGATGATCGTCCACTTGCGATTTTAGACATTTTGTTAAATATCTAGAAAAATACATGAGGAATTATCCTAAACCTCTCAATGTATAAACATAATAGCACAGGTCATACATTTCCGCGAAGATTTTTTCCCGAAACTTTATAGGGAACCGTCAATAAATTAAAACACAATGAATATCTTTTATATAACCCTATCAAAACTAATGTTTTGACAGAGGAATGTAAGATTTTTGCTTATAATTTGCAGAGTTCTTAATGTAAAATAATATTCTTTTCTGAAAATGTGACAAACAATATTACACATAACACCCTGTAATCAGAATTAAAAAATAATAAAAATTGTATGAAAAATGAGTAGGTTTACTAAATAATCTTTCACTGCGCATGCGTCAATGATATCAAAATTTAATTTGCATATTATGTTAGCTAAATGTATAGAGCAACTTTTGTGAAAGTCTCAAAACCATAGCTTTAAAATTCTGAAAATAATCGTCAAAAGAATAAGTTGAAAATCCGTTATTCCCAAAATGAAGCAAAAACAAAAGGGATTGTATCCATATATTCATTGATTAGTGTCAATACAGAATACACAATATGAGACGTACTACAACATTTGGATAAAATCCCTCATTTTATTGCTTCATTTTGGGAATAACGGATTTTATGTTTATTCTATAGACGATTACATTCAGAATTTTAAAGCTATGATTTTGAGACTTTCACAAAAGTTGCTCTATACATTTAGCTAAAATAATATGCAAATGAAATTTTGATATCGTTGACGCATGCGCAGTGAAAAATTATTTAGTAAACCTAGTTATTTTTCATACAATTTTCATTATTTTTTAATTCTGATTACAGGGTAATATGTACAATGTTGTTTGTCACATTTTCAGAAAAGAATATTACTTTACATTAAGAACTCTGCAAATTATAAGCAAAAATCTTGGAAAATTTTGGGACTGTTTTTATAAAAATCGTAATTTTTCTACGAGTATACATGTTATCGACATAAAAATGATCACAGTTTATTACAATAAGCCACTTAATCATAATCTAAAGATTGAGCGCTTTTGCTACATTAGTTTTGACAGGGTTATCCAAAAGATATTCATTCTTTTTTAATTTATTGACGGTCCCCTATAAAGTTTCGGGAAAAAATCTTCACGGAAATGTATGACCTGTACTATTATGTTTATACACTGAGAGTTTCAGGATAACTCCTCATGTATTTTTCTAGATATTAACAAAATGTGTAAAATCGCAAGTGGACGATCATCAGTGGCCAGGTAGTGTATATATACATGTGGATATATATAAGTACAAAGTATGTCATAAGTTCGTGCAAACTTAAAAAAATTCATAATAATAGAAATAATGCTTAAAAAAGTGGTTTGCACGAACGTGATCAGAGGACATTAATTTTATTAATAATAGAATTATAAATAAATAAAAATCTTAAAGTAACCGAAAGAGGGCACTCACACGTCATACTGAGATATTTTATGCAAATCGTACAAACAAAAACAGAGAGTGAAACAAATCAAAATCACTTGACACTGTGCATTTATTTTAAAGTAAAAGATTTTCAACATGACCACTACCATTAGGCATTAAGAAGCAAGTGGGAAGTATCAATATGATTGCATTATAGCTGAATGCAGCATGTGGAGCTACAGAGGTCCATTGAATGACATGTTCCAGTTCCACCAAAGTGGTTGGGATGCCCAGTACACACAAGACTTTAAGTATCCCCACAACCAAAAACCTGCTGGAATCAAAACTGGAGATCGTGTCACTCAAACTTACAAGCTCGGTTTACCACTCGGTCTTCAGTAAAAGTATCCAAATAGGAACGACTTGACTTCATGTGTAAACTGGAACGGGGCATAATTCTTGCATGAGGGTGATTGCAGGTAACGTATGTCTTTCCTGCAATGCAAGCATATCCTAGTCAACGCAGAAGCACTTCGCTTGATTTACCTGTTGGTAGTGGTTATGTTGAACATTTTTTACTTTAAAATAAATGCACAGTGCCTTGTTATTATGATTTGTTTGACTGTCAGTTTGTGTCTGCATGATTTACATAAAATGTCTTAGTATGACATGTGAGCACTCTCTTTCGGTTATTTTTAGAATTATTTTTTATGTGGAAAAAATTCATGGGGGAAAAAATCCAATTTCCATCTGATTATATTCGTGCAAAACGAAATTTTTTCGAGCATTACTTCTTTTATTATGAATTTTTTAAGTTGCAAACTTATAGTGCACCCTGTATATATTAACCTTTTAAAACGGGTCAGAACTGGTGGGTTTTTTTTATCTTCACGTAGATTTTTCTTGAAAATATTCTAGATAAGGATATGGCAGAGATTGTTTTTCAAAAAATTGGTTCGAACTGAATGAAAAATAGTCCACTGAGACGCACATGTCGCAAACTGCAATGGGTTGGGGTCATAATCCTTAATCTAAAAAGGGTTTTAAATACAAATCTTGATAAAATTTATCTAGACAAAACAATTTCAATAAAATAATCTACACAAACTCGCATTTTGAAGTGATTTGATAGTTTCAATATTTAAAGTAAAACGATCAAAGGAAGAAATGTTATTACCAAGGTCCTTACGGATTCTGGAATTTCATGACCAAACCAAGGAATTCTATGATACCAGTATTTTGTAATAGAAAATCCCTGATTAAATAAGACGAAATTTTGTGCTTTTGAATTTTATTTATTCATTTATTTTATATATAAAGACATGCTGGTATTTCTCCGGGAAATTAACGGTACTCGTACAAATTATGATTACGTTATCAGGAAAAAAAAAATCATTTTTAAAGTTGTTTTTTTAGTTTATACATATAAAAAATATATTTGAAGTCTTTTTAGATTTAAACAGACATGTGAAGTTTTTGCATATAAGAAAATTTTATATTTAAAAAATCTCCTTACCTGCTTTGCAGAGATGAAATACAGTGAAAACTGATACCACAGAAAGAAATAGACTTATTTTCATAATGATCTGTAAAGAATAAGAAAAATACCTTAATTCTAAATACATAAAACACCAAGAACTTAGCATGCAGATGAAAGAGGGCTAAAAATAATTCACTAAACATACATTTTGAAGCTTTCATTTAACTGAAATATTTAAAAATTATTGCTAAAGCTAATAAATAAATAAATAAATAAATTGAGTGTAGTATTTATATATATATATACACACACATAAATTGCAATTCATAATTAATTCTATATTGGCTGGCTTAGCTCTTAAAACATATATTATTTTGAATTAAAGTTTAATTTCAATTTTTCAAATTACTGAAAAAATAAACTTTTTACTTATACGTAATCAATAACATGCAATTAAGATAAAAAAAAATAGCATGAAAGTTTATTTAAAAGAAAGTCATTGAGAAGTTATTAATTGAGGATTTCATCTTTGGTATTAAGTAATGAAAAACCAACAAAAATTGAGCCACAATGACACAATATTTTTTTTTTCAAGAAAATTTAAAAATATCTTCATTTTACCAGTCTCAAAACTTACTTACATACTTTTCATAATCATATTTCATTAATACTTTTGATATTTCATTATTACTTTTGATATTTCATGAATATTTTTCATATTCATTTACTATTTAAAAAATATTTTAACGTGCAATAGAAATATAGTAATAAAAATATTCCTAAACTTGATGACACGTTTCCCACTTACAATTTTGCGTGTGAACATTTGCGCTCTTGATTTGAGCTTCTTAAATGGGTAATTTTTGCCGAGCTATCAAAAAAGTATTAGGTTTTGCGTTATGATGATGGAATACAATACCTATAAAATTTTCCAATTACATACGTGCTGAAATGATTCGTTTAACCAACAAGGAAGGTTACCATATGGGCATACTCCGAAATTTTTTTAAAAAATTACAGAATGTTCTTACCATGAGAATATATACGTTTATAAAAAAATTTTCGGCGGAGCCTCCGTACCCTGTCCGTAAAAAAAAAAAAAAAAAAAAAAAAAAAAATCGTTATTTGGCGATTTATTATCGGTTGATGATGAAAAGCAACTTCAAAAAACTTTTTTCTTATGTCAAATGCATTTTAAAGGAAAAAAGTTTCATGTCCAACTTGTTTAGATAAATCAAATATCTTTGGCTTTGTCAGCTTTAATTCGTTTTAAGTATAAGTTCGTTATATTGATATTTGTATGTAGTTACATTCAAATTTAATCATCAAAATTGGAGGTTTAAAACTAAATTCAAATTTAAATTAAAATCGTTTCAAGTTCAAAATACAGTTGAGCATTGTCAATTCGATTTTGTTGCTATGGAAACATCTGGCTTTTATTTTTGAATACGCTTAAATGTATGAAAATACTTTTACTGAATAAGAATTTTTTATATATGAAAATATTTTCTCCAGAGGTAAATAAAATAACTACAGCAACAAATAATTATATATATGCAATTTAAAACATATATATGTAAATAATATATTAAACTCTCTCATTGTTTATGTTTAAAATCATATAGTGTTATGTTTACAGTCAATAGTATTTACACGGATTCTAAAAATCCAAATTTTCAGTTGCATTAAAATCGTTTGCTTTTGGCGGGGAAAAGTGCTTCTCGCCAAATCGTGAGACACTTTTGTCTTTTCACGCCATATATTGGAAAGTATTTTATTTTTTTACACGTTTTCTACTGCAATTCCGCCGCTAATTTTCACCGATCCTTTATTACATACATGAGTAGCTTAATAAGTATTTTTTTTTTTTTTTTTTTTTTTTTTTTTTTTTTTTTTAATCTGAATATGGAGATCTGAGTATGGAGATCTTCCTTGTAAGTTAGTTGCCGAAATTTTAGTAAAGTGGGTTGTTGTGTCAGATGTTAGACGATAAAAATTCCTTATACATAATTTTCAATGTTATTTAATCTCGTTATATTGTTTGCATAGTCTTCTTTTTATGAGTATCAGTTTTTAATATTTTTTTAGATGGGTGACGGGGCTCAAGATTGAGAAAAAATATTACTATATATTTGGTGTTTTTTCTTATTGTTGACAAACTGTTAGTTTTAGAAATGTAAATCCTTTAAACTTTTTTTTTTAATTTCAAAACCATAGTAGCCAAACAGCATATATTATTCAGGAATGATGTTGCTAGATCCGATGTCACAAAAAGAGGAAAAAAAAGACAAAAAAGAAAAAAAAAAGTGGACCAGCATTTTTATAAATTTGGACAGAAAAATATAGCAAACTTTATGAAACTGGAACTTGTCTATAATGGAATCCTGTCTGATACGTAAATAATTATAACTTTTCCACTTTAGTAACGTCATAAAATTATACCTTCTAAGACGAAAGACTGTTTAAAGCATATTTTTTTCTCCTGTTCCTTGCAATTTCTTCTTAACATACTAAATATGTAAGTCTGTAAATTTCCTCAGCATATAAAATGTTTTTATGAATGTATCGTAAAGAACCACATTGTTCAACAACATATGTATTTAAAAACAGTTTTGTGTGAAATAACTTACAAAACTTTCTGTGTTTTTGTGTATATGCTGGTTCAACTGTCTAAATTTCTGATAAATATTTATTATTTATTTTAAGCACACTTCTTTCTAATTTGCAATTTAACCGTTTTAGTGCTAAGCAATTTTTGCAAGAATGCACGAAAATTGCGGTACATATTTTGATTTCTTTAAAGGAAAAATAATGTTGTCATATAAAACACTGTTATTTAGACAAATATCAATCAATTTTAATAATTCTTTTTGTATTATAAAGAACTCGCAGCGCAAAAGCGCTGCGCCGCGGTTTTCGAGATAAACTATCGCAGCGCTTTTGCGCCGCGTAGCAGTCAAACGGTTAAGGACTTGTTTTAGAAAAAGTTTCATTCCTATAAAATTTTTGATCCACAGAGACCAATACAATTTACTTGAGCATGCGCTGTATCAGAAATGTATCTTGTTGAGAATCATGGGGATCAATGGTAAACAATTTGGGAAGCCTATTAATTTTGAATGCCAATGTAAGAAAAGATAAAAGAATCACCGGAAAGTAAAAGTGATTTTTTTAAAAAATATTTTAACTCAGTCGGGCTTGGGTGCATATTTACTCCTTTAAAAATGAAAAAAAAAAAAAAAAAAAAAAAAAAAAAAAAGGGGGGGGGGAACATTTGTATACAAAATTTATTTTTGGCGCCAGTGATATAGAAAAATAACATTTGCCTTATTTTATTAGAGCATTTCCGAAATTATGTATTTGAAGGGAATTTTTTTTTAAATAAAAAAGTCAAACGGTTGAAATTTGTGTAAAGGACGCCCGTCCCACAGGGGTTAATGGAAATAACTTATCATTCTGACTTATAGAAAGTCATTTTGACGTATCTAACTATGAAATGGTAAAATGCAAATTCTTATTTATTTTTTTTTTTTACGATAAAATAGTCTTTCTAAATTAAAAAAAAAAATAATAAGAGATTAAAAACGGCCTATTTAACAGTTGAAGTGAATTCTTGTATTAGATAAAACATATATAATTTAAAAGTAACTAGATAAAATGATTCTGTTATTAATTTAGAGTTAGCTAAAGTATTTTTTTTATTATTTGAATCAAGGCATTTTGAAATATTGGCCGGCATCCAAACACGAAATAAGTTAAGCCACAGGTAAAAATTCAAAGGAAAATAAATCTGTAATTTTACCACCGTCCGACTACTTCAAATATAGACCGGGAGGCGTAATTCACATATGCACATTCATTTAGCGACCAGCACCAATTCCGATTCCTTATTGGCTGTTTTACTTTAGTCTTCCGTGGAGAATTTCTACTGCCTTTAAATATACCAATATCTGAACTAAATAAACGTAAAAGATAGTTATGCAAAGACTTAATTTCTAATTAAGATATAAATTTTAATTTACAGGCGTCTAGCCCCTGAACTTTGGCTACAATTTCAGAAAACTTATCGTTCTATGTGAAAGCGTATTGTTATTTGCTATAAGAGAAATGAATGTAATGAAGCCGTTTGATACGAATTACATGGATATTACGGTGTAATGATTAGCGCGTCCTTCTAGTAAACTTGAGATTGGGGGTTCAATTCCCGCTTTAGACTTTTTGAGAATTTTATTTCTATCTTTATTGATTTATTTTCAGTTATTCTAAAAGTTTCTTAAAATCGATTTTTGTTAATAAAATTTACTTTTTAATATTTTATTTTATTTATTTATACATTTATTTTTATTGATCTACTATCGGTTAATAAAATAAATTTTAAATCAATTTCTGTTACTGAAATAAGTTTAATTTTATTTATTTAAACGACTTTTTTTTATTGATTTACTAACAGTTAATAATATATTATTATTTTAATAAATACTTGTTAATGAAACGATTTTTTTTATATTTAATTTCATTTAGGTATCAATTATTTTTATTAATTTACTATCAATTAATAAAATATAATTTCTTTAATTAATTCTTGTTAATAAAACTAATTTTTTATATTTAATTTTATTTATTTATACAATTATTTTTACTGATTTATTGTCAGTTAATATTATATTTAATAAATCGATTCTTTTTAATGAAGCTAATTTTTAAATATTTTTTATTCTTTTTTATTAATTTACTTCCGATTAATAAAATAATTTTTTTAATCAGTTCTTTTTAATCAAACTAAATTTTAATATTTAATGTCACCTAAGTCTAAATTTTAATAATTAAAATGAAAGATATATTTTAATGCAATAGTAACATCGGAAAAAATGCATAAAATATTTTTATTTTGCAATTATTATATTAATTGTTTTTTAATTAAAATGAGGCTTTTAGGTAATATTTAAATATTAAAATTTAGTTCCATAATAAAGAATAGATCTAAAAAATGATGTTAATATATTATCTGACAGTAAATTAATACAAATAGATTTTTGTAAAATTACAATTTGAAAATATTTTTCTACAATTTTAAATGATGTAATTACTAATATAAAATATCTTTCATTTTGATTATTAAAACATAACCCTTGGGAGATATTAAACTTAATTTCATGAATAATTGATTTAAAATATGATATTTTATTAACGGATAGTAAATTAATATAAATTACTGTAAAAATTGATAAAAATAAATATTAAAATTTAGTTTCATTAACAAAAATTGATTGAAAATTATCATATTTTATTAACGATAGTAAATCAATAAGAAAAAATGTATAGATATGACAAATATTAGAAATTAATTAAATAATAAATCAATAAAAATAATTGTATAAATAAATAAAATTAAGTATTAAAAGTAAGTTTCATATCAAGAATTGATTAAAGAAATTACATTTTATTAATTGGTAGTAAATTAATAAAAATAATTGTATAAGCAAATAAAATAGTTTCATTAACAAGAATTTATTTAAAAATCATTTTATTAGCTGTTAGTAAATCAATAAAAAAAAGTTGTTTAAATAAATAAAATAAAAAAATTAGTTTCAGTAACAGAAATTTATTTAAAAATATATTTTATTAATCAATAGTAGATCAATAAAAATAAATGTATAAATAAAATAAAATATTATGGAATGTATATATTGAACTTATTTTGTAAGATAGTTTACTTTATTTGGCAATTCTGATATCTACTGAGTAAAATCTTAAATGATAACATGCTACTTTTTTTTCTTTTTAATAAGATATAAAATTTAAAGCCTTTTTATGTGCTCCTGTTCGCCAGATAATTTTATTCTTAATAAACAAGGGAATTTTTCTTCGAAAACAAACGCACTTTCAGTAACTTTAAAGTCGAAAATTGGTTGCAAAAGATTTATTATATCACCACCGTGATTTATAAAATCATTTCTCATTTTTGTCATAACGCAAACACAAAGAAAACACCAAGAATCTTTTGCCTGCAATAGCGATATTCTTTCTACCCAAATCTGGATATATAATCTCTTTTACCCTCTTTGTTTCGACCAATCACAGGGTAGTATTTCGACTGGTCGCTAAATGAATGTGCATATGTGATATACGCGACCTGGAGAAGGCAGCACATACAATCACCTCATCGACTTTGCAAGTGAAATTCTAGGATTAGTTAAATTTGATTCTCATATTAAAACGCAATCGGTCTGCCAAGTCATATCTTGGTGGAAAACACCTAAAATCCCAATTTTAGCGATTGACTCATAGGTTTACCATTATGTTTTCCTACTCCCAGTTTTCCAGGTTTCATTATTTTGGGTGCAGGAAAACACAATGGTAAACCTATGAGTCAATCACTAAAGTCGGACTTTTAGGGGTTTTCCACCCAGATGGCAGACCAATTGCGTTTTATATGCGATTCAAAATTTAGCTAATCCTAGATTTTCATCCGTGAACTCGATCAGGGGATTGTGTGTACTACCGTCTCCCGGTCTAAAACGTATGGTAGCTTTTTCTGTCGGAATAAAGTTTATCACATCAATTTTTTTTTGAAATAGCACAAAATTGTCTACATAATGCTCTAAAAGAGATCAAAATCCGCGATGACGGAAAAACATCTTAATTTTTGAATAATAATTAATTTAATTAAGCATCTTTTCATTTTGTCAAACTTAGTCATACCTAGCTCATTTCGTTCGTATGCCTTTTTATGTACGATGCACATAAAAAAAAAAAAAAAAAAAAAAAAAAAAAAAAAAATTCAATTTCGAGATCAGGAGGCTTTTGATGTTACCGGTTTCCGGGCTACACATAAAAAAAAAAAAAAAAGTGTATTTTTACAGATGTAAAGTTGCCGAAATCCATATGCTTACTAATATTTTATCTACACACTGTACAAAAAAAGATATCAATCCAAAAATCTAATTTTTGTAAGACTACAGAAATTTGTAACTTTACAAGCGAATCTACTAAAATTACAGTTATCTTACTAAAATTTCATCTGTAACTTGGGCTGCTGTTACACGAAAAAAATCTAGGAATTCCAGTTTCCTAAAAAATTCTTTGTAACCTTGCTGATTTTAATATTTTCAGTGCAAATCCGTATCTGTTACATGAAATGCTGCTGTTGCTGTAAAAGGTTCTAGGAATCTCAATTTCCAAAAAAACTTTTTGTAACTTTACAGATTTTTTGTTTTTTTTCATAGTGTAAAACTAAAGCAAAGTCCGAAGAACTTGGCTTCAGTTTACCCTAGATTATCTGCTTTTCATTATTAGAAAGAAAGCTTAACAAAATATTTCTGTTGTGACAAGGATTCGTATTCTCTTATTTTACGAAAATTTGTAATATGGCATGAAACTAGCTAAGGTTTTGCCCGCAATCATGAAGTATATTAAAGAAATTTTATTATCGGTGTAATTTAGTACGATCTCATCACAGAGATGTGTGGGTGATTTACTGTTTTCAGAACAATAGGAACTTGAGTGCTATAACTTTAGTTTCTATCATCCAAATGATGTAATAAATTGACATCAGTTTTTTTTTTTTTTTCCTATATGAAGTAATTACGTCTTGATTCCAGTATGGAATATATGCATTGCGATTAAAAGCAAGACAGATGACAAATATTTCTGTCATGTTGACCTTCATAGTGATCACTGATATAACGTAAATATTTGCTGGTTCTGAACAATGCCTTTTAGCTTTCGTAAATTACTCATTGCGGTCTTATGTATCTTTATTGACCTTGAAATGGTTTGAGTCAGTTAGTTGTAGTTTCCAGACAGAGAAAGGGTCAAGAGCATGGTATCTTATGTAAAAACGTTTTTTTTTTTTTTTTATCAAGGTTATTGCTAATAAAGTTTATGAATATCAGAGTTATCTTAACTCTTTTTGGCCTAGCGTCCTAATCCGGCCCTAAATTAAGGGGGGGGGGAGCGATTGGAACAGAGGGGGTATGTGCCCCAGGCATCAGAACGAAAGGGCGTCAAATGTAGATTTTGTTTGTCGATTTTTCTCATGTCCATGTATAGCACGATATTGTTAAAATCGTCCTGTCGGCGGTATGCCAAAGCATGGAAAATCTAACAATGCTGGCATAAAGATCCTGTAAAAAGTGGAATTTTTTTCGATGCGGTTTTCAAGATTTTATAAATTAATTTTTGATAAAGCTAGTTACGTAGTTCAGAATTACTTATTTTAAATTTTAAAATAAGTCAGCTATTAGATAATTAATAAAATTCTCTTTGTAAATATACTTTGCAGAGGAGGAAGGGCGTCAAAATTCATGTTTGCCCCGGAAACAAAAAAGGCTAGTTTCGGCCTTAGTGCTAATAATAAGACATACATAAGACATTTGTTGATATTTTGTCTTTACAATTAGTTTTATTATTATCTGTATGTAGTGATGATAGTTTAAGCATTGCTATTCTATCTATCTATATTATTAGCTGAGCCACCCGATGATGTTCGGGCCCGTAATTATATTCTAAAACAAACCTGAAATTTGTTTTGCAAAATGTCATAAAAAGGCCCAATTTCGTACGGAATCGCTGCCGTCTACGGCATCGTTTAGCAGAAGTGCTGTGCACGCACGACAAGAAAAAAAGGGTGGAGGGGGGGGGGGGTTCTGGAATTTTTTAGTTTTATATTTCTCCACCAGGGGACGAACTCAACAAAACTGTTTCTGGACTTAAGAAAAATATTTAATGAAATTATTATTCGAAAATAGGGGTAGGTGCTTTTAAAATTTTATATTAAATAAGTATATGTCTCTGGGCTCTGAAAAATCCGAATTTAAAACGGTACGGTTTTAAATATTTGATCACGCTCTTCCAAAAATAATTATTGCCTCCCCTATCCATAATTGGACGTCCCCTACTCTTTAAAATCTATATTAGTGTTACAATCTATCTGAAAGTTTTATATTAAATAAATAATATTTATCCCTGGGCTTAGTGAAAAGTCCGCATTTGAAATGGTAGAAAACGTTACAATTTTAAATATTTGACAGCTCCCCCTAAAAAAAAAAAAAAAAAATAATCCCACCTCTCCATATTTGATGCTCACTACTCTTTAAAATATTTACTATCTGTTATAATTTTTTTTGAAAACTCCAAAACAATCGTTTTGTGATTTGTTAAAATTTTTAATTAATTTGCGCTTCAGCATTTCTTTTCTTTTTTTTTAATAATTGCTAAATAGTTTTAAAAATTAAAACACACACTTCTATATCCAATCGGAGTAAAAAGTTTAATTTTTTTTTGGTTGCATAGTTACGACTATTATATGGGTTTCATTGATTGTCATGTGTCTAGGGTGTCAGGTAACTTTTAATTTCTCAAATTGCTTTTGATCCGTTTATCAGGCTTTTTATTTTGATCTTTTTAAGCTGCGACTATAGCCTATGTTCATCGGAAATAATGTAGCTTTCCAACGGTGAAAGAATTTTTCAAATTCGTCAAGTAGTTTCGGAGTTCATAAACAAACAATCAAATCTTTCCTCTTTATAATATTAGTATAGATAAAGGATAAACATGTATGTGCGTAATGTTGACGTCATTTTGCGAATGACAACAGCAGACGATCAAATTTCGCATTTACTGCAATTAAAAAAAAAAAAATTAAACGTCTAAGCATCCCAATTTTTACATTTTCAAATAGGCAAAATAATAATTAAAAAAAAATGTACTTTTAAATGTAATTTGTTTGAAAAGTATACCGCAATTGGTTGAAAATGTATTGCCATTTACAAAATATTTATTTTTAAAAAATAAGTTTCAGCCAGGTTATTCTTTCAAATATGTCTCCTCTCCATCCTATGTAGACGATTGTGAAACATAAATCTGTTCGCAATTAAGTTATTATAAATAGCTCATCATTTGCTTCCAGCTTATACTCTATAACAAAATTAATAAAAATCTGTTAATCAATAAGTAAAGCAATAAGTAAAGCAATAAAATATAAATAAACACAAATTTATGAATGCAATCAATTTTCGCCCTTAAACACAGAAATGAACTAAATCAAAAAGCTGATGATTTTTACTACTGTTAGTGGGCATTAAAAAAAAATTATTAAATGTAAAAAGTCTATTAAAGTTATCCCTTTAGAAACAAATAGAAATGTGAATATGTTTGGCAGAATGTAATATCTTTAAAATTCATTTGAAACGATTTTTCCGCATAGGCCGTAATGTAATGGAAAACTTTTGACTGTCCCTGTAAATAAACTAATCATGTTAGAAACTTCATTTTCAATAGAGTTCGTGCTACTTTAAACCTCAATAACGTCCAAACATTTCGTGGCAATCCGAGTAAATTTACGAGAGTTAGAGCGCGGACAGATGGCCATCCGGCCGGACAGCCAGACCAACCGAAAGCATAAACACTTTTCAACTTGTTGGAAAGTGTAAAAAAAAAAAAAAAAAAAAAAAAAAAAAAAAAGCTGTTATTCCTTTTTATGTAAAGGAATAAAATTTCAATGGTCTGGAGCTATTATTAAATTCGGAAAAATGTAATTTTAGTATATACATTTTTTAAATAATTGAGTGTTGTTTTCAATGTATATTGTTGTAATATTAGCAAATTAAAATGCAATTACAATAAAAGAGTGAGCGAAACATAGGACTGCCGTATGAACGCGAAGAATTTTTTGCTCCGGTGTTGGTGCACGATGGGCTTAGGGGCATAGTTCACTAATTCATTATGATAATAACATTTATTTTTTAACATTTAGCAATAAACAACAACAACAAAAAAGCATGTATTTGATACGGTACATTTAAAATTAGGCTACTTAACCGAATTAATAAGATATAAGGGGGGGGGGGGAAGTTACGATTTCTCAACCTTGTAAACATACGACATTTGACCAAAAATGCTTAAAAACTCTTCCAAAGCTTACTATCATATAAAAATTACGCAAAATAACTATTTTCGTTAGATTTCAGTAAATGATGTATCTCTCTAAACAACAACAACAACAAAATAAAATAACGTTGTTTCCGAACGTTTACAATGTTTTTTTTTTTTTTTTTTTTTTTTTTTTTTTTTTTTTTTTTTTTTTTTTGTGTGTGTGTGTGTGTGTGTGTGTGTGTGTGTCCGGAGATCTTTTTTTGTTAATTTTAAGAGAACTGTTGCATTAAAAAATATGAAAGTTTGCGGTAATGTAGATAAATGTTTGATAAACATGCTGCAGGTAGTTTTTAAATCAAATAATTATTTTAAAAGAATTTAATGTTAAAATTGATCAAAATAGTCCCATTAAAAAATTTATAGCAGCAAAAACTATGCACGGTGTACAGACAGCTTTTATTTTGACTCTTTTTTGAGGATTTATTTCCATTTTAAATAAAATTTTTCAACATTTTGAGACATTTTTTACATATTTTAGAATTTTTTTTAATTTTAAATTTTGCTAAATGATCAAAGAATAATATTTTTTTCAAATATATACATATATATCTACCCTATATATATATATAAAATCTTAATGAAACGAATTTGTGAAGCGATTTTCTGAAATGACTGATTGTGTACCATACAGCTTTTTCTCCTAAAATATTGAACGCTTGACAGTGAAATTAATGCCAATTATCCATAAAAATCCGCGGATTTCAAAAATGGTTGTAGAATTTTAAAATTTGAATTAATTTTCGAGATGTTAATTTAAAAAAATTTTAATAACATTTTCTAATGATGGAAACAAAATGATTTTATTTTTGTGGCAAAAAGGGGGAAAACTATACGGATTATTTAATTTCTTTTTCCCCCTATTTTTAAATAGAAATTAAAATTATCTTTTATTTCAAACATGAGAAATCCCCATGATTTAAATAAAAGATCATTCCGTCATTTTTTCAAATAATGAAAACTATGTTTTGTTTAGATTATGTTTTTCAAAAAGATAAAAATATTATTTACACAAATTTGATCTTCAGAAATAATTTTATTTTAGAAAAGCAAAAATCGTCTGTCATTTTCGTTGTTATAAATTCCATTGACTTAAAAATAATCATTCCACCGCAGGTGAAAAATACAATTTTCTAAGTATTTATTTTAATTCATATGTTGAAAGCATTTTGAGTATATTCTTTCAGATGACGTTATCTATGTAAATGCGAAAAGGGAAAAGGAAATTAATAGGGGTATTTCTTACTGATATCATTTTGTCTTTTTTTGAACATCTTAATGTAACGAATTTATGTACACTAATTTTGATATATGAAACAAACTTATGAAATAATAAATGTTTAATTAAATGTAAGAAGGATAAAATTCACCCCCCCCCCTTTTAATCTTACGCTTAGGGGCGAATTCTTTTTAAAAATTCTGACAAAATTAACATGCATTCATTTATTTGTTTTTCCCAAACAATTCATCAGTGGTAAGATAAGAGTCTTGCAATTGTCAAGTAAAGTTTCTTGATATGCATCATGTCCTATTCTTATCGGCATGTAGCAAAGCAAAATTATCGCTAAATATATAAATTTAAAGGATTTCATAGGGAAATACTGTAATACACTTTTATGACCTTGGATTGGTTTGAAGTAATTTTAGCTTGTAGATATAAGTAAAGACTCACGACTCACGAGCATTTGATCTTATGTAAATACACTCTTTATCAAGGCTAAAAAGAATTTCAATTCAGAAGAACTATCGTTAAGCAATGTATTTAGCCAATTCTTCTTCTTCTTTATTTATTTATTTATTCAATTATTTAGTGTTCATTCTAGGCCATTTTTGAAGGGTGCAGCACCCTGCCCTTTTTCAAATTTACAAAATGCACCCTGTCCTTTTTAAAAGTAGTAAAATGCACCACTGGTTTTACTCCAGGGATTTTTAATAAATATTTTTTTTTTATTCCGTAGCATTTCTAAATTTGTGTGCCCAAAAATGATAGAATTTTTTCATTACATTAAGAAAAAGAACATGAAACTATTCAATCATGTTTCGATTTAATTGTATTCTTAATTTTTATATCATAGATCAAAACTAATGTTACTTGATTTATCATACTTAAAAATTATACATTTTCTCGATTTCTTTTTTCCCCTTCTAAAGGAATAACAAATTTTTTCTAGCAAAAGTGTCCTTTTCTGCTGCAGTAGTGCCCTTTTTAGTGAATAGCACCATGCCTTTTTTATTTCTAGAGTGAACACTAATTATTATTATTATTATTATTATTATTATTATTTTGGTGTGTGTGTGGAGGATTTTTTTACAATTTAACCTATCGCCATCTATTTACTTTCTCCAAAAACAATCCGCTGTGGAAAGATGTAACTACTTTGTGGTTAGAAATTGGAATCAATTGCTTGTATCCCAATTTTATCTTATCTAAGTATAGCAAAATTTTTCAAACTATATAATTTTTAACTAAAAGCGCTATTTAACATGACTATGAGAAAAGTTCATTCCACTGAATGGTAAGAAGTACAATTATATTAAAATATGTTTCACTTATTATGCTCATTATGCTTCTATTGAATTAAAAAAAATGTATGTACGTGGATCAAATATAAGACTTTTTAATAGCAAACACAAAATTTACATTTATTGTCATGAGAATAATAGATCGGGAGGCGGCAGCACAGACAATCACCTCATTGAGTTCACGGATGAAAATCTTGGATTAGTTAAATCTCGATTCGCATATTAAAACATAATCGGTCTGCCAAGTCATAAACCTAAAAAACCTATTTTGGTGGTTGACTCGTAGACCTTACCATAGTGCTTTCCTACACTAAAAGTATGAAAAAATGGAGGATTGGAAGCAGGGAAACATAATGGTAAATCTATGAATACACAGCTAAAATTGGATTTTTGGATGTTTTCCACCAATATATGACTTCATAGACCGATTGTTTTTTTAAATGTAAATCGAGATTTAACTAATCCTAGATTTTCATCCGTGAACTTGATTCAGTGATTGCCTGTGATGTCGCCTCATGGTCTATTAGGATCGATTGTTTATGGTTTAAAAATTTATTTTGCAAATTGTTATTCGCCACGCTTTCATTTTTGTTTCTAGGATTATGAATAAACACAAAATAGCTTGTGCTGTTGCTCAAATTTTAATTAGAGAACTTCCAACAAATGACAATATCAAACCTACTGAAATTTGTCTTAGAGATTGAATGTACAGTTTGAAAATTCCATCGAAGTTTTATGTTTGTAAATTGCACAATTTTTTTAAAATGGCCGTAAAAAGGGTAAAAGAAGGTAGTCTAATAAGGAACATTCGCATTCCATTCCGGATCGAATGTTCGTCTTTTTTGGATGGTGCAATTCTCAAACAGCTGTAACTAAACAAAAATTTCACTTTAAGGGGTTATACGACTGTAAAACCGTCAAAAAATTCCATTTTTGAAAAACAGTTATATGAAAGATTAGCCTTTTCAGCGTATTTTAAGACACTCAGCTTGAAAAAATTCCCATTATTGCGGAAGTTATGATTAAAAACGTGTGATTTTGAGTGATTTATCTCAAAATGTTTTTTTTTTTCTTTTTTTCTTTTTTTTCTTTTCTTTTCTTTTTTTTTTTTTTTTTTTTTTTTTTTTTTTTTTTTTTTTTACATAACGCACATGCTATCTCTAAAACTATTCAATATTTTTGCATGAAATTTTTACAGATGATACATAATGGCATTTTCTTGAAACTTAACCTAAATTTTCTTTCAGATTTCTAAAGGCTACATTTTCTATGCATAGATAAAATTTAATTTTTTAAGGTAAAAATACACTATTTTCAGTTTAATTTTAAAAATAGAAATGTGGTTTAAATATATACAAATTTAGGTTCAAATTAACCTTTAGTTTTTGTAGTATGTGTAAAAAACAGGAATTTTGTTTTAAATTCAATATAATTTGAGTATTCAAGTGCGTTATCTTTGATATCACATTTTTCCCACAGCAAACTCTTTATATATTTATGATTCTCTAAAACAAATTATTTTTAAGTTTCAAACAAGAATGAGGTATTATAGTATACATAAAACATTGATCTATTAACATGAAAAAAATTATGATTTAAAGGCTCATACTATTCAAGATATAGAATGTCGAAAAAGATACAATTTTTTTGATTTTTCAACTTTCAACACTCGAATGACCCATCGCATCCGATCACCTTCCTTCAAGTCCAAATTTATTGTCTTTTAGCTAAAATTTATTTGGATCCCCAATGAAGTGTTGGAAGAAAACTTTTCATCTGTTAAAGAAATAAATTTTTCTTTTGAGAAGTGCGATTCATACATGCTAATTCTTTTTATTATACAAGGCAAGAACAAGAAGAAAAAAAAACTCCCAGTATGTTAAAGAAAATTTGTTAAATAAAGCTGTAAAAAATAACATTGATATAATTTCCGTAAATAATGTGAAAAAAAAAAAATCTTTTTAAAAATACCTCGTTATATTTTATCCATCTCTGTATATTTTTAATTTTAGAATAACAACAAAGACTAGATAAGGGGAATTCTGATTTTTCAGAATTTAGTGTCAACCCGGATGATACATATACAAATATAGAAAAAAGCATATTTCAGTTTTAAAAATTCATATACACACTTTTATTCTATATAAACTAATGTCATTTACATCGGCTGAAGAATTCCATATTTATGATCTAGTCTTAAACAACATTTATAGAAAAGTTTGTATATGACATTATTATCGCAGAATGATACACAAACCCAGCAAAAAGCAGTATTCAAGAAACTCGACAAAAAATTGGAGTATTTAATAGTTCATATACATTCATTCGTTGATAACATCAACATGGATACTTAAAATTATAGTTTTTAATAACTTCATTTCATTTATAGTTTTTTCAAAGGAGAACGTATTTTAATTGCAATGTTTTTAGTTATTATGACAATATGGCAAGAAACTCGAAAAAAAAAATTGGAGTATTTTATACTTTATATGCCTTCATTCGTTGGTAACATTAACATGGATACTTAAATATATTTTTTAATAGCTTCATTTCTTTTATATTTTTTCAAAATAGAACGTATTTTAATTGCAATGTTTTTAGTTATTATGAAAAAATGGCAACAAAACTATATAACAATAAATATTTTCTCTTTACTTTCGGCAGAAATAAGTACTTCAGTTGCCATCATTAAAGAAATGGCATTAAAAACTACAAAAAAAAATTATTGTGTCAAAAATAAATTGAGATGCAGTTTTTGAAACAAATTGCACTTAAAAGTACTTTTCCCTTCATACGAAGGTGTAAAAATTGAAAATTTGCGATGCTTAGAAGCTCAAAAAATTACAGTAGAGATTATCAGTATTTAATCGTACAGTGATGCATCTGTTTTTCGAAAAAAAAAAAAAAAAAAACAGCATATCGGGGGCTAAGTTAGATTTTGTTCATTTGAGATGCGTGACTGAATTGAGGACTTGGGCCGTGACAACTAGACGGCATTTAAGGGGCTACTTCAGCCAAATGAAAATACCCGTTCTCAAATGCTAATTCTATGGAAGAAATTTATAAAGATATCTCGGTTGCGTTTCAATATCTGTAAATGATTTTTTTTTTTTGTATTAGATAGTTGAGACTGATTTGAAGGCAGGCCGTTTCTTCCTTTTTTGATTTTGGATGCAGCTATTTTTTATGAGGGTGCTTTCGCTATCCCTACCGGTTCCAAAAGCGTCCCCATAAAAAATATCTGTAAACAAAATCAAAAAGTAAAAAAATGGCCTGCATACAGATCGATCTCAACTATTCAATGAAAAAAAAAAAATCATTTAAAAATATTAAAATGCAACCGAGCTATCTTTATAAATTTCTTCCATAGGATTAGTATTAACGAACGGATCTTTTCATTTGAATGAAGTAGCCTCTTAATACTATGCCTTACCTTCCTTTACTTGATATGCTGTAATTTTTGGTAATGAATTAATAGGCAATCTGTTTACATTTCCTTAAAAATAATGCTTTTTTTGCAATGAGTGTAAAGATGTTAATGTCAATCTTATTTGATGATAAACGTTAGTTTTATCTTTTGACAATCGCCTATGTCCTCCCTTCCCTTTTGGGCAAAACTGATGTAAGTTTAAAAACACCTTTACGAGTCGCAACTAATTACACTGATAATGAAATGCACGAAAAATTATTTGGAGCAGCTTAGAGTTTTCTTTCATGGTGTGCCACATATTTTTAAGTGGTTAAAAATCCATAATAAAGTTCATTAATTATAAAGTTCATAAACTAAACTATTAATTTAATTTACTTAATATTCCTTACATTATTATTATAGATAAATTTTCTTGTCGTGCATTTAAAACTTAAATAATTTAAATCCTTTTAACTTCAAAAGCCAGTTATTATACTGAGTATTTCAGTAATTCGTTTTTATTTCTTCACTCTGAGAGGCAAGGCATGTACAATCACGCATAAGATAATCTGATCTAACTTTTACATACAATGAAGTAATTCTTCTGTTTTGACATATTTTCAATTAGAGTACTATTTTTGAAATATGAAAATAATTTTTTTGAGGAATGTTCTCGAATCAAAACCAATCTTAATGTCATAGGCTAAATTTTCGACTTAATTTTCGTACAAGTCTAAGTATTATTGTGAAAATTTCAAATACCTTAATGTTTAACACTTTCCAACGAAGTTGAAAACTGTTTATGTTTTCGGTTTGTCTGTCCGTTTGTCCTCACTCTAACGCTCGTAAATATACTCGGATTGCCATAAATTTTTTGGAAGTTATTGGCGTTTACCGTGGCACGAACTCTATTGTAAATGAAGTTTCTAGCAAGATTAGTTTATTTACAGGGACAGTCAAAACTTTTTTGTTACATTACGGCCTAAGAGGAAAATTCGTTCTAAATGAATTTTAAAGGTGTTATACCCTGTCAAACATTATACAAATTTATTTGCATTTACGAAATGTACTAAAATATCCATCTGTAAATTACGGTGACGAGAACAGTTATTATTTATTTTCAGGACCACACAAAAGAATTCCATTATGGTAAAGGATGAATTGTTTACGACATATTTTAATTATATTAAACTGTTTCATGTATGATAAAATTTATATCCGTCGCTGAAGCTAAATATAAGTTATTTCACACGTAATACGAAGTGTATAAAATTTACAGGGATACACAAAATATTTAAAATAGTATATTCTGTCCAAAGTACTGTATATTATCGATGATATCTGATAGATGGATAAAATGCACCTTTAATTATGATATGCGCTTTTATGTTTCACTAAATGTATGCTTATTATATGGTGTATTCAAATGATATAGTTGATATACAGGGCTACACAAAATAGCTCGTAAATGTTATTGAATTTGAGCGTAATTTATTTAAAGGAGGTTTTAAAATAATTTAAGTATTTTTACGCTGAACTGCATTCAGTTTATTAATTTAAATGTCGGTAGATAATAGATAAAATGATATACAGGATCACGCAAATAATTGCATACAAGGTCGCTTATGGATGTTAATTTCTGGAAATGAGATATAAGTAATTTTAACTGTTTTATTTTGAAATAAATTTTAGCTTAATACTGTCACGTAATAAAGGTACTGAGTAAACTACAGGGCTGAACAAAAGTATTCAAAATTATTTTCATCTATTACTATAATTTACGAAAAGAGAAATTTAAACCTGTTGGGCGTTTTCTTGCTAAACTAAATTTCCCATTACATAGTATATATATCAGCCATCAGATCAAATATAAGGCTGTTCAAAAGTATTGAAATACATATTTGATTATGGACAGCAACACCTTATTTCACTAAATAACGAAGTTTAGTTAAATATTTCAAGAAACATTGGGAAGTGTCTCATAATATATGCTTAATGCATGATTTTTCTTATTTGTTTAACTATGATAATGAATTTGCCTCAAAGTTTTCGAAAAATTTAAAATTTAAAGAACGCTTTTGAAGTACAAATCTTAAAAGAGAAAACAGCAATCAATAATCAACTATGCAAAATAGACTTTTCTTTGTAAAATGGTTTATTTTATTTTAATCTTTTATTTGCTTATTCAAATTAAAAATGTCTATTAAATGTAAATGTAGGATTAAAATCTAACGTTTAAAGATTTTTTCTGTTAGGAAAGTTATATTATTAATTTAGCAGTAAAGACAATAAATAAAGGAACAAATAAATAAATAAATAATATTTTAATATATAAACTGTGGCAACACTTTAATCCAAATCAGAGATAGAAAAAAATAAAAAATAAATAAAAGAACAATATTCATTCGCCATGTTTTTAGAAAAGCAGACGATAAAACAAATTTTTTATTTGCTTCTCCATAGAAAAGATGTCCATTAAAACCATAAATATAGTGCTCAGAATTCGAAGTTCGAAGTCTTATCTATTGGAAAAGTTTTTACTTTTGTGAACGCGAAATTATGTCAAGGCGATCGGGCAAGTGATATGACTCCTTGATTTGAAAACCGAAAACTTTGATTTCTCGATAATAACAGATAATTTGTTTAAAAGCTTCATTTTCTTTTGTTCGAAACATAAACAAAGCGAGAGGAATAAAATTTTATGATAGACATGCAAATGAGATGCTATAATTAAAACCATGATTATTTTCCTAATTCACTACTCATGTATAGTTTTGCTGCTCATTACCGTTTCTTAATTAGCATGCTTGACAAACTTACTTTCGCAAGACATTCTGTATGTCGAAAAAAAATGACATGTAGTAGCATCATTATCAATGACTTGGAATTCTTGTGGATAATTTATTTTGGCATTTTTTTCTTAATTACCAAACAGAAGCCATGACAAAATTATGTTGTAAAAACTTCATGGTATTTTGCGTTCTGAAGGATTTTAGGATTGTCGAAGAATGTTTTGATTTTAGTTTCGATACATAAATATATATTGTTCTAAAAAAAAGAGAGAAATACATGTTTTTTGTTCTTGAAAAGCGATTATTTCAACATTAAGACTGATTTCCCTTTATAATTTGAGAATTTTTCTCTGAAAATTCCGATTGATAATTGCGAAATTTCACTTTTCATAAATTTAGATTAAGAAAAATTAATGAACAATAAAAGAGAAAATACATAGATAGCAATTTAATATTTGATAAACAAGCGACTATATTTCGACAATTTTAATTGATTACAATTTTTAATTTACTTTTTTTTAATCTGAGAATGTTGTTTGATATTCTTGAAACTTTCAATGAAAATAAATAAATAAATAAAATAAAATAAACAAGTTGGAAATTGCACGTGAAGCGTAGCAAATAAGGTACGTTCGTACGATAACGAATTTTTAAAAATATCACTCTCATATATCAATCTCATAAAGTTGTAAATAGTTAATTACAATTAAAATGCGTACCAAACAGCGTTCTCCCTATATCATTAAGTAATGTAAAACTTTTGCGTGGCCTTGTAAATTAATAACAAATGTTCTTTGCACAACATATTATGCAAAATGTATATTATAGTATGTACTTTATAGATGCATATCAATTTTATTATGTTCGAATGAGTGTAACACTATTAAAATATATTTGGAACATTTTTCTCCATTGACCGTAATGTAACGGAATACTTTTGATTGTCCCTGTAATTGATTTATGCATCCAATTTTCATAAAATTTGAAATGATTCAACAGAATTATATAATAATTATGTATTTTAAATTTCAAACGATTAAAATGCATTTGAAACTTTTTTCCCATTGACCGTAATGTAACGGAATACTTTTGATTGTCCCTGTAATTGATTTATGCATCCGATTTTCATAAAATTTGAAATGTCTCGGCAAAATCATGTAATAATTATGCATTTTAAAAAATTTCAAACGATTCGGTTGGGTAGTTTTTGCGTTGTTATATGCGGACGGACGGATTGAACGATAACTATAGGTGCTACGTATTTACATAATTACGAACGCACCTAAAAAGAAATGAAGATATCTGTGTTAACCTGAATATAGGAAAATAAATATGTGATAAAACCAAGTATGAAACTGTATATTCTTGAAGATTTTACCTAAATCTTAGTTGAAATATACAAATAAATATACATGACTATGTAACCCAAGCATGAAATCATTAATTAGTTGCTATTAATTCGATAAATTAGCAGCTTCCTATTAAATTTGTATTTTTTTCCTAAATGAAATTTTACAGATATTTTATGAAATACTTATGTAGTATCTTTTATTCGTGTTAATATAAAGATTGAGAATGATGCGATTTTCAATATTCTTGTTGGTATTTTGATACTGGCATTTTTTACTGGTATTATTTAATTACTGGTATTTTGATTTATTTTAATGTTCTTCAATCACATAAAATATATTACATTTATTTCTGTTTTTAGATGTATTTTTGATAAATTTTACAGTGAAGAAGAAGATAGTAAATGCATTTAGATTAGCATTGTTTTGTAAAGTTAAAAAAGATATTAATGCACATATTACTGTTTAACTACTTGTCAGCATTTACTGTTTCTTTTAGTTAAAATTTACAAAATACAAAATACCATAGCTCTTATCGAAAGATTTTTAACAATATTCTACCACATATACTTAAATAATAATAATAATAATAAAAATAAAAACTGAAAAAAAAAATATTATACTTTCAAAATGTTAATTTAATTATACTCATACACATGCATATATTATTTTTTTGACGTTATATAAAGCTAAAATACTAGAAATTTCACAAGATATTTTTAAATCTTTTTTTACTTCATACTATAATAAAGTAGATTTCGGGAAGACACATTAACATTTTCGGTACTACTTGGTTATCCCGTCGACCAAAAAACTATCGCCAAAGTATTAGATTAAATGCTAATAACGGTTGATTATAATTGTCACATTCCCTTGGCAAAACATGTTACGCGTATTTGTTACGTCATGAAATAATTTTTATTTTGATGTTTTATTTGTGTTTTTTTAATAAATATTAGACTAATTTATTTGTTCTTTTGTTATTTAAAATAAAAATTATGTCAATTTATAAAATTTGGCGAGTAGTTTGGCGAAATTAGTCGACGGAATAACCAAGTAGTATTAAATTTTCTTTCTTTTCAGTTTAATAAGAACCATCCCTTTTCCTTAGCATACCTTTTCGAAAGTCTTAAATGCTTTATTCTGGTAGATATTTAATCCCTTTAAATATAAATCGACCCCTTTACTTTTAAAGTTTTCATTTTCTTGTATAATTTTTCATTTGTCGGCTTATCTTTTTAGATTTTTAAGTTCTAGGTATCCACTTTTGGAACATGTTTGTTCCTTTTAAATTTATCTACTTTCAAAAACGCCGATTTTCTTTTATCTTTTTTTGTTGTCTCTCATAGTATTTCATTTACAGGCCTTATCTTTTTGGGATTCTGATTCTAGTCTCCTCCTCTTACATAGTTACTTTTCTTTATCTTATTCGTTTCCTGTGTGATATGCAAAGGGATCAAGTTGGAAATTGCACGTCAAGCGTAGCAAATGAGGTACATTCGTCCTATAAGGAAGTTTTAAAAACATTCAGATCGTTTTGTAATAGTATACAGTACTTAGAATACAGTACAGTATCCAAAATCTTTTATGTATCCATGTAAACACTGTCTGCTTTCTACTATACAGGAAGTAAACAACAACTCAACAACGTATATCAATTTCATAAATTGTGAAACATTTTAGTATAATCAAAACGCGCACCAAACAATGTTTCCCCCTGTACCATAATGTAATTTATTACGTTTGTGTAGTACTATAAATTAATAACAAATATTCTTTACATCACATATTGTAAAGAATGTACATTTTAGTATGTACATCATAGATTCATATCAATCTTATTATATTCAAAAAAGTGTAACATCATTAAAATGCACTTGAAGCTTTTTTTTCCCATTGGTCGTAATGTAACGGAATACTTTTGATTGCCCCTGTAATTAAACTATGCATCCGATTTTTTTAAAATTTGAAATGACAAAATTTTTCAACAATTATGTATTTTAAATTTCAAATGATTCGGATGGGTAGTTTTTGCTCTGTTACATGCGGACGGACGGACTGAACGACGACTGTAGGTGCTATGTATTTACATAATTATGAACTCACTTAAAAAATAAACAAGTTGGAAAATGCACGTGAAGCGTAGCAAATGAGGTGCGTTCGTACGATAATGAAGTTTTTAAAATGTCACTCTCATATATCACTCTCATAAAATTGTAAATAGTTAACTACAATTAAAATGCGCAACAAACAATGTTCTCTCTATAACTACTCATTACGTAATGGAATACTTTTGTGTGGCCTTGTAAATCAATAACAAAAGTTCTTTGCACAACCGATTATGCAAAATGTATATTATAATATGTACTTTATGATGCATATCAATATTTTTATGTTCGAATGAGTATAATATTATTATTAAAATGCATTTGAACCTTTTTTTTTTTTTTTCCATTGACTGTAATGTAACGGAGTACTTTTGAATGTCCCTGTATTTGATCTATGCATCCTATTTAAAAAAAAAAATTGAAATGACTAGACAAAGTTATGTAATAAGTATGTAATTTAAATTTCAAACGATTAAAATGCAATTGCAACATTTTTTCCCATTTACCGTAATGTAATGGAATACTTTTGATCGTCCCTGTAATTGATCTATCCATCCGATTCTCATAAAATTTGAAATGGCTCGACAAAATTATGTAATAATTATGTATTTTAAATTTCAAAAGATTCGGTTGGGTAGTTTTTGCGTTGTTATATGCGGACAGACAGACAGACGGACGGACTGAACGACAACTATAGGTGCTACGTATTTACATAATTACGAACGCACCTAAAAACACTAAAATACATAAAACTTTTAAATATACATCTTTCGGAGCATTATGCATTACAGTATTTCTCATTGCTGATTGCAATTCTTAATGTTATATGGATTTTAAATAACGTCATTTATTGCAAAATAATAATAATAATAATAAAATGTAGTCTAATATGTTATTTTGCAATTCTTTGCACTGAAGATTGATTGATATCTAACGGTCGAAATATATCATAAAAAGATTTAGAGTACAATTTTCGAAAATTTTACTTATATGAAAGTAAGAATTTTGTATAATTTTGCAATGTTTTGTACTGAAGATTCTATATATAGTTCAGAAAAGTGACACATATTGATTAAAGCAAATTTAACAGAAGAGTTAAAATAAGATTTGCACATGTTTTAACTGTAACAAGAAGTTTTAGCACTCAGCTCCGAAAGCAATAGTAAAATCGTGCATAAAAACGCAAAAACCTTAAGAATGATGACCTAGATGAGATTTTGATTGGACTCACGCATGTGCAGTGGAACATTATTTAATAAACCTGCTCATTTTTCATACAATTTTTATTAATTTTTAATTTTGATTACAAGGTATTATACACAATGTTGTTTGTCATATTTTTAGAAAAGAATATTTTTCCAGTAAAAAATATGCAAATTATAAGTAAAAAAGTGGCAAATTTTGGAACTGCTTTTATGGAATCCTTAATTTCTTTACGAGTATATATGCTATTTTCATAAAAAAAACCACAGATTATTACAATAAGCCTCTTAATCATAATCTACAGTTAGAACGCTTTTGCTATATATTAATTTTGACAGAATTAATCCAAAAGTTATTTGTTCTTTTTCAATTTGTTGACGGCTCTCTATGAGGTTTCAGGAAAATTCTCCGTGTAAATAAATGACCTCTTCTATGTTGTTTACATACCTGGAGTTTCAGGATAATTCCTCATTTATTTTTCTAGATATTTAACAAAATGTTAAAAACCGCAAGTGGTCGGTCACCTTTGGCCATATAGTATCTGTGTTACATGAAGCAAATGATACACGATCTTTAGTATATATTTTTATAAAGGCTGATTATAATGGTTTAAGTTGAATTCACTTTTTAAAAAGATTTAGTCAGTATGTATAAAAATTTTATGACAAAATGTAATATTTCATCTCAATCCAATTACAAACTACATGATATGAATTTTAAAAAGCTCCCCATTTACTTAAAAGCTGACAAATAAAAATAATATCAATGTTACTAGCTTAAAAATATACATTTTATTTCAATTACCAAGTACTTTCTGTCTGCAATCCCACAGCCATCATCTTGGAATATCTATATTATAAAGGCCAAACGTATCTGTGGGTAACGCATAAGTCATTTTGCGAATGGCAACATTTTCCCCTGCAATGTCGGTTTTGCTATTTTCGGTACTGCAAATTTTATACTTTTAAACATAGAACATTTTCTATTTTTACACCATCGTGTAGAGAAAAAAATTTATTTTTAAATGTAATTTGTTTGAAAGCTGTATTTAATTTTATTTTTGAATTATAAATTTTTTTTATTGTTTTTAGTACGAATTTTGTAATTGTGGCATTAGAAATACACCATTTTCTTTTAAAATTGATAAAAATTGAAATGTGCTCATGTAAATTTTGAGAAGATGAAAATTATGACGGGTTTAGATTTTACGTTAAATTCTAAGATCATGTCAATTTGATTTTTTTTTTCATACGTAATTATACTAAAAATAAGAGCCTCAATTGATAACTTCATTTTAATAACTGATCTTTACTATATATTGCTTTATTATTATGTTTTAACCTATGCAATTTTTATTTTTATAATTTGGGCAACTGAGTTTTATAGAAATAGTATTTTTCTCTTCTTAATTTTAGCTTTAAGCTTATTTGTTTGAGGTTTAGACTGACCATTATAAAATGCATTTTTTTAAATTGTAGCTTACTTTGTGGGTTTATTATAAATCAATGAAACAGTTCCTTCTTAAGTATTTACTGTTGTCGAAATTCGACGGGTTCCACCTTGTTTTCATTAAATGCCACTCCCTAAACGAAGTGACGTATTTGAATGAAGGCAGGGATCTGTCCAAACTTTTCTCATAAGGTCCTATTTTTGTGAAATGTTTATACTTATAGAAATTCTAGTCATAATTTTGTAAATTTTAAGTTATTGGTATCTTCAGGTCCTATCCTTTATGTATTGAAAAAGCTGGGTAATATGTTTTTCGAGAGTTTAATTGTTTATTTATAGGAAAGAATTTATTTTTAAATGATTAAATTTGTGAAAAGATTGATATGAAGGCAGAAAATTTTTATGAAAAGTCTAATTCGAAGACAAGTAATTTTATGGAGGGTCCTGTTTTGGTATAAGATGTTTTGTGGAGGGCCTTGTTTGGGAATAAAAAAGTTTGTGGAAGGTTCTGTTTTAAGATAAATTATTTTGTGAAGGGTCCTTTAAAGGTCCTAAAATTTTCCTTAACATATCCCTGGAAAGGAACGACATTTAATGAAAATGTTTCCTGACGATGTGTGTGGAATTGCTATTGCAGACACAAAGTACTAGACAATTAAAATAAAATGTATATTTTCAAACTTTTAACATCTGTGTTATTATTTTTTGACGCTTTTTAAGAAAACAGTGAAAATTCTAATGTACATGTTATGTAATATTTAATAAGTGAATTATCACATTGCTAGCTAACCGTAGAACCAACAGAGTGAAACATGTCCAAGCCGGGAATCGAACCCGGAACCCATGGAATAGCGCTCCAAGTGCTCTTTTATTTAAGCTGCGAGGCTGTAACTACAGTAAGGTTGTAACTACAGCAGAAGATGAAACGTAAACATGAGCACACAAGCCTGCGGATCAACGTGAGACACAAATGAATCCAAGCATAGGTGAGCTCATATATAATTTTAATAAATTTTTCTATTAATTTTCAGTATGGAAATTATTGAATATTTAATAAGTGAATTATCATACTATTAGATTAGTGTAGAACCAGCAGAATAAAAAATGTCCAAGAGATGTTGTCCGCTTGCAAGCGCAGGAGGTTGTTTGGATTCCATACCCACTGGCTTCATTGCACGCACTCTCTGTGTGGAGCTCCTGTGTTGTAAAATTTCCTTGTGCTATCTCGTCCCTATATATTGACGATGACTTATAAGCAGACTTTCATGTCCAGCACACGAGTCAAATGTATTTCGTTCAATAGATAAATAAATGAGCAATATTTTCACTATGTTTTTTTTACGCATAGCAACTATATGATAATTGACTTATTAAATATTCAATAATTTAAAAGCGTAATTTCGCTGCTGGAAAATTAATTAAAGTTATACATGTTATATAGTTTGTAGTTCAAACAGTATGTTATTATTTTTCTTTTTACATTTTTTTGCAATGTTTTAAAGTCATTCAAAAGTTAAAAATTAGAAAGGCAAAAAGGGTATCAAATCACATAAAGATTGGTGAGATGTGAACAGTACTTCCTCAGAGCGTGGGATTACACATTTTGGTTACCATCTGTTACTACTTAAATCTCGACAAAAATAGCCGAGAATTCACAGCTTGTTTTCTAGCTGAACCTTTTTTTTCTTTTTACTTATTGAACATATATTACATCAATTGAATTTACTTAATCTGTTAAACTTCCTTTTGAAATGTTATTACAGGTAAGGGTTCTAGCTGTGAAGCATATCTATTTTTAAAGATTTTTTTTTAAATTAATGGTTATGTAAACCTTGGCAATTAAAAAAGAAAAAAAAAAGAAAACTAGTTGTGAATATTGAAACGTGACAGAGAACATATGAAAAGAGAGACTCTCTTTTAATATCTGTCACGATTCAAGGATTTATGAAATGGTGTACAAGGATTATTATTTTAAATTATAAACTAGTCGTTGGGGGCCACCGTAACACTTAGTCATCATGGATATGCATACTATAAAATATGAAAATAAAATTAAGTAACACTGAATTACACAAAAGTAATATCCTTATACTCTAAAAATGATAATTATATTAAGTAACAATTTACTGCGTTAGATCAAGCGCTTTATTTCCAATTGAAATATATCTTTGAACTGAAATTTAAATGGAATACAGGGTCATGAAAATTTGAAGAGTGTGGGAAGCATGATTACAAATATCTCGACAATTAATTATCCGATCGACTTCATTCTTTATGCAAAATTTATGTTGTTTTATTGTCTTTTATATTCACTCCTTAAAATAATAATAACAATAAATCGAAATTTTTTATATACCTTTCATCAGAATGATTATTTCGAGTGTCCGAAAAAAATAGTTCCGGATAATTGAGGTTACTGACATTAAATATGCTTCGTTCTATACCTACATACAACGTACATACTAAATTTTAAGTCTCTATCTCAATTTGTTCGGGGATAGAGCGTTTACATACGCACAAACAGACGGACGGCAATTTTTTTTTCTAAAAATATGTTTTTTGGAATTTCCAGTGTTTGAAATTTATAAATCCGTCAAAATTTTTCTTTCGTTTTTCACAACGATTGCAAGATTTATCCTATACTAAGTATGATGGGTAAGTAATTAAGACTGATTGCCTAATTCAGGAAGAAAAGAAGTGGCATATATTATTAGATTTAACTTTTGTGCTACATCATAAAATTATTGGAAATATTTTATGCACTAGTAAACAACCTACTGGGAAAAAATATGAACAGCTCATGAAAAGAAGTGAAAGACTATTTAATGATTTCAATCATAAAAAGTCTGGAAAATATGAGAAAATTAAACATAAATAGAAATTAAAAATAGTTAAAATTTCTAAAATATTAAAAATCTTTATACTAATTGATGTCAGTTTTTTTTTTGTTGAAAAATACTTAATATTTTGCTTAAAAAAAGTTATTTTAAATTAACAAAATTTCCTTATAATATAAACTATAATTGTATCATTCTTAAATGTGCTTGTTTGTATATTAGATATAAAACTATGATTGGGTTATTGTTTTTAACAGAATGTCTAATTAAAATTTTCTAAAAAGAAAATAACCCACTCTGAAGATTTTGAATGAATTGGTACTCCTGTTCCATTGAATAGAGGGGGAGTGGGATTTTTAAAAAAAGAAAAACTTTTTTTTATCCTCATATAGGCCTAATCGAAAGAGAAGGGTAAGACCAGATTATTTGACTTTTAAAAGTAATCATACCTATATTATAAAGCAAAAAAACTTTCCGTGAGTAACGCTGAAGACATATTGAAGGTAGAAACATCTGAACAATAAGTTTCGTTTTAACTTCAACACTTTTGAAATCATAAACATCAATTTTTACAAAGTCGGATAAAGGATTGGTTGTGGAGGTGGGGATGTCATCTAAATTGCAATTAGTTTTAAAATTTTTATCTCGACTATAAACTATGCTTTATTATTATTATTATTTTTAAACTCACGCATGGATTTTTGAAAAATCTATCTCGATTGCGTGCAGTTCAAATATGAAAGATTAGCATCTTTATACTCAAAACATTATAAATATTTCAACATTTGTTTTCGGCTAACATTCCATAAATGAAACTTGCTTCAATAAATAAATAAATATAACATGAAAATAATTTATATACGTAAAATAAAATAAAATAAATAAATAAAAATATATATATATATATATATATATATATATATTAGCAGACATATAATGACACTACGTTATTAATCACTAGCATAATCAGAATCAAGAAGGCAGTTGTGAATAGCGAAATCTTTGCGAATTTCTTTAACTATTAATTCCTGACATGTGGCTAATATTAAAATATCGCTTTTAATAATTTTCAAAATTTTATTTGAATACATAATTGAAATTTTTCATTTAAAAAAAATGCTTTTTTGATTTACTATAGTAGACATTTTTAAAAATATATTAAATGTAAAAAACATTAGTTAAAAAAAAATAATAATAATAATAAAAAAAAAAAGTATTTTTCCCCACTTATATTTTGTAAGCCGGGTTGGACCCCTAAACAGCAGCAACAACAACAATAATTAAAAAGCACTTAATTGAAAAAAATATATATATAATCTGCGATACCGTTCTAATGCAATTCCTTATGCTGTGCTGTAAAAGTTATTTTACAGTAAATAATTCTTCTAGTTTTTGTACAGTTTAAATTGGTAAATTCACAGAGAACCAGTACATACTTTTAACTAATTGTAGTAAATATTTTTTTTGTATAATATTCACTGTTGTATTTATTTATTAACAAAGAAATTAATAAAATGCCTATTATATAAATTAATAGAAATGTTCATGTTGTAAACCGTTGAAAACGCACCGATTTATCGTCTGATTGTCGGACGTCAGTTGCCAAGGCTCCCCCCCCCCCCACCTATTTGAAAAGCATTCAAAGATGAAAATTAAGTATTTTTACTTATAATTGAGTATAAATGTAGGATACTAGTTCATTTAACTGAACTTTCGTCGCAGGGTCCATCATAATATTAGTCCCTTACACATTTTAGTTGAAATTATTTTTTCAATGATTAATAAAAAAACATTCCAGATAGAAGCATCTACTGAAAATCATGATATTGGCTTAACTGATTATGCATCACCTTTCTTGCTCCGTACGTGGACAATAAACATACGTAATAATAATAATAATAATAATAATAATAATAATAACAATAATGATAATATTAATAACAATAACAATAGTAATAATAATAATAAAAACTGATATAGGTAGCAATATCTGCTGCGATGTCTTCGGGTATCAACTGCTATACGGCACTAATATAAAAGTGTCGCTTTTAAAAAATTTCCAAATTTGTTTGAATACATAATTGATATTTTTTACATGTAAGTATTTTGTATATATATATATATAATAAAAAAATTAATATAGCTATATAAATTCATTGAAGTTTTCAGTAAAAAAAAAAAAGATTTTTTACATGTATTTTATAACCTGGAATGTCTGGGTTAGATGTCCCAGTTTAATTAAATAACAATGGAAATTTATTCTAAATGTAACATTTTGATAACAGTTAGAACAATATTCTATATTAAAATAAAAGTTAATAAAAGTTTGGAAAATATATTTCAATTTTAATTGCCCAATAAACAAATACATTACAAATAAATAGTATAGCTCTTTTCAAATAATTATTCAAATAATTTATTAATTTTTAGTCGTATCGCAATTTATTATTTGCATTAATTTGCGCTTAATGTTTAATTATTTCTGTATTGTATGTGTATGTAGGTGCGTTGAATAATTAAATAAGTTGTTGTGAAATGATAAATCAAAAAGAACTTTTTAAAAACACCATAAAAATTTAGTAAATTCGAATTTATTAAAATTTTATATGGTGTTTTTAAGACGTTCTTTTTAGTTTATGTATGTGTGTATTTGTAAAAAGTTATTTATCCATGTTTAATTGAATATATAATCATTTATGTATATACATAATTATATGTAAAATAAAACCTTCCTAAAAATTCTCTAAAATTACATATAAAATAGAATGTAAACTACACCATAAACATTTTAATAAATGTGCATTTATTAAAATTTTTATGGTGTTTTTAAGAAGTTTTTTTTAGCTTATGTACGTATGTATTTGTAAAAACGTATTTATCCATGTTCACATGAATACATAATCATTTATATACACATAATTATATGTAAAATTATACCTTTCTAAAAATTCACTAAAATTTCTATAAAAGCACATATAAAATAGAATGTAAAATAAAATTTTATAAAATATGTTTTATTTTGATTTTATTACAGTTTATTTATGTCTCGATTTTTTTTCTCTTAAATGTGATTTAATAGAAAATGGCTACGTTTTGTAATTGAAGAATTTTGCGTCCAAAATTCTTTCAGAAATAAGATACACTTGACGATTAAAGTCATTAAAAATTAGAAGTATATTACCCAAATAATAGTAATAAAAAATGTATATAAATAATTTATTTAAATAATTAATTATTTCGTAACGAACCTTGAAAGGTACTGGACGAATATAGAAAGTACATAAAAAATCGAATGTAAAATAAAATTTTATAAAATATATTTTATTTTGATTTTATTATAGTTTATTTATGTCTAGATTTATTTATTTATTTATTTAAAATATGATTTAATAGTAAATGGCTATGTTTTATTATTGAAGAGTTTTGCATCCAGAATTCTTTCAGAAATAAGATACACTTGGTGATTGAAGTAATTAAAAATTACAAGTATACCACTCAAATAATAATAAAAATTTTATAAATAATTTATTTAAATAATTAACTATTTCGTAACGAAACCTTGAAAAGTACTGGATACAAAAACAGAAGGACTTACCTGATGATGTAGAAGATAGCGCAATAAGAAATAAATATAGAAAAGAGTGTTTCCAGACTGAGCTGTTGGACTGTTGACTGACTCCTCCTGTAACCCTCGTTCTTTATAAGGGGTTCCAGTTGGCTGAAGAACCAGTCCGTGTCCAATACCTCGAAGCCCTGCAACAACACTTCCCCCCTTCCTTCCTTCCCTCAAGGTTGTTGTTCACTTTCACTTCCCCGCCAACCCAGAGAACTTGATTTAAGATTTGTTTGTCTCTTCAATTTCTCCAGCATCTTCGGCCCACAAATACGGACTATCTTGGCTCATATGTTTAAGTACATCGATGCATTACATCATTCGTCGCAGAAATTGCATAAATAAAATTGTATAAATATATTAAGGTATCGGTATGCCTTTGAAACATGAATTTCGATCAAAATTTCAATCAAAAAATTTAATGTTTTGAACGAAAAAAAGAATCCCTGAAGGCTCGGTCTACAGACGGAAGTTAGAATTCGGATTATAAGGTTATATCCATATAATCTTAAAGATGATTATAAAGTTAACCTAAAAATCCTGGAGCTTTTTAAACATTTATATCTCTCCCAATCTTAAAAAAAAGGTTGAAAAAAAAAATTTTTTTTTTGATTTTTATTAATTTTTTTTTTTTTTTTTTTTTTTTTGTAAAATTGTCTTGAGATAATTATCACAACGAAAAAAAAAGGGACAGTTTAATTACAACAAAATTTTTAATTATGTTTGGAATACACATTCAAAGGAAGTAAATTATGCTGATCTATGGAAATTTTTTTGAGTTACACAGATTTAATTTGTGGATTATTAACTTTTTTTTTCAGGAATTTTCAGCGTTGTTTGTGTCACTATTTTCTTCAGCACATTCGTCCAGAGATCCGGACTATCTCTGTTAACATGTTTAATTACAGGCTGCGACATAAATTCGTGCAAATTTTAAAAATCCATATTAAGAGAAGTAATGTTCGGAAAAAATTTCGGTTTGCGCGAGTATGATCAGACGTACTTTAGATTTTGTTCCATGTACAATAAAAAATTATTCCAAAAAAGACCGATAGGGCGCTCACACACAATATCATGACATTTTATGTAAATCAAGCAAACACAAATAGACAATGAAACAAATCACAATAGCATGTCATGTGCATGTATTATAAGATAGTAAAAGATGTTTAACATGCAAAACTTTAGAGATGCAATATTTGTGGATTTACCATTCTTATAGAAAAGTTTAACCACCAGCGCTGGATCTGCTAAACATAGCATGCTGCCAATATCGGATGACGAATACAACTCCAGATAGGTATGTTATTGCTAGCCTGATTTGTATAAAACCCCTCAGTACGAAGTGTGAGCGCCCTCTATAGGTTACTTTTGGAATCATTTTTATTATACGTGAAAAAAAAAAAAAAATCCAAAATCCGTCTGATTATATTCGCACAAATCGAAAATTTGTTTGAGCATTACTTTTTTATTATGGATTTTAAAAATTTGCACGAATTTATGACGCACCCGGTATATTGATGCATCACATCATTCGTCGACAAACTGTATACATGAAACTTACGATATCCGCATGCCTTAAAACATCAATTTCGATCAAAATTTTAATTAAAAAACTTACTGCTTTTAGAAGAAGAAGAAGAAAAAGAAAAAGAAAAAAAAAAAAAAAGAAGAGAAAGTTAAACAGAGAGAGAGAAATAACTTTATTATGCTGGAGCTTCTAAACATTATAATTCAAACTTAAAAGAAATAAGTTGAAAACTATTTTTCCTCATCAAAAGTGATTTTTTTGCAAAATTGTGTTGGAAAAATTGTTATACCTCAATAAATAACAGTTCATTTACCACAAAATTTTTAATTTTTTTCCAAATACATATTTAAAAGAAGTACACTATATTTATTTATCAGTTACACAGATTTAACTTATGAATTATTAAACTATATCCGGAGAGAGAGAGAGAGAGAGAAAGAGAGAGAGAGAGAGAGAGAGAGAGAGAGAGAGTTAATGATCCTGGAGCTCCTGGAGTTTTTTAAACTCTAAACATTTATAACAAACTTTTAACTTTCAAACTTTATTACAAACTTTTATAACAAACCTTTTAAGTTGAAAGCTATTTTTTACTTTTTTCCAAAATTATTTTTTTCAATAAATAAATAGACAAAAAATAAAGTCAAAACACAATAAAAAACAGTTCAGTTACCACAAAAATTTTAATTATATTTGAAGTACGTATTCAAAGAAATAATTTTTATGTTGATTTATTGAAATGTTCCATTTTACAAATATTATTAGGTTTAGAGTTTTCCAACCATTGAAATATTTAATACAAATTGTTTAAAGGAACACTGTAAATTGCAAGTAAATGATTTACATAGTAATTAAACAAATGATAGACAAATTAACAAATTTTTGAAAATTTAAATGTAGTTTGAACTTTGAGACACAATCTTTTTTTTGAATGGAAGAAATGATTTTGGGGGTTTCAACGAAACTCCAACTATAGACTCCTGCATGGCTCGCGTTATACTTGGCACGAATCCAAAAATTCCATTTAAAGTCAACTGGAAATCCGCCTGAGACACTTCAACCCGAACACAAACCAAATATAAAATGATAATAATAATAATAATAATAAAATCAATGCATATTTTAAATACATTTATGGAAAAATAGTAAAGAAACATGTATTATATTAATTTTACCTTTTATGATGAACAATGAAGTTTATATACTCATTAAGGACACACTATCTTGAAATTGGTCAAAATATCGATTTCCTTTTTTTGGTTCTACTTGGTTATCCCGTGGACCAATTTCGCCAAATTATACAAATCGCCAAACTAGTAGCCAAATTATACATATTTATATAATTTTTATTTTTAATAACGAAAACACAAATAATTAGTAGAATATTCATATAAATGCAAATAAAGAGTTGAAATAAAAATCATTTAATGACTTTTAAACACGTATGTCGTATTTAATGTCATTGAATATTACATTCATCATCATCCATTATTGGCATTTAATCTTATAGTTTGGCGATAGTTTTTTGTTCGACGGGATAACCAAGTAATACCCTTTTTTTTTCAATATTAACTGAAGATTTCTTTAATTGTGAATATTTTGACACCTTATTTTTACCTATCTTACTTGTTCGATAATTAGTAAGGCTTTTTTTCTAATTTAGATAGAGATTTGAATTTTTTTTTACTGTCTTTCATGGTGTATTTAATATTTTTGTGCATAGATTTAACATTCAAGTTTATAGCTATTTTCTTAAACAATATTTAAATTGAGAGTTAGGTGAATTTCCTTCATTTTTTAATATACACGAGAGGAAAAAAAATTCATATTAAATGTAAAATCTGTAAATGTGAAATCCAGGTGCAGTTTACATAGTATATTCTAATGAATGTGGGGAGAAAATGAGGCAAAAATATTAATATTTGTGAAAATAGTACAGATTTTTAAAAGAAATTTTGAACTTTTTTTTTGTAAAAAAGGCTGCTCTACAAGATTTTTTAAAAAACTTTATTTAATTTTTAGTATTGAGCATTGTGCCCCCCCCCCCTCACATATTATTACAGTATAATTCAAAATTGAAGAGACGGTTTCAGAGGTAGTGTGTCTCCTTAACTGTTTACGCGCCGAATTAATATCGCAATGTAATTATAATTTTGTTTTTCCTATATTACAGCTTCAAATGTTTTAATTTGTGTATACAAATTTATAAAATAATAAAAAAGAATGTTTCTGCAATTTTTCTGGCTGTTTTCATTTCAGTGTTCGCATTTTGGAACATGAATATTGACTGACAACCTGTGCAAATACAACAAATTATTTTCCGCCATATGCTATAGTATATTGTTCTTGAGTATTTTCTCGAATTCCAAAACATTTATATTCCCAGTTGTCAAATGTAAGTAATATAGAGAAAACGATAAAAGTAAATAATATATTTTTTATGCAAAATAATGAATTTACATTTTTTTTATACATGTGATAAATGCTTAAACATAAATATTTTTTTTCAAAAGTTCAAACCAACCTCATATTTTATAGGAAAAATAAGGACATCGTTATTATGTTGGAAAATATATGTTTTGTATTACAAATAATGTAATGTTCCCATTTGACAACATTGACGTTTAAAAGGTTAATGATGTTCGAATAAATTCATCCAATTTTTCATCCGACAAAGTATTCCAAAGCTTTTCAAGAATAATAAATCAACCCGAACGCGACTTGCAAAAGTCAAATCCCAACCCGAACCTGAAATAATTAAAGTGAACCCAAACAAAACAAAACATCCAAGATAAAAATAATAATAATAATAATAATAATAATAATAATAATAATAATAATAATAATAATAATAATAATAATAATAATAATAATAATAAAACATCAAAGCAAGCTGCTTGAAATCGCGATTCATGTCGGATTGTGATGAAATATGGTTGTTCGAATCTATGGAAGACTTACCTGCAATTTCGATAGTCATCATTGTGACAAGGAAAGCGCCCGTTTTGATTTTGTTCATTTCCGAATTCGGCCAACGCATTAAACCTTTCATGTGTGTTTAAATTTTTTATTTGATAGCCAGTTTAGTGTTTCATTATTTCTTTCACGTTTTGCCATTAGAAGATAGCTGTAATTAGTAATGTAATTGAAATGGAGCTACAGAGAATTTTTTTTTTTTTTGAAAACCGCAAGTGAAATGTTTCAAGAATTTCTTGCACGCAAAAATGTAATAAAATGATTATTTCTATTGAAGAAGCCCAAAAAAGTTTTTTCTTCAAATTATGGTTATTGTAATACATATTTGACAATTGGTTTAAGAAATATATAGTATGTATATTTTGCTTAAAGCCTTTAATGCATGATCTTTTATTTTGTCCTGGAAATATCATATTTGAGTCTATTTTTGTTAGTTATCCACTAGAAAAATAGTGAAAAAAAAAATATTTATGTTTCTACTGGAAATATCATAATGTCGCTCCTGAGTTACACAAAAAAATTCACTCGAGAAATGATAATTTTAAATTATATGCTTACTTTAAAGTGTTTACATTTCAGGGTAACAACTATTCAGCAGTATAATATATTTTTTTTATAATGATTCAACTATTCAGCCACATAATAATTTTTATAATGCTTTCTGACAATAAAGTTCGGTGAATAGTCCTGTAACATTAATGTAGATAAAATATTAACGAAAGTTACAATACCGTCCTTCGAAATAGTCACCTTCTATAACTATGCACCGTTGAGATCTGCTATTTCCAGTCGTGAAAATAGGAAGAAGTCTAGAGGATTGAGATCTGGCGAGTATGGCGGATGTTCAATTTGCACCACCCCTCATGAATTTCTTTCAGTGTCTTGCAAAGTTTAAAACCAAATCTCGATCTTTTGTTCGTTCATTTTCCTGTTGTCAGTTAAGAACCAACACGCTAGAACTTAGAAAAACACGTCTTACACAGAACATAAACGACGCTCAAAGCGCTCAAATCAATAACGGTGGGGGAAGATGGTCAACACTTGCCTTTATGCATGTGCAGCGTTTTGTTTCCTCAGTGTTTCTAGATCGATCGTTCTGAATTCATTCACCGAACTTTTTTGTCAGAGGTAGTAGTTTTCAGAATTAATACATAATAATTCATCAAAAGACCAATAAAAAGCACCAAATGAAAAGAAAAAAAAATGTAACTCCCGAGTTACACTATGCATTTAAGAGTTAGTTTTGAAAAACTTTTAAAATTTTAAATGTAATTTTCAATAAGAAATGCACACATTTGCAAAGACGTTTTTAGCAAATAATTGGTTCCTCTAAAACATCGGGATCGTGAATAACTGGATTTGCAACGCTTGCCGATTTCATCGCTCAGTGGCCGAATTCTTCCTGTAATGGTCCTTGGTCTATGGGCGTTTAATGTATTTTTATATTCGAAATATTTACTCAGAGAATTAATATCCTTAATTTTTTTTCAATGTTCTCTCCTTAAAGGATGTCACTTTTTACTTTCTTCTAGCCTCAATAGAAGAAAGTATTGTAATCGAAATTTTTTTTCGACTTCCGTTTTTCGACGGATTTACACGTTTTAGGAGTCAGAGATTCCAAAAAACATGTTTTTATAAAATGTCTGTCTGTCCGTAGGTCGCCATCCTACTATCAAAAAGTGTGTGAAGCTATGCATAGAATTGAACCATATATTTTGCGAATGCTTTTGGCTGTGGCAAGCAGGCCCTCCTTCGTTTTTGAAATATTCTGCAGAAAGTGGGGGCGCTATAATCGCGATGTCTGTGCCATTTTCATTATTTTAATATCAAACAGTGTATGAAGTTATGCATACAACTGAACTAAAATTTTTGTGTATGATTATTTTTGGATATGGCAAGTAGGTCCTCCCTGAATTTGGAAAAAATCTTTCTATTGTCCATCGGCTCGTGCAGAGACGGAAACTCGTTTCTACTCCGATCAATTGACTGAAGCAAAAATTTAAGCTGAAAATCAAAGTTGGTATAATAGTGAATTAAAGCATTAACATGTGTAACGATTTTTTAAAATATTAAAATATACGTATGAGATAAAAGAAAATTATGGGATTGGCATATCCAACTAGTTTTCTTAGTTGTCAAAGTATTTCTAAAATTTATGCTCATTTTAATATTTTATGTTTTAAAAATCGACGAACTGGAAGTAAAATTTTAATACTTCATATAAAAATCTGTAAATATTTTAGAAACATTTTGAAATTAAGAAAAAAAGTGACATCTCTTAAAAAAAGAACACTGGAAAAAGAAGTTAAAAATATTAATTTCTCGAGGAGATATTTTGAATATAAAAATGCATCAAATGCCTAGACTTAAGACTACCGAGGCTTATTCGGCCGCTGAGTGACTAGCACCCTTAATAGGTTACATACGTATTCAACTTTAATAAAAATCCATTTTTAAGCAACATCTACAAAAGAAGATTATACAACTCCTAAGTTACATTATGCATTTAAGACTTAAATATGGTTACTATGCCTTTGAAATAGAATTAGTTAAACTCGAAATTTCAACCGAATGTCCATTTTTAGTCTCAAAGTGCCCCAAACAAAACTTTTTTCTGATTTTTTTTTTTTTTTTTTTTTTTTTAACTTGAAAACTATACTTCACCAAAGCTAATGAAATACCCATTTTGACAGGTAAAATCAGAAATGTTGAAAAATAAATGAACGGAAGTTCATTAAACTGTTAAAAACCGAGAATGAATACAGGCTAGAAAATCTATCATTATCCTTCAGCTCTTATAACAAGATGTTTTATAAATAAATAGAAAATCCCAGTACAGATGCAAAGTTCATGAAATTAGATCCCAAAGCACTAATAGTGCCGATCCGAAGAATTTCAAAAGTTCAACTGATCCACCGTAGAAAGACAGTTAGTAAAAGCCAATATTTTGAAATTCAGACAAAAAAGTGATGTTTTGATATTTGCATTTTTTAATTCGCTTGATATTTTTTTTTATATTGAACTAAAACATATTTAATGAATAATGTGCAATTTTGAAGCCCTGAAAAAATTTCCTCTTCCCTATAGAAAATGTCAAAGTTCAAGGTTGTGAATGTCCTTTTTCATGAAAAATGAAATGCCAATATCTTGGAGTGCTATATCTCTGGTAAGCAAAAACATCCCAAGATTCGTTTGACATAAATTATTAGTATAATACTACCTGCTTATTAAAATTTATTTGTTTCTATGAGGCCTTGTTATTTTACATTGTTGTGTTGCCTCAAAGTACGAGCAAAATCACATTTTTGTCCATATTCTGCACTTAATATCTTATTTAAGCAATAGTACCCCAAACTTTTTCTTATGGAATATGAAAGTGAACTACTAGGACAAGCTAAATAATACAATACTGCTTCGAGATATTGTTGCTGTTAGCAGATTAATCTGTTAAATATTCAAAATTTTCAAAATCTGCAACATTTAAATTAGTTGTATCTAAAAAAAGCATCGCGGTTGAATAAAACAAAATGTAACATGCAATAGTTGAACATATGTATAAAAACATGGGAAAGGAAAAAAAAAAGGGAGGGTCACTTTTTTTTAGGAAAAAAATAACAAAATTTATTAAAAAAAAGCAATGTCAATGATTACATTTTTCCTCTATCAGAAAATGAAATATTCCATTTCTCTTTCGGAAGTGGAAAGAAAAAAAGGAAATTTCATTTTATCATAGGAATAAACATAGAAAGAGGAAAGAAAAATAGGATTTTTCATTTTCTGATAGGGGAGAAGTGTGATCTTCGACATTGTTTGAATGAAAATTTTGTAATTTTTTCTCTAAAAATTATCAAGAGACTCTACTTATTTTTCTTTTCCATGTTGTTGTACATATGTTTAACTATTGCATGCTATATTCTGTTTTATTCAGTCGGGATGCTTTTTTAGGTAACACTAATTTAAATATTGCAGATTTTGAAAATTTTAAGTATTTTTGCTGATTAATATCTGCTAACAGCAACACTATCTCGGTGCAGTGTTATATTATTTAGCTTATCCTAGTAATACACTTTCATATTCTGTAAGAAAAAGTTTGGGGGTATTATTGCTTAAATAAGATATTAAGTGAGGAAAATGGACAAAAACTTCATTTTGATTGCATTTCGTGGCAACATTACAATGTGAAAAATAACAATGCCCCATGGAAACAACTAAATTTTAATAAGCAGGTAGTTAATGCCAAAAGAATTTTGGGATGTTGTTGCTTGCCAGAGATATTGCACTCCAAACATACTAGCATTTCACATTTCATGAAAAATGGAATTCGCAGCTTTGAACTTTGACATTTTCTATAGGAAAGAAGAAATTTTTTCTGGACTTCCAAATTGCACATTATTTTCTAAATATGATCTACTTCAACATAAGAAAAAAAATCAAGCAAATTAAAAAATTAGATTTTGTCTGATTTTCAAAATAATGGCTCTTAAAATCGTTGCAACGTGTTAAAGAGTATAATCGGTGTTAATGCATAGTGTTTTATAAAATTGTAAAAAATTGTATGTAAATAAAGTTACTGATAAAATTTCAACGTTCACGTTGAAAAGACGTTCACGAACGGCTCTATAAATTTATATGTATGACTGTATATTTTGCCCTCACAGATAGTAAGTGTTGATTTTGATTAAAATAAAGAAAATATTCTTTGTTCTATCTGTTTAATAAATATTTATAGCAAAAAGAGATACATAAGACAGGGTAAAATCTTACCTGCATCTCATGAACATAGAATAGAAAATGAATAAAAACATTTGGGAATCCTATTGATTTTAACTATCTTTTATTTTAAAATCGATTTGAACAAAATAATGAAAAAGTTTAGAATGTTAACATTCAAGATCTTGAACTAAGAATCTGATAAGAGATTACGTGTTTGGAATTTTGCTTTATTATTTCAGAGCATTGTTTAAAAAAAAAGTTACATGAGGATATCTTTTTAACGAATAGATAAATGGAATTGTTTTCACTAAATATATTTTCCAAAAACGATTTTTTCATGATTTTAGTAACGAAAGAAAAGAAAAAAAGACCAAAACTTAGAATAAAAGATTAAGAGCAATCAAATGAAAGAATAACAAATCATCCAATATTTTTAGATTTCTTTCTTTTTTAAATTTTTTTCTTTCTTTTAAGCTTATGTACAATGTATTAAATATATGTAATTTGACAAACATTTAGAAAGTCATTTTCAAATGTTTTGGAATGAAAGGAAAAGCAAAGGATAAAAATCGTGTTGTGTTTATTGATATAAGAAGATGACAATGTAATTTACTCAGTGCATAAGCACAAGCATGAGGTAATCTTAATGTAACACGCAAATTCAATTAACTCTATCTCCTAGAAACATCGCAAATGTATATAGAATCCTTGAGCACAAAACTCTCCACGAAAATCTAAAACATCTTTTAACTCATCCCGACTCCACATGAATAACATCCATAATTTTTTTTTTTTTTTTTCAATTTTGTTCATTTCTTCGATGTTATTCTCCAATGCCTTCTCTTAAAATGCTCTTTTATGCCACGAAACATTGAATAAATTGAATTAATTTATTTTTCAAGCTTGCCTCTAAAGCTTTATGACAAAATTAATTTACATTTGCAGAAGTATTTCTCCACGGTCGTTAATATCCGTTAGCATTTTAAGTTATCACACGAAGTGAATTTTTTTTTATATAGAGTGAAAAAATGGCCAGACTGAGAGTCGAACACAGTTATAAGAAAACAATTCGTATGATATCTTTACCAATCAGTGTGAATTACTTAAAATTGATAAAGCGCATTGTTTAATGATTCATAAAAAATAGTTATGAAAAATAATTGTAGAAGAATGTGTTTATGATTACTTTACACATTTATTTATCATATGTACTGTACAAAAATTACATTCATATGAATTTTGTGTTAAATAAGCTCTTGAATTAAAAAATAACTTCACGGGAAAAAAAAAAAAAAAAAAAAAAAAAAAAAAAAAAAAAAAAAAAAAAAACTGGTTGGGAAGTTTAAAGGATTGTATCCATTTTTTTTTTTTTTTTTTTTTTTTTTTTTTATAGAGTTCCATTACTTGCGATATAGTCTGTTGAGCTGTCTATTTTTTCAGACAAGATGCTTTTACTATTAAGGCTGTACTTTGAAATGAAAATTGCTCACTTTCATTCTAAAGTGATAAAATGTGATTATTAATAAAAAAACAGGAGATTCAATAATGAGCAGGAGATAAGAAGATTAGATAGAACTTGAAATAAACTTCTTCCTTCTTCAGGATGTCTAGCAATTTCCTTATAAAACCATTAAAGATGAAAAATGCAGCGTGACTATAAAAAAAGATGCCGAAACTGAAAGTAGTTCAATGATACGTCTATATGGACCTTGGTCATTTGAATGAAATGTGTTCAACGGTTGTTTGCTGTAGTTCAATAGTTAAAGACCAACAATTTAAATTGAAAGTATTGTATTCAACTTCCAACCTGAAAATTTTTTCACTCGGTAAAATTCAGTTCGTATGACATCTTTATCAGTATCAGTATAATTGAGTTTAAAATAACAAAATTTTAAGTTAATTGGTTTGGGGCTGTTATGGGCTTTTTTTTTTCATATGACGGATAAATGGTTAACAAACCACTAGAAATATGCTTGAAGACATTTTAAATAGACACCTCTTGATCACTATGCAAGAATTCTAACCACATGACAAGCAGAAGGGTCTTTAGCATTTTAAATTAGTTTTTCGCTCAATGAAGAAAAGTTTTAAGAAGCACTATATTCAAGTTCAAGAGAAAAAAAGGATTGTGCGTTAGCGGGGTAGGGGGCGATTTTGAAACTGTTGTCTCACTTTTTTTGTGGCAGTAAACCTGACACCACTAATCGAAATCCTGTGTCCCAATAGCCCACCATAAAAACAGCGTAAATAACAAAATTAGTTTCTTCTAAATTATAATAAGATGTGGAATGAACGAGATAACAAACCGTATGATTTAATTGTGTTTATTTAATAAGATTAAACCTACTAAGACGGAATCTGTAGTCAACAGAGAAGGTTTTCCGTCATGTCAGCTGTAATTTTATAGCATACTTCCTATAGGAACTATGAAATTTTTACTTAAAGGTATGAATAATGGGATGAAAGGTATGCATATGGGAAGGCGGGTTTTATATTAATAAAATTTGCTGGTTTTTTTTCTATGGCCCGTTTTTGTTGTCTTCCTGTCTAGCTTTTTTTTTTTTTTTTTTTTTTTTTTTTGGACAGTGAACCTGATATCGAGATTTGCACAGCCTAGGCTTGACCTGGAGTGCGTATCCCACCCGGAATCGGTGGATTAAAGGCAATTTTTTAACGGCCCGAATAGATGAAAGGAATAATTGTAACGGGATGAACGGATAAAAAATTCGTTCCGATATAACATTTTAAAAGGATCAAATTCCAATAAAATGTGAACAGTTTTCAATGGACCTGACTGAGGAGAGGATAAGTATAATTATGTTGCACAAGACGATTCTAGATTGACAACATCAGTACAGAAATATAACATGTTCATCGTAGAGACAAGAATTGACAATTGCAGCATGTCTGAACCAAGGCTTATTTATTCCAGCAGACTTGGTCCGTGACAAGGTTCAGGCTTACGTTTTCTTTCCACTTTCTGGACATATACGAAGAGCCGGTAATGATACTATTCAACATTCAAAGATAATAGCTTGCGAATATAAAGTAATTTAAAACATATAGTAATCTATAATCTTAAATTTGTCCATACATATGTATGCAGTATTCTGTAAAAATATTTTAATTGTTTGAAAAAAACCTTAATTTTTTTTAAATTTCGGTCTGATTTCGTTGATATTGTCTCAAATCGGACCCGAGACCTGTTTTCTCTAATTTTAGCATTTACCAGGACGTAAACCGCGAAAATACAAACTGGTCAAGCCAAGATAACTTTCGTTCGAGCCGGGCCGATTCCGGGCCTTAAAATTCCGGTTTGTGCGGACCTTTAATCTTGACAACACTAGTCGAAATCCAGATATTGGTCCCGCTAGCCCACCCGTAAAAATTGCGTATGTAACAAAAGCAGTTTCTGCTAAGTTATAATAATAAGTGGAATGAACGAGATAATAAAGGGGATAATATTATTGTCTTTATTTAATAAGATAAAATCTACCGTGATGGAATATGAAGAAACCAGAGAAGGTTTTCTGTCCTGTATTTTTATATCCCGCTTACTTTGGGACAGCGGACCGGACAATACTCGTCGAAATTCAGAGATTAGTCCCGCTAACACACTGTAAAAGAATGTGGAAATAACAAAAGCAATTTCTTCAAAGCTATAATCAGATGTCGAATGAACGAGATAATAAACTCTTCTTAGCATTTTGTCATTATGAATTCTTATGATTGTGCCAGAAGAAAAACAATCATGTCAATAAATTCAACTTTGGTAATTCCTGAAAAGTATTTTATAAATTCAAACAATATTCCTAATAGCTTTTGCTGAAGTGTTATTTTTGACGAGCAGATTTTTATGAACGAAATATTAATCCTCAGAACTGGTCTTCTGTGAAGCTTTCAGTGAGCTTCAGAAGTGAAAGCAAAGAAAAACACTAAAAAAGCAAACGTTTTTTTCACGCCTTCTTAAGCAACCACAGGGCATCACTAATTAGATTCTTTTTCTCCAAATAATTTCAACTTCCCATTGAAATGTTTTACTACTATTTGCTAATTCTTTCTTTGATAAATTCCACATATTTTTTTCAGAAACTGGATAGTGATTTATTCCCGATGAATATTTTAAACTAACATTTAAGTACTACTGTTTTCAGAAACAGTTTTTTTTTTCGTGTGAAATGAAATTCAATGCAGCTTAATGGTAATAAAAACATATTTGAAAATTTTGAAGCGATAAAAAGTTTCAATTCCTTGTTTTAAACAAATTACGATTTTACTGCCAAAAATTTAGCAGCACATTGTGCTTCAATTTATATATTTGTGTAGAAATATTAGATTAACGATTTTTTAGAAATCTTATATAGAAATACAAAAATTAAACTACCTTTTACATAATATAATGACATTGTGTGCAATACAACAAACGAAAAATAAATTAAAAATCATTATGCATTTCTCCATCAATAAACATTCTATGGTTGGATATTTCCAATTTTCATAGCATCTAATAGAATAAAGAACACCATATTTTAATTCATTGTATGTGTACGTTGAGAAAAGAAGTTGCTTGAACGTTAAAAAATGAAAAATCTGGTGTCATACATTGACCGTTGTTACATTTATACTATATTTATAAATTACTTCTTTAAATGTAGTATGGATCAGTAAATATTAGTGGAATTATAAATAAATAACGATTTCATTGAAAATCATTTTCGTTTAAATGCATGTTTCGAATTACATGACATTTTTGTTACAATTTAAATGGATAATACAAATTAACAATTTAAACTAATTTAAACTAAATTAGCGGTTTATGTGTTAAGGGTGATAGTTCTGAAATCATAAATCACCAAGGTCTTTTAAGAGGAAACATGGAGTATTACATACAAATTACATGTGCAGTAAATGATTATAAAAATGGGCAACATTTTGTTTTAAAGAAATTTAAAATAATAATTATTCTTCTCTTTCTAAATTTATCTCAACGTCTTAATCTAAAAATACCCATATACTCATGAGAGATAATACAGGAAATTGCACCAATGTTTGTATGCAAAACAGAAGATGTAAAAGAGGATAACAGTAATTTTGACCACAAATGCCGTCATTTACTGATCAATGTTTCCTGTTTTTCACATGTGTCACACTGTCGATAACTTAGAATCGTTCAATGATCAAGGTCATGATTTGTATCAGATTTCGTTTAATTGTATTTATTTTTTACTATAATGTAACTTTAAATATTCAAAATTTTTTATTGAGCTGTTATATAGTTTTTTTAGGTGAAGAGATGCAAAAACATAAACTAGCGAGCTTTCGCACATATAAGTTATCACATGCAAATTTGATAATTTTATGAAGGAATAACGCTTTCTCAATTTGCAGATGGTTATGTTCTTTTGGCAGATAAGAAGCAGAGTCTACAAAATCTAATAAATTATATTTAAAAAAGAAACAAGATAGAAAAATCATGCGTTAAGCATAGATTATGAAAAATTTTATAACACATTTAGAATACTGTAACAAAACATATCTGTTTAATAAGGTGCACAAAATATGATATTTAAATAAACAATTTGATAAACGCACAACTCATTTGAAAACGCAATTTCAGTAATTGCATTTATAATCCGAAAAGTATTATAATTCTTTTGGGAAGCCCTGTATATGATCTATATGTTTATGGATACATTACGTAATATAGTAAAATTTACTTTAGTTAGGAAAGGTATAATAATTAAAATGCCATTTCAGAAATTTTAGTCAAAAAAACATAAATGAATTCTTGTGTGCAGCATTGTTTATGATCTGTTATTTTTATACACATAAAGTAATGAATAAAAAATAGTTACTTTTAAAAACGCATACCACAGTTCAAATTTTACTTCCAGAAATTACCATTTATAGACAGCACTGTAATGAAATTCTTTTATTGTCCCTGCAAATAATCGATAAGTATTATGCATTCCATATTCTACATAAGCATCTTGAAATACTTATAAACTTCATAGAAATTTCAATATTTTTTAAATAGTTTAACATTATTAAAATGCTTTGTAAGCGATTTTACCCTAGGCATGACGAAGCAGAATTCTTTTGAATGTCCTTTTAACGATCTTTATAGGTTACACGCTTCATTTTCAATACCGAACATGTCATGGTCATACCGAACATGCCACGTGGCCTCAGTAACCTAGCATGGAAAACGATAGTATTGCTGTGAGGCAGCTTTAAAGGTGTATTCGAAAAAACGCTTTTCCATCTTCAACAGCTCAAAATATTCTGATGCAATTTCAAACGCATTTTTAAAAGTAGAAACATGAAACTTGTTGAGGGGATTTTTGAAGAGACATATAAGGTGCCTTGTGATGTCATTTTACGCTGAATACATTAGAATTTGATTTATAAACAATTATCTTCTCAGTATGACACTTTTTTTCGTTCCCAGATCTCCCGCTTTGGAAAAATCGGTTCAAAATGCTGTGTTTGATTGCTTTTCTTGCAATATTTTCTGCATTTATCAAAGAATCGACAATCACGGCACCGTGTGTACTTTCTAAATAAGAGAATCTGCGAATTTGATGCTTTTGAGATTAAGAGTGAATTCAAAAATAAATTGGAAAATAAGCAGTTTGAATCGAAATACACCCTTAAGGCTAAAATCGTATCATAGAATGATCGATATCAATTACACGCCCATCTGAGCATACTTACTTGAGTTAGAGCATGGTCAAGTGGCCGAAGAAACATCAAATTTATAAACACTTTTCAACTATGTTGGAAAATCCACATACATGTTTAATTACATATTTGCATTATTCGCCTCCTTGCGTTTTAATCTTATTGTAAATGTATGAAAATAGGGAGAATAGTTTTTATGTAGTTTTTATTGTGTTTAAGCCCTCAACATTTTGGCAAAATAAAGAGCTAGAAGTTTTGGAAAATTAATTTTAAATTCAAGCACATGAAGACTCAAGATTTTTTTCCCAGTTTGCCCCTATAATTTTAAAGACATGAATTTGGGATGCATCCGTTTTTCAAATTTCATCTCGGAAATTACATTTCTTACTTTTTTTTTCTGCAAGTTCTTGTTGAAGGAATTTCTTTCTTTTTTATTTCGCAAAATTTTTCTGAAATATATACTCTGTTTTATTCTTTAAATGTTGTAATTTAAGTGAAGTAGATGAATTATAAATGAGATTAAACACTAGAAATAAAAAACATAGAAAATAAGAATATATGTATTTTAGAAATAGTTTGCCTAATTAATAAAAAAAAAAGCTACATTCTTCAAGAGGTGTTTACAGAAGACAAAAAAGGGAAAAAAAGATTTTTCTGAGAAGAAATTGATAAATATAGATGCATTCCATATATTGCACTTAAGTATCTAACTTATGTATATATAATAAATATAAATATGAACATACTTATATATTTAAGGTATGGTGGTTGATAACTCTTATTCTTATTATTCTTATTTCATACACTGTAAAAAAAAATTCTGTAAAGGTACTAAACATTTTCTAGGAAACTGGGATTCCAAGAACTTTTCATGTAACGATAACAGAAAAAATTCATGTAATCGATTCTGAAACTTGAAATTTTGCTGTTACCGTTACAAGAAAAGTTCTTGGAATCCCAGTTTCCTAGAAAAAGTTTAGTATCTTTACAATTTTTTTTTTTTTTTTTTTTTTTTTTTTTTTTTTTTTTACGGTGTAAAAAAGGGCGCTTATAATTTAGGCGAAAGCTAACAAATAGTTTATTGAAAGTACGTACCATCTCTGGCTACACATTTTTCAATTTGCCTGGCTAGTTTTGAATGCCATCCCAGGAAAACTGCTTATTCTTTTTCGTGGTGATCCAGTCATCAAGCTGTTTTTCGACATCACCTTAATGGTCAAAGTGTTTCAGAGATCGATTAGAGAGAGTGCGTGACAAACAAGTCGATTAACCCTTTAACTGGTGAATTTTTTTTATCAGAAAAGTTCCCAAAAAGTCATATTTTTTTGGTGCATATAGTCAAACATTTGATAGAATACGAAAGTGCTAGATTTATTTTTATTATTACCATAATTAATGATATAATTTTTTTTTTTTTTCAGAATTTAGAAAAATAAATATCCTAAATGTTTGCTTTTTGCAACCACCTCTGCGTGCAATGGAGACTGTTTTACAGATTTTAAAAAATTTAATTCAAACAATTAATTACTTACCACAAATTAAAAGTTCTCAGTTTCGAACGATGTTTTTTATTCAGAAATCTTTTTTTGTGTGGTACAATTTGAAGCAAAATGTTAAAATTTGGCAAGATATTTGAAAAGAATGTCCCCATAGACTTTACATTTTCATTCAGATGTTTTGCAATCAGTAGTGTGGGTTCTTAACAAAGAAAAAAACCCGGATGGAAAATTTCATTCACACTGACAAGCTGCGTCATATATTGAAAAATAATGATAATACAGTCTTTTAAAAATAATGAAAAATATCACGGAGGAAAAAGAGAAAATATCGATTCCCGAATGCCGTACGGGCAAACCAGTTTGGGCCAACTTCTAGTTGCCCGAACAACGTTTGAAGAAATCAGTTAAGGGGTAAGAAGTGGCAGTCAGAAGGAACAAAGATTGGTAAGTACTATCGGAGAACGAAATATCTTTAGCTAAATATAAAAATGATTTTTCATTGAATCATTGATTTCATTTTGAATAGCATTTTTCATTTTCTTTCTTTCTAACCAATGACCAGGCCCCTACCTTTCGAGTTATCTCAGCTTAACGGGTTAGATACCTGGTATCGGGGCGGACGACCGCCTAATTGCCGCGTAGCGCCAATAAACCTGTTTTCTTTGCTTCGCATGCCATCATTTCTGCAGCACTTGCTTGTTGAGCATACTTTGTTTCGCCTGTTATTTAATGGTACATCCTGTTTTTGAACTGCAAATGGCTACGCATGATGGTCTCGTAATTTAGAACCTTGATCAGATGACGAGACTTTCACCTGGCAAGGCACCTCCAGAGGTATAATTCACAGGTAACTTGGAGGACTTTGCACCCACGGCGCGGCGGAGCACACAAAAATGTATAACGCTAACTCGAGAACACCTTAACATCAATGTTGTTTTGAAAAGTATTGTCATAGCTACGAAGTGATATAAAAAGTTGGATTGTGAATCAATTCTTTTTCCAGGATCATTTATTCGAAAAGTTAAGAATTATTAACCTCCACATCTAATATGATGATTACGGTATCTAAATCGGGTTTACCGAATTGCAGAACATAAGTGCAAAATATATTTTTTTAAAAACTGAAAACATTATAATACACTGTTTTACAATTAATATACTTTTTGAGATTTCCCCCTTGCAACATCAAATAAATAAGTCGGAAACTGCACATCAAGCGAAGTTTGAAAAATATTCAGATCTTGGTGTAATAGTATACAACGTTTTGGAAACAGTATAGTAGCCGAAATCTTATGTGTGTCCCTGTAAATACTATCTGTGTTTTATTACACAGGAAGTAACTTGTAGTAAACCTCAACAACGTATATCAATTTCATAAAATGTGAAATAGTTTAGTATATTAAAACGCGGCCTAAACAATGTTTTGCCTTATCATATAGCACGATAGTGCTCTATAGTACACTGTAAAAAAAAATCTGTAAAGGTACTAAACTTTTTCTAGGAAACTGGGATTCCTAGAACTTTTCATGTAACGACAACAGGAAAAATCCATGTAACCGATTCTAAAACTTGAGTTTTTGTTGTTACCGTTACAGGAAAAGTTCTTGGAATCCCAGTTTCCTAGATAAAGTGTACTACCTATACAGATTTTTTTTTACAGTGTAGAGCTCAGATGCATCTCTAATGTTAAAGTCCAAAGTTTGCCTCTCAATAACTTTGGAACTAATCATCGAATCGCGACGAAATTGAAAAGAAGAAATGTCCTACTCCAGATTTCAAAGCTTACAAAAATTCATCCTGATCCTTCGATTAGTTTCGAAGATCCAGAACCCCTGTTTTCGCACTTTTTGCTCGTGAAACAAGAAAAAAGACAAACAACTCAATTATAACTCGAACCAGGAAACATTCAGCGACGTATAATAGCTTGTTTGAAAGCTTTTAATTTAGGGATTTGCCTTTCGAAGGTCCGGTGAAAAAATATCAAAAATTAAAGAAATGACACTCATTTAAAATTTACATAACGCTATACCTTCCATAATTTAACATTATAGAAATCTCTCCCTTTTAATTGCTAATTCAATCATTTTCTTCGAGTTGCCACCAACTAAAAAACTTAAAAAATTCAAAAATTTAAAAAAAAATAAATGATAACACGTGTTCTTTTTTTTATAGATCAATAAAAATTCTGATTCTGTTGACAGATTTTTGAATTTTTGAAACTGACGTCATTCGAAACAGAAAATAAATATTTTACATAAACATATATATAAACTGTAACTAAATGTGTGTTAAAACAACATCGCACTTTTATTTGAGTGTTTTCGACGTTAAAACAGTTACTACAATACATATATTCTAATTATAAAGGGATAATTTAGAAAAAAAAATTCTTCTGTATTTAAAAAAAGAACGATTTGAAAATGAAGCTATAAAAATGTGTGACGATACCAACCAATGTTCATAAGAATATTTGCGTAGATACCGAGAAACTGCAGTGGGACTACCATCTGGAAAATCGGCTGTTCTGTCGCCAAGTTTTTCGCCAAATTCGAAGCCAACTTGGTGTTATTTCCGATATTTCGCCAAACTAATATTAAACGGTACTACTGTGTTATCCCGTCGACTGATTTCGCCAAATCATACAAATCGCTAAACTAATAGCCAAATTATACATATTGACGTGATTTTTATTTCAAATAAAAAAACAAACAAACAATTAGTAGAATATTAATAAAAAACAAATAATTAGTAGAATATTAATAAAAAAACAAATAATTAGTAGAATATTAATAAAAATACAAATAAAAAATCGAAATAAAAATCACTTAATGAAGTTTTAAACACGTGTATAATATTTAATTTCATTGAATTGACATTCACGATCACCCATTATTGGCATTTAATCTTATAATTTGGCGATAGTATTTTAGTCGACGGGATAACAGAGTAGTACTCTTTAAACTAATGCTAATAATAGTTTAGATTTATTGTTGAAGGTGATTGATAAAGTTCCTGAAAGGATCTGAAAAAGCTATGAAATCATATAAAAAACTGGTGGAACCAGAGAGAAAAGTAGAGCTCGATCTAAAAAAATGTTACAGTAAAAATTGGAAAATATTTTCAATCTAAAAATAGCGTAGAAAAGAAATGGAATCAGATGATCTCTAAAACTCATAAAATAATCCACATTTTTGCTAGTTAAAAATGTGGACTGAGCTTTACTGGTGCCTTATATTCAGAATTATACTATTAACCACTCAAAATGATTGCTGAGAAAAGTAGTCAATATAATATATTGTTATGTTGTCTCAAATCTGTTAAGCTCCACAACACTAAATGAATATAAACCATGAAGTAATAATTAAAGTATAACATTAATATAATCAGGTTGTTGAGGAATTGATGTAGATAAATATGTCTGAACACAAATATTTAGTATATGGTTGAATCGTATCTGTTTAAGGTTTTGAGTTACTGGGAGCTTTGATCTTTCACTTATCAAAACTGCTGGAATGGAATTGTGTCCACACTTTGTACTGAACAAACTGTTCTCATACTTCATTACATCAGCCTGTAACATACAGGGTGAGTCATAAATATCGAAACAATAGGCTATCTCCTTAAATATTGCCCCTAGACCCATACTTCCAATTGCAAAGTTTCATCAAAACAGGTAAATTTTTTGATAAGATAAGTTGCAACTCCATGGGGGGTCTATTTTAAAAAATACGAAAATTAAATTTTTATACGACCCCCAGAGAATAAAACTTCCAATTAGAAAAATTTTCCTTATCCTCTTCTGAATCGAACAAAAAAAAAAAATTCATCTCGATATCTGCAAATCCCTGGATGATATTAAAATCCAAAATTTTTCAAAATTCGTGACTTACACCACTTTAGCATACATCTGAGTGCAGCGATATCAGTTCATTTGAAATACAATTTAGGGATTGACCATTAATTTACGCATTGTTAAATGTAGACCCAAGACAATACTTTAACTTTTAAATATAAAATAAATGCGTATAGCTTTTTGCTTTAAACTTCCTTGACATATGCTAGATGTCTGCAATATCTCGAGCTTGGCGCCAGGATCGTAATTGGCACGACCCATTGGCCGGACCGTCTTATTAAACACTTATTAAAAGTGTTATTAAATTAAGTGATATTAATTAAACTCTCATAAACCGTGTCTTTAAAACTTATTGCCGCAGACAATAAGTTTAGTAAAAATAGTAATAGCGATAATGACCCTTCTATTAACTGGATCATATGGAATATATTTTAATGTTATTGTACATTTTAACGTTAATGGCAATATATTTTAATAAATTACTTAAAATTTTTTTCAAAAATCTAGTTTGTACTATTCAGCTTCAAAATTTACGTGGTTTTAAACATATTTTTACTTTTTTCTATCTTTACAAGAGAAAAGTATTGGATTCATGAAAATTTTGAATTCCGGTTTTCGACGGATTCACACGTTTTAGGGCTCAGAGATACCGAAAAACATGTTTTTACAAAATGTCTGTCTGTGAGTCACTGCTTCTGTATCTCTGTATATGATATACATTTTGTGAGCGCGCTATTTCAAGAACTAATACAAAAAATTTAATAAAAAATTATATTTACTTAGTTCTTGATATACATTGATGCTGATTAGTTTTTGGTGTGAATCGCTTAACAGGTGACCCTACTGTAAAGGCCTTTGTGCGATTTCCGCGATCGCTGTATCTCCAGAATGCAAGGAATATCATCAATCTTCAGATTCAGTTATTCCTTGACATGAATTGATGTTATTTATATTTTGTTGTATATGGCTCCACGAGAGGCGCTGCAACACTGAATTTGTTACGATTTCTGCAATAGCTCTACTTTAAGAACTAATGCAGGAATTTCCATAAAAAGTCAGATGCAGTTACTTCTTGACATGAATTGGTTTTGTTTACGTTTTTGTATCAATCATCTTTCGGTTGGCGTTTTCATAATGAATTTTGTATAGTTTACACGATTTCAGTGATATCTTGTACTAATCCACGGAATTTCGTATCTTTAGAGTCTTCCGATTCCTACATCCGAGCAGTTTATTTATTCCAAACGGCATTAAAAAAATATTTATTCGAATGTTAAAGTCGAAGAGTATAACGTTTCTGTTGCGTATTTTTTTATGCTAAGTACCCACTAATATTTCATTCTAAGTGTATTTTATTGATCAAGGTTTAATGCGTTCGAACCAAACATCAGTTAAGAAATTCAATTGAATAATTTCAACTTAAAACGCTTAAATGAAATATGCCGAAGATTCATTAAACAGCTGTTCTTGTTTTAAAAAGATAACTGATACGCAAGTTAATCATAATTTAAAATGTATTTGTATTTGAACTGAAAACTGTATGTTAAACTTTAAAAAATGAAAAAAAAAAAAAAAAAAAAAAAAAAAAAAAGCGCAGCGGCCTTTGAGTCTGCTTACAGCGGTTAACACGTTGGGATTGTTTTTTTTTTCGGCCAATTATCTGCAATAGGAAATCCAGGATCCGAAAAAAACCACGGAAAACTTCGAACGGTTAGGCCAATGGTTGCGATTGGGTTCGAACCCAGTACCTACCGTCTACCAGTTCGGAGGCCCGTAATTAGAGGCATCTTTTACGCATCGTGTAGTGGCAATTTTAACAAGAAAAATATGAAGTTGACAGGGATAAAACAATGAAAAAAATTGAAGTCGGCGTGATAAAAAAATTAAGTTTAAATAAGCTGACTCATTTAAATAGTAATTAAAGAAGGCGAAAATGGCAAAACTTAAACAAAATCTGAAATCGAAACTACACAAGAAAGAGTTAATCACCTAGACACTTTTAAAAAAGCATTTAAACGTTAGAAGCCAATCTTTGTTTAAAACTAAATGCACTTTTCTTCATCAGATGTTTTTATTTCAGTATTTCTCATTTTTAAACTTACATCATAAGTCAGTAATCGTTGGTTACTGTAACAATTCAATAGTTTTTTAACACCTCAATTAAAAAAAATAATAATAATAAATAAATAAAAAATGCCGAAAGATGTTTTACCTCAGAAAACTTACTTTTAAAAATATGATTTGTTCACAAAATATTGCATCTCTTTTTAAATTGCTATTTCAAATACTTTTATTATTTTTTAAATATTATTTAAAATGCTGAATCAAATTGAAAATTAAACATTTTCATTTAATTAAAAGAAAAAAATTCAACACGACAAATAATATTTTGAGTTATGACAATTTTAATTTACTCTCAATTTTTTGAAAAAAAAAAAATATTAAGAAAGCTTATGATGTGATAATGCTTACAAATTATGTGGTTAACCATCACAAAACATTCAAAATTCAAACTCTATAAATAGATAAATAAAATAAATGTTCCCTGGACAACATACAGCAACATTGTTTCTTCAATTACACGCATTTCAATTTGTGTCTGATCCCTTGAAACCTCACGATTTATTAAAATTGTCATAACTCTCTGAGTTTTGGAGATATCAAGATGCAATTTTTTTTGTTCAATTCAGGAATGGATAAGGAAAATTTTTCTAATTGGAAGTTTTATCCTCTGGGGGCCGTATAAAAATTTAATTTTTGTATTTTTTAAAATAGACCCCCCATGGAGTTGCAACTTATCGTATCAAAAAATTTACCTTTTTTGGTGAAACTTTGCAATTGGAAGTATGGGTCTAGGGGCAATATTTAAGGAGATAGCCTATTGTTTCGATATTTATGACTCACCCTGTATAGTTATGAACCCAAATATTTAAACTGATTATGGCCTCTTTCTCCCTGACTGATTTTAAGGCACCAGTAAAGCTCAGTCCACATTTTCAGCTAACCAAATTTTGGATTATTTTATGAGTTTTACAGATCATCTGATTCCATTTCTTTTCTACGCTATTTTAGATTGAAAATATTTTCCAATTTTTACTGTAACATTTTTTTAGAACGAGCTCTACTTTTCCCTCTAGTTCCACCAGTTTTTTATATGTACCATTATGCAATGGAATGCTTTTGTGTAGTCTTGTAAATTAATGAGAGATATTCTTTGCACTACACATTGTACAGAATGCATATTTAGTATATACTTCATACGCATATGTCAATTTTATTATATTCGAAAAAGTGTAACATCATTAAAATGCACTTTAAACTTTTTCCCCCATTGGCCGGAATACTTCTAACGGAATACTTATGATTGTCTCTGTAATTAAACGATGCATCCAATATTCATAAAATTTGAAATGGTTCGACAAAATCATACAGCAATTATATATTTTAAATTTCAAATGATTTGGCTGGATAATTTTCTCTTTCTTATATGCTGTCAAACAGAGAGACGGACTGACTGAACGACGACTAAAGGTGCAACATATTTACATTAATCTCTAGTAATCGGACTGCACGCGGCAGAAATAGATTTAAAAAATTGTAAATTATTTTGAAAGTCGTTGAAAATAAATAAATTGGAATACAATTTTAAGAGAAATTAAATTTGAAAGTATTTGCCTATTTGACAGTGTAAAAATTTAAATTGTGTGATGTTTAGAAATTAATAAATTTACCAATATATGTATATATATATATATATTGGCTGTTGCTCTATAAGAAATATTTTCATCCAATTTTAGATTAAGGTGGTGTGGGGTAATAACGCCAGGCGCGGTAATAACGCCAAGTGCTAATATTTTGCATAATTATGAAATAATCCGGTAAATGACACCCATGTGCTCTGCGCAGAAGGGTTTTGAGTCATACAAATCCCAAAAAACAGCTTCAAGTTATTTTGTTTCATTTTTAGGTCTGATTGTTTTTACAAGCAACTAAAATTAACGCTTGATCTAAAATTTGCGAGATACGTTTTGTGATGTGAAGTCTATTTTTTTTATCCGGAAATACTTTGTTAATTACATAAAATTGTAGTACATTTCATGGACTTTCAAAATATTGTTGGAGATTTTGGATATCTTCTCGAGATAATCTATATATTAAAACGAAAGGCAGAAAAAGTAATCGTGGTTTAATTGCTTCTCTACGCATCGATACTTGCGCCGGTCTCTGAGAGTCTCCTCCTATTGGTTAATCGGAGGATAGTAGTTACTGTCTGTAAGAGCATTTGCAAAGCGCGTTTGTAAATATGGGATAAGAACGCTGGCACTGTTTTATGCAATGCTATAATAATTAATTTTTTAACTTTACTAATCTTATAATGATTGGAATACATTGTTTTTTTCACTTTACGTAAGTTAATTAATTTATTTCCATCTGTATTCTTTTTTTGCAATGTTATTGCCGGCAATCTTAGGCTTAATTGTAGAGATGTTTCATATGAAATTGAAACATTCAATAAGTTAATGATTAAAGTGTTTATTTACGTTCTTGGCCGATAAATCATTTTCTATATTGTAATTTTCAAATTTATTTATTAGTATGTGTAAAAAAAAAAGGCTGGAAATCACATTGTTTTTTGTTTCGTGTTTTGATGGTGCGATTTTCGACGGATAGTTTGACTTCATGGATGTAAACAGATTCGCAAATCACTATTTATTTTTTGCTTCAGTTTCTTATTATACTCATGTCAAAAAACGGTGATTTTTTTCCCACTTATAATTTCATTTTTGAGCAAATTCATAACGTTTAGGAAGTATTTACATTACATCTCATAGTCTCGCCGAATAATAGAAAATTGCATATGAAATGAAAATAATCCCAGTTATAAACAGCTTTGTAAATCATTAATATTTCTTTAATGTTTCACTTTTTTTTGAGTACACTTTTTTTAAAAAGTGTTCCCGTGACAAAATTTGCTGAGTTTTTTTGGGGAGAAGGAAAAGGGAATATTTTGATGAAATTTGCTATTTTTTTTTTTTTTTTTTTTTAATTGCTTGATTTTGATCTCTCAACAATGTTTTTTCAGAAATATGAAGATCATTATAATCAACAAAGAAAAATAAAATTATCAGAAGAGATCCCTCTTTTTGCATAACTTTCAATCATGATTCATGATAAAGCAGTCCTTATATACCATATTCATTGCTTGCTGGGTTTTTTTTATGATTATTTGGCAAAATTTGCATTTTTTGTGGTACCTAGATGATTTGAAAATTACAATATAGAAAATGCTTTATCGGCCAAGAACGTAAATAAACACTAGGAAATAAAATAACTTATGTAAAGTGAAAAAACCAATGTATTTCAATCATTATAAGATAAGTAAAGAAAAAAAATATAATTATCATAGCATTGCATTAAACAGTGATAGCAAAAATGCAGTCTCTCTGTGTTGTTTTCTCACAATCTGTTTACCAATATTTGCGTTTTTTGAAGTACCTAGACAAATTTAAAGTATTTTTTCAAGATCTTTTGACGAAATTCACATCTTTTCTGGTACCACGAAAAAATTATTTGTTTTCTTAGGGATTTTCGGTGAAATTTGTCATTTTTTTCTCGCTTTTCGATGTAATTTGCCGTTTTATCAAATTTATGCTTTTTTCATGATTTTTTTTTAAATTTGTCGTTTTTTTCGTTATTTTCAGAAATTTGTCATATTTTCGCTTTTTTTTCTTTGCAAAAATTACCTGTTTTGCGATCTTTTGATGAAATGTGCCTCTTTTTTTCATCTTTTGACAAAATGTGTTGTTTTCTCACAATCTGTTTACCAATATTTGCGTTTTCTGAAGTACCTATACAAATTTCAAGTATTTTTTCAAGATCTTTTGACGAAATTCACATCTTTTCTGGTACCACGAAAAAATTATTTGTTTTCTTAGGGATTTTCGGTGAAATTTGTCATTTTTTTCTCGCTTTTCGATGTAATTTGCCGTTTTATCAAATTTATGCTTTTTTCATGATTTTTTTTTAAATTTGTCGTTTTTTTCGTTATTTTCAGAAATTTGTCATATTTTCGCTTTTTTTTCTTTGCAAAAATTACCTGTTTTGTGATCTTTTGATGAAATGTGCCTCTTTTTTTCATGTTTTGACAAAATGTGTTGTTTTCTCACAATCTGTTTACCAATATTTGCGTTTTTTGAAGTACCTAGACAAATTTCAAGTATTTTTTCAAGATCTTTTGACGAAATTCACATCTTTTCTGGTACCACGAAAAAATTATTTGTTTTCTTAGGGATTTTCGGTGAAATTTGTCATTTTTTTCTCGCTTTTCGATGTGATTTGCCGTTTTATCAAATTTATGCTTTTTTCATGATTTTTTTTTAAATTTGTCGTTTTTTTCGTTATTTTCAGAAATTTGTCATATTTTCGCTTTTTTTCTTTGCAAAAATTACCTGTTTTGCGATCTTTTGATGAAATGTGCCTCTTTTTTTCATCTTTTGACAAAATGTGTTGTTTTCTCACAATCTGTTTACCAATATTTGCGTTTTTTGAAGTACCTAGACAAATTTCAAGTATTTTTTCAAGATCTTTTGACGAAATTCACATCTTTTCTGGTACCACGAAAAAATTATTTGTTTTCTTAGGGATTTTCGGTGAAATTTGTCATTTTTTTTCTCGCTTTTCGATGTAATTTGCCGTTTTATCAAATTTATGCTTTTTTCATGATTTTTTTTTTAATTTGTCGTTTTTTTCGTTATTTTCAGAAATTTGTCATATTTTCGCGTTTTTTTTCTTTGCAAAAATTACCTGTTTTGCGATCTTTTGATGAAATGTGCCTCTTTTTTTCATCTTTTGACAAAATGTGTTGTTTTCTCACAATCTGTTTACCAATATTTGCGTTTTTTGAAGTACCTAGACAAATTTAAAGTATTTTTTCAAGATCTTTTGACGAAATTCACATCTTTTCTGGTACCACGAAAAAATTATTTGTTTTCTTAGGGATTTTCGGTGAAATTTGTCATTTTTTTCTCGCTTTTCGATGTAATTTGCCGTTTTATCAAATTTATGCTTTTTTCATGATTTTTTTTTAAATTTGTCGTTTTTTTCGTTATTTTCAGAAATTTATCATATTTTCGCTTTTTCGTGATTTTTGTTTGTGAAATTGTTCTTTGTTATTTTTTTTTAGAAATTTGTCGTTTTTTTCCACTATTTTTAGCTAAATTTACCATTTTTTGCGATTACCTGTATAAATTTTATGTGTTTTTGAGATCTTTGGGCGAAATTCACATCTTTTATGATAACTGGATGAAATTCGTCATCTTGAGGTCTTTCGGCAAAGTTTATCGTTTTTCTCGATTTCTTTCGATGACAGTTGTCGTGTTGTCATGATTTTTCGATGTAATTTGCCGTTTATTGAAGATCTTTTTGCAAAGTTTATCTTTTTTGTGATTATTTGATAAAATTTGCTTTTTTTTTCAATCCTTTGACGAAAATTGTTGTTTACTCACAATCATTTGTCGAAATTTGTTGTTTTCTCACAATATTTTGAATTTTTTTTCATAATATGTTTATAAATTTGCCATTTTTTAGGGTTTTTTTTTTGTCAAAATTTGCCTTTTTTTAAAAAAATTTTCATGAAAATTGCCATTTTTTTAGACGTTTTGGCAAAATTTTTATTTTTGTGCAATACTTTTGCGAAATTTGTTTTATTTGGGATATCTAGACAATTTTTTTTTTTTTGCAGTTTTTTGACAAATTTTTTAGAGATCTTTTGAAGAAATTTGTTGTTTTTTGCAATCTGTTGACAAAATTTGCTGTTTTATTTTCCCACATCTATTTATAAAATTTCCGGGCAATGTTTTTTTTTTTTTTGGGGGGGGGGGGAGTATTTTGATGAAATTTTCTAATTTTTGTGATTATTTGCCAGAATTTGTGTTTTTTATGGTACCTAGACAAACTTTGGTACATAGCAAATGATTTCTAGCATTTTTTTAAAAAAACTTAAGCAGTTGAAAAATAATCTGCAAACATTTTCAAGTCTGTGACGTGTGACGCAGCGTTGCACCAATTCTGCGCCCGGGATCATGTCATGTTGGTGTTACGTTGGTAAATGGAAAAGCATATTGAAATTTTTAATAAATATTAATCTTTAAAAAAAATTTTTCTTTGAAAATTTTTTTATAGTGGCAAAATACTTTTTTTTCTTTGATTCTTTCATATTGTTGCTGTCAAGTTTTGACGGGCTTCACCTAGCCAGAATAAATATTATCATAAATTTTTTTAATATGTGAAATTTACATGTTTTTTTGATTTATGAAAAGGTAATAGAAAAGTAGTTGAAAATGCAAATGTTTATTTGTTGAATGGGGTAGGTAATGTAACAACAAATTAACCACGGAGAGGATCATTGTTATAGTTGTTGCTAAATGGCAAACTATAAATTCAGTCTTATTTTGCTGCGAAGTAAGTGAAGTATGTATATTTTGTATGAAATGAGTGATGACAGTAATTTATGATTTATTCATGTTATGTACAATTTATTGGTGTTGTATTTGTAAATGAAAAATTATCAAATGAGAGAGATTCTAATTCTATGACAGCATGTTTGAATGTAATTCGGCCAATTGCGGGTCATTTGCCTGGATGTAAAATGCAGGTTGTTCTTTTATTTATTGAAATTTTTGCTGACGATTAGTCGTTAAAAATCCTTTAATAGCTGGAAAATAACTTTTTCTTTCTTCGGTGCCGTCAAGTTTTGACGGGTTCCATCTAGTTTGTAATTTAAAATGTACAGCGCAATAACTATAACGGGGTAATAACGCCAATATTTGGCATTAATATCCCGGTTGATTTCCTACAGTGGCCGAGCTACATCCTAAATACTAATTCAAATAAACACAGTTAAAACTGTGCAATGTTTCTAATAATTCTATTTAAACGGTCCTTTTTAAGCAAAAAGAAGCTCACAGTCTGATATTCTTTTGCCTCACCCCCCCCCCCCCCCACACACACACACCACACACACACCACACCTTTATTTTTCTTACACTTTCACAAAAAATTGAACATTTTCAATAGCTTAGAATGCAATTTGTCAATTTCTAAGTTTGTAGAGTTTGTATTTTTAGAATTGGGCAATCTGCATGCAATTATTCCATCTTATTTCATAGTTTTGTTTACATGGCGTTATTACCCATATAGGTGGGTAATAACGCCAAATAGCATTGGTCAAGAAATCACGCCATTACGTTTTATGAATACATATCTGTTAAATTATTTTTTTATATAGATAGTCAATGAGTTGCTGTATCGAATCATATATTTGTTTGAAAAATACAAACTAAAACTGAACCGTGGAAATTTGTCGAACCTTAACGTGGCGTTATTACCCCAGGGTACCTTATATATATATGTATAACCATTAAATAATACTACTATTCAACATCTGCAATGGATATAGAATAACCCAATAAACAAACAAGATAAGAGGAGTTAGCAATATTGGAACAGTAACGAATATTATTGGAAATTGTAGTACCTGGTTCGTTCTCAAGTGAATACCAAGTAGACACAACAATTACGATTAATTTCTGTATATTTGTCAAGTGGTGCCACCATCAATATGATGTCAGCGTTTCCCAAGGCCATGCTATTGCTTCTTAATATAGATTTCTAAAGAAATATAAAATTGCTCATTCTCTGATTTTTTGAAAAATTTGTAAATCATTGTGATGCACCTTTCTAGTAACAGAGTACATATTAAAAAAACCCTAAACGCATCAATTTGAATACTGAAAATAATTAAATAAGAAAATCACTTATAATCAATATACTAAGATAATATATGCAAAAGTGATAAAAGTATACATTTAAAGGACATATAAATATTTTAAGTCTGATCTACATGTTTTATTGCAATATAGATCTTGATAAAATCACCGTTTGTGAGATGAAACATATAGATTAGATTCAGATTAAAGATATTTATACGCCTTTAAAATGTATGTTTTTATCTCTTTTTTTTTTTGCACGTTTCGTTTAACTTTCAAAATGATCAACATTACGATCAAGGTTGCATATGAGATAAAATAAACTATAATGCCTTTATGTTAAGCAATAGACGTGAGCTAAACATAATTGAAAGATTATTGCTATGCAATTATGCAAAGTTATGCATAGGAGAAATGCAGCTTATTTTTATGGCTTTGGTCAGCATTTTCAGAAATTTCGCTAAGTGTACGACGACAGTTGAAGATGTTTATCATGATGTTCATTCTAATGCAAAATTATAAATGCGGTTTTGCTACAAATATTAGAAATAAACTAAACTTCAGTATGGATGAACGAAATAAATATTGAATTTCTGGTAGATTCAAATACTATCAGATCGCTTAAACCATTTAGTAGTGTTTTTCTAAAGATAAAAATATACTTGAAGGAAAAAATTGAAATTTAGCACATGTTAATAAAAATCCGTTTAAGAATTGAATTGATTCCCCCCCTCCCCCACAACTTATAGTTTACAATTTTTTAGAATACCAATTTTGTAATAAAGTCGATGATGTGGGAGTAATGCTCCTTAGAAAATATTGATGGAGATGATTACAAAAGCAAATGTCCGCATACGGTTCTCACGAAAATGAAATTTTTAAGCTATTCAAACTTTGGAAATGTGTAATATTGTTTATAAATTAAATTTGATCCTTTTTAGAAAATCTTTTAGTTCCGTCAAGTGATTTAAGAGGATGTTCCCACATTCCTCGCCAAAAGCAAAATCCCATGTTGATTTTTAAGATACGATTTTTAAAAGTAGAATGGAAAAGTATCTACAATCACAGATAGTAAATTGGTGATATCGAAGTAATGTCCGTTAAAGAATAAGAGGAGATTAAGGTGGTGATGTTTACCAAAGACACATCTAGTTAGGAATCTAAAAGGGCGGGGAGGGGGTGTCACATCATTTATTTAGAAATTTTTATATTGAAAGCTGTTTCCATATCCAGAATAGCTACTTTTCTGATACTTTGGCAATATTCGTTTTCATTCTTAAATACAAGAAAATTTTATTGATGTCCGTAAAGATATAAAATTTATACATGTTATCATATCCTAAGGAATTGAAGTTTTTGCCATTTTCTTATAAAAATAATGAATCAATCAGAAATTGGGCATTTTAGGCCGATTTTTAGGACTTGGCAGTAGCAAAAATGTTGTCACGAAGGAGGACTGTTGTGACCTGGAATTCGGTTTAAAATCCCCTATTTTACGTAGATTTCCTGAAAAATTCTTTGCCTTTATCAAAAAGTTGAAAATTCTAACTAATCACACTTGTTCTGAATAAGTGCACTTGCAAATATTTTGCATGTGAGATTGAAAATGGCTTCCTGGATGTGTCAGAAATTACTTGCTTTGGATTTTCTTTCGTAAATACAAGAAAATTTGATTAATGTCTGTAAAAATATAAAATTTATACATTTACTATACCCTAAAAAAATGAAAATTTTCCCATTTTTTTTTATAAAAACAAGGAATTAATCAGAAATTGAGCATTTTAAGCCAATTTTTAGGATTTGGCAGTTACAAAAATATTGTCACGAAGGAGCAGTTGGCTGCCGAGACCTGAAATTTGGTTTAAAACCCCGTATTTTATGTAAAATTCCTGAAAGATTTTTGCCTTTATCGAAAAGTTGAAAATGCTAATTAATCACAATTGTTCTGAATAAGTACGCTTGTAAATATCTTTGCATGGAGATTGAAAATGACTTCCTGGGTATGTGAGAAATTACCTGCTTTGGATTTAAGTAGAGCTTTAAAGTGTTAGAAAGATTATCATTGTTGAGCAAGGCGCAAATTTGAAAGAATTTAATATACACTGCTCAAAACAATTAAAGGATATTTGAAGTTTTACATAAAATAAAGATATAAAAGAAATTTTTTTTGTCGAAAATAGAAGAAGAGAATCACAAATGCAAATTTTTCTGGTTTTCAAACTGTGGAGTATGCAAATTTTGAGTTCGACGTCAAAAACGCCACTTCAGCGGCAGCGAATGAAATTTGACTTTCAGCTGGATAAAAGAGAATGAAGACAAGGATGATCGGCATTCAGTGATTGCTTTGTTTCGATGAGTACGATGTCTCAGCGAAGTCATTTGACAGATTCAGAAGCTTGGAGAATTGTTGGTAGGTTAGAAGGGGGCCAAACTCAAGCCGAAGTAGCGCAAGCCATTGGAGTGTCACAAAGTATCATTTCCAGGATCTGGAACCGTTTTTTGGAGAGTGGATGTGCGAGCCGAAGACCAGGGAAAGGTCGTAGACGGGCAACAACGCCCAATGAAGATCGGCATTTAGCGTTAACAGCTCGGAGACACCGAAACATGAACGCTACTCTTCTCCAACAACACCTTCGCTCGGCTACAGGCACCACGATTTCAACTCAGACTGTCCGAAACCGGCTCCATGCTGTAGGTCTGTATGTTCGCCGACCGATGGTATGTGTTAGATTAACATCAAGGCATCGTCGCGACCGCAGAGAGTGGGCAACCGAACATGTCAACTGGAGGAGAAATGAATGGAGCAATATTCTGTTTTCTGACGAGTCCCGTTTTTCTGTGCATCCGGATAATAGGCGTATTTTCATCTGGAGGGACCATGGCAGTAGGAATAATCCTGCGTTCGTGCACGAAAGTGTCAGATTTGGCGATGGAGGAGTGTTGGTGTATGGTGGCATCTCCATTGACGGGCGCACTGACCTCTACATCATTCGAGATGGAGCACTAACTGGTCGCCGATATAGGGATGAGATCCTCAGACCTATTGTAGTCCCTTACGCTGCAGCAATCGGAGATAACTTCATTTTAATGGACGATAACTGCAAGCCACATCGTGCAAACCTGGTGGAGGATTTCCTTTTCGAGGAAGGAATCGTACGAATGGAATGGCCAGCGTGTTCTCCAGACATGAATCCAATCGAGCACGTTTGGGACGCTCTAAGAAGACGAGTTTCTGGCCGCCAACAACCCCCACAAACTCTCCAACGACTGGAAAGAGCTCTTCTGGAAGAGTAGGGCAGAATACCCCAACTCGTCAGTAATAGCCTGATTGAGTCCATGCCTCAAAGGTGTTCAACATTGCTGGCCGCCCGTGGAAACCATACCCCCTACTGAAAATGATTTTCTTTGAAGAAAACATCTTTTTTTATTCTTTTTTTCTCATATGCACAAATTGTGTTTTTTCCCTTTGTACACAAATGCGCAACAAAATGCATTTTTTTCTGCTAAACATGTGTAATTTATTCTCATATAACCTACTATGTCTGTCGACCATATATCAATCAGCTAAAAAGTTTCCCAGATACAAAATCCAGCTAAAACTGCAATATCCTTTAACTGTTTTGAGCAGTGTATATTTCATTCATTTTTAAAATATGCTTTAGAAATTTTCTTCGTCTTTGTGTGTGTGTGTGTATGAGGGGGGGGGGGGGGACGCATGATCTGCGTAACTTTTCCTTTGGATCCGTCATTGATGCTTACTAAAGAAAATATTGTCACAGGATCTCACAAAAATTAAACTTTCGTGTTACCTAAATACAGAATAATGTATGATATTGCTTTGGATTCTTTATGAAAATATCTCTAAGACCTCAATAGAAATTCTAAGTTAAGAGGATGTTTCGCTGTTCTTTGGTGCATAATCCCGTGTTAACTTAAGAGGGAATTTAAAGAGATGATTACTCATCACCTAATAAATCATCGAAATAAAGTTTTCAATATAAAAAATTAGGCGTATCGTATGCCGAAAGAATGCATTTTCAAAAGCATTTTGTTAATTTTTTTCCTTATATAAAATTTTCAAAATTTAATGCGTTTTTTTTTTTTTTTTTATTTAGAAAAAAAAATAATTTTTAAAAACCATTACATGGAAAATGGATATCTTCTTTTTTTATCAATAATCACTGTTACAATATATTTATCATTTAAAACTCGTATTTTAACTTTTAAAGTATTAGGTAACGAATAATTATCTGTTTAAATTTCTCCTTAGGGAGGGTTTCGAGGAGGGGAGGGAGAAGCTTTCGGGGAGGGAGAAGCTTGTATCAGCGAAGCTAATTACAAAATATCATCCAAATGAAGTTTTCCTTTTTAATGAGATGCAATGAATACTCCAAAACATAATCGAGGTATTTGCCAATTCAAAAACATGTTTTTGTTATGAAGATAAATTCATATTAAAACATTCTAAATTATCACTTTCTTTAATTTTACATAAAATAAACCACTATATTAGAAACGAAATTTGTTTTAAACGGATTGCCGTACAAATTACCTCTTATCGTAGAATCACCCATATATATAATATATAATATATTCATAAGTTAACTATTTAAAGAAACAAAAAAATAGTTAGAATAGTGAATTATATCTTAACTACCTTCATGGTTATTCCACTTGAAGGATATCTATATTTATTTAAGGTAGTGTGAATTGCTAATATTTTTCATTTGCGAAATATATTATCATACAATCTAATGGCTAAACCTCAAAATTATATTAATTACTAGAATTATTTAATTATTTGTTACTTATTCTAACCTTGAAATTGAAAGTTCAGCGATTCAGAGGGAAACTTTTTCCTATTTCTACTCAGAAGCCTTTCTGGAATGCTGAAAGTAACCTTCATGCTAAATTGATTTTATCTTTTTTAAATTAATGCTAAACGTCTTTATTACTGCTTAAAAACGAACTGAACTTTATATAGCTTTGGGAAAGTTCAATGACAGATTGTTTACATCTGCGGATTTGCAAGGATTATTGCAACTTATACCGATGACGTAATTGTTTCTAATTATGTAAGGATTTAATGCCATACATGGTTTCAATAAAAATATTAATGAACTTATAAACAACGCTGAGGAGTCGGTGGGAATAATGGCCGATTCGGATTCCGTAAATTTTAACGACTCCAACTCTGACTCCGACTCCTGGTTGAATGTGTTGCTGTTAGTTAAAATTATGAGGGAGCGTAAGAAAAATAAGGCGAAAATGTCGCTATTTTTTTCCGATTTTCTAAATTCGCCAGCAATTTTGACTCGCTCATAAAAATAATTCAGACTTTTTACCCGATTTAAAAAGTTTTGTCAATTTTCCAATAAAGTGTATTCGAAGATCCTATACTCATAAAAAAAAAAAAAAAACATTTTTTTTTTTTTTTTTTTTTACGACAGTATTTATTGCGCCAAAAACGATGAGAATTTTACTTTTATTAATTTACATTTTTTATGATACTTTGCAAGATATACGGAAATGTCTTGGAGAGATACATGAGTTTTTCTTTCAGTAAGTAACGCTTTTGATATTTCACACTGTAAGTGATGTGACGTGTATTGGGAAAATAAACCGACACTGAAGAAAAGATATTTTTAGGTGCAATACAAAATATTTAATTCATACATTATTTGACTGAAAAAGTAGCTCATTCAACACCATTTCCGATGTATATTTTTCGATTTAAATTCAATTTTGAATAAATTTTTATAACGATTTATGTTTTGCCTTTGCCCTTCGGCTTTTTAAATCCAACGTTTTAAAGGAAAAATACCTTGAACCTAAGTTGGCCGAACGCAGTGATTACATGAACCCAAGACCTATTGCAGATATGAATACTAAAAGTGTCATTCGAAATAGACCGAAATTTTTTTGAAAATATCACAAAGTAAAAATTATATTATAAGCTCAATTAATGCTTTATTAGGCTCTAGTCTGGTAAGAAATGAACGTGATAAGAATAGTGAATTTTTTTGATTCATGCAACTCGATTTTATGGTAATCTACTATTTCATATAAAAGCGATATTTTGCTGTAATAATTATTATTGCTGTAGTAATTATATATTTTACTGTTATAATTTTTTTAAATCTTCTTTAAAACAAGCTCTTAGTATGTATGGCATGCAATTTTATCGAATCGATTGGAATCATTGGGGGTAAGAGGATCGAAATCCAGAGAGGAACAAGTTTCTGACTTCCTGAGCCTCTAACCCGCTGATAGAAATGATCTTTCGCAATGATGAATACAAACATAAATAAGTTAAACAATAAATTTTTTATTAGAAAAATTCTTAAAAGACAATTGCGAAAAGTATCAACGTGAAAAATAATATAGAAATGTAACAAATAAGAAATATTAAAAATCTTCAATATTCATTTTTCGAAATAAACAATTGAATCAAATTTTTAAATCTTTTTAATCAGCAGAACAGTACTCCAGTAAGCTTTCATTTGTTCAAAAGATTTTTTTTAAATAATACATTAATGTAAAACAGAAAAAAAATATATATATATATTCCACAGAAGTTTCAGGAGGGCAATGCCCTACTGATGGAAAAACCATACTTCCTTTTCTCTTAATGTTTAATTATTTCAACTTAACTGTAAATAATAAATTTTGTTCTATTTTTTCAAATCCTCCTCGAGTTTGTTAATTAAATTTCAAAATCCAGGCAGGGCAATGGCCTTTTCTTGACCCCCTTGCCGGCGCCCATGCATCGAAGTAAGTGCCTGTGTATAACATTAGAAAAATGTATTGAAGCTGAACAATAGCATGAACATAAAGAAGATTCGAAAAATTGTTGCAGCGAAGTTCACTGACCTGTTTGCAAGTTCAAAACCAAACTCTGGAGAAACATCTTCGATTTATCTTTTACTTTTTTGGGGTTCAGTCCCCACTGTCATAAATATTTACTTCATACCTGAACTTCAGGTCGCAGACTGAACCTGAGGATAACCTTTGACCCCAACGCGAGCACTCAAATGTCGCAAAACTGGATTATGAATTCATACCACGTTCACCTTATTCAGTATTTAGTTTAGAGATGCAATCTTTCTGATATAATTTCTTCCCGTCATTAAATCAGGTTTTTTATCGTAAGATATGAAAAAATGATTTTAGAGCTAAATTGTTTTCAATGTCAGAATTGCAAATTTGGTATGTGGAAGCATTTTACATTATGCCTTTTTATTTTATTATTAAAAAATTACCCCCTCTCCCCCCCCCCCCCAAAAAAAAAAAAATCAGTAAATTTAGAAGATAAGTAAAAGTAAAGTTATGATTCAAGAAAACTACACGCATTTTATTATTAAGTATTATAATTTATTTTTTATTAAACTCTGAATTAAAAAAATGTAATGTTATATATTTCAACTTAAAGAAGCACCTATGCAAATTTCATGACTATGTAAACGGTACTAATTAATCGTTCTCAAAACGGACAGAAGATATTCTCACGATTTTTACAAAACGAAATATCCTTATATGCTATAATTTTATTTTTTATTAATGTGCTATATTTTTATCATCTGCTGGTTTAGAATTTTAAATAAAGAATTCTTCCTTAGTTATTGACTTATTTAAGCATTTTTAAAAATAATAAAAATAATGTTACATGACTTTAAAATCTTCGCTTCCAATGTATTTACTAGTGAATACATGTTAAACGCACTTTTTTCATTTGGGGCGAAGGGGTTAACGATGATGTATTAGCTTTCTCTTTCTTTCACATATTCATGTAGAGGAAGTTGGGGGTATTATTATGGGATGACTGGACTATTGAAATATTTCAATATCGAGCACATATGGTATCGCAGGTAAGGCGTAAAACTATGAGGTGACATTCTAGTATTCCTATGAGGCGCTGTGCTTAGTTCTGTTTGGATATTTGTTGTTGGAGTGACGCAGTAAAATAAACTATCATTCTCAAAATTTTCAGGTAAATTTTATAAAAATCGTATTAATTATATAGTCTCATTGCCAGTCATGTTAACTAAGTTCTGAATAAATTTGAACCGTTATATTTATTGTTGCGTTTGTCAGCTTTCTATTATGCTATATTGTTGACGAATGAGGAAATTATATTTTTTAAGCCGGTGTGTCGAGGAACACAGGTAGGAACACAGGTAGAATATCAGGTAGGCAACTGTTTCAAGATGAGTCTAGTGAAGAAGAACAATTATTACACTCCGTCGTATTATTTGAGATGGTAGGTAGAGGAAGGTGGTGTACCTCGGACCTATTTTGACTTTTTAGTTTTTAATTAAAAAAAATGCCAAAACTAAAAAAAGAAAAGATTTTATAAAACTTTATGATATTATACATTGCATATATTTGTCTTAAATTTTTATATAAGTAATTTTCATGAAAATTTTTTAATTAAAAGTAAAATGAAAATAGGACCGAGCACCACTAGTGGTGTACCTTCGTCCTATTATTAAAAATGTAAAAAAAAACATCAACATTTATTAATCAAGAAGCTACATATATAAATTTTTGATACATTTCATTGTTTATTAATTTTTAAAAGCAAGAAAATCTAAATAGAATAAAACTTCAGAACAATTACACTTACTATAATCACTAAAGACATTCAAACTTATTTATATTAGCAATTATATTTATTTTTTATAAGGATCGTTTGAAAGTTTTCGTTCTGCTGAACTCAAAAATACATTTCTTTTAATTTTAGGTATTGTATTTTCAGATATATCGCTAGAAATGTAGTGCATAAAAATGTCTCTCTCCCTCCCCCCCTCTATTTCCAAGTAAACTAAAACTAAAATTATGAAGATATTAGAAGCAATAGGCGTTAATTTAAACCTTACAGGAAAAATATAGCAATTACCCCAAGTCACATAGTTTTCGAGAAAAGCGCTTTTTTCTGTTATACACGAATTTCAATTTGTCGGCACCCATCAAAGGTGCTGAAGAGCGTTGGAGATATCTCTCGTAGTAGAGGTATAAAAGCATTGTTGATAATGATTTTCGAAAGCAATTGTCGGTAATCAGCCGAGATATTAACCCTTAAAGACACAGACGTTTTGGAAATACATAATGCCAGAGGTATTATGTGCACTAAAGTTAGGGCTTTTAAAGTTAGATTAGGGGCTGTGCATATATAACGTTATCAATTGTTTGATAATTTTGGATTACCTATTCCTTTAAGATATCATATATTATCATACTTTGAACTCCGCCTCTCCCCCCGAGTAATATCATTACCAATGTTTGAAAATCGAAATTTCCACGTTTGAATTTTTTTGTCGTTTGTAGTGATATACAGATATGTTATAGATTTTTTTTTTTCGCAATCTTCATTGATTAACATCAAGAGAAGGGCACAACATATCACTTTGTGTATGAATTTATGTTAAATAACACTTAAAAGAAATATCTACTATTTAAAAGTGGTCAATAATTGCTTTTTGTTACATAATGTATTCAGCAATAATAATGTTTTACTTGCTCCCTCATTGGGGGAAGGGGGGGGACAGAACAACAAAACAGGTGGACAACTTTCTTTCGCATGTATTTATAGAAACAAAAAAAGTATCATTTAAATGTACTTCCCATTTGGTTTATCAAACTTTAGTTTACATATGCATACACATATGGTAGAAGAACATTAATACCAAACATTCGCGTATTATGTGTTTTGGAATTAAACGATTTTATAATCATTCAACAATTTAGCAATAACTTTGTATTTATATAAAAATAGATAACAGACTAAAAAAATATAAAATAGTATTTTGATGCAAAAAACATCCAATATCCGAAAGAAAAAAAGAAAATTTTAGTTGAATCAGAAATGATAACAATATAAAAATACAATCCCCCTTCTTCTCTTATGGATATATCGTAAAATAACAAAAAAAAAAAAAAAAAAAAAAAAAAAAAAATCCCCCTTTGGCAGACAGGAAATTGTAATAAATTTTAAGGGATGCTCATAATTGGAAAATTTGTGAAATAGTTAGGAAAATTGTGAGGATGTGGGGACATTATTTGAATTTATAAATTTCCCAGGATTTATACAGTTTGAAAAATATATGGGGGGGGGGTATGTAGGAGAGGGGTTTATTTTCGGTACATTACAGTGTTTCGATATCAGACGATGTTTCCAAATCATATTAAGCCGGATTATCCATTCCCCCCTAAAACGATTACGTATTATACTACATGGCCATTGATGACCGTTCACTTGCGATTTTAAACATTTTGTTAAATATCTAGAAAAATACATGAGGAATTATCCTGAAACTCTTAGTGTATAAATATAATAGTACAAGTCATAAATTTTTGTGAAGATTTTTTCCCTAAATTCCAATAGGGGACCGTCGACAAATTATAAAAGAATGAATATCTTTTAGATAACCCAGCCAAAACTAATGTAGCAAAAGCGATCAAAATGTAGATTATGATTAAGTCGCTTATTGTAATAAACTGTGTTTATTTTTATGACGATAGCATGTATACTCTTAGAAAAATTAAGGTTTTTATAAAAACAGCCCCAAATTTTTCCAAGATTTTTGCTTATAATTGTCAGCGTTCTTAATATAAAATAATATTTTTTTCTGAAAATATGACAAACAACATTGCATATAATACCCTGTAATCAGAATTAAAAAATAATAAAAATTGTATGAAAAATGAGTAGGTTTACTAAATAATTTTTCACTGCGCATGCGTCAACGATATCAAAATTTCATTTACATATTATGTTAGCTAAATGTATAGAGCAACTTTTGTGAAAGTCACAAATTCATAGCTTGAAAATTCTGAAAATAATCGTCAATAGAATAAGTTGAAATCCGTTATTCCCAAAATGAAGCAAAAAATTGAGGGATTTTATCCAAATATAGTAGTACGTCCCATATTGTGTATTCTATATTGACACTAATCAATGAATATATGGATACAACCCCTCTTGTTTTTGCTTCATTTTGGGAATAACGGATTTTCAACTTATTCTATTTGCGATTATTTTCAGAATTTTCAATCTATGATTTTGAGACTTTCACAAAAGTTGCTCTATACGTTTAGCTAACATAAAATGCAAATGAAATTTTGATATCGTTGGCGCATGCGCAGTGAAAAATTATTTAGCAAACCAACTCATTTTTCATATAATTTTTATTATTTTTTAATTCTAATTGCAGGATATTATGTGCAATGTTGTTTGTCATATTTTCAGGAAAGAAAATTATTTTATATTAAGAATTCTGACAATTATAAGCAAAAATCTTGAAAAAATTTGGGACTGTTTTTATAAAAAGCTTAATTTTTCTACGAGTATACATGCTATCGACATAAAAACTCACATAGTTTATTACAATAAGCCATTTATCCACCAATCCAATAAGCCACCCATAATCTACAGTTTGAGCGCTTTTCCTACATTAGTTTTGGCAGGGTTACCCAAAAGATATTCATTCTTTTTTAATTTGTTAACGGTCCCCTATGGAATTTTGGGAAAAAATCTTCATGGAAATGTATGACTTGTACTATTATATTTATACACTAAGAGTTTCAGGATAATTCCTCATGTATTTTTCTAGATATTAAACAAAACGTCTAAAATCGCAAATGGACGGTCATCAATGGCCATGTAGTGTATATGTACAGCCTCTAACTACTTTTAATGATATATTTGTGTAATCCAAGGCCAAATAGCAGTATTAAAACGATACACGTCAAATTGTTAAAAAACCACTAATTTAATAAGTATTAATGACATAAATACTATGGGACTTCCTTTGAGACTTCTATGATACTTTGCGACTTCCTTTCAAAGCACACTCAGAACAATACCAAGTTTAAACTTTGAAGAAGGGTTTTATTTTAGCTACACTGTAAAAAGGAAAGATTTATTCTATGCTAAATTTAGTTTTCTGAAATGCCAAATGAAGTTTAAATATACATTACTTTTACTGTCAGTACTGAATTAAATTAATCATTAACAGATTAGGATATGATTAAAAGAAAAAAATAGTTATAGAGAATAGCAATATTTGATATAATTTAGGATTCTTATCTCTTTGAGCTTTTATAGTATTCTCATTCATTCTTTTGTAGTGTAATGCAGCTATACCCAACCCTATGCTGTATAGTTTTTTACAGTCTTATTATTATCCTTTTAGCAACGATTTTTTAAATAGTGCAAATAATAATTATTATATTTACTGTACGGGGCCCCCTCAGTGCGAGGAATATTCACACTTGACAATTTATTAATCGATAAATATTCTGCTTGAAAAATTAAATTTTAAAACATTAGCTTCACTTTCTGTGAAAATTGTAGAATTTTATTGGACTGTATTTTATATGTTTTGGACACAAAATCCATAGTCTAGTCCTTTTTCTGCCATCGAGCCATCTGTATAAATTTCTATATTCGGGCGTATATTTCCTTTTATACATAGGAGCAAAACATTTTTATATGAGGTTTTACTTTTGTTCGTAAATGAAAATGCTTAAGTTCTAAAATATAACTTTTATTTTAAATAACAAATTAGCAGGTTATTTATTCCCTTTTTTTCCTTGTTTGAGTACACCTCAATTTTCGCTTCATATTTGAGTACAGTTCCATTTTGATTTGAAAAAAATATACTTTTACAATTTAGAGAGAGAGAGGGAAAAAAAAAGAAATAAAATTAAATCTACATTTTTCTGCAGCGAATTGTTTTTTATCAAAGTTAGATATTTTGATCTGTAAAATAAACTTTTTATAATAACAATTTGCACAATATCTATTTTTCGTCTTAAATCTTCTATGTTTTCTGAGATATGATCTGTAAGTCAGGAACTTATAAACCGCTGTGAAGTATTTCATTGAGTAGCGGATATCGGGTTTACTATACCTAGATATCATATCATAGTTATCGCTAACTCATTCATCAGTTATTTGAGACGAAGCGGATTAATGAATCACCCTCTACCTAATTTTTCTCACAATAACAAGTACAAGTATAACAAATAAACTTATAAAAAGAAAATAAATAAAATGAAGGTACTACTTGATAACTCGTCGACAAAAAACTATCGCGAAATTATATAATTAAATGCCAATAATGGATGATGGTAAATGTCGCTTTTTCATTTGACATTAAACATGTTAAATGTGTTTGTTATAACACTGAGAGGTTTTTTTTGTATTTTTATTAATGTTTTACTAATTTATATTCTTTTCATTATTGAATATAAAAATTATTTTAATTTGTATAATTTGGTGAACAGTTTGGCAATTTGTATAAATTGGCAAAATTGATCGATGGAATAATCGAGTATCAAAATGAATTTTTATCTTATAATTAAAGGAAAACATATTAAAATTTAAACATTTCGTTAACATAGCAACTCTTAAAATTAAAACTGACAACACCATTAAAAACAGCGTTACTTTATTCAAAAAAGAAAAAAAATCTAATGTAAGATAAATTACAAATAAACAAGATGAGACAGTTTTCAAAAAATAATTTATGTACATGTATCTTATGCACAAATAATGAAAGACATACCACAGATGTATGATTCTCAAACTGTGACAAATAGATTAAAAAAAATAATCAACTAACTTTACACAAATGTATAAATAAATAAATAAATAAATATATTATACAGAGTTCCTTTGAATAATAAACTTTATACTTTTGAATAATAATTTAATAATAAATAAGTTTACAAAACGTGAAAAGTATATTTTTGTATTGAATCCATGCTGTTTAAGATAATATAAATTAATTTAAAAATTTAAATATTTTACAAGCACATGTAGTTACATTCGCGTATATATATATGCCTATAAATATCTGTACACCAGTGCATAAATATACATATAAAAAAACAAAACATAACCGGAAGATGACCTCTCCAATGATATACCCTCATCCAATATCCGAAAGAAAAAAACATTATAAGTTTGAGAACCATGTTCGCAAATTGCAAAGTGAAAATTTGATGGAATGAAAGTTCTGTTTCTGAACAGGTATTTGTCCATGGTAGTTGAAGTATGAGAATGGCCAGTTTCTGATCGGAGGATTTGCATCACAATGAATTTTTGATGGATACACCATGTAAAATATATCTTGTAATAATATGTATCCTTGTAAAGCTTGTGCGCAGAAAGCTAAACACAGTGATTTAGCACGTAGCATTGCAAGCTATACCATCTGGCGAGCAAACACATTCTCTGCAATTCTTGCTGAGGACGGTGACTTTGTCATTGATTTTGTAATATTTTCCATAAACATTGCAGCCTAGAAGAAACAGATACAAAATTTTAATCAGATGCGTCAATCTTACAATCAAAATAAATAATCATAAAACATTTAAACCTAACAATAATTGAACAATTTTCACCCTTTACATAGAATATATTCCCACTATAATACAGGACAGATTATAGAGGGATCTGATGAGTGCGTCTTGGACCACCCTCACTTATAGACACCCTCATACCATCAAGACTAAATTATTATTATTTTTTTTTATCTGTACCCATATCAAACCATTACTCTTATATGGAGCTCTCAATCAGATTTAAAAACCTCACAGGGCACTATAAAGGAATCATTCACTTTCAAAACCTGATTTATTCAAAAGTATTATATTTACAAATATGATTGATACATGAAAATAACCACAAAATATCCAAATTTTATGCTCACTCTGTACTATGTGTTCTCCCTTGGTCACAAGTCCAAGCGGTAGTTCAATTGATACAAAGCGATTCTTTTCACTACTGCCTTCTGAAAGAACCTTGCATTGCTATTAAAGACGAACATTTCGCATATTCTAGACACAGAGATTTTTTTCTCGCTTTGCCTTCATTTTGGGAAAGCCTGAACTAAATTCGTTACAGATACTGAGCTAGTGATGCCACGCCACCTGGTGTACAAACTTGAACAAGTTCTGTTATGCCACCTGGTGTACAAACTTGGATATTATTTTGTCGTTATTTCTACCTATCATCCTTACCTATTATGGGATATCACAGAATTTAATTACGTATGGTAGGATATAATATAATCAAGAAAACTTATATTAATATCTTTAAGTTTGGATTCGATTGTCATAAAGTGTGAAATGCTTCGACAAAATTCTGCAACGATTATGTATATCAGATTTCAAACCATTCGGTGGTTACTTTTTGCGCTGTTGTACGCGAACAGATAGACAGACGGGCGGATTAGACGAAAACTATAAGTACTACATATTTATTTAATTACGGACGCACCTATTACATTATGGTACAAGATAAGTGCAGAAGTATGAATGCAAAGTAACATTCAATTAGTTTCGAAACGGGTTTTAAGAAACAACTTATGATAAAGTATGCGGTGTAACCCCTACCATCTCCTACTGTTGAAAACCGATTGATTTAGAATGCTGTGTGATAAAATTTGAGGATTTTACGTTAATTAAATGCACTAGATTAGGAAGAAGAGGAAAGTAATGGAAATGAAAGATAAAAGAGGGGGAAAAAAGCGGGATTGATAAGACAAACTTTTGGAATCATTAATGGATGTAGGAGAGAACCACGGTTATCAAACATAAAAGCAGAGATAAGTTTGAAATGTTTCATGAAAAAACATTACTTGGAGTTAATATTATTTTATTAAGCCAGAAATAAATAAATTAAAAATAAAATAAAAGGCTTTAAAAATTTAGAATAAAAAATAGCTATTTGATGTTTTCGAATTAATACGGTTAATAAAAAGAAAAACAGTTTTAATGATCAATTCTATGCTTATTTACGACAATACTAGTATAAACGCCCGTCCTAGGCCGGTGGGTAGGAAAGTGTTTTTTCATAAAATTTGAAATAATTAATGAAAATATTCGTATACTATTATTCTATAATCAAGCTATTTGGATTAAAAATCATAAAAATTCAGTAAATTAAAATACAGTTTTCAGACATTTTACATTTGAAAGTACACAGTGTAAAATTTAAAGTTATGTTATGTTGAAAAGTAATTAAGTTTAAAAGAAAAAAAAAAAAAGTGGGCGGGTTGTGGGAAATGGATTAATTTTTCATCAAATCAATTTTTCCAAAATAAATTAAACACACAAACATGAAAAAAAAAAAAAAAAAAAAAAAAACTATGTTCATTACATTTATACTCAGAAAATAGAATAACTTTATATTAACTTGGCGATTGGATAAATCGCTAAACAATGCTCTCATTGACACCTTTCACGATTAGCGAAAAAGCCAGCCGTCAGTAACATAAAGTTTTTATTAAAGAGGATATGAAAGAATATCCCAGCTGCAAAAGTATACTATAACAACTTAGATTAATTACAACAATTGGGACATCAAATTGAAGGTAAACTAATCTAGTTGTTATTATTATTATTATTATTATTTTATTTTTACTATAGTCAATTTTTTAATGCTTAATATATGCACAGGGCCTGATTACAGACATGCCAATTAGGCCGAAAAAGGCCCAAATTTAGTAAAATGATTTAGAAAAAATTTCTTAATATTGCATTTCCTGCAATTATATTCTCAAAAAACAAAAAAGATTTTGGTCAACTCGGCAAGCGTATGGTAATATAATGATACTTTTCGAATATTCCCCCCCGGGGGTGGCGAAAAGGTGCTGGGCCTTTGACTCCCCCCCCCCCACACACAGCCTTAATCGGGCTCTGTATGTGCACCTTTAATTATACCGAACACATTTAATCTGAAGTCCAATTCTTCAGACATTTCGATTAACAAGTCCGAAGTAATGGAAAGAAAAACTTACTTACAAGGAAGGTCTCCATACGGGCATACTCAGAAAAATCTGAAAAAATTACAGAATGTTCTTCTCATATAGTTATATATGTTTATAAAAAAATTTCGGCGGAACCTCCTTATAACGTCCGTAAAAAAATAATAAAAATTTCGTTTATTTGGCAATTTATCTCCGGTCGGCGAAAAAACGAAATTGATACGCTTTTACGCTTCGAATACTTTTTTAAAGAAAAAACTTTCTATGTTCAATTTATTTAAATAAGTTTAGTTTAAGTAATTTTAGTTTTGCATTTTTACTTTAATTTAAGGGTAATTTTGCAATATACGTTTATATGTACTTATAACAAAATCAAATTAATATATTTTATCATTTAAAACACAATTTAAATTGATTAAAATTGTTCCAAATTAAAAAATACACTGTTAAAAATCTACTGTATTTTGTTGCAACGGATTCCCTTGCTTATATAGAAAACGGTTACTTGGCCGTGAAATGGAGCTTTCTCATTGGTTGGAATAGAGATATTATATACAAGCAGTGGAGTGCGTTGCAGCAAAATGCAGCAGATTTTTAACAGTGTTGCACAAGCTACAACACCGCTAAAAATCTGTATCATTTTCTGCAGCGTCACTCCACCGCTTTTATAGAAAACGGTGAATTCACCGTCCTATGGAGCATTCTCATTGGTCAGAAGAGAGATATTCTATAAAAGTAGTGGAGTGACGTTGCAGTAAATGCTGCGGATTTTCAACAGTGAAGTCAATTAAAATCAATTTTCAGATTCGTTAAAATCGTCTGCTTTTGGCGAGGAAATGCACTGCTCGCCAAATCCCGCGTCGCTTTTAGCTTTTCATGTCAATTATTCCAAACTATTTTATTTTTTTACATATCTAATAATGTAATTCCGCCGCTAATTTTCATTGATCCTTTATTACCTACATGAGTAGTTTAATTCGTATTTTTTAAAAAAAATTCTGAGTATGCCCCCAATGGAGACCTTCCTTGTTAGTTCTGTGTTTCAACTCTGAAAAATCATTAGGTTGCGATAGAACATATATACGATATTTTATAAAGCCACAAAAGAAAAAAAATCACATAGCTATAACGGGTTTTAAATCTTCAGCCCACCAATAAAGTTTTAGCTTCGGGCATACCATTTTGTGTATGTGGCGCTGCAAGCGAATAAATAACAAAGCAGTTCTCATGGATGCGGTTATCTAAAACTGAGTTACTCTTTACTTATGACATTGAACCAACACTTTACAACGCTTACAGTTGATACTATTAGAATATATAACTAGGGCATTCTTATGGACATCATTGTATATTGAGCGTTAAACATTTCCAATAATCGGTTTTGTTAAATTTCTTTTTTTTCAAAAGTTAAAAAGTTCCTTTTTAAATCAAAAATTTGTTCGGTTAACACTGCAATATAGCCCTAAAAAGGTACTACAAACTACATTAATAAAAAATAAATGAAATGCTTAATTAAAAATAGTTGTAATTTTCACAAAACTAAGAACAAACTAAATATTAAAGCATTTCTCATTACCAAACATTAAGAACAATCTAAATATTAAAGCATTAACACTGCAGTATACCCATAAAAATATATCACAAAATATATTAGTAAAAAATAAATGGAATGCTTAGTTAAAAATAGTTGTAATTTTCACAAGACTAAGAGCAAACTAAATATTAAAGCATTTCTCAATGTAACACTACATAAGATAATCTTACCAGAAACTTTAAGATTGCCTCCTAATTCTGCTGGCAAATCACCAAGAATTGTATTAGGGACAGTATCTATCTCTAATCCAGGTGATTCTGTACTAGATGGTGATAAAGTTTGTATCACTGGCAAAACTGTGCTAATATTTTCACCACTATTGGGAGAAAGAGACATTTTTGAAGGTGGTAGAGTAATTGTTTCATCTAAAATTTTTCTTACACCGCTGGAATTGTCATGGATATCAGATGAATTTTGTTCTGAGCTGCTGTCTTCAAATTCTGGTGGAAAAACTGGTGTAGTTTCAGTTGGCGGTTCTGTAGTTATTTCAGGAAAATATGTAGTTATTTCAATTTTTGCGGTGGTTGTTGTGGTGCTTTGCGTAGTCGCTGGTGGAGAAATTGTCGAAGTAGTGGTTGAAGCTATAACTGTTGTGGTGATATCAGTTTCACCTGAAAGACATAATGTATTACAAAACAACTGCTAATACAATAAATAATATTTATACAATTATTTATAATTAAATTATTAACTAAGCAAGAACACTAGAATAAAGTTTGGTTCCCCAATTTTTGATAATTTAATCTAAATTTAAAGTTAATAATTGACAAGGGCACAGATTTGGACCGAGCTAAAGAAATAAAACAAATTTAATTTAAATCAAAATGATTTTATATTTAACAAACCGGTTTTATATTATGTCCCCCTCCGTTAAAAAAACAACTGTAACTTAACAAATTACAATAACCATTTGGAAAATGATTTTCCTTTATTAGCGATTACTTTACTTTATACATATCACTGTTAAAAATTTACGTAAAATTCTGAGAGTTGATCGTAAAAATATAAGGCTAGTTCCCTTTTTTGAGAAAAAAGTCTAATACTCGTATTTGTAACAAATTGCTGTAAAATTCATGGAGATGGCCATTTATTAAAAAGTTTTTTAATGAGTAGTTTTTAAATATAACAAATTACTGACTAAAATGAACTGGAATCTGTAGTTTGCATCATAATGTGAGCTAAGTTCAAATATTTTAATACCCACTTTTACAAATTTTGAGAAATAAATGGCACGTGCGTCTTACAGAAATAGATTTCTAGAAAATCTAAATATAGTCGAGTATAGCGAAGCATAAGTCTCAAGCCGCCTGCCAATCGTAATCAATCGTAATATAGTCGAACTTCATTAACATGAACCTGAAAGAAAATCAATGTTGTTCATGTTATTAGCATCAAATCTTTGTATTCGTTTTTATAGAGGATTGTAAAAACAATTCATGTTAAAAATAATTTGTGCTAAGTATGTTCATGTTAAGGAGGTTATACTGTAATATAGATTGCAGCTTGCTGCAACCAATCGCCTTTTATTTATGTATAAAAACTATATGCATTATATTTAAATCTATGTGCATTGCAATCTCTTTTGGAACAATAAATAAAAAAATTATTTGAACTGTCCAAGTGAAGCCTGGCTAGAGGTCCAGTAGTTTGCTATTTTATGGGCAGTATCCTTAAATTAATGAGACCCTTTTTTATGAGCACCACATTAATTTGCGGTTGCTGGATATTTAAAAAAGATAACTTTTACGAGCAGAATGTTAATTTAAGAGCAGTGACTATAAAAAAATTAACAAGCTTTTTACGAGCAGAATGTTGATATAAGAGCATTGACCGTAAAAAAAATTGCAAACCTTTTATGATCATAATGTTAATTTACGGCCAGTGACTATAAAAATATTACACAAACTATTACGGCCATGATGTTGATTTACAGTCAGTGACTGTAAAAAAATTAAGAAACTTATTACGGGCATAATGTTTATTTACGGCCAGTGACTTTACATTTTACGGGCAACGGTTTACGGGTAAACTTCTATTTTTACGGTCATAGCAACTTTACGGTCACAACATTATTTTTTTGGTCAGTGACTGGCACACTTTTTGCCGGTCACTGACCGTAATTAAGCAGTGAAATTTCTTAGAGTGTATATTTAAGTTTTTAAATTAAAAATACAAGTAACATTTCTGAACCAACCATGTGTGATATAACGCAAAGAAACATTAGAAAGTTTCCTATCGAGTAATACCCTTTAAAATCCTGTTGTAATACGTTATTTTCCAAAAGTCTGCAAAAACTCTTCCTTAGTCTACTTTCATATTAAAATACATTGAATAGTACACAAAATACGCACATTCGTCAAATTACCGATAATGAGATTATCTTTAATCGTCAGTAAGTGTATTTAGTTTAAACGTTAAGAAACAATAACGTTAACGTAAACATTAACGCTATTAAATTAAAAGTAATTTTGTTCACAAAATTGAAAAAAATGCAGACCCGAAAGGGTTATATTCTCGGATTGTCCTTAAAAATTACATTTTCATTGCAGTAGAAAACTTAGAAAATGGTAATTATTAGTCTAAAATATTATGTATATTTGAAAGGTCAAAGGGAGAAAATGGCGACTGTCGCAAACTTATTTTTCTGAGATATTAATTTTTATACATAATATCCTTCCTTTTCTACCCTGCTTTTCACAGGATAACATTTTTTATGCACTTGATCCAAAGTTAAAAATAAGTACAGCACACTTCTCAAACTAGTGAATAACAATGCCATTTCGAATTCCACAAAATTGGACTTTCATCATTTTCTCCTTGATCCTTTATTTAGGATAATTTTTGTAACCATACCTTGCTTAAAACGTAAAAATACATGTAACTGTATATAAATAACTTAAAAGGTGCATAATAAAACATATAAAAACTTAAAAATACATTTATACTACTTTTAAAAAGTTCAGAACGTTTTCAACCGTCGCTAACTCGGTCTTCATAAGTGAGAAAAACTCTAAATGACAGTTATTGCTGCTTGGCGTTCTGAGGCTCATCCGGAACAGTCTATTTTACACCGAGGGGTGGGGGGGGGAAAGGATTAAAAGGGGAATAGAAAAACTTTGAAAATATTTTAAAAATCGTAGGAAAGTGCATCATTAGATACTATTTCTTTATTGGATATTATTTCGATGGATTCTCCAATGATAGCTTCAAGGTGACTAGTAGTATGAAAGGTAATTTTCGAACTATTACATGTATTTTTACGTTTTAAATTAATAAACAAGTTGATTTCTGCACTGTTTTTGTTCTTAACTCCAATTATATCATACCTTGCTTCTTCAAATTATCAAAAGTGTAATTACTTTCAGCACTTAGTTCTGTTTCCTTGGTACTTTCTTCTTTTGTTTTCTGATCAAGGGTAACTATCTGGGGAGGTGCAGTGACGACATCAGGAACAGTTTCTGGACTAGGTGTTTGAACTTGGTGGATAGTTTCTACAGGTCGTACTATTGGACCGTGAGGCAAAGGTTTCCACTGATTGTCCGACGTTATCAAAGGGGGTTTGATTTCTTGACTTGTTGGATCGGGAGCACTGACATCAGGCGGCTGAGATGAATCCATTTTTACCCCTAGAATACATGTAAAATGAGTACAAATGTAAAAAAATAGTTATAAAAAACCACTCTTTTATAAGCTTTCATAGTAATAGTAGTAATAATAATAACAATAAGCATTCACTTCTTTTATACAAATTTTGACGTGACAACGTCTTGTAAATTGGTTTGCCGGGAGACACTTCAAGAAACTGCGTTACGTTACGTTACGCTCCGCTCACGATACGCGCTCACTTTTCTCTTAACTTTTTCCGGTCACTTGTGGGACCATTTTCTGAACGTGAATGTGAATTCGCTGCAAGGAAGGGGCGGTGCTTAATAGGAATTTTAGATAGTATCAAACTAAGACGAAATACGTTATGTATTAGTTATTAGTATAAAGTACAAAGAAAATAAGTGTAGTTTATTTCGTAATTCGGTGGTATATTATGGAAAACTAATGATATGTGATTAGTGAAAGCCATTTTACTTTAGTTATATTCTGCTCATTGAAAAATTCTTTAATATGCTGTTTACAAAATTCAACATTTGACATCAATAAACATGAAGTAAAATGTGTTTAACAAACACAGTGTATTGCAAGTTATTGTATGTATATTTGTATATAAATACGTATGTATGTGTAAAGGTAAAAATAAAATTTTGTTAATATCACCGCCCCTTCCTTGCAGCGAATTCACATTCACGTTCAGAAAATGGTCCCACAAGTGACCGGAAAAAGTTAAGAGAAAAGTGAACCGATAATGACGGTTTTCTGTGTCTAAATATAAACACATTTCTTCGTAATAGAGAATGGCTGCTGCGCTATAAGGAGTGTATCAATGTATGGGTTTTAAGGTAAACCAACCAAATTGTGATCTTTTCTATGTTATAGAGAGTTTATCGTTATAAAGAATGATGTTATAAAGAGTTTACACTGTATTTGAAAACATTTAAAAATATGAGAAACAATAATTTCTAATTTGTTCAATTTTAGTACAATGGAGCCAGATGTACAAATTCCTTCAACGTCCAGTACACCGATGGAGACTGATGATATCGTGCCACCAACGTCTGCCATACCTTTCGCTGTGCCACACACACCCCATAACGCCAAAGCGCAACGAAAAAGTATGTATAGAAAACGTAAGGCCGCGGAAAGAACTCCTGCAGAGGCAGCAGATTTTGCAAAAGCAGCCGCCGAAAGACAACGTAGATGCAAGCAACGTAGACTCGCCAACTCAGCTCTTGACACCGGCACGCTAGAGTCAGCCACAGTGTCTGCTCCTGTGGTAGTGGAAAGAACAGTTACTGCCCAGACCAGCGCTCAGCAACAACGTGCTTACAGACAGCGTAGAGCTGCTCAAATTGTTTCACAAATAAGTACTCCACCGACTCACACAGCAGTGGAAAGAACAGTTACTGCCCAGACCAGCGCTCAGCGACAACGTGCTTACAGACAGCGTAGAGCTGCTCAAATTGTTTCACAAATAAGTACTCCACCGACTCACACAGCAGTGCAACCGGAACAATCAACCTGGAATATCAAATGGTCGTCGTCAATAAAGAAGTTTAAAACTACATTTCTGGACAACGAATTTGGCCACGCTTGCTTTGTTTGCGACCGATTGTGGTTCAAGAATGACCTTAAAATCATCACTGCTGCACAACTACAGGTCATATCGGATTGGTTCGTTAAGGAAAATAGGCAACTACGCGAGGAGGATTATACACATATTTGCAATTGCGTATCAGATATGTCTAAGTCTACTACGTTAAAAGGAACAACCATTGACTTGACATTTTCTAGGCACATTACAGCAGAAACACTTCCTTTCATTTCATATTTCTCCTATCATCGCCCTATCCTCAACAAAATCACTCACATAGGAACAAGTTAAGTTGTAGTAAACGCTGTTTCATTGTACGCAAATGTATTGCAAGTTATTGTATGTATATTTGTATATAAATACGTATGTATGTGTAAAGGTAAAAATAAAATTTTGTTAATATGAAATTCAGTGCGAGATTCTTTGTATAAATTAATGTTTTAAATATAATTCTTTGTATAAATAAATGTTTTAAATTGTTACTATTATTTCATCCTTCTTCCTACTATACGAATGAATATTCACATTAAAATTATTTTACAACTCAAAGTCGTTGTCACGTAAAACTTTCGCCCGTATACCGACTTTACAGGCAACCAAATTTTTAAAAATGATTTTGTCTATAATCTTAGCTGCAATTCATGTCTTCCACCTAAAATTTTCATTACAATACATTAATTTGGTACTGTGAGCACCAAATTCCCTTATAAAAAAATTTTTTAGCACTTTCCAACAAAGTTTAAAATTGCTTATGCATTCGGTTTGTCTGTCCGTCTGTCCGCGCTCTAACTCAAGTAAATATACTCGGATTCCCATGCAATTTTAGGGGTACACGACATTTCGGTCCCGCCATTTCGGTCCCGCCGTTTCGGTCCCGAGACATTTCGGTCCCTGGACATTTCGGTCCCCAGACATTTCGATCCCTGGACATTTCGGTCCCGAGACATTTCGGTCCCGAGACTTTTCGGTCCCTGGACATTTCGGTCCCGAGACATTTCGGTCCCTTTCCATTTCGGTCCCTGGCCATTTCGGTCCTTAATCATTTTGGTCTCTTACCATTTCGGTCCATTGCTATTTCTTTACCGGCCACTTTATAACTTGGTTTCTGATTGATGAAGGCCCACTAAACGCTGTAAGCTCAACATTGTTCGGGCCTTTTTTAATATTTTTATTCTCCTGCCCCCCTTCCCTCAAATTTTATACAAAGCTGAATATAATAGTCCAATAAGTTTAATCTATTGTAACTCGTGATAATAAAATCACAGCGAGTTGTAAATTTGATTAAACAATGTTATATAATTTTACACTGTCTTTATTATTATTATTTAACAGAATAAACATTTTAAGTTTTATCATATATTTTTTGTAGTAGGTATTTTATCTATACTATAAACTATTATTTTTATTGATTAACTTTTATTTTTATTGATTGTTTTCGCACACTTTCTTAGAATCTTTAAATTAGTGATTTCGTAACTACACTGTAAAAAAAATTCTGTAAAGTTACTAAACTTTTTCTAGGAAACCGGGATTCCAAGAGCTTTTCATGTAACGGTAACAGGAAATTTTCAAGTAAAAGAGCCGGTTACATGCGTTTTTCCTGTTACCTTTACATAAAAAGTTCTTGGAATCGCAGTTTCCAAGAAAAAGTTTAGTAACTTTGCAGATTTTTTTTTACAGTGTAGGCGTGCTATAAAAAATTTTTGTTAAAAAAATAAAAATGCTTCAACGACCTTTTTTTATGTAATAATTATTGGTTGCATTTTTTTTTAACAGTTTTTTTACCTTATGAAGACAATTTTTGTGAGTTAATTTTATTGAAAGTGGGCCTATTTCTTTGTAATAAAATGATTATTTTTTTATTTTATATAATAATGCAACTATTATTTTAAATAATTTTATTTTCGATTTTTAACTGACAAAACTAAGTTTTTTTAATTTATCGTTTATTTATTTATTTCCATTACCTTTTCGCTCCCACTTTCACAGAAAAAAATTGACAATTTTTAATTTTAATTTTATTATTAATTGAATAAATAGTTTTAAATTTCAGTAACTTTAAATATAAAATAAATAAACAGGTAAACGATAAGCTAAGTTTATAACTACTACAAAACATAATGATAAACTGAATATAAGACAGATTATTTATTGAGTTTATGTAAAGTAAAATTCGAAATGCATATTAATAATTTTATCAATTTAATTATATAAAGATTCATTAAATTAAAAATACATAAATTTAATAAAATATTAATTTGATTTTCATTTTAAAATCACTAACTGTTTTGAGATTTAATTTATTAGCAATTATTCATCACCATAAGTTATTATTCAAAAATTGTTATTTATTTCAAAAAAGGAAATTATTCTTCTTATTATTATTATTTTGAAAAACCAATTAGTAACGTAACGTAATAATTAATTAAACATAATAATGCAACACTGTAACAATGCGTAAAAATATTTCTTAACAGGTTTAGGTAACATTATTATCCAGATGCAGATTTAAATTTTTTGAAACAAAGTTATAGTTTACAGTTCGCAAAAATCAATCATACATTAATTATTATATTTAAAGAGTAAGAAAAATATGATAAACTAACCAATAAATGAATAAATAACATATTTATTTTGAGAATCCTTATCATTTTTATACATCCTAATGAAGTTAATAACATTATAGTAGCTGAAATTTAAAAAATATGTTTTTTTCATTTTTACTATAACTTCTATATAGTTCTTGTACTAGATTTTAAACAAGTAATTGATAAATAAGTCACTTAAACAATTAATAGTTAAAATAATTTTGAATCCTTATTAATAAATATGTTTGATAAAAATAATTTAATTTTTGAGAATTTTTTAATTTAACAACATAATTATTAATGCTTTCAAATTTTCTAAGATGATGTTAATCATTTAATAAAATAATGTATAACATTAAGTAAATAAGAAATCAAAACCGTGTGCCGAGAATTTTTAAACACTTTTTTTTATGTTGGTGTTCCTATAAAATTGGAAATGTATGCATATAAGTATCAGCTAAGTACTACGTACTACGATTAACCTCTTTTAAGCAAAAATTCTGCATGTCAATCAATTGTCAACGCCCATCTGAACAAATAGTCATCTTTATACAAGATAGCTAGAAGAGCTAGGTAGTTAGCTTTATTCTACGTATCTTGATCTTTATACACTTGTCAGATGAAACCCTTATTCTTTACAATGCCCTTTATACTCTGGAGTTCAAATGCGGACGGACCTCCCACATAATCGCTGGCATTTTTTAGAAGAAATATGAATGTTTTGAAAAGAACAGCATTTCTCGGCGCTTTTTATTCCTCTTGCTGTTATCTTCATTTCAAACGCTTTTAGTATCAATTAAACCAGTATAAAAAGTAGAATGGAATATTTTTTATCCTTATTATTACGGCTTATGAATGACATTGAAATATTCAAAACTTATAACATAACTAAATAAGATTGTTAGATAAGATATTTACCACCTAGACATAATATTTTAAGTTACCTTTTTTAATTTAACTTACTTTGACAGAAGGCTTTTTTTTTCACATTTTTTATGAGAGTTTTTATATTTTAATGTTAAAAATAATTATTTTATATAATAATATCAGCTTTAAATGAAATGACAAATTTCAATACGCATTACATTAATAATTTTGTAATTAGTTTCCTTAAGCTGGTTTTAGAAAATTTAACAGATGTGTTGTATAAATGTGATATATGCATAAAAGTATGGCAATATAATTTTTTTGCTGTTGCCGTTGTTTTGGAAAACATTAATAAAAACAGGGAAGCGTCAATATAATAAACATTCTAGATTGTAATAATAACAATAAAAAAGAACTGTTGTCATGAAAAAATAATTGCTAATAATTCAAGATGTAATTCATTTTTTTTAAATGTAAAAAAAAAAAAAAAAAAAAAAAAAAAAAAAAAAAAAAAATCTTAAAGTTACAAATCATTTTAATAATTATTTCTGCTCGTGTCATATATTTATGTAATAAAATAATTGCAATGCTAACTACCTCCACGTGTCGCAATCTGGAAACTCTTTTCTTAATTTAAAAACGGAAAAGTTTAAAAGGAAAATAAATGCTAGTAACCAAAAACAACATATAAAAAATGCCATAAACAAAAAGAGGATTCAATGATAATTTTGGCACAGGAGGTAAAATACCACCAGATACAGATGTTTTTTTTATTTATTTCAACATTTTTGCTCTTATGCGGGAAGTGGCGGGGGTGTAAAATAATGAAACACTTATAATTCTGAAAATTGGCTTCAGCGATGGAATCCTATAATATGCTAATTGTCAGAATATAAATTCCATATAACAATAACTCTTTCTTTTCTCCTGGCAATTTAAAAGCCTTTGTCTCCCTGGAGAGGAAATATGCATCTCAGAAGTTAAAATTTTACAACTATTATGGGGTGTGTTAATATCATAAGTTAATTGGGTTATTTTATAAATTTAGTTATCAGTTTCCAAGTTAACTTCTCCGTTTCCTCGTTCAAGAATTCAAAACATTCTGGCAATTTTAAAAAATGCCATTCATCTGTGAATTTTTTTCAGAAATCTCCATCGATTTCTAAATAATTGATCAAGTTTTGGGGTACTTGTTACTTCTAATTAATCGCATTACACTAAAATTTTATGCGACTTTCAGTTAAAAAACCAGTGTTGAATTCAGACACTTTTCTCCGGGAGGGACTTCTGTGGCTCCGGGGGGGGGATTACACTTTTTTACCAATGAAAACACAAAATTTCAAATTTTCCGGGGGGGGGGGTAATTGATAGCTCCGGGGGGAATGACCTGCCCATGAATTCAACACTCTAAAATGTTCCTTATAAAATTATGTCAGATATTTCCCGTGCACAAAATTTCAGCTTGCTGGAGAAGGGACCGAAAAGTCCAGGGACCGAAATGTCTCGGGACTGAAATGACCATGGACCGAAATGTCTCGGGACCGAAATGTCTCGGGACCGAAATAGCCAGGGACCGAAATGTTTCGGGACCGAAATGTCTCGGGACCGAAATGTCTTGGGACCGAAACGTCTCGGGACCGAAATGTCTCGGGACCGAAACGGCGGGACCGAAACGGCGGGACCGAAACGGCGGGACCGAAATGGCGGGACCGAAACGTCCTGCTTCCCAATTTTAGGACGTTATTGACGTTTACCCTAGCATGAACCCTATTGAAAATGAAGTTTCTACCATGATTAGTTTATCTACAGGAAGAAACAAAATTTTCCCATTACATTACGGCCTATGGGTAAAAATCGTTTCAAAGGAATTTTAAAGATGTTATACCCTGTCAAACATATTAAAATTTATATGATTTTACAATGTGCATTAAAATATGCATTCTATAAACTTTGAGGTGGAAATGTAGCTATTATTCAATTACAGGGCCGCACAAAAGAATTTCATTAGATAATGGTAAAAGAGGGAATTGTGTGTGACATATTTTAAATATATTAAACTGTTTCATGTATAATAAAATTGATGTATGTTAATGAGGCTTAGTATAAATTATATGATACTGTCTTTCCTAATATAAAGTACATAGTATTTACAGGAACACACAAAAGATTTCAAATAGTACATTCTTTCCGAAGTACTGTATATGTATTCGATGATAGTTGTTGGATGGATGAAATGCATTTTAATTACGATATGCGCGTATAAGTTTCAATAAATTTATGTATATTATATGGTGTGTATAAATGCTATATTTAATATACAGGGCTACCCAAAAGAGATCGCCAACGTTATTGAATATGAGCATAAATTTCTAAAAGGTGATTCTTAAATAAATTATGCATTTTTACGCTAAACTGCATTAAATTTACTAAGAAATGTTTTCAGAATATAGATAAAATGATATACAGGGCCACGCAGAGAATTGTGTACATGGAGCCTATGAATGATCATTTATGAGAAAGTGATTTCAATTGTTTTAAGAGTGTTTTAGTTTAAAATAAATTTTAGATTAACACTGATGTGTAATAAAGGTACCAGGCAAACTACAAAGCTGAATAAGTGTTCAAGTATGTTTCCATCTATTAGTATAAATTGCTGAAGAGAAATTTCAAGCTACTAAGCATTTTATGCTAAACTAAATTTTCCCATTATGTAGTATGTATATTAGCTGACAGATCAAATACAGGACTGTTCAATAGTACTGGAATACATATTTGGCTATATTTGGCTTTATATCTTTATTTACCTAAATAACGAAGTTCTGTTAAAGATTTCATGAAGCGTTGGAAAGCGCTTCATAATCTATGCTTAATGCATGATTTTTCTTACTTTTTTTTTCATTTGGTAGAAAATTTAAACAAATGAGTTTTTTTTAAATACATAAATGCTTTGTTTCTTTTTTACAGAAGAGGTGATAACGTTATATGTGCACAGCTCCACAGGAAAACTTACAAAAAATGCTACTGGTGGCACTATGTGAAACAAAACACCAATCACAGTGCAACACATGCAAAAAAGGAAAGTGTAGCCAAAACGAAAAAAAGAAATTATATCAACACTTTCCTTCTCTGCAAGTTTTGAGTTTTGAACCTTTGTAGCCTTATTTTTATTCCTAAATTGATAGGAAAAGTCTTAAAGTCAAAGAAAACATATATAATGCGCAAAAATATGTATGTTTTGTAACAGACTAAGACTGAAATCGACATTATTTCTTACGCAAATTAATTACATGGTTTCACTACCTTTTTTTTTTCAAAGTAGGGAGGCTCCGCCCCCCCCTGCTTGCTACGCTTGCCAACCCCCCGCGTAATCGCTTCGCGATGCATATTCACAGTATCCGCAAAGAAACTCTTCGGGAGGGTTGAATTCTGATAGGGATTGGCCGACGCGTTTTCACGTAACTTGGCGATAATTATACTTGGCGTAGCGATAGACGCTTCCGTCGAGTTTGATTTCCTTCGGAGCCGAGTACAAAGTAAACCGAGTACAAAGTAAAAATTTGTGTTTAAAAACTTTTAAAGAGTACAGCTTTCAGTAAGACACGTTCCATCCAATGCAATGCTGCAAGAGAAAAGTTACTTTGTACTCGGTTCGGAAGGAAATCAAACTCCTCGACGGAAGCATATATACTTCTGTACTCTTTAAAGCTGTACTCTTTAAAAGTTTTTAAACACAAATTTTTACTTTGTACTCGGTTTACTTTGTACTCGGCTCCGAAGGAAATCAAACTCGACAGAAGCGTCTATCGCTGCGCCAAGTATAATTATCGCCAAGTTACGTGAAAACGCGTCGGCCAATCCCTATCAGAATTCAACCCTCTCGAACAGTTTCTTTGCGGATACTGTGAATATGCTAAGAAAACATAAAAGGAGTAATTACCTAATTTACTACTATTTTTGGATGGTGCCATGGACGGACCTAGATGATCGATTTTAAATCAATCAGGAAAAACAAAATCATCAAAACAGGAAAAATTAACAAATGCGTGTGCAATTTGTTGCTACCACTCAGCCGTGAAATGCAGTCGTTAAATCCCATATTTACCGCCAGCTCTCATTGGCTGCCTCCTTCATTGAAGTCGGATTGGTGGCTAGCTGCAAATAGCCTTTAACCTTACTGCTTCGTTGCTGTGGATTGGTGGAAAACTGCAAATATCCTCTTACCCAGTAAGGTTTAATTAAAAAATATATAAATTGAAATTTTAAAATCCGGCAGCGAAGTGCAGTTTCCGGTGTTAGCATCTTCATGTGATAAAAATTTCAGAGGTCTGAGTGTGATAATTTCGGCGTTATCCGCGGTCAGGCAGGTAGACAGACATCTCATTCTATATATATATATATATATATATATATATATTATATCGCCCTTCGAGAAGTTAAGACTTTTTCCGTGTAAGATATACTTTAGAATTCTTAATTCTAGATACAATAAATAAAGCTAATTAAAAAATGCATACCACAAGTGACTCTTGGACAACAATAGCCAGGTAGATATTCTAAAACACATGAAGGTTCTGGCGGAGATGGACATTGCTGTACTTGGCACAACGGATGACCATAGAAACAGCGGCACATTTCACACGGGTTGCTCTTTACTATGATCTCGCCACTATTGTAATATCGTCCATCTACGAAGCATACATCTGCAAAAGAACAAATGCAAGTTAATTTTACGGATTAATCACAGTGTCCAATTAATGTAAAACGAAAAAGGCTTACATTATTATTATTATTATTATTATTATTATTATTATTATTATTATTATTATTATTATTATTATTAACATATTTTACCAGTAGACCCTTGGAGAGAATTTCGCACTAAAATTTTTGAGTTTATTGTCTGGTATACATTTTATAATTAACTTCAGTGTTTTTAACCCTACGTTAGAAGAACGGGGGCATATGTCACCCATGAGATTTGAAGAATGCGTACTTTTTAGGTGCGTTCGTAATTGCCGAAACGTCAGTGAAGGCTTACTTTGGAGACAAGAAATTTTTTGGTTTCTGTCTGTCTGTCAGTCTGTCTGTTCTGCGATAACTAACGCAAAAACATCCGATTGACTTGAAATTAAGTGGGTATGTTAGTGAGGCACTGCGATTAAGCTGTATAATAGCTAAAACCTTGTGTGTAAATTACAATAATTACAATCAACGTTTAACACACAATACACAAACACACAGCACATACGTATACGTTTCGCGAGCACCAGGGCTCGCTTCCTCAGTGTATAAAATTTAAAATGTTGAAAACAGAAAAAAAAAAAAAAAAAAAAACTTCAACTGACAGCAAGTCAGAGACCCAAATGATCGCAAACACAATACCAAAATACCCACAAGCCTCAGCAACCAATAAGATTAAACCGGAAATGAAGTGTCATGACAAAATAAATCTAACCAGAAAGTTGAGATGTACGGTACACTTGAAAGATCATTAACCAAGGAGTTTTTTGTTTTATGTATATAGAGTGCTTCGAAAAAATCTAAGTCTAGCGGAGTAGTGCATTTTTGAATAATAGTAGCAGAGGTAATATTAAAATTATGGCCCTCCTCCCAACAATGAGAGGCAATAGAGGAATTCTTTAACTCTTTTCTTTTTACATAACCTATATGTTCAGCGATTCTTTTTCTGAGTTTACGTTTTGTTTGTCCAATATAGGACAAACCACACTGACATATCCTGACATTGTCAATTTATAAATCAATTTATATATTTTAAATTGTCAATTTATATATTTTAAAAAACAATATCCTGACATTGATAATTTTAATTTTACCTCTGCTACTATTATTCAAAAATGCTCTACTCCGCTAGACTTAGATTTTTTCGAAGCACTCTATATACATAAAACAAAAAACTCCTTGGTTAATGATCTTTCAAGTGTACCGTACATCTCAACTTTCTGGTTAGATTTATTTTGTCATGACACTTCATTTCCGGTTTAATCTTATTGGTTGCTGAGGCTTGTGGGTATTTTGGTATTGTGTTTGCGATCATTTGGGTCTCTGACTTGCTGTCAGTTGGGGTTTTTTTTTCTGTTTTTAACATTTTAAATTTTATACACTGAGGAAGCGAGCCCTGGTGCTCGCGAAACGTATACGTATGTGCTGTGTGTTTATGTATTGTGTGTTAAACGTTGATTGTAATTATTGTAAGCTGTATAGTTTTTGGTTAGATTTGATTCATTTGTTCGTAAAATATAGAATATTTTATTTTGCGCAGTAATGCTTTTCTATGGCAAATCCAATGATTTTCAATTTTTTTTTCTTTGAGAGAAAATGACACATTTCATTAATGGAATTCAATGATAAATGGACACTGAAATTTACCAGTTAAATTATTCATATTGTTTTGAAATTTTGTCTATGCATTTGTCAGATTTTTAAAGTTATTACTGTAAATTTTGGAGATTTTTTATAAATGTGTTCCAATAATATAAACTAATTTCTTTTAGAGATTTACTTATTTAAAATGTATTTATTTCATTTTCTTTATTTTCTCTTAATGGTTGCTATGCAACCATTCATCCTAATCCTTATTATATTTTAATGCTATAAATTTGAAAGCAAATACGAAAATTTAAATGAAGTCAACGTCAAAACTGATGAATTAATGTCTTTGTATCTTTGCGGATAAATATAACATAGCCCAAAAAAGAATATAGAGTATGTTTTATTAATTTTATTCAAATATTTTCCTTAATAATTCAAAATTTCCTTCTTTTTCATACAGAATCAAGAGCGATTTTTTTAGATAAAATTTAACCAATTTCCTTTATCGTTGCAAAAAAAAAAAAAAAAAAAAAAAAAAAAAAAAAAAAAAAAAATCTGGAATAATTTTTCAACGGCAATAAGTTTCAATTGAGCAATTTCCATTCGAAAAATTAAACTAAGAAAAAATAAATATGGCGTCAGAATTAAAATAAAAATAAAAATAGTACTTTGTTAAATATTAAACACGGAAATTTGTTTCGTTAATAAGAATTTTTCTGACAAAAATGGGGGCATAATTAGAAGTAAAAGAAATAAAAAATAATTATATTTTTAACAAATATTTCAATTGATAAAATTTGACGTCATAATTGAAATAAAACAGGTATTTTATAGTTGTCGTTAAAAATACAAGAAACACGCACAGCAATAACTCATGAATAATGACGTCATTGCCGAAACTTCGGCGAAGGCTTATTTTGGCGACGCAAAATTTATTGTTTTCCATCTCTCACAAGGAAGGTCTCCATTGGGGGCATACTCAGAATTTTTTGAAAAAAATACGAATTAAACTACTCATGTAAGTAATAAAGGATCATTGAAAATTAGCGGCGGAATTACATTATTAAATATGTAAAAAAATAAAATAGTTTGGAATAACTGGCGTGAAAAGCTGAAAGCGACACGGGATTTGGCGAGCAGTGCATTTCCTCGCCAAAAGCAGACGATTTTAATGAATCTGAAAACTGATTTTAATTGACTTCACTGTTAAAAATCTGCAGCATTTACTGCAACGTCACTCCACTACTTTTATAGAATATCTCTCTTCTGACCAATGAGAATGCTCCATAGCACGGTGAATTGACCGTTTTCTATAAAAGCGGTGGAGTGACGCTGCAGAAAATGGTACAGATTTTTAGCGGTGTTGTAGCTTGTGCAACACTGTTAAAAATCTGCTGCATTTTGCTGCAACGCACTCCACCGCTTGTATATAATATCTCTATTCCAACCAATGAGAAAGCTCCATTTCACGGCCAAGTAACCGTTCTCTATACAAGCAAGGGAGTGCGTTGCAACAAAATGCAGCAGATTTTTAACAGTGTATTTTTCAATTTGGAACAATTTTAATCCATTTAAATTGTGTTTTAAATGATAAAATATATTAATTTCATTTTGTTATAAGTACATTTAAACGTATATGACAAAATTACACTTAAAGTAAAGTAAAAATGTAAAACTAAAATTACTTAAACTAAATTTATTTAAATAAATTGAACATAGAAAGTTTTTTCTTTAAAAAGTATTCGAAGCGTAAAACCGTATTTTTCAACATTTCGTTTTTTCGCCAACCGGAGATAAATCGCCAAATAAACAAAATTTTTATTATTTTTTTACGGACGTTATAAGGAGGTTCCGCCGAAATTTTTTTTATAAACATATATAACTATATGAGAAGAACATTCTGTAATTTTTTCAGATTTTTCTGAGTATGCCCGTATGGAGACCTTCCTTGTCAGTCTGTTCTTCTGTCTATCTGTCAGTCCCCGATAACTGCCACAAAATGCAATCAAAACTTCTTTTTTTCGTAAGCAAAATTGTAAACCCTAGATTACTGAGTTTACACTTTCAAAAGTTCCTGATACATCAGATTTGGGTGTTTTTGGTGGGCAGGTATCTAGAAGTATGGGGATAATGAAAAATGCTTATTAAAACTGTCACTTATCCTTATAAATCAAAATGTAGAAAAAAATACAAGATATACGATAACCATTAGCAGATTGATAGAAAGTTAGAAATTTAAATTTAATGAAACTATGGGGGGTTCAGGGGGGCGGAGCCCCCCAGAAGAAATCTACTGTGGTATAATAAAAAAACAAAAATAATAGATCATGAATTTTTCAGAATATCCTAACATAACTAAATCTTTAATTTAACGGCTTTTGATGGCTTCAAATTTCTTATTCTTATTTTATTCTTATAAATAATTACGTAATTCGAAAATTTTAAATTACAGTTTCCAGGAAGTTGAATATTACGCTAAGTGTGTTAAAAAAAAAAAAAAAGATGTGAAAAGCTGACGTTGAGGCTCTTGATCTGCAGATTTACTAGTTATGTAAATACTTAGCACCTGTTGACTCTCAGTCCTTCCGTCCGCATATAACAACGCAAAACTACCGAACCGAATAGCTTGAAACTTAAAATATATAATTATTACATAATTTTGTCGAGTCATTTCAACTTTTATGAAAATCAGATGCATAGGCAAATTACAGGGACAATCAAAAGTATTCCGTTACATTATTGACAATGGGGAAAGAAGTTTCAAATGCATTTTAACCGTCTGAAATTTAAAATACATATTTATTACATAATTTTGTCGAGTCATCTCAAATTTTATGAAAATCGAATGCATAGATCAATTACAGGGACAATCAAAAGAATTCCGTTACATTATGGTCAATGGGGAAAAATGTTTTAAATGTATTTTAATGGTGCTACGCTCATTCGAACATAATAAAATTTATATGCATCTATTAAGTACATATTATAATATACATTTTACACAATCTCTGGTGCAAAGAACATTTGATTTTGATTTACAAGGCCACATTTGCGCATCTTCACGTGCAATTTTCAACTTGTTAATTTTGTAGTTGTATTTTCTTTAAAAGTTTCTATTTTTTACCCCCTTTTTGGATTATTTTAGTCTTCTTCATAATTGTGTTGCTCATAAACATCAGCAAATAAAGAAGTAGAATGCCAAATTCATCTTTAAAAGGTTAATTTTAAATTGCACTATGTGTAATTTACTTAAAATTATTATATTCTCTGACGACACGACGGCTGTATTTACAGTTGTAAGTAGTAAGGATTAAAGTAATTTAACATATTTTTAAATCTTTTCTCATCTTTTAAAGTAATTTACACATAGTGTAATTTTAAGTCGTTTATAAACAGTTGTAACTTTTAAATAAAATTTTTGAATGCGTATTTTGTCATTTTAGAATGTTGCTTTATTACTACTTTTTTTTTTTAAAAAAGTACAAAAACAGCATGTTGAAAATAGGTGACATAATGTCCGCCGCGCGACTAAATGCGTAACAAATATTCGTGCGCCTAACGCAGTGTTAATCCAAAAGCTTTTTAATGAAATATAAGTGCACTATGTCAAAAGTTTATTCAAAGAGCTTTCGTAAAGTATCCCATTCATTGTTATGCCTCTTGTATGTGCACAAAAAGAGGACTATTCAGATCAATAACATGTACACTGTAAAAAAAAAAATCTGTAAAATTACTAAAAGTTTTCTAGGAAACTGGGATTCCTAGAACATTTTATGTTACGACAATAGCAAAAATCCATGTAACAGATACAGATTTGCACAAAAAAAAAAAAAAAAAAAAAAAAAAAAAAAAATCAGTAAGGTTACTAAGAATTTTTTAGGAAACTGAGATTCCAAGAATTTTTCACGCAAATGCAACCAAGGTTACAGATAAAATTTTAGTAACATAACTGTAATTTTAGTAGACTCGTTTGAACTAGTTACAGAAATCTGTAACTTTACAAAAATAAGTTTTGTAGATTTACATTTTTTCTTGTACTGTTACAGATAAAATGTACCATTCAGATTTCGGCAACTTTATATCTGTAGGATTACAGATTTTTTTTTTTTTTTTTTTTTTTTTTTTTTTTTTTTACAGTGTATGATGATTAATCTAAAAGAATAATGAAAATTCAGTATACGATGTTAGATGCGGTCAAAAATCCTATACAATGATATTTCATTCATTTTTATTTGCATTAGTTGAAAAAAAAGGGATGTTGATGACAATAGAAATAATACATACCATATTTTTATTTTGCAACAAACGTGTTAAATTAACTGTTTTATAAACTCTTTATTTCATTAAATAGTTAACACTAATTGACAATTTAACTTCACGTCTTTTGAGCATCCACGTACACCACAATAGTGTGATTTAACATTCTGTAATTTTAACCGTGTATTACGCTGTTGGCAATAGAAGGATATTGAAATACTATAACACGTGATTCCTATATGAAATTTAATGAGAAAACGAACTATGATATTTATTTTTACCGAAAGTTTACTTTTGTAATTGAAAAACGCAAAATAATGAAAGCATGTTTTCAAAAACAGCAACTTTTAAACTTTAGTTCGGTTCGAATTTGAATTAGTTTGGCTTTTACCGGTTAATATAAAAATTGGTTTCAGAAACTAATGAAGCTTTTTCTTTCCAACAAATGCTCAGTAGGGTAGACTGGGGCATGGTGGACCACTGGCGATATTTTTAAATTATCCGGTAGATGGCGCTACTAAATAATTGAACGACGCGTGTATTATCATGCCTTCTTTCACCAATAACAATGTCAACAGCGAAAAAGCTATTAACCACTTGGGGACGAGCGACACGTATACGTGCCACATAAAGGCTTAAGAATCGTTGTTTATCCCCACCAATAAAATTGTACGGTAAAATTCATCCTATCTAATCGAAGCATTTTCTCGATTTAATAAGGGACATATTTCTAATTTAAAAAACCGGTGGCAATAGATTAAAAATTTCGTGAAAGGCTCCCGTCGCGGAGGGGTTAAATGAAAGCCACTTCGAATTTTTACACAGGTAGTTACACAAGTTTACACAAGTTTTTTTTTTTTTCACTTTTAAATAATCGTTGAATAAAAATCTAAAAGACCATTGTTTAGAGTTTATTTTATAACTGCTGATAAAAAAATTTTGAAGTCGACGAAAAAAAAAAAAAAAAAAAAAAAAAAAAAAAAAAAAAGAAGACATAAGTCAAGTTGGCGCATTTATTCCGGGATATAATGGCCTGCAGTTCAAGAATTTGTTTCCAAAATTCATCAGCCTATAAAAGTAAATAAAATTGCAGATTTATGTGTGTTACTCGAAAGGAAGTAGTAATTAAAAGGCAAATAAGACAAGAATGGATTCAATGTACCATGTGCAAACATTGAGCAAAAAAATCATGTGTCACTGGTGCGGGATATTTTATATTTGCATTCATTGTAATGATAAACATTTCGATGAAAACAGTAATTAAGTTGACAAAATACCTTTTCTTTCCTTTACAACTTTTATATACTAATTAAAATTACATTTTATATCTTATATTTTTTTCCCTTTTCCTTAAGTAATTAAAAAATCAAATCAATTTAGAGGAATACCTAATCTTGTTCGATGGGGCAGATTGGCAGAGTGACTTGATGTCTTTCTAAGATTTTTATTGTAACTATTTATGCTATTCAAATTTTCTCATATTGGTTACTCTAACTAAAATAAATTAAAATTTTTAATTAAAAAACATACTGAAGAAGAAATGGGCCAACAAGCACCGACCTACCCTAAGTTGGTTGTCTACAGAGTTTTTAAACGTAAGCATTAATCACTATATATTTCAATACATGGATTTAACATAAAATTTCTTTCAGTCAAACAAAATATACTTAGTTATGTGACATAAGTTCTGCTAAAAGATTATCAAAATTTATGCAAGGAAAATTAAATTGGCGGAACTAAGGATTCTAAACATGAGAATAGTCAGTTAAAAATATATAGTATTTATCGCAATAGAATAAAAAAGTGATGATAACGAATATCACATTTTTGCTGCATTTTATTATTCTTCAAGCATTTTGAATTTTACTTTATGAAAAACTGTTTTAATAACAAGACTTAATTTTAACTATTAATTACACATTTAAAATTTTATTTAATATGCTCAATTACATACACACACACACACACATATATATGCATATAATACTAGTATTAAAAAATGCTCTGACGAGCACCAAAAAAAGGTTAATATGTTTTTAAGTATGAAAAAGGGTTTGACAAGTGCTTCTGTTAATTATTGAGCATGAGGAAGGACAAGGGATCCCTTCTTGGCTACAACTCACTTCAATGCCAACTTTGAAAAAATCATATTTGCGCTTTTTCCATATGAAAGTAATTTGCGGTTCTTTAGTAGAACTTTCCATCGTGCTTTAGATGTTAACCAGAGGTGTAGTCGTAAAAATAAGATAGGATATATGCTCTAAGCAGAGGGGTACCCTAGAATGTGTATACTATAAGCTTTCTTGAGAAATAATGTATATGGTGTTCTATTAAAAAGTCCAGAAGGCATACGGCGTATAACATGCACTTACATCCCTGATGTTAACTGCACTATACTACAAATAAATTTTCTGTGCAATTATACACTTAGGGCATGCTTGGTGCCAGTGCATGAATGTGATGCAGGAACTAGGTTTTTGGCACTGTGTCGTCTTCCCTTACATTTATGTCTAATTAAGCTGCACCTTTACTGGTTATGTCTTTACACTATACATTTTTATAGTAACTGCGACTGATTTGTTTTCACGGAAAAAGCGCAAATATGATTTTTTAAAAGTTGGCATTGAAGTGAGTTGTAGCCAAGAAGGGATCCCTTGTCCTTCCTCATGCTCAATAATTAACAGAAGCACTTGTCAAACCCTTTTTCATACTTAAAAACATATTAACCTTTTTTTGGTGCTCGTCAGAGCATTTTTTAATACTAGTCATTTAATTTTTTGATAAAAACTGAAGATTTTCTAATATCTTAAAAAGAAAAATAACTGCTGCTGTCAAAATTTATAAAATGATAACAACAGCATAAAATTTTGATGTATCAGAATAATTATAAAAGTCATTGCATTGCTATATAAAATGCATGATAAGAAAAATAAACCATGGATTTGAACGAAAAAAGTACAGAACTTTATTAAAAGAATTAAAAGCCATACCAATTAAATATATTCAAGGTAATTTCTCAAATAAAACATTCACAACTAGAAAAATTCTAGAAATTGAATAACAATTAACATAAGAATATTCCCGAAGGAATAATAATTTAACACAAAAGCATTTCTAAATAAAACGAACTTACATCCGACGGGATTTGAACTCTATACCCGCTGCTGAGCAGCCAAATGTCTTACCACGAGAGTCCTAGTTTAACACCAGAGATGTTGCAAATTTTGCTATAATACCTATATAAATACCAGCATAAGTCTTGTGACTGTCATCAACAGCTCCGATCTGATTGTTTTATTTTTTATATGCCCGACGGCTATTTTCCTACTTTTATTTTAGCTACTCGAAACAATCGCCAAATAGGTTTCCTTCGCCATAATTTCATTTTAAATATAAAGCTGTCACTAGCTTTATTTAAAATACATGACTTTCATTAAAAAACACATAAATTAAAAATACATATATCAGATACATTTAACTTGCACGTTTTTCTTTCATTTTATTAAAAATACTATAAGTAAATATATAACTACTTAATTTATCCCATCGACCAAAGAACGATAGACAAACTGTAAGATTATATGCCAATAATGGATGAACATAAATGTTACACTTCCTAGACATTAAACCCGCTACACTTGTTTGTCATCAATGTTGTAATCAAATGATTTTAATTCGATGATTTATTTATATTTTTATTAATGTTTGACTAATTTATTTGTTCTTTTGTTATTTAATATAAATTTTATGCCAATAAGCGAATAGCTCTTGATATTAATTGAGAAAAATATAATATATAATTTATTAAAGTTACTTTATGGTTGTATCCGCCGACATTATTTGGTTAAATAAAAAGCATTTAACTTCTTACAAATTTCCGCTAACATTGATATTTTTGGTACCTTCGTATTAATGCCACCGCAGTAGAAGTTGTGCTAATGCGCCAATAAAGAGTGATCTTGTTGTTCGTGCCTTTTTTTTTTTTTTTGTACTCATTTTGACGTAATTTTTAGTATTTTAGTACTTTTTTAGCCTATTTTTGATACCATTTTTTTTTTTTTTTTTTTTGTGCGCGTGCGAACAAGATTGCTCTTTATTGACACATTAGCGCAACTTCTGCTGCGGTGGCGTTAATACGCAAGTACCATATTTTTATGCTCTTTAATAAATCCTAATATTACATTTAAAATACTTCAATGTTATTCACATATGCGATATCTTACAAATATCTCTTTATGGTTTGATTTGATAAATTCTGCATTAAAATATGAAAACTTTTATTAGTATTCTTTTGTTCGAAATCACCTGAATAAATCAAATTTTATATTTGGTACGTCTCGACGTCATAACTAAACGTCATCATTAAAGTAATCTTTTTCGTTAATGACTTTTATTTTTTTAACCTAAATTCATTAATTTTCTAAACTTAAAATTTTTTAATGGCAACATTTTTCCTTTTGAGTAATTTGGCGAATAGTTTGGCGATTTCTATAAATGGGTGAAATTGGTCGACCTGATAATCAAGTAGCACCTTACGTAATATAAATAAAATAGGTATGCATTTTTGGCACAGATGTCATATACGCACCATGTTGACGAATTTTTTTTCTGACGCCAATGTCATATGCGCATCGGAGTATTTAACTGAATCCAGAGTGTCGTTATTTTGCTTGATATGTCAACCCGGATGTTGTTATTTACTTTTTAATAAATAATTTTTTCTTTTTTTTAAAATATATAAATTGTTTTGTTCTATTAAACAAACCTTTTTTTTATTTATTGTTATTACCTTTCAAAAAATATATACCGGGTGTCCCAAAAATGACTGATGGATTTTAAAATTCAATAATTTGCAAACGGTGGCAGCTATTTACAAATTTTTTGCAGGAGGGTTATGTACAATGTCAGGAGTATTTTTTACCGTAACTTTTGATTTTAGTTCGAATTTCAACCAATAGATGGCGCTGACAGCAATTGAAGCCCAGGTCGACGCCGAAACTGACCTCACTCATCACTGATCACCTGGCCTTCAATCGCTATCAGCGCCATCTATTTTTTGAAATTCGAACTAAAATAAAAAGTTACGGTAAAAAACTCCTGACATTATACATAACCCTCCTGCAAAAATTTTTTAAATAGCTGTCACCGTTTGCAAGTCATTGAATTTTAAAATCCATCAGTCATTTTTGGGACACCGGGTATGTAACTGGTATCCCAAAACGAGATTTTCGCCAAATTGGCTTTAGAAAAAAATTAACGCCAAAGTGATTCGTATATGACATTTGTGCCGCATTTTAATATAGAAACAGAAAAAATTCGTGCGAAAACAAAAATTAAAGTTCATCAGGTTTGTTTTCAGAGCTATTTATATATTTTGGCATCATACTCTCCCTTTTTGAAGCCAAAATAGCACCAAGCTTTGGCAAACATATTTATATTAATCAGACATTCATAAAATAAGTAATAATTTAATTGACCTAGAATAATTTAACGTACCCTCAAAAAAAAAAAAAAGCTGACACATTCTCACGTCCGAATCATCATGGAGCGCCCGACTCACCGCTCTTGTGTCGCGCCAAACCGGATTTCTTACCGGTACGCCCTTACCTTTCATCTCAAAGGCTCAAATAAATGTAAAACCATTTTTTACGCTTATCTTTTAATTGTCCTGTAGATTTTTCCATTCATGTCTAATTATTCATAAAATAATAACTGTGAAAAGTATTGGTATGAACGTTTGTACTTAATAACTTTACATATCTTTTTGTCTTGTACAATTAAAAACAAGTTGGAAATTGCACGTGAACGTAGCAAATGAGGTGCGTTCGTACGATAACGAAGTTTAAAAAATATTCAGATCTTGCTGATATAGTAGAGCGTACTTCGGATACAGTATAGTAGTCGAAATCTTTGTGTTTCTGTAAATATGCAGAAAGTAATTTTTATTACACCTCAGAAACGTATATCACTACATAGTATAAAACAAAGTCGCTTTTTCTGTCCCTATATCCCTATGTTCGCTTAAATCTTTAAAACTACCCAACGGATTTTGATGCGGTTTTTTTTAATAGATAGAATGATTCAAGAGGAAGGTTTATATGTATAATAACATCCATTAAATAGTGGAGAAATACTGTTATTTTTGAGGTTTTTAATGTGATGTCGTAAATAATTTAATTTTTTCTGCTTATACATTGCAAACGCAGGCTGAACCCTATAAGATTTATTGTGTATAAAGACATCACTACATAGTATAAAACAAAGTCGCTTTTTCTGTCCCTATATCCCTATGTTCGCTTAAATCTTTAAAACTACCCAACGGATTTTGATGCGGTTTTTTTTTAATAGATAGAATGATTCAAGAGGAAGGTTTATATGTATAATAACATCCATTAAATAGTGGAGAAATACTGTTATTTTTGAGGTTTTTAATGTGATGTCGTAAATAATTTCATTTTTTCTGCTTATACATTGCAAACGCAGGCTGAAACCTACAAGATTTATTGTGTATAAAGACATCCTGTAATTGTTGTAAAAATAAAATAAATAGGTAAAAATGTAAAAAGTAAATAAGTAAAAATGTAGTGTGTGAATTACAAATAAATAAAAAATAATACTAATATCCGAATTTTCTTTTATAAGTTTACACTTTTTTAATAACTCCATCCACAAAGAAGAGAGTATGAGCATGTGTGTAAAAATTTATAACTTGAATTTTTTTTAAATACCCGTACAAAGCCTGGGAGGACTGCTATAATCTATATTCATAAAACAAAGTCGTGTTAGTTACACCATCTATAACGTAATAACGGATGGATCGATTTTTATGAAACTTTGTATGGAGTTATCTGGCACCTTAGATTAACATACAGGCTACTTTTTACCCGACTACTTAAAAGGAGAGTAATTGTTTTAGTAGTTGAATTTAATAGGATGAAGTGGTAGTAACAATTTGCGGTGTCAGTATTGACACGGGAATACCCGAAGTAAAGCGAGGGCGGGCCGCTAGTCTTATTCATAAAATGTGAAATAGTTGAATATAATTAAAACACGCCCCAAACAATGTTTCCCCGTATAGCATTATGTAGTAGAATACTTTTGTGTGGCCCTGTAACTTAATAATAAAAATTCTTTGCATCACAGATTGTACAGAATGCATATTTTAGTATATACTTCATAGATTCATACCACTTATATTATGTTCGAATGAGTAAAACATCATTAAAATTCATTTGAAACTTTTTTCCCATTGATCGTAATGTAATGGAATCCTTTTGATTGTCCCTGTAATTGATCTATGCATCCGATTTTCATAACATTTGAAATGACTCGACAAAATTACGCAATAATTATATGTTTTAAATTTCAAACGATTCGGTTCGGTAGTTTTTGCGTTGTTATATGCGGACGGACGGCCAGACAGACAGACAGACAGACGGACAGACTGAGCGACAACAATAGGTGCTACGTATTTACATAATTACGAACGCACCTAAAAATAATAATATTAATGTCAATCTTGTGTTAAATCAGTCTTTGAAATAAAATATTACGTGATGGAAAAACACGGTTACGTCGCTTTTGCGGTTAAAAACATTTGCTATTCGGTCTTTCGGCGCCATTTTTGATTTATTCGCCAAACACACCACCAGAATAACTTTAATAATAATGAACTTTTCCGCAAAATCTTGTCCCGATTGCCTAAATTTGTTCATTTCATCTTATGGACCTTCAGATAAGCAAGTAAATAAAATTACGAATAAAAGTATCATATTACAGTGGCTAGCATAAATTTAAGAGAGACTAAACTTTTTGCCAGAGGCGGCTTTTAACTTAAATAAATGAGAAATTAATAAATAAAAAAAAATATTTCACTTCGCTCGTCAAAATAGATAGTGAATATGATACATGAAAATAACAACAAATAAGTATTTTTTCACGTGATTTATCTAATCTATTTATTTATTTTTATGTTCATTTAAACTTACGTGCAACAATTACAAGAAGAAGTAAATATAAGAATAAGAAATATATAATAAGAAATATATAAGAAAAAGACTAAGTTCAGCTGGAAATTTCAGACAAAAGTTCGATTTTCTCAGCGACCGACAAACATACAAAGATGAAAAAAAAAACTGTTCTGAGTTTTACCATGAGGATTAAAATAAACCAAAAACGAAGTTAATCCATCCACGGAAACGTTAGCAAGACTTTGTTGAATTTTTTGCTTTCATTTTTTCATTAAAAATTAAATAAAAAACTATTCTAAGCTGCAGTAATTTTTTGAATGCTATCATTTTATTCGTCTCGTCGAGTTCTATCTTTTAAAAAAAATTTCACTGCCGTATCTCAACTGGTTCGCCAGAAATTTTAGAAAGTTGTTTGCACTTTCTATTTCTAAAACATATTATACCAAACGCTACCGCGTTTGCTATGATAATTAATCTGGTTGTGGAACAACCTAAGAGTTAATTTCGATAAATTTTGCTTGAAGAATGCAAGAAAAAGGAAGAATAAAAAATTATGCAATGCACATAGATTACGTGGTCGTAGACAGAATAAGCTCAAAATTCGTTCTTCCCAAAAGAAAACAAAAAAGATGAGGTTTTGTATTCATATATCCATTGATTAGTGTCATTATAGCATACATAATATTACACGTACTATATTTGGATATATTCCCTCATCTTTTTGCTTCATTTTGGGAACAACGGATTTCAAACTTATTATATCTACAATCATTTTCAAAATTTTTAAGCTATATTTTTGAGACTTTCACAAAAGTTACACTATATATTTAGCTGATAAATTACACACATTATATTTTGATAACATTAGTGCATATATAGTGAAAAATTGTTAACTAAATATGGTCATTTTTCATCCTTTATTTATTATTTTTTTAATTATGATTACTGGATATTGTGTGCAATAATAATTTGTGATGTTTCCTAGAAAAACATTCTTTTATATTCAGAACTCTGCAAATTATAACCAAAATATTTCGTAAAATTTGAGCCTGTTTTTATATTAAAAAAAACTTAATTTTTCCACAAATATTCGTGCTCTTCTCATAAAAATGAACACAGTTTATTACAAGAAAACTCCTAATGATATGCTACAGTTTCAATGTTTTTAACACTTTAGTTTTTATAAAGTTACCCTAAAGATATTCGCTTTTCTTCAGTTTATTGACGCTTCTCTGTAAGGTTTCGAGGAAAAAAAAATCTATGTGAAAATATATAGCGCTTAGTATGCTGTTTACATGCCTGAAGTTTCAGGTTAATTATGTATTTATATATATATTTAATACAATGGCTAAAATGGCAAGTGATCGGTCATCATTGGCTATATGGTGTATTTTCGTAATGTCATCTATCCAACATTAGTTCCAATATTGCACTGAGCCAGTATTCTGTCACTAATAATTAACTACTCGAATCAAAATGATATGTATAATAAATTTTGCAAATACATTGCTTTCTATGTGGTTATAGCAAAGTTTTATCTTATACAGTAGCAATATAAATTTAATAAATTACTTACATTATTTAGTTACTATTTATAATCTTACCATTAATTTCCTTTGAATCTTCTTCGGGTGGTGGAGATAGTGTAGAATGTTTCATTGGACGTTCTGATAAAACAGGAACGGGATTCATTTTAGGTTTTTCTGCACTTGATTGTCTATTAGCCATTTCGAATTCATTTGTTTTTCCTTCATATTGCCCAATGTCTTTATTAAAATCTTCATCACTATGTTTGATGTTACTTTCTCCTCTAAATAGTTTATTGTCGCCATTATCTGAAGAAGTAGCCGTTATGGAAAGGGGATTTGTGGCAGAAGTTGTAGTTTGTTTTGTTGTAGAATATGGTGTTGTGGAAAAGGGTGTTTGATCAGTTACTGTTGGAGTATCAGTTACTTTCAGATTAGATGACCTGCCTTCAATTTCATCTGGATTTGTTTCATTGACTCCTTCAGAAAAAACCGTTGTCTCAAGTTTTAGCTCATTTTGATCTTTGTCAACTTTGATAGTCATTGTACTCAAGTCCAAATTTTGTTGTCTAGTTGTTTTCTGGGAACTTGGATTTTGGTAATCGGAATCTCTATGTTCCATGCTATCTTCATCTTCTCCATATGTAGATCGTTGATTTTGCATATTTGAAAACACTTTAGATGGAGCTCTTCCTTGTTCGAAATCATAATAATATTCATCATATTCTTCATCACGCCATTCGGGATGTAGATCGGAAGCGACGTAGTGCAGTGAATGATGAGGATCTCTCGGTTTTTGTTGACTTCGATATACTGATTCTGATCTTTGGTTATAAATAGGATAAGGTGGAAATTTTGTTGGGACAGGCCGTCTGAAAGTATTTATTGGCCGATGATTGGATATTTCACTGAGTGAGGACTGATGAACTGAAGGGGTTGGAGGAGGTCGAAACCTAGATGGTGGACGCGGTCTCAATACCTTTTTATGATTATTTATTTCAAGAGGTGGACCAGGTAAACGATTTACCTGTTGACCAGGAAAAATGGATTGTTTTTGACTTAGAATGCTTGGATATCCAGTATCTCGAATTGTTTGTATATCAGAAAATCCAGGATCTCGAATCTTATTCATACCAGAATGTCCAGAATCTTTTATTGTTTGGGTACTCAATATACCTGGGTCTCTAACTATTTGTGTGCCATACTGTTCTTTATTCTTTACTGTTTGAAGACCAGAATTTTTAACTGATTGTAAAGTAGGGTTCTTAACTGTCTGTAAACCAGGATTCTTCAGTGCTTGTAGATTAGTTAAAGCAGGACCACGAACTCCTTGTAAACCTGGTATATGATAATCCCTAACTGGTTGTGGTTGTTTGCGATGTGATGAGGGACCATGGTTGGAAAATATGATTTCTGGAGCATTAAACATTAAACTAGGAATAGAAGATTCACTAATTGGATTATAAATAGAAGTTGATATATCTGTATTTGTTGTCTCGGATTCCATTGTTCCATAATTTTCGTGAGGTGTTGTATCTTCCACAATGAGTTTTGGAGCTGCGAGTATTAATGATAAATTATCTGGAGAGAACTGGGCACTTTCGGGAATTTTGTTTGCAAACGCTTCTTCTTTTACTAAAGGCTCATATGTTTCTGTTGATGTAACTTGGGTTTGCGTGTTATGTGTGATCGTCCATAAAAGTTCTGCAATCTCTTGAGGTAAAGGTCGTGTAGTCTTATATGTCATAGTAGTGTCTAACCTTTGGGGATTTTGCTTATGGTTGGACGTTATAACAGTGGGTTCTTTGACAGTATGTAATAATTGTTCATTTGTTTCTGTTATTTCACCCTCAGGAAATGAATGATCTAATGTTGTTTCATGTTCTTCATTTACATATATCCTTGTTGATATTTTCGGGATCGTCGATTCAACTGCTGTCGTGTCTTTCGTTGTAGCGTATTTCGTATTTAGGAGTGTTTCCCCTGGAATCGGTTTCAGTTTTTGTTTTTGGTTTAACATCGACTCTGTCGTAGATTGTACTTTTGTTTTATCTGACGGGATGCTGTAAATTGTATAGCGCGTTGGGTAATCTTCAGATTTATCTGTTAGTGTAACAGGATCTGTGGGACGAGTTAAAGTATCAGGATATATTTCAGTTTCAATTATTTTGCGAGTAGTCAAGCCATCTGTGGCAAATTTTGAATTCGTTAAAGAAGATATTGTGGATGTAATTGGATTATTCGTTTGAGATGTAAATGTAGGTTTTTTATTCTTATTTTTAAATCTCATATTTTCAGTTGTGCCTTGCTGCTTCTCATTTGTTGTTACCTTTTCCGTTGATGAAAGTCTTTCGCCATAAGCTGGTTCATTATAATCTGCAAAAGGCGCAAATGTTTCATGTCCATTAGGAATTGAATCTTCATATGCATCAGCGTAATCATAATTGTAACTATCTTTATAATTTGTGCCTTCATGTGTTGAAAATCTTGTTGGTTCGGTAGATGGTTGACTGTTGTGTGATAGATCTTGAACAGGAGATGAATAATCTACTTTATCAGCCTTTGTGGTTGCTGATAAAGTTTTCGTTGTAGTTGTTTTTATTTTATGCTTTAAGTTCGGCAAAGATATTATAATGGGTTTCGTTGTGTCTTCAGATTGGTAAGTTTTTTCTGTAACTCTTGAATAGTCTTTGGTTGGTGTTGTTTTAGTCATTTGTTTAAAATTTATTAAAGATGGTCTTGTAGTCACATGACTGTACCAGTTTGAGTGCATTAAAGTTGTTCCTTTAGGGGGTTTGGTTTTTTGTTTCAAATTAGGGAGTGATATAATTATTGGTTTTGTAGTATCTTGAGGATATGGTGTTCTATCGGTTATTCTAGAAGCCCCTCTTGCTGTCGTTGATTTTGTCTTATCATTAAAATTCATGGGTGGAATTCTGTTTGGATCTTTGATAGTTGAATCGTGGAAAATTCGAGTAGTTTGTAAATCTTCATCTGAATTTTCTTTGTAATTAGCTTTTTCTGTAGTAACAACTAACACTGCAATATTTTCTTCAGGAATAACGGAAATACTTTCGAGATCTGATTCATCATTTAATTCTACGGTAATTTTTTGCTTATCAGGAAGATCATCGGCAGTTGTTTCTTGATCATATGATTCAGTTGTATAGTTGTCAGAATAATCATAATCAGTTGCAAAAGTTGTTTCCGTTTCACTTGTATAGGATGAAGCGGTTTCTGTTTCTGAAGGTGAAATAACAGTAACATCGTAATTTTCTGTACTGTGCGATATTGGAACCTGGGTTTCATTAACTCCTTGCTGGTCTAAAAAAGGGGAAAAATAAGTTAATCTTAAGTTCAAACAATCGTAATAAAGAACAGAACACACTAATACGACGGCATTTATTTTAAAAAGTTATGATGGATTAAATAATAACATACACCACACACACATATATTACAGATATTTGTAATATTTATTAAGATTTTTTAAATTTAATTAGCACTGATTAAGAATAATAATTTAGAAATATTTAGTTTATAAAAAATAAAATAATTGCAGCAAATTGATATTTTGACAATGTATCATAAGTTTATCTAAATTGCTTAAACTAAGCTTTAAAAGAAAATAAAGAAAATGTATTATTCTCTTGTAATAATCATGTTAAAATTTGACAATTTTTTGAAAAAATAGCATAAAATCATTTTATACGTATATTTAAGTGGCATCTAATGCAACTTTTAGGATCAAGAGTGATGTAAAGAACAACAATTGAGTTCTCACTGTACAGTGACAAAATTTCGAAAAATGCAAATGACGTCACCTAATATATTTCATCGCAAAATGGTTTCTGCGGTTAAACGAAAAAATGAACAAACAAACAAACAACAACAAAAACAAAAACATGAATGGTTAATACTACTACTACTACTAATAATTTGAACAGTAGAAATGGCGACATAAAAAGAAGGCAATGAGAAGAATAAATGCGACCGCGCGCATTTTTGCCGATCCCACCGAAGCTAGCATATAGGGAAGAAAATAAGGGCTTCTGATTGGTTGATTAGCTTAAAGAGCATTTTTCTTTAGCTCATTTTTGAGTTTACGTTTTCTTAATCATAAATTTCTATTTGAAAACCTTTTGGAAGATGAATGTTGATAAATATCCTTCTGATATTAAATATTTACTCATAGATAAAGAAATATTTTCGGGAATTATAATGAAAGAAGTTAATCATGATGGTTCTCAATTGTTCTGTATTTTAGAAAATAATAAAGATAAAATTGCCATTTCTTATTATCATTTTAACATTACATGCACATACGTATATGCCTCTTATTACGCATTTGAACATACATCTGACTTGTGTGCTCGACATGAAAGTCTGCTTATAAGTCATCGTCAATATACAAGGACGAGATAGCACAAGGAAATTTACATCACAAGAGAAATACATCCAGGAGCTCCACACAAAGTGTATGTGCAAGGGAGCCAGCGGAAATCGAACCCACAACCTACAGCGTAGCAGAGCGGCGTCTTAACTACTCGGCCACGAATGCAGAGCAATTTACTTACAAACAATCACATTTCCTTTTTGCGGCGTCAATTACGCAAGATTTACAAACCCAATTGTTCTATGGTACTTTAAAAAATTGCCGTTTATCATTATTATTATTTTAACATGATATACTTATATACTCTCCTAATACGTACATCCACATTCAGAACAATTTATTGGCAAACAACAATTGCTCTTTTAAATTATTCAACCAATCAGAAGCCCGTATTTTATTTCCTATGCTAGCTTCGGTGGGATCGGCAAAAATGCCGATTGCGTAGGTAACGAGAGCAAACAATTTTACTTTGATTACAAAATTTTCAAGCATTTGAATTCTCAAGCGATGACATATGAGGAGCCCAGAAGCCAAGGGGTACAAGTGACAAAATGTCGATTTGGAGTAAATTGAGTTTAAAGATAATTGATGTTAAATTGGAACATGAATAACAATTGACTAAATTAAAATAGGAAACATCTGCTTGTTGCATTCTAATCTTTGAACTCTCATTTCAATAACTGTTAAAAAAATAGAGTAAAATTTTCTTTAAATGTATAATTAATCAATATTGTTTGTTTTTCGAAAAAAGTGGTTTATCTCTATAACTCAGCAAATAATAAGAAAATGAACTATATTTCTTTACCTGAAATGAAAAAAGCATATTTCCAGATATCCTGTGCACTTAACTCAATTTTTTCAATTTTTTCACTTATACCCCTTGGCTTCTGGGTCCTCATATATATTACATGTCAAAGACTGTGGACAGCAATTAATAATAGAAATGATCTCTCAAGCATTGCAAAATCTCTAGATTCTAGATTAAATTTTACTCAAACATTAAAGTTAGGTACTCAAACATTAAGTACTTACTCAAACATTAAAGTTAGGGGCTGAAAACTTGCCAAGTCGCTCTATTGAATAACAAGTAACATACCAACTCATTTTAAGCAATTGAAGAATATTATGCATGACAGGAGCTATGTTTTAAGGAGCTTCGAAAGAACTTGGTTTGCAGTTAGATCTCACTTCTTTCATTAGCGAAACCTTTTACAAACTTGGCATTCTTTCACATTCATATTTTTGATAGGATATCATTATTTTTTGTCAAATCACTTCTTTTATTAGCGAAATCTTTAACGAACTTGGCATTTTTTCACATTCATGTTTTTGATAGGATATCATTATTTTTTGTCAAATAAGTCGGTATTTGTTTCCTTTTTGAAATAAATTGGCTTAATATTAAATTAGTTTTATTTAATATTAATTAATCTTACAGCTTTTTCCTGCGTTTATTCACTGTTTCTTTGAATCAAATTTAAAACTTTTAACATTAGGATTGCTTATGTTCCATTAAATTCCACTAATAAGGATGTTTCTTTTATGTGATTGGGTACTACTTGATTATCTCGACGACCAAAAAAGTTTGTCTCCAACTTGGCGATATATCGCCAAATTGACGACAAAAATTACCCGCCAAAAGTGATACTAACTTGGCGCTATTTCTGGTATTTCGCCAAATTCCCATAGACTCCCATTGTAATCTGGCAATTTATCCAATACTGTTGTTAGAGCAAGGACTGCCACCATCATTTTGACTTTTTTTTTCTTTTTTTTTTTTTTTTAATCGGTTCGCTAACTTTCCAATATTGCTGATATTGCTATTTAGAACGTTTATAGAATGTTTTTCGCGCATTTTTACCCCTTTTAAATTTTGTATTTGTTAACAAATGTTCTTAGTGATCATTTATATCTTATAAGTAATGAACATGCCAAATTTGATGTTTCTAAGCCCTTAACATACAGATATCGCATTTTTAGAATTTTTTTTGCTCTTTTAATTCTTTTGGATTAGTGGCATTGACATAAGATATAGCCTATATTGGAGCAAGGAATGTCACCATCATTTTAAGATCATTACTTTTAAGATCAGATGGTTGTTTGCTGAGATTGCTTAAAAATCCCAATTTAGAACAGTTTTAGAATGCTTTTCGTGCATTTTCACCCTTTTTGAATTCTTTATTTTTTAGCAAATGCCCTTAGAGATCATTTTTATCTTATAAATAAGTAACATGCCGAATTTTGTGCTTCTATGCTTATTAGTAAACCAAAAATCTCATTTTTAGAATGTTTTTTGCTTCTTCACTCTCTTGTGGTTAATGGTATATACATAAAATATAGCATATACTTGAACCGGGGTGAATACCATCATTTTGGTTCCATTACTTTTGAAATCGGTTCGGTAGTTTCAGAGATTAGTCCCGATACTCGCCAAAAGTGACGCCAACTTGGCACTATTTCTGGTATTTTGTGAAATTCTCATAAACCGCCATTGTAATACAATAATTTATCTTCTAACAACCATTAATGTTTAATTAATGGTGATTTCTGATTTTTTCCTATTTATAGATCCAATAACCTACCTCCACACCAAATTTCAATTTCCTAAGTCACCTGGAAGTAGTCAAACATTTCTATGAGTGAGTGAGTGAGTCAGTGGGAAAAACAGTGGTTTTCAGACGTCAATTTCTCGTGAACGGTAAAAGATTTTTTTAAAAATTTATAATATTAGGAAATTAGAAGATGGTCTTACACGACACAAAAAATTGCAATTGTGTAGGTCAAATAGAATTTAAGTTATTGAGGGGTCAAAAGTGGCCCGAAATGGTTCGGGTAATATAACCCACGGCCGGTGTGTCGACTTTTACTTTTTGAACTTGGCTGACACACTGCCGTGTGTCTAGATTATTAAAAATTTGTTATTATATTAATAACAAAACTATCACCAAACTATAAGATTAAATGCCAAAAATGGATGATCGTAAATGTCGCATGAGTTATACCAAATAATAATAATGTCGTTAATATAATGTCGTCATACTAAATGAGTACTATTTGATTATCCCGTCGACCGATTTCGCCAAATTATAGAAAACTCTAAAAATATTTAACGTCAAATGCGACATTTACGATCATCCATTTTTGGCATTTAATCTTATAGTTTGGCGATAGTTTTGTTATTAATATAATAAAAATTTTTTAATAATAACATTTACTAATTTGTTTGATATTATTTATCTGTTGGTACTACCTGGTTTTCCCGTCGACCAAAAAGCTATCGCCAAACTATAGGATTAAATGCTAATAATGGATGATCGTGAATGTCACATTCAATGACATTAAATACGGCACGCGTGTTTAAAACGTAATTAGGTGATTTTTATTTAGACTTTTTGTTTGTATTTTTAATAATATTCTACTATTTATTTGTTGTTTCGTTATTTAAACCAAAAATTACGTCACTAGGTATAATTTGGCCATTAGTTTGGCGATTTGTATAATTTTGCGAAATTGGTCGACGGGATAACCAAGTAGTACTAAAAACAATTTATATAATTTTAAAAAAGAAAATAATAATAATAAAAAATTAATAAAACATAAACAATTATTGCTGGGTTACCATATCAGGAAAAATAACGTCATTTTGGCGCCAGTGAGATACCTCGGTGCAGGAGCATGCGAAGAGAAAGCTGCACCCGGGGCAAAGTTTCGATTTGGCGCCCCTTCCCCCCAACGTTTTCTTGTAACTGGCTAAAAATGACGTTGGTAATATATATTTGGTGCCCTCTAAATTTCAGCGCTCGAGACAACGACCCACTTCGTCTTCTCCCCGGCCCTTCTTTCGCACGCTCGTTGCATGCATGACATCTGCGCCAAAACAAAAATGTGGAAAAAACAATAATTGTTATTTATACGGCTTTTTACCTACTAAAGTAAATTGAAAAAAAAAAAAAAAAAAAAAAAAACTTTAAAATGTTGTAATTAAATTATTTTACAATATGTGCGTATGTGGAAAATATTTACACTAAAATTTAAATATAAAAAGATAGAGAGAGGGAGATTATACGTATTGCGAACATCGCTCCGACTTATGCCTTTTTGGCTTAAAATCGTATTGTTTGGCGACAAAAGTAAATTCAAACTATTAATTAAACAAAGGATATATAATTAACAGTTAGAGCATTTTTTAAAATTGATTCTGTGATTTTCTTATTTAAGATACATAATGGAAGAATTAAAAAATTTAAAAGAGTTATTTACGTTTTATCTAATGAAATTTTTTAGATGTTTTTTCCTGTTAACCAGGCACGGAAGAGATAAATAGCCAAATATTATATCAATCAAAATTTTCTTTTACATTGAATTCATTTTTAACCATTTTATTTTTATTTATTTATTTATTTATTTTTGTTTGAATTAAATATTTCGCTTGCATATGTATATATGCTATTACATAGGTATATACATGTGTATATGTAAAATCGTGCCATAATTTGGCGATTTTCGAAAATCATGCTTTGGCGAAGGGAGTTTTGCAATCGCACCGATATACATGTGCATATGTAAAATCGTGCCCCAATTTGGCGATTTTCGAAAATCACGCTTTGGCGAAGGAAGTTTTGCAATCGCACCGGTTATATGCGTCAAATGTTAAAAAAATAAGCGATATTTATATAAATATTTTATGTATATACATTTTAGATATATTTCTATATATATGTGTAATTATATATAGCGATATACATATATAAACATATAATGTATGCTCCTGTAAATAAATACTATATACTTACATATATATTTTATATTTTTATGTATTTTTATGTGTTAAATTTAAACAAAAGCTAAAAATTTTTCCGAAAAAAAAATATGCTAAGTTAAAATAAAATACAAAAAAATAAATACCTAAAATTAATCCCAGTAGTAAAAAAGCAACACCAAAGGCAATCGCATCGATTCATTTAAAGAAAAAGAAAAAAAAAAAACAGGGTATGAAATTTTTTTTTTCCAAAAAATCCGCCGGGTAGTTTTTAAAATCATTCTGGCCAAAGTTTTGAGACTTACTGCTTTATAATATGTGTATATGAATATGATAAGACAATGTATCAAACCACAATGTGTAACTATTTTCCGTTTTTTAATATACTAATTCTGCATTTACAAAATACTTTGAATGCACTGCCCACATATACAATTTAGAAAATGTTTCATTTTCATACTCTTTAATCTTTAGAAATCCACAAAGAAAACATTCATTATTGTATAGTATACAATGTATACTGTACTCACAAAAAGTAAAATCGCCAAAATTCCATAGCGCGTTGCTTATTTTTTATCTCGTTTTTCACGCGGATAAAAACTTTGAATTTGTTTGAGAAAATGGCATCGATTAACTAAAAAATAATCGATCTGGATTTCATTTGCTGCAACGACCGTCCCCCTTCCGGTGACCCTTCCGACCATGGTAACGTAAAATGACTATATACGACAATGTCACAAATTTTTTCTAGCACATGGAACATAAAAATATTTCCTTTGCGTTTCATTTATGTCACTTTTTCTTTCGTTAAAATAGCTTTTAACGTCACTTACGTTTCTTTCCCTCTGGAGGTTATTTTACGGTGAAAATAATTAGGTGTTGGCTTTTTGAAATTTCGAAATCCTATAGCACTCTAACCTTAACTGTGAAATCTTAATTATTGTACTTTAGTCGTTTTCGAATGCATGTCATAAAATATTCACGTCCGAAATGGCCTCCAGTTATGAATTGTACGGACGATGAAGTATCAGAAAAGTTTTTCTTTTGAAGACCACTCAGCATTTAAAGTGCTTCATAATTTTATGCCTAAAATTTCTAAAAAAAGAAGATGCATTGATTTTTACCGTGAAAAAAAAGTTTATTATGTTTGAAGAATGAAATTTAAATGCAAGATATTTTTTTTAATTTCGAGTGTAGAGATTATTCGTTATGTAACTCGACTTTACTGTTTAGACTTTTAAGGAACATAAAAAAGTAAGTTATGCTACTATCCAACCTAGCAACTTTTTGGACAATTTTTAAAAGCCAAATTTTTATTTAAGTCATTTTTCCGAAAAAATGGTTTTAATGCCAAGTGGGATAGCTATTATGAATACGCGCAATTTTTTATTTGATTTCCGAAAAAATCGCCATAAGCTGAATTTCTCCTACGATAACCCATTCACAAACAGGGTTTTGTAACATCATTTATTAGATGACCGATATAATGAAATGTATCAAGAAAATTAAGAATCGTAGGAAGAAACTTATTTTAACCCTCTGTCTCGTGCGTCTTTGGATTCTCAGGTTCGGACGCACTGAGGGAAACAGGACTTTTTTTAAAAATCGCCATTTCACCTAATTAACTTATTTCTTAAAGTGATAGGTGAAATTATTCAGAAAATGTAAAGAAAGAATATTTGAAATTTGATTAACCCCTTCGTGACGGGGGTCCTCTCTCAAAATTTTTAATGTTTTGCCACCGGTTTTTAAAAACAGAAATTTGAGTCTTTTTAAATTGATAAAATGCTCCGATGAAATAAGGCAAATTTTACAATAAAATTTTACCAGTGGAGATAATCAAAGATTTTTAAGACTTTTTTCGGCACGTATACGTGTCACTTGTCCGCAAGGAATTAAAAAAATTCAAAACAAAAGAAACTCTAAGCAATTGCCTCCAATAAGGCTTGAGGGCACGCCTGTTAGGTACGACGCGACAGTTTTTGACAGGTGCTGTGTTCGATGGACGGTAATCAACTTAAGAAGAGAAAAGAGGCATCTGTATGATATAAAACATAATTTATATCCCAATTGAACTTTAGAAAAATACTATCATGTAATAGTGAAAAGTAAGAAATAGAGTAGTAATAATTAGAGATTTGCTAGCGCTAACGAAAGAGTAATAAAAAGTAAGTAAATTACGTTTTCGTGCAACTTTTGCAATATCAGTTGCAATCCTTTTCTGAGTTTGTACGAGAAAAAATTCAATTTTATATAGGGCCAAAAAAATTTTTTTATATAAAAATTGTCAGTTATGATACCAATTCTACGAATTTATAAAGCTTACCACATTTATATTCAGTTGGACAACAATGGCCTTCTGGTACAATTGGTGTGCATCCAGGAACACTGGGTGAACACTCCAGACGTTTGCAAACCACTCCCAGCTGAGTACAGTAACAGGTCTGGCAATTGCCGCTGCTTGGTACAGCTACACCCACATCAAAATCATATCCTTCCACATTGCAGGAAGTTACTGATAAGACAGAGATAAACATAATGAAAACGTCTGTAGAAAATTATTTTTCTAAAAAAAATCAACAGGTAAAATTTAATTTTGCTAAGAAAATTGGACGATAATAGTTATTTTCAATATATTAAAATTAAAACAAGTGCATATTTATATTGCATTATATGTTAATTTTATCCCCCCTCAATTAAAACTTATCAGAGCATTGCTTAGTATTACAGGAACATATTTACACTCGTAATATCACTTAGCAATGAATGAACATTGTGATCATACTCGTATAACATCGAATCAAACTTAATGAAATTCTATAAAATATTAAATGGCACAGTTTTTGTTTTATTTCTCATAACAATAAATTATTCTTAACTTGCCAATTTAATAAACCAATTTTCCGAGATACTTTTAATTTTTTATTAGATGATTTCAAAGGTAAGTAGTTGGAAGCAAAATTTCTAACATTAGTGGATTTTTAAGTTTATGTCCTAATGTTGTGCCTGTTATAATTTATCTGTGAAATTAAAAAACAAATGTTTCAAATGAATATCAAATTTAAAAATTTTTAACTGCTTACAGGCGTAAATGGCAACCTAGTGAAAAGTTTCCACGCCGGGAATCGAACCTGGGTTATCGGTATAGCGCATTGGCGTTCTACCGACAAAACCACATCGAACGACACCCAGCTTGGAACTTCTCAGTATTACATGTTGGCAAGGTTACAAACGCAGCACAAGATAGAATATATTCCGTGACACACCACCCTGGGGCAAGCACGAAACTCAAATAGAACCAGCATCGATGAATATTCATCGATGTAAGATTCATCGATTAAAGTTAATCATTTTAAAGTGTTATTTATTCTTTATCAATGAATTTTACCTTTTTATTTAGAGCTGAAATTTTAAGCATTAACGTTGCGTTATTTAGACATATAATAAATATTAAAAATAAAAGTATACATTTGTCCTTCCTTTGAAACTTAAATAAATAAAAAGCTTAAAAAGATGCATCAGTGAATGTGTCATTAAAATAATAATATTTTCAGAAGTATTACTGGGAACAAATTTTACGGCAAAACAACAACAACAATAAAACTTAACGTGTTAATGCCCCACACTAAGAACAGAAAAAGCCTCGGATGATAATATAAAATCTGTGGGAGCGTTTTTTTTTTTTTTTTAACCATTTGAAAAATGGTTGTTGTTTTCGGGAGAATGGACCCGATGATGTTACCACTTTTGAATGATGTTACCACTTTTGAATGATGTGGTCACTTTTGAATTTAAATTAATTTCTTTACTTTTAGAAGAGTTTTTATTTGAATTTAAATTAAATTCTTTACTTTTAGAAGAATTTTTATTTGAATAGTAAATTAAAATGGTTAAAATCATTGTAATAAAGGAGAAAACTAACAAATTTAAAAATGGGTAGACGGAAATTAACAGATACGGAAAAAGCCGAAGCCAAAGTAATGAATGAACGTGAATATCGCATTCAATGATATTAAACACAGTCAACATGTATAAGTTGCTTATTAGTTTGGCGATTCGTATCATTTGGCGAAATTGGTCGACGGGATAACTGAGTAATACTGTATTTGGTTTGGCGCAAAAACGTCTTTCAATGCAGAAAATGATAAAATCAAAAGATTATTGAGCCGCTGAAAATTACGTGTTGAAAGGCGATCACGAAAAAGGAAGCAATTTAATGCCGAACCGATTAATTGTAAAACATCATGTCGCCAGGGCGACCAATCCACTAGCCATGGCGTTTTACTATCGGTCGGTTCTAACCAGGAAAATTTGAGTGCCAATAGTGATTCTAACAAGCCGGAAAATGTTATAGCTATTACTCTTGATTTTCCACCACCTAAAAAGAAAACTAAAAAGCAATCGGCTTGGGAAAAACTGGGAAAAAACTTTTTTGATTCGATGTCTGATGGACCCATTCACAGATGCATGTGCTGCGATCGATTTTGGTTTAAAACCTCCATCACCAAAATTCTGCTCTGTAAAATCAAACAATATATGCCAAAGTCTTACAAGTATAACAGTATATGCCAAAGCTGTATTTTAATAATGATTACTTTTGCACCAACAATGTTAAATAGTTTGAAATGTTTCTTTCGTCGCCAACTTTTATGCTTGGCGACAATAGAGTGATATAACTTAAACGAACCGTACCTTCAAATTGCAGCATGTATAAAGTCATTTATAGCAGTGGCACGGATAATACACAATAAAACAACTGGTATTTAGCTTAAAATGATAGATGAATGTATCGAGTGAAACATTTTTCAAATGGTTGGGGTAATTTCTTAAATTACAATTATTTATTTTTTTTTTTTTTTTAATATCTCGCTCAAATTTTAATATTTTTACATGGTTTTTTGCACAAGATAGCCGAGGACAATCCAAAACCGCCCTAGTTTTTACTTTTTCGATTTTGCTTATATATTTTTTATATTACGACAGTTTCAATTTCAGAACCGCTTTAAACCGGTTTTGAAAGTTAAAGTAATTAAAAAAAAAAAAATTCTAAAACCAAAACTGAAAAAGTAAAAACTAGGCCGGTTGTGGATCGTCTTCAACTATCGTGTACAAAAAAAAAAAAAAAAAAAAAAAAAAAAAAAAAATTCTAAAAATATTAAAATTTGGTCAAAATATTTGAAAAGATCGCCCCCATATATTTTACATTATCATCTGTCTTTTTGTGTGCCTAGTGTTGCACCTTAACATGAAGAACATATAAAATATTCTATAATCTAAAATTTTACAACGTATTAATCTTGCGTTATATTAAACAATAATTTGAGATTTTTAGATTCTGAGAAACAAGAGTTAGGAAACCGATGTAACTATATTTTCTGTAACTGCTGGAGTGATTTCATTATTTTATTTAAATCGGTGATGTGTGCCATTGAGAATTATAATTAGTTCTATTTTGGTCGTTCCGTTTTTTTAAAATTAATCTTTTAAATGCTATTTTTTAAAAGAACAATTATACGTGCACAACTATTGCATTTTTTTCCATTATTAAACGAAAAATTTACAGTTCATATGCTGCTTAAAATATTTTATACAAAATATTGAAACCACTTTGGTGGTTCTCGAAAAATAAAGGGTTTTTAATATCAGTTGTTTTTAGGATTTTGCAGGTGTTAAATTACAACATCCCTTTTACAAAAACTCGTTAAAAATTTTTTTTTTTGAAAATTTTTAAAAATATATGTTATCAAATATTTTAAGGAATTTACATAAAAAGAAAGCTACAACAAATCTTGAGTATTTCTAAAATCTCACCTTTATTTGCTATCTGGTCTGGGTGAAGAGTTGCCTCAAACTGTCCAAATCCCTCTGCATCAATACCTTGAGTTCCTATTTCTTTTGAAAAATAAGAGAAAATGTTAGTTCTGCTGCTAAACATTCTGTTTATTAAAATTTTTTTAAGTGCGTACTAGGAAATGTTTCCGAATCGAAAAAAAAAATAATAATAATGTAAGAAATTCCGATCATTTGGAAAATAATATTTTCAAAGGCTAAAATCTTAGACTCATGAATAAATTCTATATTAAAAAAATAATAATAAAAATATTTTTTATGATGATCAAAACGTGGCTTACTTAATAACAGAGTCTTATATTAAGTATACCACGGATTAAACACTAATATTCCTGGAACAATCATAAACAATTTTTAAATGAAATTTCAGTTTTACCATTTTCAGTACCGCAAATTTTTAAACTTTTAGACATCGTACATTTTCAATTTTTATACCGTCGTATAGGGAAAAATGTACTTTTAAATGCAATTTGTTTGAAATCTGTATCTTAATTTGTTTCTGATATATCAATTTGTTTTAAATTTATATTACATTTTTGGTCATCGTGGCAACGGTAGCAGTCAATTTCTGGAGATTAATCATGGACCAATCAGAAAACAAGTAAAATCTGGTCATCCTAAGGATTCAGATATGTCTTAGATATCCCTAAAAACGACAATAATTTTCCAAAGAGTTAAAAAAAATTTTTTTTCGCTATATATAAGACACATAGACGTGCGTAATATAAAAGTATTTCTCGTTGCGCAAATTCACTTTAATTTTACCTTTTAGGTAGCTTTCATTACAAAAAGTAAAAAGCTACCTATTGCAGCCGTCCGGAGGAAAGCACTTCCAGAAAATTTTGGTATATTTTCACCGATCATGACCTTCAGACCCCAAAACCACCCTCCGTTCAAATGTTGACATATATATATATATATATATATATATATATATATATATATATATATCTGATTTTTCTCATGCGAGAACTAACGTATTTATGATCCGATTTGAATGAAACTTGGTATGTACATAGTACATACAAATGTCTCGACCGAGTTCGTTGGCCAGCATCATCCGACATTTTGTTACAAAATGGCTACCATTTTAAATTAAAAAAAAAATTAAAATTTAAAATTCAATGCAAAAAATTTAACAGTTAAAAATTATTTTTCTTTTACGTGTTAGAACTTAAAACAACGATTCCAGAACACTTCTTATTTTGCCTATATCTTAAAAAATGATTGAATTATAGCACTTTGAATTTTTCTTATGGCTGACATTTTGAAACGATCTGATTTTTGTCACGTCATATAACACGCGTATTTATGAACCGATTTGAATGAAAATTGGTGTGTACATAGTATATACTGAGGCCTGAATCGAATTCGATATTCAGTTCCATCCGCCATCTTATTTCAAAATGGCGGCCATTTAAATATTTTTAAAATTTTTAAAATTTAAAATTAGGTACAAGAAAGTGAGAAATTGAAAAAGATTTTTTTTATGCTTTTGAACTTTATACAAAGATTCCAGAGCATTTTTTGTTTCGTCTGTATCTTAAAAAATGACTGAGTTATCGCATTTTTAATTTCTAGTGTTGCTCATATCTTGAAATGATCTGATTTTATCTTGAATGATGTCTTGAAATGATCTACACGTAATGACACGCGTATTTATAAATTGATTTGGATATAACTCCGTGTGCACATAGTACATAGCAATGCTTTGACCACGTTCACTGTCCAACTTCTTCCATTTTCTTGTTTCAAAATGGAAGCCATGGAAGTTTGTCAAAAATCTTTTAAATGTATAATGATGTACAAACAAAAAATTAGAAATTGAAAAAAGGTTCTTTTTAAAGTATTTATCTTAATAATTAATTCAGGAGTATTTTTCCTTTGCCTTTAACTGAAAAAACGCCTGAGCAGTTTGAATTTCTAACGTGGGTAACATTTAAAAAAAAAAAAAATCCATATGCCCACGACAGCACTCGCATATATTAATCGATTTCAATATGTGTGCATGTGCACCTGAATTAAGATTTCGAACAAGCTCATAATCAGGTTCCACTAATTTGAGCTTAGTATTTTTGAATAATATAATTTAATTTAAAATAAATAAACAAAAATATAAGTATATGAAAGCTACCTCTTCCTCCCGGCACTGCCGGAAGGACTATTTTTTTCTTATAACTCATTAACGGTAAGAAATAGAGAAAAAGTTATACTTGAACAACATAAAACTTAAAGCGAGTTCCGAGTGAAATGAGATTTTCACCTTGCTTTAAAATAATTAAAAAGTAAACTACTAAGAATGTGTTTGTTAAAAATACAAAACTTTGCTCATTTGTGCACAAAACTGAAATTTAATAAGAACTTGTACAATTAAAATAAAATAAAATGTAAAATCAACGTTTCGAGCTTTCTTCTGCTACCGTCTTCAGGAAAATATGATGATGGAATGACTAAAAGTTTGCTTCCTTGAGCGAGAATATTATCTCTCACTCAGAAAGCAAACTTTTAGCATTTAATTTTTTAGTAAACCTTTGTATTTTTTAACAAGTACATTTTTAGTAGTTATATTTTATGGTGCAATTGTCCCGTATATGTTTATAAAAATAAACTGTTTGTTAAAGAGGTACAAAGAGATTTTTATTAAAATTTTTCGTTACAATATGAACTGGTCTTTCAAAATTTAAAAACCAAAGTTGTTAAAATAATATGTAAATGAAAAGATTCCTAAGATCTTTCAATCACTAACGCGATCACTTAAACCAAATCCTTTGAAAATGATCGTGTTAGCGATTGAAATATTTTTTCTATTTACATATGAAGCCAGAAATCAAACCTGGAACACTTGGAATAGCACTCCAAGTGCTCAACCATTTAAGCTAAGAGGGCGATGCCTAGATTGTCATTTCTCACATTCATTTATTGGTATGACTGCAATTGCAACTTTCCACCTCGTGCTCCATCGTCTTGTCTTTCCATCTCGATTCCATCCTGTGTTGCAGTTGCAGTCTTAACAATACAGGATGTTTATAAAGTCCCGGACCAATTTTGATGTTTAATAACTCATAAAATAATAAAGATAGATTAAAATTAATAACATAAATGGTTAGATAGACTCAAAAAGTTTCATGACCCTTGCCAATGAATTTCCACGTGTGTTTCCTTCGTCGCATGGAGAATATCAAGTCGATAGTCAATTTCACGCCAGGTAGCGGCAAGCATGTCGGCATCCACAGACTATCGACTTAATATTCTCCATGCGACGAAGAGGGCACACGTGGAAGTTCATTGAAAAGGGTCATGGAAGTTTTTGAGTCTATCTAACCATTTATGTTATTAATTTTAATCTATCTTTATTATTTTATGAGTTATTAAGCATCAAAATGGGTCCGGAACTTTATAAACACCTTGTATATTGAAGTGAGAAATGACAAGCTAGGCATCACTTGGAGCGCTATTAGAAAAGATCTTGGCTCGATTTCTGACTTGGATATTTTTCACTCTAATGGTTCTACGTTTAGTTGGCATTGTGATAAATCACTTATTAAATATTTTTATTGCAGATTTTTAGTAAAAATTTATTTTCAGAAAAAGTTTTATATTGAAAAATATTTTTTTAATTGATTTAATCGAAAGCTAACAAATTATAATTTCTTAAAAACATATAATAATAATAATAATAATAATAATAATAATAATAATAATAATAATAAACTTGCTACTCTAGTTTACGGTAGAACTACTAAAAAATAAGCGCTTGTTAACTTAAAACTATCTATTATCAATAATGAGTTATACAAAAGTTGAAAAGATGCAGGAGTAAGATTTTATTTTGCTAAAAACATTGAAAAAAAAAAAAAAAAAATGAGCAGTTACAGTACATTCTCGATTAACCTAGAAGGTCGGGGAAATGCGCTTCCTGGATAATCGAATTTCTACAAATTTTGACGATTTTTTTTTAAGTGATAGAAAATGTCTAATTATTATACCATAGGATAATAAAAATAAAAAGCCAGAAATTTACACCACGAAAAGTTACAAATAAATGTGAAAATAAAAATCACAAGTTCACTACACGGCGTACACATTGTTGTAAAGTCTAAAAACAATACAGACATTAAAATAAAATGTAGATATTCAACATTTCGATCTTCTTCAGAGATTTCATCAGAAAAACGCTGTCATATTGCTTTCGAAACACACTAAACGGTCTTGAAATATAAAAGTTCATCATACAGCACGACAGTGCTGTATGGTAGACCTCAGCCGCATCTCCAATGTTAAAGTCCAAAGTTTGCCTTTTAATAACTTTGGTCCATATCATCCGATCGCGGCGAAATTGAAAAGGCGAAGTGTCCTTTTCTAGACCTCAAAGTTAACAAAAAATCACCAGAATCCAGCAAATAGTTATGGAGATCCAGAACCCCTGTTTTGTCACTTTTTTTCTCGTGAAACAAGAAAAAAAAAAAAAAACAAACAACTCAATTATAACCCGAATCAGGAAACATTCTGCGACGTCTAATAGCTTGTTCGAAAGCTTTTAATTTAGGGAAGTGCCTTTCGAAACTTCCTGTCAAAAAATATCCAATATTAAGGAAATGGCATCCATTTACATTTTTTATAATGCTATACCTTCCATAATTCAACATTATAGAAATCTCTCCTTTTCAATTGCAAATTCAATTATTTCTTTCGAGTTGCCACCAGCTACAAACTAAAAAACAGTTCAATAATTTTAAAAAGAAATGATAACACATGTTCTTATTTTTTTTATAGAGCAATAAAAATTCTGATTCTCCTGATACATTTTTGAATTTTTGAAATCGACGTCATTTGAAACAGAAAATGCATATTTTTTATAAACATATATATAAACTATAACTAAATATGTGCTAAAACAGAATTGCACCTTTATTTGAGTGTTTTCGACGTCAAAACAGTTACTAAAATACAGATGTTTCAATTAAAAAGGGATAATTTAGAAAAGAAATTCTTTTATATTTATAAAAAAAAACCGATTTGAAAATGAAGCTATGAATATCTGTGTAGATACCTATTGTTATAAGAAAATCTGCGTAGATACTGAGAAACTGCAGTGGGACTACCATCTTGGAGGGACGGTTCTGTCGCCAAATTTTTCGTCAACTTGGCTATATATCGCCAAATTTGGCACCCAAAATTACTCGCCAGAATTGAAGCCAACTTTGCGTTTATTTCTGGAATTTCGCCAAACTAATTGTTTACTAATAACTTTAAACTAATATTAATAATAGTTTAGGTTTGTTAGTTGAAAGTTATTAATAAAGTTCCTGAAAGGATCTGAAAAAGCTATGAAATCATATGAAAAACTGGTGGAACCAGAGAGAAAAGTAGAGCTCGATTTTAAAAAATGTTACAGTAAAAATTGGAAAATATTTTCAATCTAAAAATAGCGTAGAAAAGAAATGGAATCAGATGATCTCAAAAACTCATAAAATAATCCAAATTTTTGCTAGCTAAAAATGTGGACTGAGCTTTACTGGTGCCTTATATTCAGAATTGTATATTACTATCCACTCAGAATGATTACTGAGGATAGTAGTCAATAGAATATATATATTTGTGTTGTCTCAAATCTCCATAACGCTAAACGAATATAAACCATCAACTTATAATTAAAGTATAACATAAATATAATCAGGTTGTTGAAAAATTGATGTAGATAAATATGTGTGAACAATTGTTCAAAGTTATCTGTTCAAAGTTTTGACTTTACTTGGAGCTTTGATCTTCCACTTATGAAAACCTTTGGAATGTAATTGTGTCCACGCTTTGTACAGGAATCGTTCTCATACTTCATTACATCAGCCTGTAACATATAGTTATATAATACACAAAATTTTTTTAACTGGTTATACATGATTGAAATACGGAGTGAGTTAAAAATGCCTCTTTTTCCCTGATTGATTTTAAGGTACCAGTAAAGCTCAGTCCTCATTTTCAGCTAACAAAAATTTGGGTTATTTCATGAGTTTTACAGATTATCTGATTCCATTTCTTTTCTACGCACATTTTTAGATTGAAAATATTTCCCAATTTTTACTGTAACATTTTAGGTAGCTTTCATTACAAAAAGTAAAAAGCTACCCATTGCAGCCGTCCGGAGGAAAGCACTTCCAGAAAATTTTGGTATTTTTTCACCGATCATGACCCCTAGACCCCAAAACCACCCTCCGTTCAAATGTTGACACACACACACACACACACACACATATATATATGTTGCGGCCAATACCCGGAGCCTGGCCAATTCTAGAACTGGCCGGGAAGCCTTGGCCAACACGCGAACTATGATGCATAGGCACCAATTTTTTTGTAATTAAGATAATGTAACCTTAAAATGCACAGTAAAAAAGATTCCCATTGATTATATTGAAACGAAATATTTCTCTGTACCCAACTAAATTAACCAGAAATAGTACACAATTCCCTTTCATTATCGAAATTAATTGATAAACCAAATAAGATAATTACAAGTTAACCGGAACCTTTACTCGAGTTAGAGCATGGACAGGCTGACGGATAGATTATTTGAATTCATAGACACTTTCAACTAAGTTAGAAAGGATTAAGCCGAGCACCTATATCTATTTCGCGAATTGGCCAATCGCATCTGGACAGTTCGCGAATTGGCCAATTGCATCTGGCCAGTTTGCGAATTGGCCAATTGCATCTGGCCAGTTCGCGAATTGGCCAGTCATTTTTTAACGTTGCTGGCCAATTCGGGAACTGGCCGGCTAGTTCTAGAATTGGCCAATTTCGGGTTTTGGCCACAACATATATAAATAAATAAATGTATATAAATATATATAAGGTGGCTTTCATTACAAAAAGTAAAAAGCTACCTATTGCAGCCGCCCGGAAAAAAGCACTTCCAGAAAATTTTGGTATATCTTCACCGATCATGACCCCCAGACCCAAAACCACACTCCGTTCAAATGTTGATATACATACATACACACACACACACACACACACACACACACACACATATATATATATATATAACGATATATACAGGGTGTTTCGCTACCAGACCGACAAACTTTGAGGGATGATAGTAGACATGAAAACAAACATTATTAAATAGGGAACCATGGGGCGCAAACGTCTTCTATTGGAGCTAGCGGCCATTAAAGTTTGAGGTCCAAAATTTCAAACGATGATAAAAAACGGAAAAAAGGGTCGATTCGTTTGCGGTTTTCACTAAAACATTCTTTATATCACGTTTTTCTTAGAAAAAAATTTCAAAGGTTATGTTCAAAAATTGTCGATAGAGGGCGCTTTAGACTTTAGAGTAACGAACAGTTACTTTTTACCGCTATTTTGTGTATGGGGTTGAAATTATTCTAAAGTTTAGACTTTAACTTAAATTTTAAGTCCAAAATCGGAAAAATTGGAATTACGTAACTAGCGAAAATTAAACTGTGAACAGAGGGGGAAATTTTAAACGCTCATAAATATTGGACAAACAAATCGATTTTGTTGCAGTTTGCGTGTAAGTCATTCCCTTGGTAATTATTTTATTCAAAATGATGTACAGCTTTGGTGCCCTCATATTTTGATAGAGGGCGCTTCCGACACATCTCTGACATTTCAGTGGCATTACTCCTGCGTGTTTTACTACCAGACCATCATACTTCCAAGAAGTGTTAGGGATACAAAGACGACTTGGAATCACATAGGAATGTAACGTTGGAAATGCATTTTTTGCAAGATACGGTTAAAGGAAGCAGAGAAAAAAGTAACAGAAACAGCAGAGAAAGAACGACACGTTAATGTGACAGAAAACAGTTTATTTAAAGGTTTTACGAGAAAAGGTGTTCAAAATTACAACCAGAAGTAGTCCGGTATGCTTGACAGCGGCGTCACGTGGAATTCCTCACGCTTTGAAAGTTTCCTGGCATCTCTGATAGTTTTCTGGCAGCTACAGAAATACCAGCTGCGAGGTCTTCAACTGATGGTACGGGAGTCTCCTACACCCAATTTTCTATTTGACCCCAGCAAAAGAAGTCCATACATGATAGATCCGGCGATCTGGCAGGCCAATGAACCGGGCTACCACGACCTATCCACCACTGTCCATATGTTACTTTGAACTGTCGGTAAACGTCACTGGTAAAATGTGGAGGAGCCCTATCGTGCTGTTCATCGTTCAAATACTTCATTCTGCTACCTTTGGAACCGGTTCGCGAATGATCACTTCAAAGTGATCTTTGCACAGGCGCATTACCGTTTAGCGCCATCTACCGTCACTGTCAAACTTGCCGGACTACTTCTGGTCGTAATTTCAAACACTTTTTCTAGTAAAACCTTTAAATAAACTGGTTTCTGTGACATTAACGTGTCGCTCTTCTCGCACTAACGTGTATCTCTGTTTCTGTTACTTTTTTCTCTGCTTCCTTTAACCGTAACTTGCAAAAAATGCATTTCCAACGTTACATTTCTATGCGATTCCAAGTCATCTTTGTATCCCTAACACTTCCTGGAAGTATGATGGTCTGGTAGTAAAACACCCAGGAGTAATGCCTTTGAAATGTCAGAGATGTGTCGGAAGCGCCCTCTATCAAAAAAATGAGGGCACCAAAGCTGTACATCATTTTGAATAAAATAATTACCAAATTAATGACTTACACGCAAACTGCAACAAAATCGATTTGTTTGTCCAATATTTATGAGCGTTTAAAATTTTCCCCTCTGTTCACAGTTTAATATTTGATAGTTACCCGATCCCAGTGTTTCCGATTTTGGGCTTAAAATTTAAGTTAAAGTCTAAACTTTAGAATAATTTCAACCCCATACACAAAATAGCGGTAAAAAGTAACTGTTCGTTACTCTAAAGTTTAAAGCGCCCTCTATCGAAAATTTTTGAACACAACCTTTGAAATTTTTTTCTAAGAAAAACGTGATATAAAGAGTGTTTTAGTGAAAACCGCAAACGAATCGACCCTTTTTTCCGTTTTTTTTTATCGTTTGAAATTTTGGACCTCAAACTTTAATGGCCGCTAGCTCCTACAGAAGACGTTTGCGCCCCATGGTTCCCTATTTACTAATGTTTGTTTTCATGTCTACTATCATCCCTCAAAGTTTGTCGGTCTGGTAGCGAAACACCCTGTATATACAGTCGGCTCTCGTTAATTCGAACTCGTCGGGACTACAAGAAATGTTCGAATTATCCGAAGTTCGAATTATGGAAAGTATGAGAAAAAAACATGTTTAAATAGGTACTATTACAAAGGAATTAATGTTATAGTGTTTTATTTTTTTATTTCTTTCGTCTGTTATCATTAGAATGTGACTTAATATTAAATTAGAATCTATAAATACACAAACTAATTAAAATATTATAAACAAACTCAATGGAAGAAAAATTTGAAGCGTCACTGATGGACAGACGGGGCACTAAGAAAGTGAATATCAAATGCATGGGATTATATGTATACTGATATGGAACAATTTTCACAAAAAATTCAAAGAAAGGAAGTTATTCAAATGATCTGAAATCAGAGATAAAGAAAAAAAATAAAAAATCGGAATTCTCGTTAGTTCGAATTAAACGAAGTCGAAAGAAAATGAGTTCGAATTAATGAAATTTTTTAACGTTATTCTACCATTGAAAACTTCGGGACTCCATGTTTAGTTTGAATTAAGGGAAGATTCGAATTATCCGATTTCGAATTAACGATAGTCGACTGTATATATATCTGATTTTTGTCATGCGATAACTATCGTATTTATGAACCGATTTGAATAAAACTTGTATGTACATAGTACATACAAATGTCTCGACCGAGTTCGTTAGACAGCATCATCCGCCATCTTGTTTCAAAATGGCGGCCATTTAATTAAAAAAAATTTTAAATTTAAAATTAAATGCGAAAAAATTAAAAATTGAAAAATATTTTTCTTTTAGGTGTTAGAACATAAAACAACGATTCCAGAACACTTTTTATTTTGTTTATATCTTAAAAAATGATTGAGTTATAATATTTTGAATTTTTCTTATGGCTGACATTTTGAAACAATCTGATTTTTGTCATGCGATAACTATCGTATTTATGAACAGATTTGAATGAAACTTGGTATGTACATAGTAGAGGTCTGCACGGGCCGGGCCTCGGCCCGAAGCCCGAACCCGGCACGGCCCGCGGGCCGGGCTCGGGCCAATTTTCAATAATGGCATTCGGGCCGGGCCGGGCTCGGGCCTTACTTCTGAAGACTCGGGCCGGGCCGGCCCGACCGGGCCTTGTCACTAATCCTTTCGGGCCGGGCCTAGTCACTAATCTTTTCGGGCCGGGCCGGGCCGGGCTCGGGCCTTAATTTTTTTGCTGGAGTATCGGGCCGTGCCTAACTTTTTTTTCCGTACGAAGCCGAGACTGATTCCATTCTTCCTGGTTTTCATGGACCAAAATAATCAGTTCCTATTGAATCTTCCCATATGAAAATCCTTTTCTCAACTTTTTATAAACCAGTAATATTTGGCTTTGTCCAAAAATTTCTGCAAAAAAGCATATACTTTTAAGCCGTCATTATTCTACAATTAAACATTAGAATTTATTTCTTTTAAAGAATCGTAGATTACTAGGCGTTTTAAAATAGAATTAAACACACACACACACACACAAAAAAAAAGAAAGAAAAAAATAAATATAGTTTAAAAAATCTAAAAAACACGCTTTTTAAGTATATCAAACTAAAAAGTGAAAAATAATTCGTACTATAAGCTGAAAACAAAAATAGATGAAAAATACTATATTACTATAAAATCATTGTTATTATAAGAATCAATTAATAAGCAATAAATAAAATTATCGTGGAAAAAAAGCGTGGGGTGCTCCATCTACCATGCTCCATCTATCAGTTCTTAAGAAGCACCCCACGCTTTTTTTCCACGATAATTTTATTTATTGCTTATTAATTGATTCTTATAATAACAATGATTTTATAGTAATATAGTATTTTTCATCTATTTTTGTTTTCAGCTTATAGTACGAATTATTTTTCACTTTTTAGTTTGATATACTTAAAAAGCGTGTTTTTCAGATTTTTTAAACTATATTTATTTTCCACTTTTTAGTTTGATTACTTTAAAAGCGTGGTTTTTAGTTTTTTTAAACTATATTTATTTTTCACTTTTTAGTTTGATTACTTTAAAAGCGTGGTATTTAGTTTTTTTAAACTATATTCATTTTAATATTTACAACGAAAGGACATCGATCCAAATCACTTTATTTGGTCGACTCTGGTTAATTTAACCATGCATCTCGAATCCTATTAAGAATGTATAAAAAAAAATTCTTCACATTATTAAAGACAACATTTTTTGCCATATATAGCCAAATTTGGAGACATTCTTTCACTTGGCACCAAATACGTGTTGTGGCTTTCGTAATCTTAATAGTCAATTTTTCGGCCAAATGTCGCCAATATTTTGTGAAATATTGCCAATTTATTGGTTGCTGCCATTTTCTCATGACCCTGACCCGTATTACCCAAAATGACCCACTAATCAAATTTGATCAAACATGTGACTTAGCTCAAAGGTCTCCAGGTAATCAAAAACAGTAGAATATAAAGTTGAATCAAAATCGTTTAAGCCGTTTCTTAGATAAAATTAGCTTGACAGCATTCATCAATAAAGCGAAATGGCCCACTAATACAATTTTGTTTAACTTGCGACTCTGCCCAATAGTCTTCTCGTGACAAAAGACGTTTCGTTACAAAATTTAGGTAAAATTGATTGAATCGTTGTTATATATAATTAGAATAACCCTAACCCATTATGACCCAAATTGACCCATTAATCGAATTTTCGCGAGCATGTGGCCTGGTCCAATGGTTTTCTCTTGCCCGAGAATATCATAATACAAAATATAGTCAAAATGGTGAGAGACATTTTCTACGTAAAATTAGCATGATCCATCAATGACCCACAAATGACCCTTATAATCAAAATCTCTCGAACATGTGATTTAGCCCATTAGTTTCCTCGTGTCTAAAAATTGTTACATACAAAATTTCGTTAAAAACGATCCAGCCGTTCTTTAAATATAAATAGCTTGACCCAGACCCTTTATGACCCATTAATCGAAATTTCTCGAAAGTGTGACCTAGCCCAATAATTTTCTTGTGCCAAAAAAATGTTATATACGAAATTTCGTTAAAATCGATCCACCTGTTCTTTAGATGTAGCTTGACATGATCCATTATGGCCCATCATGACCCACAAATGATCATTATAGTCAAAATATCTCAAACATGTGATTTAGCCCATTAGTTTCCTCGTGTCAAAAACCTGTTCATACAAAATTTCGTTATAATCGATCCCGCCGTTCTTTAAATATAAATAGCTTAACCCAGACCCTTAATGACCCAATATGACCCATTAAAATTTTTTCTCGAACATGTGACATAGCCCAATATTTTTCTCGTGCCCGAAAACCATAGAATGCAATTTTTAGTCAAAACTGCGTGAGAAAATCTTTAGATAAAAATAGCATGACCCACAATGACCCCAAAAATGACCCACTAACCGAATTTTCTTGAACATGTTACCTAACCCAATGGTCTTCTTGTAATCCAAAACGATAAAATATAAAATTTGGTCAAAATCGTTAGAGCCGTTTTTTAGATAAAAATGGCTTGACCCATAATGACCCAAAAATGACCCACTAATCGAAATTTTTCGAACATGTGACCCAGCCCGATAGTTTTTTCGTGCCAAAAAACTGTTACATACAAAATTTCGTTATAATCGATCACGCCGTTCTTTAAATATAAATAGCTTGACCCAGACCCTTAATGACCCAATATGACCCATTAAAATTTTTTCTCGAACATGTAACGTAGCCCAATGATTTTCTCGTGCCCGAAAACCATAGAATGCAATTTTTAGTCAAAATTGCTTGAGAAAATCTTTAGATAATAAGGAAAATCTTTAGATAATAAGGAAAGTTACAAATCCACAAACTCACATACAGGTGAAGTTAATAAAAGCGTGTTAAAAAAACATGATTATGACGGAATTTTTTTTAAAACTGAAAACTGAAAATCTTTTAAAATGTTCATCCATGCAAAATGAATACAACAATACGGGAGAAAAAAAATATATTAAACATTTACATCTGTTAAGAAGGGAATGCATTTTTTTTTTTTCGCCCCAAAGCGATTTCGTCTTTGGAAATTTCACCATATACCGCTTTTTCGATTTTTTGTCTCCATTACAGGGAATATGGATTAATAATACTAGTGATAACTGAAACATTTACATACAACAAACAAAGATTCATTTAAAAGCATAAATATCGCAGCCTACGGCACTTCTGCATAAATGGAGATTATAAACACGGAAAAAAAGACTAATATAATTTTTTTTGGTCAGAACTCTTCCATAAGATTAAAGATCAATGTTCTGTAGAAATTCACTCGAGCCAGGCCGGGTTCGGGAAGAATTTTAAACTTTTTTCAGGACCGGAATTTTAACTTTCGGGCCGGGTCGGGCCAATATTTCCTTCGTTCGGGCCGGGCCGGGCCCGGGCCGGGAAATTTCGGCCCGTGCAGACCTCTAGTACATAGTACATACAAATGTCTCGACCGAGTTCGTTAGACAGCATCATCCGCCATCTTGTTTCAAAATGACGGCCATTTAAGTTTTTTTTTAAATTAAAATTTAAAATTAAATGCGAAAACACTAAAAGTTGAAAAATATTTTTCTTTTATGTGTTAGAACTTAAAACAACGATTCCAGAAAACTTTTTATTTTGTCTATATCTTAAAAAATGATTTAGTCATAGCACTTTGAATTTTTCTTATGGCTGACATTTTGAAACAATCTGATTTTTGTCATGCTGTAACTAACGTATGTATGAACCGATTTGAATGAAACTTGGTATGTACATGGAACATACAAATGTCTCGACGGAGTTCGTTGGCCAGCATCATCCACCATCTTTTTTCAAAATGGCCGCCATTTAAAATTAAAAAAAATTAAATTTAAAATTAAATGCTGAAAAATTAAAAGGTGAAAAGTATTTTTCTTTTATGTGTTAGAACTTAAAACAACGATTCCAGAACACTTTTTATTTTGTCTATATCTTAAAAAATGATTGAGTTATAGCACTTTGAATTTTTTTTATGATTGACATGTTGAAACGATCTGATTTTTGTCACGTGATAACACGCTTATTTATGAACCGATTTGAATAAAACTTGGTATGTACATAGTACATACAAATATCTCGACTGAGTTCGTTAAACAGCATCATCCGTCATCTTGTTTCAAAATGGCGGTCATTTAAATTTTTTTTAAAAAAATTAAAATTTAAAATTAAATGCGAAAACACTAAAAGTTGAAAAATATTTTTCATTTATGTGTTAGAACTTAAAACAACGATTCTAGAACACTTTTTATTTTGTCTATATCCTAAAAAATGATTGAGTTATAGCACTTTGAATTTTTCTTATGGTTGACATTTTGAAACGATCTGATTTTTGTCACGTGATAACACGCGTATTTATGAATCGATTTGGATGTAACTTGGTTTGTTTATAGTAAGTAATAAGTCCTGGACCGAGTTCGTTAGCCAGTTTCAGCCGCCATCTTTTTTCAAAATGGCGGCCACTTAATTTTTTTTTTTTTTAAATTAAAAATTAGGTACAAGAAAGTGAAAAATTGAAAAAGATTTTTCTTTTATGCATTTAACCGTGATACAAAGATTCCAGAACATTTTTTGTTTCGTCTGTATCTTAAAAAATAGCTGAGTTATAGCACTTTTAATTTTTAGTGTTCCTCACATTTTAAAATGATCTGATTTTCGTCACGTAATAACACGCGTATTTATAAACCAATTTGGATGAAACTTGGTGTGTACATAGTACATACCGATGTCTGGACCAAGTTCGTTGGCCAGTTCCATTCGCCATCTTGTTTCAAAATGGCGGAACATTAATTTTTTTAAATTAAATTTTAAAATTAAGTGAAAATAGTCCTTCCGGCAGTGCCGGGAGGAAGAGGTAGTTTTCATATACTTATATATTTGTTTATTTATTTCAAATTAAGTTATATTATTCAAAAATACTAATCTCAAATTAGTGGAACCTGATTATGAGCTTGGTCGAAATCTTAATTCAGGTGCACATGCACACTCATATTGAAATCGATTAATATATACGAGTGTTGTCGCGGGCGAATTGATTTTTTAAAAAATGTCACCCACGTTAGAAATTCAAACTTCTTAGGCGTTTTTTAAGTTAAAGACAAAGCAAAAAATACTCCTGAATTCATTATTAAGATAAATACTTTAAAAAGAACCTTTTTTTCAATTTCTAATTTTTTGTTTGTACATCATTATACATTTAAAAGATTTTTGACAAACTTAAATGGCTTCCATTTTGAAACAAAAGGACGGAAGAAGTTGGACAGTGAACATGGTCAAAGCATTGCTATGTACTATATGCACACCGAGTTATATCCAAATCAGTTTATAAATACGCGTGTTATCACGTGACGAAAATCAGATCATTTCAAGATATGAGCAACACTAGAAATTAAAAATGCGATAACTCAGCTATTTTTTAAGATACAGACGAAACAAAAAATACTCTGGAATCTTTGTATCAAGTTCAAATGCATAAAAGAAAAATCTTTTTCAATTTCTCACATTTTTCTACCTAATTTTTAATTTTAAAATTTATAAAATTTTTTAATTTGCCGCCTTTTTGAAATAAGATGGCGGATGGAACTGAGTATCAAACTCGATTCAGGCCTCAGTATATACTATGTACACACCAAGTTACATCCAAATCGGTTCATAAATACGCGTGTTATGACGTGACAAAAATCAGATCGTTTCAAAATGTCAGCCATAAGAAAAATTCAAAGTGCTATAATTCAATCATTTTTTAAGATATAGACAAAATAAAAAGTGTTCTGGAATCGTTGTTTTAAGTTCTAACACGTAAAAGAAAAATAATTTTCAACTTTTAATTTTTTCGCATTGAATTTTAAATTTTATTTTATTTTTTAATTTAAAGTGGCCGCCACTTTGAAACAAAATGTCGGATAATGCTGGTCAACGAACTCGGTCGTGACATTTGTATGTACTATGTACATACCAATTTTCATTTAAATCGGTTCATAAATACGTTAGTTATTGCATGACAAAAATCAGATATATATATGTTTATATATATATATATTCTAATTCTTCGTTTTGGTTTATTGTTTTATTGATAAAATCCATTGGTGAATCTTGTCTACTTTTAATGGTATTATATATATATATATATGTCAACATTTGAACGGAGGGTGGTTTTGGGGTCTGGGGGTCATGATCGGTGAAAATATACCAAAATTTTCTGGAAGTGCTTTCCTCCGGACGGCTTCAATAGGTAGCTTTTTACTTTTTGTAATGAAAGCTACCTAAAAGTAAGAAATTGAAAAAGATTTTTCTTTTGTGTGTTAGAGCTTGATACAATGATTCCAGAGCATTTTTTGTTTCATCTATATCTTGAAAAATGGCTGAGTCATAGCACTTTCAACTTCCAGTGTGGTTGATATTTTGAAACGGTCTGAAATTTGTCACGCGATAATACGCATATTTATAAACTGATTTGGATATAACTCCGTGTGTACGTAGTACATATCAATATCTTGACCGAGTTCACGGGCTAACTTTATCCGCGATCTTGTTTCAAAATGGCTGCCATTTAAGTTTGTGAAAACTCTTTTAAATGTGTAATGATGTGCAAACAAAATATTAGAAATTAAACAAAGGGTTCTTTCTAAAGTATTCATCTTAATAATGAATTCCGGAGTATTTTTTGGTTTGTCTGTATCTTAAAATACGCCTGAGATATAGTAGTTTAAATTTCTAATGTGGGTGACATTTTTTTAAAAAAATCAATTTGCCCGCGACAGCACTCGTATGTATCAATTGATTTCGATATGAGTGTGCATGTGCACATGAAATTAAGATTTCGACCAAGCTCTTTATTTTATCCCTCATGTTGCTTTAAAATGGCATACATTTCATGATATCGTGGAATTTGGCGACTCTCTAAATTGCTGAAAATGAAACCAGGTTGAATAATATATCACTAATTTCTAAACATTCCTATTAATATTCAGTTTTGACAAAAACTAGCATTCAATCTTATAAAATCGGGTTCCACTAATTTGAGCTTCGTATGTTTGAATAATAAAATTTAATTTAAAATAAATAAGTAAATAAATAAGTATATGAAAGCTACCTCTTCCTCCCGGCATTGCCGGAAGGACTTTTTTAAAATCGAGCTTTACTTTTCTCTCTGGTTCCACCAGGTTTTCATATGATTATATTACCAGTCAATTATTATTTTAACCAATTACAAGCAGGCTATAGATACATAGGTTTATTCTCATAAGGCGCTTCCCAATTTATATTTGGCGCTTCATTGGTTTCTTTCTAAAATTGCATCTATTCATACGTATAAGCAGTTCCTTCCTTATAATTATCACAATTAAAAGTTGCAATATTTCATACATTTTTTTTCAAAAATCTATTATTTTTTTAAAAACATAAATGATTTAGATGGTTCTCTTTGAATTATAAACATATACTATAACATAATTATCAATGATTACAATCAGTGGCGCCAACTTATATGGGCTCGTGAGGTCCGAGCCCATTCAATAATTTTGAATCATAGCATACCCAATTTTCATTGTTCTAGTTATTTATTAGCCTCCGATGCTATTTCTTTCAGACAAGCTAAAAAATGTCGTGTCATCAGCCCTGAATTTTCTACTCAACCGATTTTGATAATTATTTTAAAAAAATGAAAGCTATTTATTTGTAGTTGTGCCCATTTTAGCTATTTTTTAATTTATTTCCATTTTTATATTTTATTTTTAATTTTAAATGCTTTTTACGATATTTCTTCAAAATGGTGGCAACTCAGTTTAGCTTTTCTCTCGATAATAAAAATTTATTTTCCAAAATGATTGCGTATAATTATACACTAATTGAGGTAAAAAAATATATATTTACTGAGAAATAATATTAATAATGTAAATAAAATAACAGGAAATAATTTATGATAAAAATTAATGTCTAAACAAAATAAGATAAATTTCAAATGAGGAAAATGATGTCATTCAGCAGCCAGATAAATGGAAATTACAGTGTTATTACGGATGCCTTTTTCATATTACTAATAACAGTAACTTTTAAAAAACATTTGAAGAGAAAATGACGTCACTATTTAAAGCATCGCATTTTTACTCATAACGATATTAGGTACTACTCTGTTATCCCATCGACCAATTTCGCCAAATTATACAAATCGCCAAATTAATAGCCAAATTATACATATTGACATAATTTTTATTTTAAATAACGAAAAAACAAATAATTAGTAGAATATTAATAAAAATATTAATAAAAAGTCGAAATAAAAATCACTTAATGACATTTTAAACACATGAATCGTATTTAATGTTATTGAATGTCACATTGACGATCATCCATTATTGGCATTTAATCTTATAGTTTGGCGATAATTTTTTGGTCGACGGGATAACTTGGTAGCACCCGATATTACATTTCAATATTTCTTTTCATTATGGACACTGAGATTGAGATTTTACTTTCAGTTGACTTCAGTTAGTGAAAATAATGTCACAGTAAAAATAAAATAAATGTTTTTTTTTTTTTTTTTTTTTTTTTTTTTTTTTTTTTATAAAACTTTTTTTTTGTGAGTGCATATAAAATAAAATTTCTCGATTTCACCGGCACTCAGATTACAATTTTAACTAAAGATGTGCGAATATTTGCATGCAAAATTGTAACTGCCAAACTTGACATTTAGTTTGTAAATATATTTATTATACATTGATTCAATAATGTAATTACTTTTGCTTTTCTTAAACCAAATCGATCGGGTCTTTTAAACATTTCATTCGTCGAATTGGACGGGATTCCACTCGTTTTATTGTTAAATTGCATTTCCTTTTACTCAGAGTCTATGAAAAAGCGTTTAAACTAAAGAAAAAAAATCCGTTTTTGATGAATCTAGTCAATGAAGAAGTAGCACGTCAAATTGTGTCTCTTTATTATTTCGCAATTCCAATATCTTAGAGATAAATTGCTATTCAATTGGGTATTTCACGCCGTTCTGTTTGCTATTATATTGATAAACACAAGAAAAATGAAGTTAGTTCATTGCAATCTAAACGGGGTCGCCCTTCTAAAAAACCTCTATCAATTTTTTCTTTTTCTTTTTCTTTTTTTCTTTTCTTTTCTTTTCTTTTTTCTTTTTTTTTTTTTTTTTTTTTTTTTAATCGGAGGCGAAATTGAATTCTGCAATGGCAGAATCTACATTCAACTTGTTTTATTATTATTTCATTATTCTTTTTTATCCTTTTAATAAAAAATATTTTGCCAGTGGCCGTATGTTTTAATTCTCCGACTGACACCCATAAATCCCCAATGGCTGAAAGGTTTTGCTCCTTGTTAAACTTTGTTAATTTGATTTATAGTCATTTCGTGATATCATGACATTACAATAAATAGCTGTGTCTTTATAAGGAAAAACCGCAAGAGAATAAAATTTAATAAAATTTCAACTTTATTAAAACGTGATAGCTTGACTCAAAATTCTCATCTTTCACCATCTGTCAACCTTTCAAAGAAAAACAAACTGGTCGTACTATTTTACAAATATATATTTGAGCAAATCCAATATTTTTCAAAAGTTGGCACCACTGGTTACAATTGCATAAAGTTTATGAATTTTGAAATGTCCTTATAATTTGAACCAGAAGTATAGTAACACAGTAGTGTGCGATGAATATTTCCACCTGAGCGAAAAATTGCCCAGGCCGGGTATCGAACCTAGATACTACTTGGCTTACAAGACCAATGCTTTATCTGTTAAGCTAACTGGGCGATAGCCGGTCGGGATTTTTCGCTCATATAACCTTATTGGTCATAACTCTGATCTGTCGTCATTCAGACAGCTCGGCAGAGTAAACCGCAGGTAATAAAATCCGAAATCAAACAAAATTAGCGGAGATATAAATAAAATTTCAAATTTCTAAAAATGGAGAAAAAATCATTTAAATTAAATTTAAAATGATGAATCATTAATAAATTGCAATCCTTTTTAAAATAGGAAAAAAATCGAATTCCAAAAAGTATTAAGAATGTGAGTGATAAAAAATAAAATAAAAAATAACCCTTAAATTGAAAAAAAAAAAAAAAAAATTCTTTCAATGGTATGAAAAATCTTGGTATGAAAATTTCAAGTTCCAGCACGGTGATTTGAACTAAGAACCTTCTTGTCTACTCGAAAAACTTTGAAATTAAGGTTTTCTTTTTAAATGTAAATCACAAAATGAACGGACGAGATTGATAAAATCATTTTATTTAAAATAGTAGACTTTTTCAAAATTTTACGATTTGTCGTGTGACGCAAGGTATTCATCTGTAAGTACACAAAATTTGAAGTTTCTGACTTGAATGGTTTTTGTGTATGGACTTTGTGACAGACGGACAGACAGAGGGCAGAGACGAATAAGGTTTCGTTAGATAAAAAAAAAGAACCCTAAAAATATTTTCCCCGCAATTTTCAGTAAGTGCAAAATCATTGTCAGAAGTACACTGCAAACGATGAACATTACTTAAAATCTATAGGTAAATATAGGTATTAGATATATATATATTTTTGATTTAGGTAGGATTTTTTGTTTATGAAGACATTCGGCGAACTTTGTTGTCGCATCATGCAGTGGCGCCAACTTATATGTGCCCATGGGGTTCGAGACAACTCAATAGTTTTAAATCCTAGCATACCCAATTTTCATTGTACTATTTAGTTATTTATTTTATTAGTTTTTTTCTCCCTAGAACAAAATTTATTTTGCCAATGACAATGTGTTTTAATGCTCCAACTGGCATCCATAAATCCCAAAACAACTGAAATATCCATACTTAGCTTTCAGCTATTTCAGTTTGTAGTTATGTTTATGATATGATGATATTGCAATAAATATTAGTGTTTTTGTAAGGATAAACGCATGAAAATTTAAATTAATAAAATTGCAATTTTATTAAAATATGATAGCTTGACTCAAAATTCTCATCTTTCACCTTCTGCCCACCCTTTAAAGAAGAACAAACTAGTCGTACCATTTTACGAAAATATTTTTGAGCCCACCCAATATTTTTCAAAAGTTCGCGCCACTGGCATCATGTATAACAGAAACAAATGAAGCAAAATGTAATGATTACCTACCACACTGATAATGGGAAGGGCAACATGTGTATCCACTCTGATAGCGCGCAACGCACCCATCGATATTCAGGTGGCATTTTGGTCTCACACACATCTGCTGCCCTCTGATGCAATAGCAATATTCACATTTTGTAGGAGACAGCATCGCCATTCCCTCCGTGTATTTATAGCCTTTGTGATAGCAGTCTAGTATAGGAAAAAGAGGAAATAAGTACAGTTTAAATAAAATGAATTTGAAACACATAGATCACTCACCCAAGAAAGTATCATTGTACTGTTAAATTTTCTGCAGAGTTTATGAAATTATTTCTATTATGCTTTGGTCGTACTAACATAATTTTATTATTTTCAAGGGTCGCGAGAAATGTTTAAAAAAAAAAAACAAAATGATAAATTGTGTAAATAATATTTTCGTAATCTGATACCAACAGACCTGTTTTTTTAACGTAAATTATTTGTAACACATTAAATATTAGACTAAATTGTATGGTTCTACTAAATTAAGTTTTCCATAATTAATATTGTATATAATCCAACTTAATTTTACTACTTTACATCCTCACCTATTTTCATCCTATCGGAAGAACTGGTGGCGATGTGATTTTTAGCTAACAGGATATCAAAGCTTGAGAGTTTATGTGCCCGCCCGTTCTGTATGCATGTATGTATGTGCGTGCGTTCGTACGTAAGTACGTAAAGCGATAACTCATGATAAAAATACCCGATTCATTTGAAATTTGGATATAGGTATATTCTGATAAGGCGCTTCCCTGATTAGTTTTGGGATTTCATACGATAAATATGACAAGGGGAACGGGGGTCTAATGCCCCTCTCCTTAATTTGTATAATTCGGTTTTTCATGTAGAATTATCAGTTTCCGTTCAAAGTTTAGCTATAGGATCAGCCTGATGAGGCACTTCCGTGATTAGTAATAGGTGTTCATTGGATAAGTATAAAGAGGGGGAACGACGAATTAATGCCCCTCCCCTTGATTTATATAAATGAATTTTTTATGCAGAATTTATCAGTTTTCGTACGAAATTTAGATATAGGATCATTCTGATGAGGCGCCTCTGTGATTAATATTAGGTGTTCATTGGATAAGTATAAAGAGGGGGAGAACGGGGGCTAACGACCTTCCTCTTGATTTATGTAAATGGGTTTTTCAGGCAGAATTTATCAGATTTTCATTCAAATTTTAGACATAGGATAATTCTGATGGGGGCATCGCTATGATTAGTATTGGGAGTTCATTGTATAAATATAAAGCGGGGGATGTAGACTAATCTCTCACCCTTAATTTTGATAAATGGGTTTTTCATGCAGATTTTTCAGATTTTATTTAAATTTTAGGTATAAAATCATTCTGATGAGGGTATATTCATGATTTGTTTTACGAGTTCATTGAATAAGTATAAGAGAGGAGAAATGGGAGGTACCCCCTCCCCCTGAAGGAGAGAGATAACTCCTCTTAAATTATAGAAATGGGTTTTTATTAGGAATTTTCCAATTTGCTTTGAATTTCGGATGCAGATTTTTTATATGTTAATGGATATCCCTGATTAGTTTAGGGAGTTCAATGATTAAATATAAAAATGGGAAATTGGGGGGGGGGGCTATTTCCGCCCTTAATTTGTTTTTCGAACGTCATTAATCCTTGAAAATATAAGGCTGTAATGTACAATTAGTATGCGTAGTCTGTGAGCTCAATGCCATCAGTTTAAATGGGCAATATTCTTTTTATTATGTTTTTCACAGTTATTTAGAAAAATAAATATTTTTTACGAACAACACTTACAATGTATTGTTACATTTTAAATGGCTAACAATTTTCTCTTACAGGCTTCTTTTAACTTTTTACTTATTTATTTATCTTTACTGCGAATGTTGAGCTAATAAAATTATTACTTTTCTACTGATATTACTACATTCTTTGTGATGGTGGTTATTTTTCGAATGAAACTATTAATGAAATTATTTTTTCAAATTGAACTTGGGATTTGCTTTGCAATGTTCTTAATTTTAAATAAATATCAATACTACCAAAGTACTTAATTTAAATAAAAGTTTTAAATAAATAAATAAAAAAAAAACTTGGTAAGTGGTAAAAACTTCCTCTGTGACAGCTTACGAACATGATACGTCAAATTGTGTGGATGAATTATTTACGAGAGAAATTAAGAACCTTTATTATTTAATTAATCACATGTATGGATTGATTATACTATACAAAATTTCCAACATTAAAATTTTTCATGTGAAATTGCTTATATATATATATATATATATATATAAATATATATACAGTCGGCTCTTGTTAATTCGCAATCGGAGAAATCGAATCTTCGCTTAATTCGAACTTACAGATGAAGTTCCGAAATTTTCAATAGCAAAATAACGTTAAAAATTTTCGTTTATTCGAAGCCATTTTCATTGCATTTGATATCCGCTTTTTTAGTGGCTCGTCTGTTCATCAATGACACCTCCACCCCATTTTCATTTATGCTTGTTCTTAATTCCTTAATTAGTCTATCTATTTATATCTTTTAATTTTAAATTAAGTCATATTCTAATGATAACAGCCGAAATGAATTATAAAAGTACTATACTTTAATTCCTTTGTAATAGTATCCCTTTATTTATGTTTTCTTTTCATACTTTCAATAATTCGAACTCTGGATAATTTGAACATTTCTTGTGGTCCCAAAGAGTTCAAATTAATGAGAGCCGACTGTATATATATTCTTGATACAATTGTGTACGTTTTTATAAGAATGACCCGTGTCATACAGATATGTAATAAGATGAGAATTGTTAAAGTTAAAATGCAGCAGCTCGCCATTATATCGCTCAACCGAATATAGAGTTTCTTTTCTATGCGTTCCGAAAACAAAGAACAATATGGTCTATTTACTTTTCTGAACTTTTAAGAAAGGTTATATATATTTAACTGTAAATAAGTGTCATTAATTTTTTATAGTGTCAGTTAATTTTTTAAAGAAAATTTTAATATGCACATATAAATAACATTAGTGAGAAATATTAAACATTTACTTCTAGGTAGAATTCCTAATCTAGTAGTATTGCTAATTTATTGTTGATTTTTTAAAAAAAAATTCAGAATACTACTTTTTTGCTATATTTAATGGCAGACATTTTTTGATAAAAAACAGCAAAAATTATTATTGGGAATTTCTGAATAAAGAAATCCATAATACAGCTTCTATTAAATCGGCGGCACTGCTTGTTCTTTATAATCTTTCTTGATTAATTTTCTAAATGTCTTTGTTGTATTGCGCTTTGTTGTCTCTTGAGATATAATGTGGGCAAATCTTATATTCAATATTTTAATATAATATAGTGTGACCATAATTTCTGCGATTTTACTCAGAACGATTTACTACAAGTTTGGTGAAGATATCACCATAAAATGTATTATGGGGATGTGACTTATAGTATTTAAAAAATACTTAAAATGGTTAACATAGGAGTAAAATTCGATGTTACAAGTTATTAATACATGTGTTTCGAAGATTTTTGCTATATCCCAGTTTTACTGAATGGTAAAATAAGTAGAATCTGCCTGTTATATAGTCAAACAAATTTCTAGTTTTTTCGACTACAGAGGTTGGCTGGTCGCTCATTTTTTAGACGATTTAAATAATATTTAAAGAACTATTTTACATAGAAGTTTTATGTTTTAAACGTTTAGTTTGACCTTAACCATCATAGATCTTTCACCTTAGTTAACTACCATAATTTTTTTAATCGTCTTTCAACAATCGTATTTCCGTGACAATAAATATGTTTTTAGAGAAAATTTTCTAGAGTTTCGGAAATGTATTTTGTTTCATTCCATTTGGTACGATAGATGTTCATAAAGCTGTGGTAAGTCGGCATTTTATAAATGATAATGCGCTTTAAAAAAAGAAAAAAAGAAAAAAAAAGGAATTGAGTTAAAAATGCAAATGAAAGAAAGTGTCTGTATAAATTATGAGGAAAAAAGTATGACAACATATTATAAATAACAAGTACATACATGCATTCAGCAGAATCAATTTTATATTCAGATAACCGCAAAAACAGCAAAATGAAAGAAAAGGAATTCAATTACAAGTGCATAATGAAAGAAAAGAGATTCAGCTAAAATGCAAAATGAAAAAAAAAAGGAATTCAGTTAAAGGTACATAATGAAAGAAAAGGGATACAGTTAAAAGTGCGAAATGAAAGCTTAGGAATTCAGTAAAAAGAGCTAAATAAAAGAAAATGTCTGTATAAATAGAGCTCATCAGTGTAACTCAACCCCGCATTTCCCCGCAAACTGGATCAAAATAAAACGAGAGAGTTTAGAGTGTGTTAGAGATGTACTATATACCATCAAAAAGGCTTTCAACATGAAATCAGATATCGTTCAAAGGCTGAATTCATTGAACTGGGTGAAGTTTTTAAAGCGATCCGCAAGTGTTTAGGCCGAATTGTAACTTGTTTAAATCAGTTTCAGGGTTGAATTTTTAGCTTCACGATAAAACAACACATTTCATCTCTATCTTTTCTGAACTCTGTGGTTTGTTTTGACCCAATTTCTGGTTGGTTGGTTGAATGGGATTTTATGGCGCAAGATCCCCTGTGGGACATGCTGCGCCAAACCCAATTTCTGGAGTTGTGACGATCCCACTGATGAACTCTATTATGAGAAAAAAAAAACAACAACAGTATAGTATAAATAATAAGTACATACGTACATCCAGCAGAATCATTTTTGTCTGCAGACAAGCGATCAGATTCATAATCTTCCTCTTGTTCGACTAGAGCCTGCAGTTCGTCAGAGGGATGGTTGATTTCTGAAGCCATCCAGTCATCTTGACCATAATCAATTTTAGGTGCGGGTCTTCTTGGGGGCGATGTGACTTTAGCAGGGTTGGATTTTTCTGTCCTAGTGTCTAATCCAATCAGTCCAAAAAAGTTGCTTTCATCTTGCCTCAGACGATACTTATAAGCTGGTTCACTTATTCTGTCTGTCCTGTATTCAGAAGGATCTAGAATAAGAAGTATGTTTAGTGATATTCTGTTGCAGCTATTTGTACTGCGTATAGAATTTAAACTTTAAAGGTTTTGTATATGCATGGTGACCACAGACCTGGAAAACCTTGAAATGTCAGGGAATTTAAAATTTCGGGAAATATCAGGGAAAGATCAGGGAATTCTGCTTAAAATCAAGAAAAATGGTTGCCATTTTTCCTTCATGAAGCCCCTCCTTCGGACAATTCATCCACTGCCCTGCCTCAGCTCGCTCCCGCTATCTTAGGATGTCTTGTTTATCTCTTATTGAAAACGCAATCGCGTCGCTAAAAGGTGTTGCTTTTTTACTATTATTTCGCACCTGAATACGGAATAATCATTTTTCAATAACTGTTCATGCAGTCATACACCTCAACATTACAAAACGTATACCGCGTGTTCATGTTGTTTTATTTCGGATCGGACGTGCGGACAGTCATATCTTACTTGGATTCGGATAGAAACCCTAGTTATTTATGGCGACGCGGTTTCAAGTCGATTGGCTTACTAATCTAGAGTTTAAGGATTGGATTAGAGAAGTGCCTATTGATGTGAACAGAGCAAAATGCATCATATGCCTCTATTCATTTATTTCAAGTATTTCCATAAAATAAAGTATAAAAATCTGTTTTACTTCTGATTATTTCAATCAATTGGATAATTCTTTTGAAACTAACTTTAACATCGAGATATATCAGGAAAAAGTTTAAATATATCAGGGAAATATCAGGGAAATTGAAAATTACATTTCTGTGGTTACCATGAATATACATTGTATGAAGAATAAGTAATAAACCAAGTCGTTCAAATAATAATAATAATAATAATAATAATAATAATAATAATAATAATAATAATACATGATAGGTGTCATTTAATGTGGGCAGAATAAGGCAAATTGCTTTCTTTGAGATTCATTTCTTTTTTTAAAGCAATATCCGTTTTTTTACTTTCTACTGATTATTTGAATGCTTTATCATTATATTAAGGGGACAGTGGACATTCAAAATCACGAAATTTGACAAAGAAATAGGTTTTTTTTCCGTGAATTATGAAATTAGACCCTCAAATCTATCTGATGAAAAAAAAATCAATTCTAGTAGAAGTATAATCTCTTAAAAATTTGCAAAAATTGTATATATTTATGCAATTTATTTTACTTAAAATGCTGTTTTCTCAAAATTAAAAAATGTGCACATTTCTAACCTTTGAAACGTTATACGCGCATTCCTATTTATCAGATTCTTTTAAAATTTTTACTTTACATACTCTGGACAGTAATAAATAAATCTTTATATATATAAATCTTCTGTGCGTGTGTTTGTCACTGAACTCCTCCTGAACGACTGGACCGATTTTAATGAAATTTTGTGTGTGTTCCAGTGGATCCGAGAATGGTTTAAATTCACATTTCATTGAAATTGATTCAGTACTTTTTAGTAATTAGGCAAAAACTAATAGTTAGTGATTTTTCGCTAATTAAAGGTGTAGAAAAAGTTTACTAAATAGAGTGTGGACGGAATGGCCGAGCGGTCTAAGGCGCCAGATTTAAGCCCTGGTTCTTAAAGAAAGAGATCTTGTGTTCGAACTCCACTCCTGATATACGTGTATGATTTACAATTTTTTTCTGTATTATTATTTTAAATAACCGATTTCAGAAAATCGTTAACTTTTACCTAAAAAGAGAAAAAAAATAATTCTATCAAAAATTGAACCGACTTCAAAAACTACTGCAAAGCGAAAAGTAATTTCCTTACATAATTGTAATAAGAAATTAAATTAAGAGCGTAGTATTTATCGTGCGTATTATTATATTTATGTACATTCATTTGATTTTTTGGAGTCGGTGTCAGAACAACGTCTGTCGGGTCCGCTAGTATTTGTTTAAAAAGTTGCATCTCTGGAATATTTTATTGATTTAATAATTAAATTTATGTGAATATGAAAATATGTAGCTACTTTTTTTGAAAAATGAAGCATAGTTATAAAAAAATTCTACCAATATATTCAGTGAACTTTTACAATTCGTGTCAATTTTCATTGTAATATATAAAAAATATCTCATAAATAAATATTGTCGTATTTTATGTAAAAGAAATGCGCATGGGATATTTTAAAATATGTCAATTTTTCGTTATTTCAAAATAATAATAACAATTAAATAATTTTAAAACTTTTGATTATCTTATTACCAAATTTTGGTTATAATTATTTGAGACCAGCCAATTTTCAAATTTCAAAATTCAATGAGCGTCTGCCAATTTTCAAATGAATCCATTGAAAATAGAAGGATTTTGTTTTTTATGTCTAGTGTCATCTTACAAATTACGTATAGGTAAATTATCAGAGTAAGTATATTCTTTTGAAAATATCTACAAAAAAATTGCGAAAAAATACTTCATTTTAAATGAACAAAAAATCTGTATTTACTATGCCCATTTGTTGTCTCGAAGCAAAATCGGAAACAATGCTCTATTTTTCTTTAAGGCATAGATTTCCGGGCCATAATATTAGAATTAATTCACTAGTTTTCTCGTTAATTTTCAGGCTTTATTCTAATTTTTAATTCTATTCTCTTCATTTAGTCCACCCATCCGTCTGTCCACATATAACAGCGCAAAAACTACGCAATCGAATGGTTTTAAATTTAATATATACCGTGAAACCTCCGAGTAAGGGTCTCTTATTTGGAGTTCATACTTTTTAAAATTAATCGTTTAGAAAATACATAAAATAGCCAAATATTAAAGGGGAAGTTTAAATGTACCCAAAGGCTATTAATTACGTTAATCAGACACAAAAGAAAAAGAGAATTAATTAATTTACAATTTTAATCAATTACGACATTAAAGGATTTGTAGAGTTATTGATTTATATTTTTTGCATGTACATGCAAAATTTACAATAACATTTAAAAGAATCTTACTAGAAGTACTAATCGAACAAAAGTGATTGTTTTTAAGATTTCACTACAAACCCTCAAGTGTTCATTTACCATTACAAATTTTAGTCTTTCATTATGAACAGTATTTACGAAAAAAAAAAAAAAAAAAAAAAAAAAAAAAAAATTCAACTATTTTATGTATATCTTAAAGCATCTATTAAGTTCTTTATTTCACAAATTTCAGCAATAGGGAACACACTGATATCTTTATTTGAATTATGGGTGAATAAATGCTCCTCAATTGTGTTGTATACCTTTGTATCAACATAATTTTCTGTGTCAATGATAATTTTACAAAAATCTGTATTTTAATTTTCACCATAGACTACTTCATTATCTGAAATGCAAAAACCATCTTCGTTAATTTCATTTTCAGGTTTCCCTTAAATCGAGTGTCCCTTATTCAGAGATAAATAAAATTACAGTTCCTATACTAAGTGAGTGGGACCAGAACTTTTGTCCCTTAAATAGAGGTGTCCGTTATTTGGAGTGGCCTTTATTTGGAGGTTTCACTGTATAATCGTAGCAGAATTTTGCTAAGTCGTTTCAAATTTTATGAAAATCGAAACAAAATTTAAAAGAAAATTAAAAAATTTTCTTCATTCTATTCAAGCCTACAACATGTAATTAACGCAATAATTTTCCATGTTAGGTAATGTTTCTATGTTGCTACGGTGATTACGTCCTATTTAAGATGGACTCCTATTATTTTTGGATTGTTCAATTTAATACATATAAATGTAATAAATTTTGTTCAAACAAAATATCTTCACACAATTTGTCGATATCTTTACGTTGTCAGCTATCATCATCACTTTCACTTTGCGAAATTCAAAACGTATGGTGGATTTTTTTAATCCTTTTTTGTGTTGATGCCTTAATATGACACCCACGACGTGGACGCATCATTTGTGCTGCTACGGCAACATTTAAATTCACTAAAGAAAAGACAAATGGATAAAAATATTTCCGCAATGCTTCAAAAATCATTTTTGAGTGTGGATTATAAGGTGTCCTGGACTAATAACGCCAGTGTGGATAATAACGCCATGTGCTAATATTACGCATAATTATGAATGAATCTAGGAAATAACACATGCGGGTTCTGCGCAGACGGGCTCTAAGTCATCAGAATCACAAACAACCGCTGATGTTAATTTGTTCTCTTTTTAGATCTTATCGCTGGAAGAAGCGCTTAAAAGTCAACATGAGATCTAAAATTTGCGAGTTAAGTTCTGTGATCTGAAAATTATGTATTTATTAGGATATACTTTATTTATTATATAAATTTGTAGCGTATTTCATGTACTTTAAAAATATTGCGCAAGATTTTGGATAAATTCGCGAGGCAGTGTAGTTTAATATATATTACTCAATAAGTATACCACGGTAATAACGCAATAGACTGATGTAATTAAATTCTTTTCAGTTTTAGAAATACATTCGAAGAGGGTTTATTTTCTATTTTATGCTTGAGAAAGCATTACTGTCATTATTGAAAACCAAAAAGGATAAAGTAAAATTCATGTGCCGTAAGTGCTGATAAATTTTTCATATTTGTCAATTTATAGGGCTGTAGAGTTTGTATCTTTAAAACTGGACAATTTACCTATCATTAATTCATCATATTTTATAGTTTTGGTTGCATGGCGTTGTTACCCAATTATGTGGGTAATAATGCCAAATAGCAATGGTCCAGAAAACACGCCATTACATTTTATGAATATATATCTTCTAAAATATTCTTTTTTGTATGCATAGTCAATAAGTTGCTGTATCAGATTCTATATTTGTTTGAATGAAGAAAATTAAAACTAAGCAGTAATAATTTGTATAACCTTAACGTGGCGTTATTACCCCAGGATACCTTATTTTGTTTCGGCAAAAATAATGCTTAATCAAAACACGAGACATTTTTTTTCGTTGTTTCCAGAAAAGCAAAAGTATTATTACATACATCACCATTGCAATTAACAAAGAAAAACCGAGACATCTGTAAAGTTGACACGAATCTTTTAAAGAATGGTCCTTTCTAGAAGTCATATGGATAATTCGTTGATGTTGCTAGGTAATATCGAGTCATGGAGCTAACAAATTTGCCACTTACGAAATGTTTGATTCAAGTGAAGGCATTCGGAAATTTTTGACAAGATAAAATCTCTCGTTATTCGAGTAGTGTAATTGAAAGCATTTTAGTGATTGGGTTTTAATTTATCAAAAGTGAAATTAGACTAATTTGCATGAAGATTTATTTAATCTGAGTTATAAAACATTAATTCAATCCAGTCTAAATGCAAAAAGAGCCATTAATAAATGATAAAAGCATAAATTGAAGGGAAAGGGTTTTTCAATTCGAAAAAAAGTGAAAATGCAGCTACATAAATCTTGTATGTATATATGTTGAATAAATAAAATAGCTGAGCTAAAGAAATCGCCTTAATTTCTTCTAAATGCTCTCTTAGATGTTTGGCGTTCAAAAGGTACCACATCCATTTACAGACAATGATTTATAAAGAATACCTACAAATAAAAATGCTGGTGAGGAAAAATCTTCATTAATTTGCAAAATTCCACATTTGAGATATTCATAGTAAATTGAAGATCATTAGTTTTATGCACTCGTTAATTCAAATGAACAAGTTTCGTGCTAAAATTTTTAAATAAAATATGTTAAGTAAAAACCGCTCAAAAATGATTCATGCATCGTAAAATAAAATTTCTGGTGAATATGTATTTATATGATTTAGTGAATCAAACCCTTCTGAAATAGAATGTTTTTTTTCAATTTACAGTTGTGGCAAAAAATAAAATAAAACAAAAATAAAAATAAAATAAATAAATAATAAAATAAAATAAAATAAAATAAAACAAATAAAATCATTTATCTCCTCTTTTATAATTACGACGTTGTAATAAAATAGAATACATAATAAGATTTTTATATGATACACACTGAGATTCAATGGTATTGGATTAATAGATAATGTACATGTGACATCACCCATTCAAAAAAGTACATCTCAATTTGTTGTAGGCAGAAATTAACAATTCCCATATAATTAGCTATGTATAACATACTATTTCCTATAGATTATAATATAACACAATATTTATACAATATAATATAACACAATATTTATACAATATAATATAGCACAATATTTATACAATATAATTTAACAAAATAATCACGTGAAAATAACAAGTTTTTTAGCATAATTTCAAGCAATTTAGTTAGAATTTTTGCCTACAACAAGTTGAATTATCACTTAGCAAACCTGTTTATCGATAAACATCCCCATTATCTATTATTTTCTAAAAGAATTATTTAACTTGATAGCTAATTCATATTAGTGTAATTTTCCTGCTGAGGAAAAAAGTGCCCTGCCAAGATTTTAACCAGGAATCTCTGGATTAATTTGCGAATGTTCTTCCAAGAAAGCTATTCCTGACAAGTCTCGTCCTATTTACTCAGAAAACCTTTTCATAAGAGCGTCTAATGTATTATCAGAAACAGCTCAACAAAATAAATCATAGATAATAGAACTTTTAAAAGTTGAATACGCAATCATACTAGATTTTTTAAACATAATTATTCTAATTGATAATTAAATCATATGAGATGTAATTTTTCCATTCCTCGAGCAAATGTATACAAAAAGCTTTTGCCTCATTATGTTGAGTACCTTAACCACATTTTTATGTGTATCAAAAGTAACATTTAAAATTTTCTAAACTATAAAAAGAAATTATCACTGGAATATAATCCTTTAAGTATCATTTCTGTATCACTAACCTGTTACCGTAAAGAAAAAAAATTCCTTTATATCATGTTGACATAATCGGAAATGAGATTTTTATTTTATTTTATTATTCACATGAAAATATAGTTATGCAGGAAATACCTTTCTTTTACGTCATAAAATGAGTCATAATGTGGCTAACTATGTACGCTGAGAGATCATATCATGGTTTCATTGTTTATGGACTAACCTTGAATACCCGTAATTATTGATATTAGAGGAGCTAACTTATATGGACCTATGGGGCGTGAGGTTCTATTAACGTTCTCCAAATTGTTTAGTTTGAAAAATAATAAGATCATAAATTAGATTTACAGGATCACTGAAAATCACTTTAGAGGATGTATAGTTAAATTTCTCACGAAAACAAATTTTCAGCATATTTTGCCATAATCTAAAACTGATAAAGCACTTGGTAATTGAAAAGTATGGTTTTTCTTTTTTCTTTTTCTCTCTCTCTCTCTTTTTTTTTTTTTTTTTTTTTTTTTTTTTTTTTTTTTTTTTGTACTTATAATGAATAAAATTAAAATTAAACTAATAATATGAAAATTTGATTAAAAAAAAGCATAATTTAAATTCGAATTATTATTATTAGTCATTCACTCCTCCCCTCTCTCCCTAAGTAAAAATTATATGTGTTATTTTACTAATTTTTTTTTTTTTTTGAATTCACCTAATATTTTTGAAAATATAGCGTTGCTGATTGCTGTAGCAGCTATATAATATAATTTATTACATAATGCTGTTCATTGATATGGTAGATACAAATATTATATATTAAATAAGATGTCTTCGATTACTCTCGAGCAATCCTTTTTAGCTAATTGTATTCGGAAACGAGGTACCAATATTAAAGTAATAACAAGTAAGAAAAATCATGCATTAAGCATAGATTATGAAGCACTTTCCAACATTTCATGAAATATTTAACAAAACTTCGTTATTTAGGGAAATAAGAGTATATAACCAAATATACCCAAATATGTATTCCAGTACTTTTGAACAGCTCTGTATTTTATTCAGGTTGATGTAATAGGAAAACTTAGTTTAGCAAGAAAATGCCTAACAGGCTGAAATTTCTTTTTCAGCAATTTATACTAATAGATGGAAACATACTTGAATTCTTTTGTTCAGCTCTGTAGTTTACCTTGTATCTTTATTACACGTCAGCATTAACCTAAAATTTATTGTAAAATAAAACACTTTTAAAACAACCGAAATCACATTCTCATAAATTATCATTCATAGGCGTCCATGTACCCAATTCTTTGCGGCCCTGTATATCATTTTATCTATATTCTGCAAACACTTCTCAGTAAATTGAATGCAGTTCAGCGAAAAATGCATAGCTTATTTAAGATCCACGTTTAAGTAATTTACGCTCATATTCAGTAACGTTGGCGAGCTCTTTTGGGTAGCCCTGTATATCAACTATAACATTTATACACACCATATAGTGTGCGTATATTTAGTGAAACTTAAACACGCATATCATAATAAATATGCATTTTATCCATCCATCAGCTTTCAACGGATTCATATACAGTACTCCGGAAAGAATATACTATTTGAAATCTTTTGTATGGCCCTGTAAATACTATGTGTTTCATATTATGCAAGATAGTATCGTATAATTTATATTAATCTTCAGTGATATACATCAATTTTATTGTACATAGAAACAGTTTAATATATTTAGAATGTGTCGCACGCAGTTCCCCCCTTTACCATTATCTAATGAAATTCTTTTGTGAGCCCTGTAAATGAATAATATCTATATTTTCACTGCATATTTTACAGAATGCTTATTTTAGTGCACTTTGTGAATCCATATAAATTTGAGTATGTTTGACAGGTTGTAACACCTTTAAAATTCATTTGAACGATTTTTTTCCCCATAGGTAGTAATGCATCGAAAAACTTTTAACTATCCCTGTAAATAAACTAATGGTAGAAACTTCATTTTCAATAAGGTTCGTTCTAGAGTAAACATAAATAACATGTAAAACTTTCATAGCAATCCGAGTATATTTACGGAAGTTAGAGCGCGGACAGACGGCCATCCGGCCAGACAAACCGAATGCATAAGCACTTTTCAACTTTGTTGGAAAGTGCTAATAAAAAGATCTAACTTGGAAATGTTAAAAATGTTAATTTCACGAATTTACAAAAAAAAGAAACAAAATATTTCTGAAGATTTATAATCTACTAGCTGACCCGCCCGGCGTTGCTCGGGACCATTGATGTTTTCAAACAAAATTGCAAATATTTAAAATCTCCATTCATGTTAAAATAGAAAAATATATCCAAAAATAAATCTTTGAAAAGGGGCTTCTGGGGAAAATCTTTGAAAGGGGTTTTTATGTACCGTTAATCTACGCTTAAAATTTCTGCAACAAATCATAAAATTAGACACTATTTAAAATCAAAACACTTTCAAAATTGAAAACACTTAATGGGGCGATATAGATTCAGTTCCGTTGGGGTGGCTTTAATACATAAGTACCGATGGAGGTTTTAATCAAAATAATTTAAGTTTGAGGGGGAAAAAATCATTTTATGACATATGAGTTTTATAAAGAAAAATTGAAACTTTAAATATATAATGATTTGCAAAGCTGCTTATACCTATTTAGTCAACAAAATGAGTTTTATAAAGAAAAATTGAAACTTTAAATATATAATGATTTGCAAAGCTGCTTATACCTATTTAGTCAAAAAAATGGAAAAAAGTCCAATCGCTTTCTCCCAAAAAAAAAGTAGTTTTTAAAAATACGAAAATCAATACTTTTTCCAGCCAGGTTTTTTTCCCTTCTTTTAAAAGATATGAACTTGAAACTTTAATTAGGAAAATGTTTATCTGGCCAAATGCAGATAACAATGTAAATATTTCTTCAATATTATGCGTTTGCTCAGAAATGAATACATTCAATGAAGTGTAAGATGCATGTTTTAATTAAACTTTTAGTATGAGGGGGGGGGGGGGGAACACTGTTTTCTGACATGAGTTTTGTAAGAAAGTGTCAGATTATCAGAAGTCAATTCGAAAATTCCCGCTCCCCTCCTAAAAACAAACAAACGAAAAAATGACAATATGATTTCAAGCCAGGTTTTTTTTATACATATACAATGTGAATTTGAAAAAGAAATAAAGACTTTATTCATAACCTATTTACCGTTTCAATTTGATATGAAACTCTTCATAAAAAAGAAAAATTCTCTTCGCTGAAATAGGCCTAAACTTGCCGGCTATGTACCTGACATTATACGTTTAACATGAAAAAAGAAAAAATTGGAAAAAAAAACTTACGTAGTTAAAAACTAAGTTTTTTAAAAAACATGAAGAATTTAATAAAACTAAGAAAATAAATCATCAAAAGGAGCAATATTTATAAATACGCGTGTTTATACAGATGTTGATAGCATTCAATGATTCAATATTCAATTCAGCCGCGCCGCGATAATGCAGCCCTTCAATCCTGTATTTACCGCTTGCTCTTATTGGCTGGCTTCTTCGTTGCTGCGTATTGGCGATGAGCAGCAAGTAGCCTCAAACCAGATTGCTTCGTTGAGTTGGGTTAGTGGAAAGCTGCAAATATCCTCTTGCCCAGTACGTTTTAATTTTTAAAAAAAGTTCTAGATTGAAATTTAAAAATTCGGCTGCGAGGTGCACTTTCTGGTGGCCGCATCCACTCATGACAAAAATTTCAGAGATCTGAGTGTTACAATTTCGGCGTTATCCGCGATCAGGCAGACAGACATCTCTTATTTTATATATATAGATTATTCATGTTATTATTATACCGAAGACCAGACTCCCTGCCTACCGGTCAGTATGACTGGCATAACGAGTTTTGTGTCTCGCCACGGGGAAAAAGTCGCCCTGATTCATGATCTATATAAGATCATAGAGGGAAATGGGAAATTTTGTAAGTAAAGCATGTCGCACACTGACACACTGAGCAGACAAGGTGACAAAAGTGTAAGACAGGACACAAATTCTAATGTTCAAACCGTTTTTTCTTTGTTAACAGGATGAAATGTCTCTTGACTCACGATATTTTGTCGCTTGTTTACTCAGTATGTGATCTGCCTAACAGAGGCAGCTAGCTCTATGGAGCTGGTAGAAATGTGGGAGTGGAATTGTTTCATTCACATTGCCTGCACTTGGATTTTATGTAAGTGAAACTTCAAATCACCGTGAAATATTCAGTGGATTACTGTTCGATTAAAAAAAATTGGTCCTAATTCAGTAAATCAATATTAAATTTTTTAATTTAATGCTTTTTTAAACATAATGTTTATGATGATTCATGATCTACAGGACAGCACAAGGAAACAAGAAATTTTGAAAGTAATAGAAGAAGCTCTATGGAACTGGTAGAAAGATGAGAGAGGAATTCTTTCATTCACAACTGCCTGCACTTGAATTTTATATAGGTAAATCTACGAAAACGTGGATTTGCCATAAAAGGCATTTTACAAGCATCCATCTTGACAATGTGACATATACCCACAAAGAATGACAATGTCATTACAATTTAGGGCTTTATAGTCGTGTTTCATCATGAAATGCGACAAGAGATAAATTAAGAATTTAGAGGAGACGGCTTCATATTTAAAGCTAAGTTCAGACAGCGCTTGGACTTGCTACAAAAAGTCTAAATTATTCCTACGGGCTTTTTTGCCAAATGTTTTTTAGACTTGAACAAAAGAAAAGGTAGTGATTAGCATCTTATCGATTCCCTTCCGTGGATGCACTTTTGAAGACTGATCACATGAAATCGAGCGGCAAAAGGGTAGCTCTGGCTGGTTATAGTCTGTTCGCAGTTAAAAAGAAAACCACGGGGTAATGAATTAATCGAATCCCACAAAAACATTAAGCGTCAATTAGAGGAAGCCTCCAACGTCCTGTTAGAAAACACGAAGCAGCTTAGAATCTAAATTGAATAATCAATGTATTCTATGGTGATTTAAAGTTTTGCCCCAAATTCAAGTTGAGCAGGAACTCAAACCAACAGACTATGCAGTCAACAACGTTTAACTGTCGCCATCTTTCTGACATAGTTTAGAAAATGAATTTTTTGCCTTGGGACGCTGCGTGGTATGTAATTTACTTTTTTTTCAACAATAAAACTTGAAAATTCATTTTTTTAAAACTGTGAGAGTTATTTTAAAATATGCGTTTCCTTGTGTCATCATGCGTAGTAACTATCTTACCTTTACATTCAAGTTTCGGACAACATTCTCCTTTTTTTCTTACTACTTCGCAACCTGGCGTTGTAATAACTGTGGTGCACGTTCTGAGGTAACATAAGAGAATTCCTTTGCTACATGTGCAGTTTAAACATGGTTCTGGACTAGAAACAGTCCGACCATCTTCCACAGGCCGGCCGTTGAACATACATCCTAAAACAAAAACAGAAACAAAACATTTATATATACAAATTATGCATTTTGTAAATTTTTTATATTGATGATTTTAACTGATGAAACATAGAAATGTAGCAAATCACGGGATAATAATTGCGAGGAAATGCACTTCTTTATCATGCTTTTTTGGAGGAGGGGGTGGGCAAAATAAAACATTTTAAGTCGGGGAAGGAAACAGAGAACTCAACTTTTTATGAATGAGACAATTGGGGCACCGATTATTAGGTATATTTTGATACTGAATTGCATCACACCATCCGGTAGTCGGTAACGATCACTCGTTACAAAATTATGGTATGTTTTATTAATATAAATTCATGAACAGTTTTATGAATGCGTGGATTTTGAAAAATTTGATAGCACTGAAGAAGACTCAGATGTATTATTGTAATTTTAAGGACTTTTAATAAGTTTTAGATCTCTTAGTATGATACAAAGAATATGTTTTGAAAACAAAATAAAAACAATGAAACTGTGCTCAATAAAACATGGTATTCGACTTTGCATTTATAAAACCTACTTAACTTTGTAACGAACGATTGTACCGACTGGTGGATGGGTCATTCGATTCAGAATTAAAAAATGCAAAATAAACAAAATTCCACTTAATCTGTTAAAAAAAGGTTGAATCTCTCCCAGAGTGAAAATGTCTCTTTCAACTCTCTCAAACAAAGAAGAAAAATAAATTGTGGGTTCACAGATTTTTATTTCAAGTGCCAAAACGAAGTCCTTCCTAAATTTTCGTGAAGGGCAATCAGGTTGTTCCTGTAAAAACCTATTTTATTTGTACTAAAATATAATTTTCGACTTTGTATTCATAAACTCTGTCATAACTTTGTAACAAATGATCGTATTGACCTGAAGAAGATGTCATTCGATTAAGAATTTAAAAATACATAATAAATGATATACCACTTGAACAACTTAAAAGATATTGAGTTCCTTCTCCTTGAGTTAAAATGTTCCTGTTTGTCCCTAAAACATGGTAAAATAACCTTATTTTTGAGGGGACTCATTGGGTATTCATTTCTACTGCAAGTACAAAGTTCTCCTCAAAGTTTGGTCAATGGGCATCAATTGTTACAGAAAGGCCCTATTTTACCTGTACTATAAAAGGAAAATAGGTTTTAATAGTTGCAATATAAATAGAAAATTCTAACTTGATTTACATAACAGGGCTCATACGGATGCTTACATTTTAATTCTAATTTTTCAAAACAGTAATCTTTTATATATTAAATTTCAAGATTCTGGAATCAAATAAGGCGATTTCTTTTTGGAAATAGTCGTATGCAAGAATAAATACGCCTGTAATCCCTTTGAAAGAATTAAGGGTAGGGGTTTAACTATGCTTGAAAGATATTATATCAGGGTTCGTGCAACTCCTGTAATTATGTAGGCCAGAAACTTTCCCGTCACCAGTATTTTCTCATAAAAAATATCGCCTTAAAAGAAGGTGAAAATTTTCCCGTTTAACTAAAAATTCCCTTTCTAAAAAAAAAAAAAAAAAAAAAAAAAAAAAAAAATCCTGGTAAAACTTTTGGAAAAATACCTAAGCCGCATGAATCCTGTTATTTCTCCCTTTCATCAATCGTATGTCATCTATCAAGATCAGAATTAAATGTATAAAATTTACTATGTTCTTAAAATGTACCTATAGTAAAATAGATAAAGTTTTCCTCTTATTTGGGCAATTTCCAAAAAATATGTTACAATATATAACAATAAAGAAAGTTAATGGTAATGAAAATCTTTGGTATATAACCTTTGGTAACATATTCATATTTATAAGAGAGTATTTTTATTTTTATTTTACAAATGTTTAAAGTCTGTTTGCACACATATATTATTTTTATGTGTATTGTAAAAATACATTCTGCTTTTTTGTTAAAATTTTATTTTAAAATTAAACTTCAGTGTTGAAATAGATCTTTTTTTAAATCGTGCTTGAAAATTAGGTAAATTGTTTGTATCTAAATTGAGCTACAGTTTATCAACATTTTTTTTGAAAGTGCATTTTGCTCTATATGTCATTATGTAAATTTTAAAATTATGTTATGCTTATAAACAGTGCAGAAGCGATAAAAATTTTTAATAAAAAATTTATATTACTTAAGAAAGGTGTTATAAAAATTAAAAAGAAATGGCATTGACATGTTTCGGATCCGTCTAATAAGATCCATAATCATAATAAAAATAAAATTCAAAACAGTTCACTCTCAATACAAATGACACGCGACAATGAGATATAAACAACAAAAAACCACGCGCTCTATCGTAAAAAATTAAATTAAAATAGACCATGATCTAAAATAATTTCCAACTTGATTCATCCCATTCGGGCTTTCACAAGGAATTTATTCATTAATTCTACCCATAACTTAGGAATAATAAAAGAAACAGTATCATTGCAAACAAAATTTATTATTATTGACCGTGATTAAATTATTGACCAATTGAAAAGTATTACCATTAAATTATTGACTGTGAAATGTTTTGAATTTTATTTTTATTTTTATTATGATTATGGATTTTATTGGACGGATCCGAAACATGTCAATGTCATTTCTTTTTAATTTTTATAACACATTTCTTAAGTAATAAAAATAATTATTAAAATGTTTATATAAAAGATGAATCTATTAAAATCTGGTGATTTAAAAAATCTATTGGATTTAATAAACTTTTTATCAGAAGCAATAAAAATAGCATTTTTTTTTTTTTTTTTTTTTTTTTTTTTTTGGGCAGGAGTTAAAAAGTGGTCTACACATTTCGTCGAAAAGTTCATGGTGAAAAATCCAATAATATATAATAAAAAATGCTTTGTCGGAAAGCTTTAAACTAATGAAATCGTTCGTGGGTATTCATATAAAAGAAAATGCAAAGTATGTGTTTACATTCTCTAAACAAAAGTCAATGGAGCATTTCTCTAATCACTTATAAAGTGGGAGGTTTGGGGACGCTTTGAATAATGGTAGCAACTTTTCGGTTCACCAATGTAGGATTACATTAGGACAACACACTGTGATCCTGATCAAGATATGATCAAGATGTCACCTGTGACTGGCGATAGGTAAACTTTTATGAAATGTAATGCTTCTGCAATCCATTGAACGGATGAAAGATTTGTTAATGTCCCCCTCCCTTTTTTTCTTTTCCGTTTCTTTAAATTTGCAGCCTATTATCAAAACGATTACCTGTAGCAAGAGGAATTTAATACTATAAACCATGTATTCTGATCTTGTAAAACCGACATGATGAAATCGTTGTCGTTTTTCATGAGAGAATTTCAAAACACTAGATCTTTCCAGTTTACTTGTTAGTTCACTTTTGAATGAATAGCAAAGTCAATTAACCATTTTTATAGCTATATAGTGTAAAAATAGGAACGAAAACCAGCGCTATGACTTTCAGTTTTATCGCACATACTCCACTACTAAAAATTACATAAGTTAAAGTTTTACATACTTGGAGAGAAAAAACGTATTTTCCAATAAAATTTGTTTAAAAACTTAACTCAGTTTAGCGACTTTTATGGCTTTTTAACAGTGATTTTTAAAACATTTAAATTATCTCTACGAGTAAAATTTGTTCGTTACAATAATACACTATCTACCAAAAAGTATTTGTACACTTTCAGTTTTTGACATTTTGTCAAATATTTAAAAATATACTGGTCGGATTCTTCTGGAACTTCAGAAATATAAAGATTATGTTTCACTTTATATTTATTTACATTCACTTGTTAAGCGGGTAATTAGGGGGGCGGCAAAAAAACAAAGAATAATAGAAATATTTGGGATCGCCCTGTACATGAAAATGCACGAAACGACTTATCGCTTTAGAATACAAATATATGAATACAGTAAAATATGTACACTAATTTTTGTGAGAATAGCATGTATATTTATGGCGATAGAGCGATTTTTTTGAAAAATTCAAAAAATTCTGGTATGTTTTTTGTTTATATCATGCTGGGTTTTTGACCAAATTTAACGCAAATTTCAGAAAAAATGGCAAAATGCAGTAGAAAAAATGTAGCGCAATTGGAATATAAATATATTAAATATTTTATGAAATATGAGTAGTTGTATAAAATAATTTTTATCTGCGCATGCGCGAACTAGAAAAAAATTTTTTTTACATCATTTAATAGTCAATTCTATGGAGTGACTTATAAAAAAAATCCAATCAAATATCGTGAAAATTCAAAAAGATATCATTATTTTAGTGAGATGTTTTTACTCTGCTCTCTAAAAACGGCTGAATCTTAAGGGATTCTCCACAAATTGACATTTTTTAATAACTGACTTAAAAAAAAAAAACTAGTATTGAATTAATACAATATCTAATACAATATTGCTGCTAATAAGTACTTGACAATTGTGATAGAAAAGAAAAAGAGCTTTATTCGCATTCAGTGCCAAAACTAAGAGAGGGGGGGGGGGGGGGGGAGAAGGGCATGTGCTCCGGGCGCTAGGATGAAAGTGTTCCAAATGTATCTTTCGTTTGGCGATTTTTTTCATGGCTATGTTTAGCATAATATTGTTAAAATTATTATATCTGGGCTATGCTAAAGCATAAAAAAATCTAATGATGATGGCTTAAGGTCCCTGCCCCTACCCGCGAAGATGCTCACGAGCTAATGCTATTCCTATGGGGATGCATTTTTCTAACTCTTTTGCATTTGGACATTTTTAAATAATATGTTTTGCATTAGATAGCGGAAGTCCTTTTCAAGATCGCTCCGTGATTACTTTTTCAATTTTGGCGTAGATATTTTTATAATGTTTCTTTCACTTCCAAAAGCGGTTCTGAAAGTGAAACTAACTTTATAAAAAATATCTATGACTCAAATCGAAAAAGTAGTCAAGGAGCGATTTTGAGAGGGACTTCCGCTATCCAATGCAAAAAAAAAAAAAAAAATTGAAAATTTCAAAATGCGAAAGAGTTATTAGAAAAATGCCTCCCCACAGGAATAGCATTAGCTCAGCAGTGTCTTCGCGGGCAGGGACAAGGGCCTTAAAGATCCTGTTGAAAGTAGAATTTTTTTGATTCGGTTTAAAGTATCAAATTGGAGTATTTTAATAAAGCAGAATACGTTATTTTATATTACATATTTTAAGTTTTAAAATAAGTCGGCTATTAATAAATTGGAGAAATTTTCTTTGTAAATATGCTTTGTGAAGGAGGGGGAAAGGGGTACCTTCAAAATCCACGTTTGCCTCGGGAAAAAAAGACTGGTTTTGGCCCTGTTCACATTTAATAATTTGTAGATCCTCCTCGAGAGGCAATTACAGCTGCGACTCTCCTGGGCATGCTCTCAACTAGTCCTTGTATTACATTTAAATGTATTTTATTCCACTCTGTTTGCACAAGGCAGGTAAGCTCTTTTACTGATTTTGGGCGTGTGCCACCCGCCTTAATTCGACGATCCAACTCGTCCCAGAGGTTCTCTATTGGGTTCAGGTCTGGGCTCTGGGCAGGCCACTCGAGTCGATGCACTCCATTATCAGCATACCAATCCATGCTGGACCTCGCTACATGGCAGCTTGCGTTGTCATCCTGGAAATAACATGGGTCCAATCCATAGTATTGCCACAACGTAGGAAGTACACTGTTGTCCAGTATATTACAGTAGGCATCGGCATTGAGCTTACCATGAATTGGGACCAAGGGTCCTAGTCCGAACCAGGAAAAACAACCCCAGAACATAATTCCCCCTCCGCCAAATTTAACTATGGGCACAATACATTCTGGTAGGAGGCGTCTCCAGGCAGACGCCAGACCCAGACCCTACCATCAGAACGGTAGAGGGTGAACCTTGATTCATCACTCCAGAGAACCCGACCAGTATATTTTTAAATATTTGACAAAATGTCAAAAACTGAAAGTGTACAAATACTTTTTGGTAGATAGTGTATAAATTAGCTAGTAGCATAATTACCATAATTGGCTTGGATTACATTCATATTTGTAATTAAGTTTTTTTTATAATGTTGAAATAATAATATTGTTTGAGAATTTGAAACAAAATTTATAGAAAATAACATTACAATTTAACCCTTTTGCAGACGCTCAGAGGGTTAAACCAGGCAAACTTTTTTATTTTTACAATTTTTTACCCACCTGAAATTCAAGTTCACGGAGGTGAAAATTCTCAATAACCACACTTGATTTTTAAAAACAAAATCTTTTTTTCCTGTTTCTCAATTAAAATCTCAGAACTTTTTTTTAGCTTAAATTAACAAAATGAATGACTTGCATCATGGAAAATAAAATGTGGTGCCATTACTACCATTTATCATTGAAAAATGGCATTTAATGTATGGGTAACAGAGGCGAGAATTTTATGTGTGACGCACATAATTCTTCTATTAAAACAAACTAAATCACAATAATAGAAAAAATTAAATACGCTTAAATGTATAGTATTTAAGATATTTGCGGAAGGAATAATACATAGGTAAATATATTTTTTCAAATTAAACAAGTTATTAAGCAAGTGCTTCTAATTGAGCATGAGAAAGGTTCTTGGCTGCAGCTCACTGTCAATGCCAAATTTGAAAAAAATCCTATTTGCGATTTTTTAATATAAAAGAAATCAGTCACAATTATGATAAAAATGTGTGGTGCAAAGACATAGCCAGAAAAATCGCAGCGTAATTAAAAATGAATGTAAGGCGAAATAGTACCAGAAACCTTAGTTCCTGAAGCGCATCATACTCATGCAGTGCCATCAAGCATGCCCGCAGCATAGAACTGCAGAAAACTGATTTATAATGCAGTTGCAATGCAGAGTCAACAGTGCAGTGTGCAGTGCAGAGTCCACAGCGCAGTTCACATAAAAACAGGATTGAAAAGTTTACTAAAAAGAAAGACGGAAAGTTCCACGAAATTTTTTTTATTTGGAAAAAGCGCGAATATGACTTTTTCATATTTTGCATTGACGGTGAGCTGCAGCCAAGAAGGGACCCCTTGTCCTCTCTCATGCTCAAATAGAAGCAGTTGTCAAACACTTTTTCATACTTAAAAACATATTAACCTTTTTTGTTGCTCACCAGAGCATTTTTTAATACTTGTCATTCAAATTTTTTGATAAAAATGTGAAGATTTTTTTTATATCTTGAAAAGCAAAATATTTGCTGCCAAAATTTTATTGTTGTATTAGAATAATTAAGAAAGTTATTGCATAGTCATATAAAATGCATGATGTCTGAAAAATAAACCAAGAAGTCGAACGAATTTTATTACAGTGCACTCACAACTTAATTCAAAGAACTGAAACTAAATGCTTCGTAATAAAAACAAACAATTATGTTTTTCTCGTGATTTATTAATTTGAATGAATTATGTTACATACATATAAATTTAAACTTATTTAAACTTGGTGGCAACGAATAAAAAAAAACTACAACAGCAACAACAAGAGACAATGTTCAACTGGAGCTTTAAGACACAAATTCGATTTTCTCAGCGATCGTTAAACATACAAAGATGAAAAAAAGTCTATTTTAAGTTTTATCAAAAGGATTAAAATAAATCAAAAATGAAGTTAAGCCATCCATAGGATCGTTAGCTATCGCTTGTTGAATTTTAGGTCTTCATATTTTTGTAAAAAGTTAAATAAAAAACTACAGTAAACTACGATAATTTTTTGAATGCTATCATTTTATTCGTCTGGTCGAGTTCTATCTTTTGAAAAAAAATCACTGTCGTACGTCAACTGGTTCGCCAGAAATTTCAAAAAGACGTTTGCATTTTCCATTTCTTAAACATTATACCAAACGCTACTGTGTTTGCTATGATTAACAGGTACGCCATCTGTATGACATGCCATGTGCATCTGTATGACAAACTGTGCACCAAAAAACTAATAAATTAAAAATCATTATGAAAAAAATTGGATATTGATTTATATGGACATAATTTTATTGCAATTAAAAAATATAATTAAAGGAATCATTTTTAAAATTTTTTACTTTTTGCGTGTGACATAAAGGTTACACTTTTTGAAGAATGACCCATTTGTGATCAAATGCTTAAGCCTGATTTTTTTACTTTCTTTTTTAATTTGTGCAGTTGAATATGGTGTAGAATTGTGTTTTAGCATTTTTTCAAAATCAGATTTCTAGCATTTTGATTTTAACACAAAAGAGAATAAAACAAAGAATGAAAACCTGTTTACAAAAAAATCGCCACTTATTTTTTGGGTGTTTAATGTTTTGCAATTTTAAGCCGACCAAATTAGCGTGTTTTTAGAATTTGTGGTTCTTCAATGGGGATTGACAAGCGTAGTTCGTAGGGGACAAAAATCTCTTAATAATGAAAAAAAAAAAAAAAAAAAAAAAAAAAGCTTGTTTTATTTTAAACAGTAAGATGTTTAAAATACAAATGATGCATTTTTGGAAGCTTACAGGTAATTATTTTTTTTTCATTCCTCACATACATATATGTATATATAAACTTGTCAGTAACATATTTCATGCTTTGTTGAAGGTATGAATATTTTGCCTAGTAGAATTTGAGCGCATGGTGAGAAAATTCTCACATTTTTGTGATAGTTACCAGTGTAATTTATTACGACAAATTACATTTATTCTTCTTTGAAAACCCTTCTGTATCCATTCTGTTAGCAACGGTATTTAGGCTGTCACTGTACAGCATAATTTTTAGCTGTAACGTGATGGGTGTGGTGAGAAATACGCTATGTGAAGTTCAGCATAACATCCAACACATTAATTCTTTGATTTGGACCATAAAAAAATTTTCCCATTCTAAGAAATTGAAAAAAGAAGATGTAATCCGGTTTTAGATTATTTAAGATGCAACAACGCATCTAAAGAAAATAAACGTGATTTTTATTTATTTATTTATTTATTTATTTTTTAAGCAACAAAAATCGAAAATGCGAGAGAATTGATATATTTTCTTACGGATACTAGTGCATTTAAAGTTTTCTTTCTTTCTTTTTACTTTCTTCTATCTTTACAAGAAGAAAGTATCGGATTGATGAGAATTTTTCACTTTAAGTTTTCGGCGGATTTACACGTTTTAGGGGTCAGGGATACAAAAAAACATATTTTTATGATATGTTTGTCTATGAGTCTGTGAGTCTGTGAATCTGTGATTTTGTCTGTCTGTATGCGACACAAATTTTGTGGGCGCTCTAGTTCAAGAACTAAGTACAGAATAGCTATTTGAATACGTGCCATATTGTGTACTATATATTGACACTAATCAATGGAGAAAAGAATACGACCTCTCATCTTTTTGCTTCATTTTTGCAATAACGGATTTTCAGCTTATTCAATCAGCGAACACTTTCAGAGTTTTCAAGCTATGTTTTTGAGACTTTCACAAAAGTTGCTCTATACATTTAGCTAACACAATATTCAAATGGAATTTTGATAATGTTGACGCATGCGCAATAAATAATATTTAGTAAAACTGTTCATTTTTCTTACAATTTTTATTATTTTGTAATTCTGATTAGAGGGTATTGTGTATAATGTTGTTTGTCATGTTTTCTGAAAAGAACATTATTTTATATTGAGAACTCTGCAAATTATATTTTAAAAACTTTAAAAAATTTGGGAGTGTTTTTATAAAAACCTCAATATCTTTACAAATATCCATGCTATCCGCATAAAAGTGAAAACAGTTTATTAAAATAAGCTACTTAATCATAATAATCTACCGTTTGAACGCTTTTCCTGCATTAGTTTTGACAGGGTAATCTAAAAGATTTTTATTCTTTTTCAATTTGTTGACGGCTCCTATGCAGTTTCGGGAGAAAATCTTTACGGAAATATTTGACCTGTACATGTTTATACACATAAGGTTTCAGGATAATTCCTCAAGTATTTTTCTAGGTATTTAATAAAATGTCCAAAATCGCAAGTGGACGGTGATCTTTGGCCATGTAGTGTATGTAGATACATGATTATTTTTAACTTAAGGGTGTTCTCAACCGCTCTGCTCAACAAGGGAAAACGTTTTGACACATTAACAAATTCATTTTTTTAACGGAAAGATATAAAATTTGATGGTCTAGCTATGGAAGCACTTTCGAATGGAACTCAGTTTTAAATTTTATGATAATTAATTTACCTATCGAGTTATAAGCGATTTGGATCACGTGATCACGCGATTTTCTACCTTTGTTGATTGTTTTTTCTGCTATCGTCGTAAAATGCGATTCAAAATATCATTTTTGACGACTTGGTCTTAAACATCTATTGCGTTTGCACAAAAACAGAAAAATGAGTGCGATTCGATAGTTTCTGAATAACAACACCATCCAGTTTCATGCATTTCCGAACAAAAATGAATAAAAATTTGTGTCACAAAGTTGCCCTTTTTTATTTAAGAACACCCTTAAGCATACTGATTGGTAAAGATATCATAAGAAGTGAATTTTTCAATCATACTGATTGGTGAAGATATCATAAGAACTTAATTTTTGTAATAAGGTTATCTGAGTGAAATATGTACGCAGGTTCTCTCGCGATAAGTTGTTCAATAAGTAAGTTTAATAAGGGGTTTTTTAATAAGTAGATCATTGACAAGTACAGTCTAAGATTCAGCATTTCTAATCCCTGATTAGACATTTATTCTCGCAATTGGAAAAATTCAATTCATAATATCTTTACCAATCAATATGGAAGAATGATAAATAATCGTATATCTATGTAGCCATCTTTTAATGGAGCTCCATTACCAGCGGTTTCTTTTGCGAAGCTGTCTACATAGCAGAATAAATCTGAATCATGACATGAATATACAGGGTGCATCATAAATTCGTGCAAACTTTAAAATTCCATGATAAAAGAAGTAATGCTCGGAAAAAAATTCGGTTTGCGCGAGTATGACAAGACGGAGTTTTGATTTTTCCATTTTTTGATTTTTTATAAAAAATGATTCCAAAAATAACCGATAGAGGGCGCTCACATGCAATATTGGGATATTTTATGTAAATCAAGGAACCACAATTAGACAATGAAACAAATCCCAATAGCATGACATTGTGCATTTTTTAAAAGGTAGTAAAAGATGCTCAACATGCGAAACTTTGGGATGCAATATTTGTGGATGTACCATGTACCATTCTTGTTGAAAAGTTTAACCTCTAGCGCTGGATCTACTAACGATAGCATGCTGCCGATATCGAATAACGAATCCGTCTCCATGTGTTTTATAGCTAGCCTGATTTGCATAAAACGCCTCAGTACGACGTGTGAGCGCCCTTTATCGATTACTTTTGGAATCAATTTTTATTACACGTGGAAAAAAAAAATCCAAAATCCATCTGATCATACACGCACCGAAATTTTTTTTCGAGGGTTACTTTTTCTATTATGGATTTTTAAAGTTTGCACGAATTTATGACGCACCCGGTATCTGAGCGAAATAGACATTGAGATAGACATGAGAGCATTGACAATTTAAGTCAAAGTTCAATCCCGGTGTAACTTTTTTTTTCTTCAGTTGGAAAAATTTAATTCCTGACGATAGGTTATTATTTATGAATGATAATTTCTTAATACATGAATAATTTTATTTTTTTAAAGTGTTTATCATCATAAATGTGTGTGAAATAATTAATAATATAGTGATACATTACGCATATTACAAATCATTGTTATCGCTACTTATTTTTATCGGCGATTTTCTTAAGCGCTTTCCAACATAGTTAAAAGTGCTTTTTACTTCGTTTTGGCTATATTTTATATCTTCTGTAATTTTCGTAAATACATCTCGACTGTCAGTAAATTGATATGAGTTACTGAGGCTTATTGTGGTATGTTTTATATAGGAAAAAGTAAATGCAGTACGGTGAATCGTTGATTTCCATGTAAAAATGAAAATAAAGAAAGTCGTATTCTATACACAGTATTTTTCCATAGAACGATTTTTTTGAGATTCCTTTATAAAGCATAAACCTCGAAAATACTATTTTAAATCAGAATAAATTTGTAAATTGTTTCGAGAAGTATGTTATTTCGTTGCCATTCCACGCAAAACCAGGTTAAAAATTAAATGTTACAAAAAGGGGGGGGGGGGAATCCATATAATTGCATAAAATTTATGGCAGCAAATGGCCGAGGGGATTGTATTGCCTGATTCTCATAAAGTTGGAAAGTTTTTTATATAGTACGCTTAACTCATGATTTTTTTCTTAATTATTCTCATTATTGAATCAAAGAGGATATTTCATGCACTTAATCTATTACTGAAAAGAAATTGTTATCTTGTGAAGATAATGCAAATTATCTTGATCATACCTGAACTTTATTATACGGAAGTTTATTGTCCTAAATTGGAATTAAAACGTACATATGCATAAATATTTTATTTAAAATAAAGTTATTCCTAATGCATGTGTCACCAAATACCTACTCCTGGTATGACCTCGTCACGAAATGCTAGGAGGTGAAAGAACAGATTCTTTAATGAACCTATGACATTCTCTTGAATCTGAAATCTTTTATTTAACCACTTCTCTTTTATTTAATTTGATCATTGCATCAGAGTATATCAAAGACTGCGCATTGAATGCATTGAATTAATAAACCAGGCATTTTATGAGTCGTCTGAGTGTAGAATAAATAGCAAAAGTTTTATCATTTTGCCGGAATAAATAATTCACCCATTTTGTCATGCATATTCATAGATAAAGTTGAAGCGAGGTCATTGACACGATTTTTTCTTTAGGTATTGCCTACCCTCAAAAATGCACTTAAAATAAACATATATCAATCATGTTTTAATGGCAAAATTTGGAATATGTTGGTATTATGGAAAAATGTTTGATAAATATGCTGAGGCAGACAAGTTTTAAATAGAATAATTATTTTAAGAGATATTTAATATTAAAAATGGTCAAAATTGTTCCATTAAAAGAGTTTGATAGTAGCAAAAACTATACATAGGAATTTAAACAATTGTAAATCATTTTATGTAGTAGAAGTTTTTGGTGTGCAGACTGCATTTATTTATTTATTTATTTATTTATTTATTTATTTATTTATTTATTTTAGTTTTACTCATTTCTTGAAGATTTAATCACATTTTAAATTCAAATTTTTAGCATTTCGAGAGATATTTTTTTTTTTACATATTTTAGAAAAGGGTATTAATAAAAATTGTTGCCAGTTTTAAATACAGCACAAAGAATAATATTTCCTTCGAATAAAAAAAAAAAATCTTTACACATAGCTATAAACAACAACGACAACAACAACAAAAACTTTCAAATTTAAATAATAATGTGTTAAACGAAGGAAAATATCAAAAATTATGCCATAAAAAATATATTTACATGTGAATTTAAAAGAGAAAGATAGTACTAAAATAATAAATTCATTATTATTCATTAAAAGACGTAAATAGCGGAAATTACATCTTATTTAAAATGGCCGAATAATAAACAGTTGACAAAACAATTTAAATTAAAAAAAAATTTGTGAGCGACAATAATTTTTTACGTGGAGATAATCTTTTCGTCTATTATCGTGAGTTCTAAGACAGCGCATATGATATTAACTTTCTAACAACAAAAGTATTTTCTTGTGAATACTAAACTGAGAAAGAAAACTTTAGTGAAAATTACGTCAGATTTAAAACTATCCAATTGTTTTTAAATATATTTAAACGATACAATTCATATTTCTAAATGATTTATTTTTTGTCAATCCTAAAACAACTCAAATATTTTTTTCTTTCGAGCAACAAAAAATGTTTTTAAGTGACTATTACAAAGATAAATAAAATTTTAAAATAATACATTCATTAATATGCGTTAAATCTATGTTTGAAATGTTCTGTATTGAAAATAAAGTGTGTAGCATTTATGTTCGTTTTCAATATTAATTAAACAAATTTCAGTTCATTATGATCTATGCAGAAAAATCATTTTAATGATGTTGCATTATTTTAAACATATCGGAATTCAAATACCTCATTTAGGTATACTGCAAGATGCTTATTGTAGAATATGGCGGTCATTGAAATTTTCGTTTATTTATAAAAAACAGGGATACACAAAAGTATTGTATTATAGTACTATCTGTGAATCTAATGATCAATAATTGCGGAAAGTGCACTTTTATTTGTGGTATGCGTTTTTAAGTACAACAATTTTTTTGCATATTACTTGGTGCGTACAAAGTCTAAAAATCATACATTTTCTCCGAAGAAGTTTATTTTAAAGATAATTTTTAAACATCTAAACATAAAATAAACTTAAATTGAATATCAAAGCAGCATTAACAATCTTTAGTTTTACCTATGTAACATAAATGAAAAGCATTTATGAATTTGGTTAGTCTGTCCATCTGTCCGTTTGCCTATCCATACTCTAACTCGCATAAATATACTCGGATTTTCCTGCAATTGATGTATGCTAATGATGTTTATCATTGCATGTTCGGTATTTAATATGAATAGTATAGTGTTAATAATTCTTCTGCAGGGTCAGTAAAAAAAATTACGTTGCATTATGGCCAATGGGAAAAATCGTTTGTAGTACATTTTAATCGCATTACGCTATTTCAAACGCATTGAAATTTGTAAGTCACTGAATTTCATTACAAGATAATTACTATTAAATCTGAAATTGGTTTTTTAAATGCGTTTTGCATTTTCCAAATTGTTCAGTTAGACTTCATATTTAACCTAATTAAACGGTTATGTTTTGTCACATTATCCATGTGTTGGAAAGTGTTTCATAATCTATGGCTGAGCATGATTGCTCTTTCTTGTTTCCTTTTAGTATTTAATTACTTTAAGTCACCGAGAAGAATGAATTTCATTATTTTAGTTCTCAAATATGTAATCGCACATCTGTGCCACTCCAGTTTCGGTGTTCCTGTAATTTGCTTTTGTGTCTTTTTTAACACTTTCATACAAAGTAAAAAAGTGTTTATGCATTTGTCTGTCCGTTTATCCATGCTTTAACTCCCGTAAATATACTCGGATTTTCATGCAATTCGTAAACCTTATTTAGTGTCCCATAGGCACGTTTAGTATTATGTGGGATTAACCGTTCATTTACAGAAGCACCCAAAAGAAATCCATTATATTACGGTTTACGGCGGAAAATTTTTTACTGAGTATTTTAATGATATTACGCTATTGCAAATGTATTGAAACTGTTATAAATCACTGAATTTCACCACGATTACGTAAGAAAAGGATATTCATAACATTTTTAATCACTTTAAAGGGACACATATAGAGATCAGTTGCAATACTGTCTTTGAGTAATAATTGTTGGAAATGCGTTTTCAATTTCGGCAAGCGCTTTTGAATTTGTTTTTTGGGTGCGTTCGTAATTATATTAATACGTTGCACCTGTAGTCATCGTCTGATGCGTATGTCTGTTTATCTGTCCATCTGCCTGTCCTCATATAAAAGAACAAAAATTATCCAACCGAATCGCTTGAAAATTTAAAAATATATTTGTTACAGAATTCTGTCCAGTTATTTAAAATTTTATTAAAAATGGCTGTATAGTTTAAATACAGGGACAACCAAAAGTATTACGTTACATTACGGTCGATGGCAAAAATAGCATAAAGTGTATTTTAATGTATACATCACATAATAATACACCCATCGAAACATATTGAAATAGATATGCATTTATAATGGGCACTAACATATACATTTTGTAGAATATTTATTATTCATTTGCAGGGCCACCCAAAAGAATTCCGTTACATAACGTTAGAATAATAGGGGATTTATCATTATTTGCGTCATATTTTTACTATGGTAAACTATTTCACGTATAATAAAAATAATATACGTAGCGTTTCAAATTGTTGAATTAGATATAGTATTTTTAACTCTAGTAAAAGGTGAAGTTTTATTACATTATTCTGAATGTGTTGGAAAGGGTTCATAATCTATGCTTAACCTACGTATTTTTCTATTTTGTTTTTTTTTTTCTCTAAAATCGCTGGATCAATTTATATGCATCTTATATTGAAATATCAAAAAAGGAAAAAATTTTTAAATATCCTGGCAAATTAAATATCGGAGGGCACATATAAGTCTTCCAATTTATTTTTAAACATCTCCGCCCGAGGAGTTGCTTTTAGGAACATTCAGTTACTGTGTGAGTTGTAGTTTCTGCAGTTGAAGACCCTCCAGGGTTTAGCTTTTAAAGGATTCCCTGCTCTTAAGCTACACGGTTCACTGAACAAGACATCATAACTAAGTGCAAGTGACATCCAAGGATTCGTTCCAGTGAATGATTCACCTCTGACGTAATTCAAGTACATATTTTCTCACCAGTTAAAGGATTAGTTTAAAAACTTCAAAGTTAAATTTCCCGTAATCAAAAAGAATCTTAGTTAAGCCCGTTAGATAAAGTCTGCTCTCCACGTGTTGTGTAATTAAACTGATTACAGGTTTCACTGCAGCACAGTTTTCAGCATCTTCATTTAAAAATCATAAAGTATGAGATGTATTTCACAGAGTGTCAATTACAGAGCGTTACCGGAAAGCTTTGATGAGTAAATGGTTATATAAGGCACCTTAGTGCGTCATTAATGTTCTGCCATAACTGTGTTTCCAGTGTCGATTCGCGCGATTTTTGTGTTTATAGGCCTTTGGTCTCAGGTCACGAGGCAATATAATTTCACAATGTATACATATATATTTTTTGAAACATGGGTGTTTAGAGTAAACAAAAATTAAATTAAAAAAAAAACAAATATCTTTGAGACATTTAGTTCAAACAAAGATAGATTTGTTCTAAAGAATATTTATTGTGATTTAAACAAAGTTAAATTTCATAAAGTACATTTATGTACATGAAATCGAAAATTGTACTGGGTGTCCCAAAAATGACTGATGGATTTTAAAATTCAATAACTTGCAAACGGTGATATCTATTTTTAAAAAAATTGCAGGAGGGTTATGTATAATGTCAGGAGTTTTTTTACCGTAATTTTTTATTTTAGTTCGCATCTCAAACAATAGGTGGCGCTGACGGCGATTGAAGGCCAGGAGATCAGTGCTGGCTGGGTGAAGCGTCGATCTGGCCTTCAATCGCTGTCAGCGCCACCTATTGTTTGAGATGTGAACTAAAATAAAAAAATTCGGTAAAAAAAAATCCCTGACATTATACATAACCCTCCTGCAATTTTTTTTTTAAATAGCTGTCACCGTTTGCAAGTTATTGAATTTTAAAATCCATCAGTCATTTTTGGGACACCCGGTACATTAAATGTGGTAAATCATGTGCGTTCGTATTACAACAAATATTCAGATCTTGATGAAAAGACTGTTTAACTCTTATGCAAAAATGCATGAATACAAAAGTTATTACGGTTTATACTAAATTCAATAATACGGAAATTCAGGAATACGGACTCTTAAATAGGAGGTCATTACCGTGGTAACCTAGAGTCATTACCTATCATGGGATATCGCTAAATTAATTATGTATGATAGGATTAAATAGAAGGTAGAAAACGTTTACTAATATCGTCAAGCCGGCCACTTTTTCCTGATTCCACTTACATTTCCATTATGAAAAAAAATATTATATATGATTTTCCAACGTCGAAATTGAGTTATATACATTTAACATGAAACAATGAAGTTAACGGTATGATCTTAAACAGGAATTTTTTAACTTTTTTATTTTTTAACTATTTTTAAAATTTTGGAACAAAGTAGTCCCTGCTGAAACCGTCTTTGGTCCATTTACTCAGTTTCATAGTATATGAATACATTTCATATGTAAATTAATACATTTTCATTAAACAATAGCATTTGCTAATAGATTAATACTGAAAACTCGATATACAAATGTTTTTTTATACATATATTTAGCATAATAAACCAAATGTTAATATTAAAGAACCGAGAAACAGTTTTCATCATGTTATCCTCATTAATTGGAACAAAAGTAATTAATGTAGCAATTTGATACTGTAACATTTGAAAATCATGTTACTTAAAACACTTTTAAAAAATTTGGTTGCACAAAAGACATTTCTAAGTAATTGGTACTATTTTCAGACTAAAAAAAACACAAAATTTGGGAGTTGAAAACAGAAAGACGAATTATACACGAAAAAATAATAATTAACGAATGGGTATGTCTTTTAAGTAATCACATATGGCTCTAGATTGGAGAGAGAGATAAAAAGGGACAGTATTCATTTCTCTGAGATTAACAAAAAAAGCTTAAAAATAATGTCCCTGTAATTGTCCTGCACACACATTCCTTTGAGATATAATTTCCTTCAATACAAGGACATTCCTTTCAACATTTTAATCCATCTTTTAAAGAGAGTTCAACTTGCGAATGCGTCTAGATATCTCTTCTAAAAGTCCTACAGTACAAAGAAGTACTGTATTTTAGCATTTAAGAAGCTGTACAGTAAAAAAAAATCCGTTAAATTTACGGCAAAATTAGATGTAATAAAAAAAAAATTAACATATAATTTTACTGCAATTTTTACGGCAATAACTGCAGGTAACATTGCTGCCAGCAGTTTTTGCCGTAAATTTAACGGATTTTTTACAGTGTGTTTACCTTTGTAAATAAGGCTTGAATAATTTTTTGAAAGAATATTTTCTTTTTAACTCGTTAAGCACCACGTCAGCAGCCAATGACTGACACTGAACTTTCCTTTTAGACTGCATCTTTCACCGATGACTGACAGTCTAAAATATGACATAAAACAAAACTAATATTATTTTATTTAATTACTGAAAAAATATTTTAAATGTACTTGATTTTTATTTATTACAGGATTATACTTTCTTAAAATTTCCTCAAAGCGTTACAAATCTTTTAACTTCATTGTCAGCCACCTCGACACTTAACGTGTTAAGTAGCATTAAATTGGTATGAATAGGTTTCAAAATGCTTTAATCTTCTTTGTTTTTAAATAATTATAGTTTTAAAACGTTGAATTAAAAAAAAGTGTGATTAGGAAAAATAGATAATTAACAATTAGACATGTCAGATTAAACATCAATAACCTAGATCAATTACATGAAAATCCGAATCTATTTACGCGAATTAAACCGTAGATAAACTCTCAGAAAAATCGAATCCACTTTTCAACTTTGTTGGGAAATGTTTAAAAAAAAGTTTGAGTTAAAAATAAACGTGTAAAAAACCCCCAAAAATGAATTTTTTGAAAGCAAATTTTTTTTATTGTCCCTTAAAATAGGTGATAACCGTAAGAAATCATACTTATATTCGTTCGTTGGGTCATGTTCTCATTTGGTAATCAAATTCTAAAAAAAGAAAAATGCAACATAATACTGGAAAAGGGGGAATTGTGATTCACGATCAGTGGATTTCTAGCAGTTTCATTTTTCATTATGATTCATCTTAATAAACCCCATTCTATCTAATCATTCCCAACCATGCCGATTATTGAACAAGAAAGAAAAATCATTTGTCAAGCATAGATTATGAAACACTTCTACAACACATTCAGATTGCTGCAACAAAGTTTAACCATTTAAGTGGCTGCTATAGTCAAGCGAAAAGACGTGCTCGATAATGCTATTCTGTGGCAGAAATTTATAAAGATATCTCGGTCGCATTTTAATATTTAATTTTTTTGCTTTGGATAGCTGAAATTAATCTGTACAAAGACCGTTTTTTACTTTTTCTATTTTGTTTACAATGATAACACTCATCTTCGGAACCGGTTTTGAAAAAAAAAAAAGCATTAAACAATGTGCGGTCAAAATTGAAAAAGTAAAAACGGCCTTCATACAGATCAATCTCAACTAACCAATCCCCCCCCCCCCCAAAAAAAAAAAAAAAAAAAAAAAAAAATCATTTACAAATATTTAAATACGATCAAGATTTCATTATAAATTCCTTCCATAGGATTAGCATATTAGCATTAGGGAGCGAGTCTTTTTGTTTGTTTGTTTGATGTAGCCTTTTAATAAGGTGACAACTGATATTAAAATAAACAATTTGTAAAAAAAAAAAAAAGGGGAAAGAAAAAGAAAGAAAGAAAACATTTTTACAATTGCTGAAAATTTTACTTAAACAATTTCCGTTAATAAGTGGGAATGCGCTGTAGTTCTTTTGCAATACCTTAGTGGTCTTTTCTCGCGCCCCTTAAGTATTTTTTTCTTTCAAATTAAGATTCAATAAGAAAATCAACGTCAAAAACATTTGTAATGCATTTTTAACAGTTTCGCAAGATTAATGTTTGTAAATTTGTGCAATGTAATCTTACCGTTTTCAAACTAATGCTGAGGGAGACATGAAAAATCGATCGCGAAGAAATAAACTACGTAATAGAAGTCTACATGATCCTGAAACTAACCCGACCCCGAGCCTAGCTCTGTGAAGTTCTAATTATGTAGATTAAAGAGTTTATTTCAAAGGATCGTTTTGGGGGATCTCCCTTTGAATGGTTTTGAAACAGTAATATTTTATTGTACAAATTTACAAATATCCGTACTACGAAAATGTCGAAAATTCATTAGAAATGTTTTTGATTGAACATAAATATATTTTGCATATACAAGGTATTTCACGGGAGTTTTTTCCAGCGAAAACAATTGTTTAACTAGTAATTTATAAATATATTTTGGAAATGTTAAATATAAGGGAAGGTGGTGTACCTGGGAATCATTTTGACTTTTTAATTTTTAATTTAAAAAAATGCCAAAAAAAAAAAAAGAAAAGTGTTCATAAAAGTTTATAATGTTATGCATTACATATATTTGTCCGAAATTTTTAATTAAATTTAAAAAGCGGAAAGAAATGCTCAGATATATTGTTAAATTAAAAAGTACTACTTACGTGGTGAATTAGCCATTGCCAACACTGGTCGCCCATATTTTGCTTCTTTTCTTTGACTACCACTAATTTTGAAACCTGAAAATAAACACACGAAATTAGTAAAATAACAATAAGATTTGAAGTTATTTAAGCTTAAAAAATGAGTACATCCATTCATGTAAAACAAACAATTTTTCTCTACCACAAAATAAATATACATACACTGGTGCCCAAAAGTTAAGCATAATTGGTAATTAAGTAATTATTTTTAAGTAATGAAAGAAATACAAATCGAAATGTGGTGAAACTCCAGGGGTGTAAACAAAATAGTACGCGTCATATATTTTCACGAAGAGTTTTCCCCGAAATCAAACAGGGGACCGTCAACAAATTGAAAAAGAACGAAGATCTTTTGGATAACCCTGTCAAAACTAATATAGCAAAAGTGTTCAAACTGCACATTATGATTAATTGGCTTATTGTAATGTACTGTGTTTATTTTTATAAGGATAGCATGTACACTCATAGAGAAATTAAGGTTTTTATAAAAACAGTCCTAAATTTTTCCAAGTTTTTTGCTTATAATTTGCAGAGTTCTTATTATAAAATAATGTTCTTTTCTGAAAATATGACAAACATCATTGTACACAATACCCTGTCATCAGAATTTAAAAATAATAAAAATAGTATGAAAAATGAGTATGTTTAGTAAATAATTTTTCATTGCATATGCGTCAACGATACCAAAATGTCATTTGCATATTGTGTTAGCTAAATGTATAGAGCAACTTCTGTAAAAGTTTAAAAAACATAGCTTGAAAATTCTGAAAATGGTCGCCTATAGAATCAACTCAAAATCCGTTATTCCTAAAGGAAGCAAAAAAATCAGGGGTTTTACCTAAATATAGTTGTACGTGCAATATTGTGTAGGCATTAAACAATGGAATATGGATACAGCCCCTCATCTTTTTGCCTTCCTTTTGCCCTTACCTTCTTAGACCTCATATCAACGATAATTTTCAGAATTTTTAAGCTATGTTTTTGAGACTTTCACAAAAGTTGCTCTATACACATTTAACTAACATAATATGCAAATGAAATTTTAATAGCGTTCACGCATGCGCAGTAAAAAATTATTTAGTAAACCTGCTCATTTGTCATACAATTTTTATTATTTTTTAATTCTGATGACAGGGTATTGTGTACAATGATGCTTGTCATTTTTTCAAAAAAGAACATTATTTTATATTAAGAACTCTGCAAATTATAAGCAAAAAACTTAGGACTGTTTCTATAAAAACCTTAATTTCTCTACGAGTATACATGCTATCCTTGTAAAAATTAACACAGTTCATTACCATAAGCCAATTAATCATAATGTGCAGTTTGAACGCTTTTGCTACATTAGTTTTGACAGGGTTATCCAAAAGATCTTCGTTCTTTTTCAATTTGTTGACGGTTCCCTGTTCGATTTCGGGGAAAACTCTTCGCGAAAATATGTGACGCGTACTACTTTGTTTACACACCTGGAGTTTCAGCACATTCCGATTTATAGTTCTTTCATTACTTAAAAATAATTACTTAATTACCAATTATGCTTAACTTTTGGACACTAGTGTATATATATATATATCAAGCGTTTTAATTTTTAATTATCAAGAGTTAAAATTTCTAATTCTAAAACGTTATAATAATCGATTTTAAATTCAATGCTTAGATGTATTGTATTTAAAATGTGAAATTGAGAAGGAAAAGAAAGGCAAGAGCAAAATTAGATATCTTAATAAAACATTAGGAACTTCTAATGTTATTATGCAATTTTTTTTTAATTTATCATTTCGGTCGTTCTATCGCTCAAATTAGTCATTGTTATTCTTTTTTATCTACCAGTTAATTATATTTATCATGATATGAAGTTTTGATAATATTGCTTATTATGATTATAACATACTCTAAATCCATTTGTTGTTTTGGTGTAATCATTGGTGCAATGATGACAGCATATACCATTCTAACTAGGAGTCTTCATCACGTGTACCGCAGAACAAGGATGGCCTCCCTATCTTTTTCTAACTTTAGAAACAAAACAGTTATCCGACATCGAAAAGGATTTTATAGAGGACCTTTATTAAGGCAAATCTCCTGTCCGATCTCGAAAATAACTTTTGAAAGGCCTTTATTGTTTTCAATTCATTCTTTTGTAAAAAGAACGATGGAAAAAGCAGGTTAAATGCTACTGTATTTTATATTCCCTTGTAATTAAGAACCTTCAATCTGTGACTCGCGGAACTTGGGTGGCTTCCCCATTCTTTTGCAACATTAACGAACAAAAGCTTTCTCCGACATCGAAAAAGCTTTCGAAAGGCCCTTAAAGTAAATTCCTTTTTTCCAATTTTTTACGACTGAATTTGCAGGTTAAAAGGCACTCTATTAACATATTCCCTTCTAACTAGGAGTCTACAATTTGTGCCCCGCGGAGCATGGATGCGAGTGTAGGCACACTGTTTTTTTCTAACATTAAGAAACAAAAGGCTTCTGCGACATCGGAAAACACTTTTGAAAGGCCGTTATTAAAGCAAATCTCTTAATAGATATTTAAAATTTTTTTGAAAAGCTCTATTAAGAAAAATCCCCTTCCCCCGTTTAAAAAAACAAGACTGAAAAAGCATGTTAAAAGCTACTCGGTACACTATTTCACCTATATCAACACAAATCTCGGTAATTGGTGTTTTGCCTTATTAAATTGTAAACTTCCAAGGCATTTATAAATGAGAACCCCACAAACTAAGGGGTAAAATGTCTTTCATATCCTAGCATTTCATGACAAGGTCATACTGAGAATAGGTATTTGGTGACACATGCAATTGGAATAACTTAATATTAAATAAAATAAGGCATTTTGTATGGAGGTAAATAAATACAAGGGATTTTTTTACTTTGTGCTGCGCTCTAGAGGTTAAATACTTAAGCTCTTTAAATTACTTAACTGCTTAACCTCTTTAATCTCTAATGAAATTTTAAAAAGTACTGTATTCCATTTTCCTTTCACAGTTATCGAAATAACAGTTCAAAGACCACTAATGAAATTAAAAAAAAAGTTTCACACAATTCAGTCAATTACTTTTGATGCTCAACTTTGAGTTTAATTTACTCCAAATCTAAATTTCGTTTCTTGTATCCCTTGGCTTCTGGAGTCCTCATATTATTTCCCATGTTTTTCCCATGTCTACCAAATTATGTCTTGCTATATATTTAATTAAGTAATTGTATAGAATTTCTAATTATGTTATTAAGTATTAGCATTAAAAAAGAAAGTTTCTTTTAAAAATATAAAATTAGGAAGAAAAGTATAATTCTATTGTTTTTCTGGAATGTTTCTATGCAACACGTCCCTTATAACTATGGGAACGAAAGACAAACAGACAGTTTTTTTTTAATGTCGGAACTCTGCGAAATTTCATAAAATTTAGAGAATACTAACTCCGAGTTTTTATTCGTTGGAAGAATTTGTTGCAGGCATGTAGTGGAGGGTATACGGGGATATACGCCGTATACCTTCTGGATTTTTTAAGGGAGCAACGTATACCCTCAGTTTCTCAAGAAAGCTTATGATATACACATTCTAGGGTATACTCTCTGGCTTGAGCGTATATCCTCTGCTTAGAGCGTATATTCTCTATTATTTGTACTACTACATCCCTGATTGGGTTGTTTGTTTTTACATATCATAGCTTGACGAATATTTCTAAGTATAACTTATAGGTTTCAGAGACCGTATAAAAAGTTTAAAAAGTGCAACTTATTGAAAATTGATGTCAGGATTATTTCATCTATATAATCTCAATTCGTTATTTTGAACGTTTTTCCATTTCCATTTTTACATAATTCCAACTAAATAATCCAAGCGTGATTCGGTATTTTTTGAGAAATTCTCAGTACATTTTTTTATGTCCCAGTAAAAAAATCAAGCGTACGGAACATTTCGTGTAATAGAAAACTTATACTGTTAAGAAAGTCCTATACATATTTTATACAAAGTTTTTTTGATCAATTATATTTCAATTTGACATTAAATAACAGATAAAATAAATTCATATATTCATTAAAAATGCATGCAATTTGTTGTAATTGTTTTTTCTATTTATAATATACATTTTGAAAATAAGTTTAGATATTTTAAAAAATTTTTATCGCATCAAATAACTTTTAAACGTATGCAAAATATATATTTTAGAAGATGTTCATAAAACATACATTTCATTGGAGAGTGAATGTTAGAATCAATTAAATCTGATTAAAATTTATGCTATAAGTTTTAATATGCTACTTAAAGTAAATCCATATTTATAAAACTAAGCTATATTTTATGCATAGTTTTATGCAGTTTTATCGGTATTGTCAATTTAACACATTTAAAAATTTGAACCTTATATCAGAATTTTTGAATAGTAATCTGTTTCAAATCATCATAATTAATCACATAAAAAAATATTTAAAAAAATCAATGAAATGTGTTAAATATACAAGACAAGTTTTTCTGTTTCATGAAAACTACCATAGTAAAAAGATGTTGAAATAGATGGCAGCACTAACAGTGGTGCCCTCTAAAATCCGACTCTATGTAAAATTTTTAGTGGCATAATCAGGATCCTGAGAGTAGTTTTGAATTATATTATTACACATAAAATTAATAATATTTCATTACTTTATATGTTTATAGAGTATTGTTTAGAAAATACATAAAAAATCAAATTATCATTATAAAAAACACGACCAATCTACATACACTAAAGTATATTTTAATGCTTTCTTTAATAAGTTTTACTATTTTGCGAATAATAATATAATATAGTAAATAAATTTGTCGTATTATGGTAGCAATATTACCATTGATGTAGCCATCAAGATATAAGGAATTCCTTTATTTTTTTTTTAAACTCTTGTCATTATCTTCCGACCAAATGTGATCTTTTGAACGAACATTGGCAGTGTTAAATTCCGATAATTCCTCTCTCTGGACATTTTTGCAGATCCGAAGTGTACATTATGAAATTCCAAGGAAGGAATTGGGATGGGAGGTGATATTGATTTGGATATTAGAAACCTACAAGTGGGCAGGAGATGTCATCCCCAGACCGTCCTCGCCCCTTGAATTCGCCACTGAACATAGATGTTCTGCATAATGCTTGGGAAGAAATTATTTTCCTGAACTGTTTTTTCCAAAGACACTCTGGTCATTTATGACCTATTTTGTATTGTTCAGTTTGAAAGTAAAGCGCGTTTAATTAGCAAAACAAATTCTCCCTTCGTGGAAGAATGTGATAAACATGTTGCTGGCTTATTACCATATCAAAGGAGCCTCCACCCCCCCCCCCCCTCAATTTAGAAAAAAAGCCGCCTATCGTCGCTATTTCTATAAAGCTTAAGTGTTCTCTACGTAGAAGAAAAGATTTAGGCCTGTGAAATTTTTTAGTGAAAAGTATTTCACCTTAATTAGCAGAAAATAAATAGCGCAATTGTTTTAATATGCTATTAAAATAAACTTGTGGAATAATAACTTTCTAAATGATAGTTAGAAAACTGATAGTTATTTTAACGGTTCTAACTGACTAGTTCTTGGTATACGGAGTCTTTTTAAATATTATATTATAATTATTGATATATATATACCGTAAAATAGGGTGAATAGGAACAGCGGGGTGAATAGGAACGAAACTTCCCGATCATACAAATAAATTCATTACAAATACATGTGATGATATTTTTAGTAGCCAATTTTTTTATAAGAAGGATTAGAGAGAGAGAGGAGTTGGGGAATTCAGTTTCGACATGTTGGCACTACTACTGTGGTATATAAAAAAACTTCAAGAGGATCCTCAAAACACTCATTTTGTCAACGTCTTCAAAATTTTGTCTGTAACTACAGTATTTTTCGTATTCTAAACCTAAGAGAGGGGATATTTAATTAATGATAGTCCTGTAAACGATATGTTGTATTAAATTCTACTTATTTCTAAATTACATAATGAAAAAATGAAAAATGGCTTGTAACATCAGAGGTTTAAGATTTATGGGGTGAATCGGAATACATATTCTCTCATGGTTTATTTTTCTATACAGTAATAGTTTCATGTAATATATGAAAATATATGTGTGAATATGTATTGTAACAATATTTTGTTCGTTCTAATTACTTGAAGAGTTTAAAGGGACCAAGAAATTGCTTGGTTAAAGAAAAAAGTCAACGCCTAATCCAACAGACATGGAACACAAAATAAAAGAATTTAAAAATAGCAAATTAGTTAGAAAAACTTCACAAAATTATTCTCTGACATCCACAACATTACACAAACATCTCAAAATGAAAAAACAATTAAAAAAGAGAGGGATGCAAACAGTACTAAGGGCTGGGGATGAGGGCATATTAGTAGATCGTATTAATACATGCAGCGATTGGGGCTATTCAATATTTTCACTTACCCAATGACTATAAGTAAAGGATAACACAGAACAGAGTTGAATTTGTATTAAATTCTACTTCTGCAATTCGAATATAATTTCTTAAAATAAATTTTAATTTCTCTTGATTTCAAAGTTGTTTTCTAATTTTTAAAAAATCATATCTTTACTTGTATGTAAAATAAAGGCTTGATTCAAAATAGCTATGCGTTCCTATTCCTCCCTTATCATTATTACCTGTTTTTATTAACCCTATTAAAGTCTGAATCGGAAAAATTAAAGATTATAACATTTATTGAGAAACACCGAAAATACTGGCGATAAATATATATCAATAAATATAAAAACTTTGTTAAATCACCATAAAAAAGAAAAATTATACAGGACGCGTTTCGAGCTGCAAAATTACCGCTCGTCTTCAGCTGGTCCAAACACGTGTCACAACGGACAGAGTGGAAATAACAGTGAAATAAAGAGGGTGGAGATTACACAGAGTGCGACAGGTGGCGCTTCTTGCCAAAGCCAAGGAGGAAGAGAAAAGTAAAGATAAACTCAAAGAAGGAGGGAGGAGATTACAAAGAGTGCCCCAGGTGGCGCTGGCTAAAAGAACCCAGATGGCAGAGAAAAACTAATAAAAGATTAAAAAATAATAATAATAATAAATAAATAAATAAATAAATAAAAATAAATAAATAAAAATAAAATAAAAATAAATAAATCAAAAATAAATAAATAAAAATCAAAATAAAATAAAATAAAATTAATTAATTAAAAAATGATAAAAATAATAATAATAAAATAATAATTATTAAATAAAAACTAAAAATAAAAATATTTTTAGTTTTTATTTAATAATTATTATTTTTTTATTATTATTTTTATCATTTTTTAATTAATTAATTTTATTTTATTTTATTTTGATTTTTATTTATTTATTTTTGATTTATTTATTTTTATTTTATTTTTATTTATTTATTTATTTTTATTTATTTATTTATTTATTATTATTATTATTTTTTCTAATTTTTTATTAGTTTTTCTCTGCCATCTGGGTTCTTTTAGCCAGCGCCACCTGGGGCACTCTTTGTAATCTCCTCCCTCCTTCTTTGAGTTTATCTTTACTTTTCTCTTCCTCCTTGGCTTTGGCAAGAAGCGCCACCTGTCGCACTCTGTGTAATCTCCTCCCTCTTTATTTCACTGTTATTTCCACTCTGTCCGTTGTGACACGTGTTTGGACCAGCTGAAGACGAGCGGTAATTTTGCAGCTCGAAACGCGTCCTGTATAATTTTTCTTTTTTATGGTGATTTAACAAAGTTTTTATATTTATTATAACATTTGTTCCGATTCACCCCTATCTGCGGGGTGAATCGGAACACCATTAAAAAATTATATAATATGAATATAAACAGTAATAATGTTTCGTTTTTGCTTAAAAAGTAAAGAACAAAACAAGACCGAAGTTTCCAGCAGAAAAATAAAAAAAATAAAAAATTAGTTGTTGCTTTTTTTTAACGTCAAAGTTGAAAAGTGTTCCGATTCACCCCATTTTACGGTATACCCTATCGGACCATAGGTGACCGGTTACTGGTGATTTTAGACATTTTGTTAAATATCTAGAAAAATACATGAGGAATTATCCTGAAACTCTAGATGTGTAAATAGGTGTCTACATGTCATAAATTTCCGCTAAATTTTTTTTTTTTTTTTTTTTTTTTTTTTTTTTTTTTTTTTCCCAAAATTCCATAGGGGAGCGTCAAAAATTTGAAAAAGAACAAATATATTTTAAATAGCCCTGCCAAAACTAATGTAGCAAAAGCGTTTAAACAGTAGATTATGATTAAGTGGCTTACTGTTATAAACTGTGTTCATTTTATCAAGGTAACAGCTATATTCGTAGATAAATTAAGGTTTTCATAAAAGCAGTTCCAAAACTTGCGAAATTTTTTGCTTATAATTTGCAGAGTTCTTAATACTAAAAAATGCTCCTTTCAGAAAATATGATGAACAGCATTGCACACAATATTCTGTAATCAGAATTAAAAAATAACGAAAATTGTATGAAAAATGAGCCAGTTTACCAAATAATGTTTCACTGCGCATGCGTGATGTGCATAATGTGTGAGCTAAATGTATAGCGAAACATTTGTGAAAACCTCAGAAACATTGCTTGGAAATTCTGAAAATTATCGGTGACAGAATAATCTCAGGATCTGTTGTTCCCAAAAGGATGCAAGATAAGGGTTGTATCTAAATATAGTAGTATATGCAATATTGCGTTTGCTATATTGGCGCTAATCAATGGATATTAGGATTAAAATGAATTTTTATTTTAAAATGAGCTAGTAATAGGAAACATTCAACCAAATTTCAAAGTATTTTCTTGAATATTGTACCTTACTCCATTTTTATAAAATAGCAATACATCTTTGCTTTTTTTAGAAGTTACGCTATTTTTACAGCGTAAGGTTTTCTTCCTGTAATTTTTTTTCTAAATATTTCCTAAAATATAAAATATATTTTAAATGCTTAATAAAAAGATAAAGACCAGCAATTTGGTAATATGTTGTATAATTTCTAATTACATTTTGTTTGTTGTTCTGAATTTCAATACGTATGTTTAGTGGAAGTTGAGGAAAGTACATTTTTACTCAATAGAATATGTCTTTTGTAAAAACGCATACTTGTCCCTTTTAAAAAGAAATAGTAGCTTTACACCAAAAAAGCTATAAAAGGTGACACCCATGTTTAACAGCTTTGGACAATAGAAGCATTTTTTATTCTTGTATTTCAAGTCTTACTTTTCCGCAAAGTTATACTTCCATATTCATACTTCAGTTATGGTAATGATTAGAAAACGGAATGAAAAGAATATTCTTTTTAAATTTACTGAACTACCAACAAAATATTTCACAACTGATAAAAATAATAATTAATTAATTAAATATAATTTGCAGAATTCCACCCGTCCTGTTTATTATATATTGATTCATAATGAAACATATGAGGCTGACATACTTCAGAATATCTACTTTGCAAAATCGAATTTTCTGATAGGCATACTCTTAAAAATTTCCCAAAAAACTATAATAAATCAAATTTAGATTTAAAAATGGGAATAAGAAGAAAACTCATGCATTATAATAAATATTGGAACATTTTCCAATATTACCAGAATATTATTACGAAGTCTTTCTAATGTACAAGGTGAAAAAATATTTAAAAATAAACAGATTTGGCGTCACTCAAGGACGTGCTTTATTTGCCAAATATTTGACATTGAGAACTTAGTTATCACAAGTTATTTTGTAAAATGCTCCAAAACACTTTAATGTAACAAACAGAATGGAAAAGTTGCACACGTTCAAAGCACTACCTTCCAAGTTGCAAGCAATTATCTGTCAACAACACAAACTTCGAGTGCAAGGTTCACTTGCTAATTCAAGATGAGACACTTAACAGAGTTCTAATTTCATCTTGCGCATAAAAAAATCAAACACAAAGAAACAAACAAAACAAAAATAATAAACATCAGGCGGATCAGGATAATTCAGCATATATCAATTTAAAAAATCATCGGTTTTGAATGCTAGTGTCATTCATTATATCAGCCAAAAATTATAACCGGATCTGCTTTATCCTGTCCGATCTGCCGTATCCATAATACTAAATAAAAAGATTTAAAAGGAAAAATGTATTATTTCTGATTTATTTGTTGCATCTGTATTTTTTTTTAAATGGTTACATTCGAGTACGCAACCAATTCGTTATTTCTGCAATTACTCTAATATAATCAGTATCTTGCTGCTCATCGCATATGTTACACACCCATACTACAAATACACACGCATATTTATATGTAAATAAGTGTATAACAATTTGGGTGAACACATTTTATCTTTCAATTGAATCATCTACTTCAGAGGTTTTTAACTTTTTCATCCTTCTCACAATAAATGTCTTATTTCATTGCAAAGTTTTTATCACCGAATAAAGCAATTTTTTCTATACTAAAATAATAGTATCTTAGCATCTAGGGCTATAGTTTGAATACAACTCAACTTAATTTGCGATAAATATACATTTAACATCTAAATTAAAAAAGGTATTAAAAGATTGAATAAAATAAACTAAGAGAGCCTTGAATACATTTAAGTAATTAAAATTAAAATGCAAAAAATAAAAATACTAAAAAACATTTAAAAAATACAACCTCGTAAACATTTCGCCAAGCTACTCGCAAGGCATCATTACTACAAATATCCATTACATAACAAACAGTGGAACAAATCAGGCAGAGTTACAGTTAGTTATTTTTTTAAAATAGATAATATTCACTAGGGATAGCACGAGCCTCATTTATGGTTGGCAATCGCAAACATGTGAACCAGTCTTTGAGGAGTAACACCTCAACTTAGTAGATAAAACATGCGAAAAATTGTAACAATATATTCCTCGTACGTGAATCTAAAAAATATATAAATTTGAATGCGAGAACGTAATTCGGTAAGGAATTTACTTTTCCGCTCTGATAGAAAAATCTAGTGTTAACATTTTATTATCTAAGCCCGAGTGTTTCTCGGCTAATCTCGTTTTTCGTGTAGTGAACTAGATCCGAAAATATCTTCGGATCACCTTTTAACTTTTTGAGATATAAAAGTACTGCCTATTTTTGTCCACGGTCTTTTCAGATACTATCTATGAACCTTTTATTTTGATACATAGATGACAACACTAAACAGAAGTATATATGGAAATATCTAGAATCAGAGCTTAACTCAATTTATTGTGAACCTTGTGGTGTTGCTTTTTGTGCAAATCCTTGCTTTGAAATTTACCAAACTAAAGCAAATTTGACTAAATAATGTTTATAAACAAATAAAACCTATTTTCAGGTATTTGTATAACATTTGGGTAAGTTTTTATTCAAGTCTATGTAAAATTTTAATGTAGAGTGATTTCCTTTTTTAAACCATATTTCACAAAATTACATGTCATTCGGTGTATTCATTTCGACATTTCGATATTGCCGGGGATAGAATTTTTCTTCTTGCTACCCTCAGAACTAATCACTATGTTGCCTACGCAAATTGGATTGCAAATTTCAACTAGTACGAGGAAGAATAGTTTCATAGTTTCAGAAAATTACCTGTCATGTTCTACCTCATTGGTATACAAGCATTCTCGCGTATGGCAATACTCTCTTGTTTTTATTTTATGGCTATGTTACGGTTAATTTGATAAATTCGATAATTATTAATAATAACCTGTTATTATTAACCCCTTTGCGACGCGAAATTTTAATGTATTGTCACCGATTTTTAAAACAGAAATTTGTGCCTTATTAAATCGAGAAAATGCTCAGATTAAATAATTCAAATTTTGCAATAAAACTTTACTAGTGGGGATAAGCAAGGATTCTTAAGCCTTTGTTGCGGCACGTATACATGTTGCTCGTCCCCAACGGGTTAATAATAACCACATCTTTTGGTAAATTTGATGAATGCTGCATATTAATCAAATTTACCGGCTATTGTTTATAATTATCGGTCAGTATGATTAATTAAGCTTAGTAACGAATATATACTTTACAAAAATATGTACTATCATAACTGCTTAAATCTAATAACAAAAATAATTGTTAAGAGACAATAATACTCAGTCAAAATAATTGTTCTATTAATAAGACGCAAAAGTCTAAACAGTTAAAAATAATTATAATTGGAGTTAAGAACAAAAACAGTGCAGAATTCACCTTGTTTACTAATTTGAAACGTAAAAATACATTTAACTGTACATAATTATTTAAAAGGTGCATAAGAAAACATGTAAAAACTTAAAAATACATTTAAAGTACTTTAAAAAGTTTAGAACGTTTTCAGCCGACACTTACCCGTTTAAGTTTTTTTTTATGTTTTCTTATGCACCTTTTAAGTAATTATGCACAGTTAAATGTATTTTTACGTTTCAAATTAAAATGGTTATTTTTATAATTACTGAATGAATTAGATAAAAATTTTAAACGTTGAAATATTCAAAGAATAAGTTATATGGCTTTGACATGCATATTTTTAGCAATGAATATTTCGAAAAAAACGTATGCTAGAAAAAAAATCATATTAAACGAGTTGAAATTTATTATATTTACCAATCTTGATTGGTAATTATTAATAATAACCAATTAATTTGATAAATTATCATGAATGTATCATATTAACAGGTTTATTTGGATATCATTTGATTATTATTAATAATAACCGGTTACTATTAATTATAATCAATAAATTAAATTGACCGTAACAGATGCACTTGTAAAAGCGAATTATATATATTTTTCTTTATTCATTTTCAAAAACATATTTCTTCTTTCAATTCTGCTGTTTGCTTTCTGATTTTTTGACTTTATCTAGTCACTAGCAGGCTATGCCCGCTGCGCTGGTCCATTTTTCTAAACGAATCTTGACTCAAACAAAATGGTGATTTGAAATTTCGTTTTTAAAGCAGTGTATACCATCACCTGGAATGTCCTTCCGCAATGCTGAAAACGAAGCCAGTGCCAATGACATTGCACTATTGTATGCCTTGGACAAAATTTGGGTAATTAAGTACTATCTCTCTTGTTTTATCATTTATAGTAGAGTTTGATATGAAAATGAGACCGTTATGACAGTAGGAATCAAAATGTTCTCTACTCATCACATTATTTGTTAGAAAGAATTGCAATGATTATCAAACTCTATTAATTTTCGCATCGCACATTATCATATGTTAGTTCTTAAACTCCCGAATCTGAACTTGCACTATGTGTAGATCTGGTAGCCTAAATACAATCTCCATTTTATGTTGCGTTACATTTTTTTAATAACCGTCCTCTCCTGGCAAGTCTACTACAATTTTCTCTCTACTTTGGTCTGTTCCAGCGAAGTACATAGCAAAATATGTAAAAAAGAGTGTTTAACTTACATATTTATTAGAACAATGAAGCATAAAAGGTGTGTTTTAAAGCTGAATTATTTGAGTAAAATTAAAATTACATCAGTTTCATTGCCTCTTCATTTTTTTAAACCAGTTGCAAACATGTAGCTTTTAAATAGGGAATAATCTTTATGCTAAATTTTGTAGAAAAATAAAACTTCAGCTTGTAATCAATTTCATTATGATTTTTGGCGTCAAACATTTATAACGATAGACTTATTTCGTGTCTATTGTCAAATGAAAGTGAAGTTTACAATCATCTATTATTAGCATTTAATCTTATACCTTGGCGATAGTTTTTTTGGGGCGGGGGTTCGACGGGGTAATGAAGTAGTATTTAATAGTTAATTTTTGATAAAATTCTGTTGATAGGGCTTAAATGTTAATTAAAACTGCAACATAAACATTAAAAACAAAATTTTCTACTGTCGGTATTTCATGTATATTTTTTTCTTAGCCAGTTTTAAAGTATTTTTTTTTTTTTTTTTTTTTAACCTGAATGATTTATAAATTAATTGCAATTTTTTTTTTTAAATTCGATATCATTTTTATTCCGAAGATTTTTTCTGATCATTGCAAATATTGCTTTTTTAGTGATAGTAAAATAACTGCAGATGAAAAATACATAATAAGGCTAAAACCCAGAATTAACGACAGCTTGGCGAATGCCTCTACGGAGACTTGAAAAGTACGCGAGTTCTGTCAACTTAAATATCCAGATAGAATTTTAACAAATAATAGGTACTACTTTATTATTCCATAGATCAATTTCGCCAAATTATACATATTGCAAAACGATTCACCATATTATACAAACGGATATAACTTTTATTTTAAATAACAAAAGAATCAATAATTTACTAAAATATTTATGGAAATACAAATAAAACGTCGAATCAAAAAATAGTTGATAACGTAACAAACGCATGTAACATGTTTAATGTCAAATGAATGTGACATTTACGATAATCCATTATTGACATTTAATCTTATATTTTAAATGCAGCAGTTTTTTGGTCGATGGGATAATTAAGTAGTACCAGATAATATAAAAATATATAAATAATATTATAGCCAATACTTTTTTGCCCAGGTGTCATGTATGTATGACGTTGGCGCGATTGCAACAAAATTGTGATTTTATGGATTGCGTGGTAATCTGATTATTGTTGTTTATTTACTAATAAACTGTTTCTTTACTTTTCTTTATTGTTTTGTTCTATAGTTATTAATTAAACTTCACTTATTAATTATTGTTTCCTTTTTAAAATAATAGAAAATAATTGAAAATAATATAATATGTAACTGGTATTTGAAAACTTAGTGTTTGCCAAACTGGTGTCAGATTTAAAAAAAAAAAAAAAAAAAAAAACACTAAGCAGTTGTTAATTTTGTAGTTGCATCAATAGTAAAATTTCTTTTCTTCGTTTGTTTCATAATGAAAAACCATAAATTTAATAATCTCAAATAAAATAATCTGACAAATTTTCTATAACATCGTTGATGATCTAGGAGTCTCCTTAATACATAAACAAAACGGCAAATATGTCATATGCGCCGAGTTTGGCGCGATAATTTTTTATGCTAATTTGGCGGAAACATTGTTTTCGAATACCAGTTACATGTGTATATTTAAATTATTTTATATTATTTAAATAGTAATAAAAATTAATGAAAAAAGTTTAATTAATAAGTATATAACAAAACAATTTATACAATTTATACAATTTATAAAGTAAATAAACATTTTATTTATAAATAAATATTAATAGTCGGGTTAATATGTCAGACAAAATAATGCCAATTTAAAGTCTATTACTTACCTCGTGCCAGTAAAACTTTCAATAATATAGTACATATGCTACTTGGCGGTGTTCAATTATCGAAGATTAGTCCAATATCATTTTAAATATTATCTAACGCAGGAAAAATATGAAGAAAATTGAAGAAGAAATGGCTAATTAAAACAGATTTGTAAAATATTTTGGCACATATGCCATATATGGACCACATTTGTGTATTTTTTTTCTTTTTTTACACAAATTTGGCGAAAACTTCGTTTTTAAATATCAATTACATATATACTTTTTAATTGTTTTCTATTATTTTAAAAAGGAAATAAAAATAAATAAATAATGTTTTGTTAAAAATTATAAAATAAAACGATTTACATCATTTAAAAAAATAAATAAGAGTAAATAGTTTATTAATAAATATACAACAGCCGAGCTACCATATGAACATAAAATTGACGTTTTGTTGCAATCGCGCCAATGTGGTGCATATATGATATCTGTGCCATTTTTTTCAGCAGGCAATTTTTATTTCAAAATGTTGAATTTATCGATAGTAATAACGCGAAATTGCATAAATTTCATTTAAATTGCATAGATTTCCTTGTTCAGTTTGTAAATTTTAAAACTAATTTTCCCTGGAAGAGAATTTGGCAAAATGGCGCAAAAAAAGGTTGTTTGTTGATTACAATTTTCAAAATTACGGTGAAAAACTTTTGAAAAAGAATGACATTATTTTACAATATATATGTGTGTGGCAGAATTTCACACTGAAGCTAAAATTTAAATATTTGATTACAATTTTTAAAATATTAACTTATGTTTATTGAACTTACAATTGAATACTAAAATATACTCCAAAAAAATCTCCTTTTGGAAAAAACAACTTTATTGCGACCTAATGTTAGACATATGCATTTTTGGCTTAATTCTTTGCCGACAAAAGTAAAAAAAAAATCTCAAAGAAACAAACATATAACTCACAATTACTTTTATAATTAGATCTGCCTTTCTCTGGAGTAAGTTATATACTATCAAATTTGATAAAAAAAGAGAAAGGAAATAATAGAAAGGAAAATAAATATCGTTCAAAATTCATTTATTCAAATTTTCAAGTTATTATTTTTTTTATTCTAAGGCAAGGATAAGTCGCCAAATGTTGCATCAAATGTAATAGTTCACGTTATTTTTTAAGCGTTACAAATATTTCTTTTATTTTTAAGATAAATATTTTTTTTTATGATATCATGTCTCATTAAATGGTTTTTCTTTATTATTATTAATTTTATTATTATTAATAGTTATTTTATTATCAGTAAATATTTTCTGCCTTTATTTGCAAGATGTTTGTAAAATTTCTAACAGATATATCCTTTTTAATTTCTTTAGTAATGATAATTTTCGCCAAAAAATAAGAACTGGCAACCCTTTCGTCAAAAATAACCGAAAAATACGAAATTAAGTACGAAAAAACAGAGTTATCCGTGTATATTTGTATCATAAACCTCCGCAAAAATATTTCCTATCGAATGATAAAATTTGCAAAAAGATCCATCAGGTAGTTTTTGAAAACACCCGTGTGGAAGTTTCAGAACTTCTGCTTTATAATATATATGATTATAAATGCTATTATTGCATATCATTCAAAAATTAAAAAGAATGGTAAATATAATAAAACAGACCCAAGATTCATAAAACCGAAAATTTGTATATCGCATTTGAAAAATTATAGCTTTATATCTCTGAAAACTCTCATGTTAAACTTATCAGCAACATAATACAATGGAAGAAACTGACAGTTTCTACCAACTAGGTATTTACATCGCTAGTGAAATTCTTGAATTTTTTTCAAGCAAAAAGTTAAAAGAAATTAAAAGAAGAAAATTATAATAAACTATAAATTCAACGCAAATGGAAATTTAACTGTGACGTGAAGGAATTTTTTAATTTAGAAAGAAAGATAACTATTGCTACTAGCCGTTTTTCTTTAAGTTGTTTACGAAAAAAAGAACTATACACATGCCAGAGCTATGTACATTAAAATAATGTCTTTTGGAAATTATTTGCTTACAATAAAAATATTTTATTTCACAACTTTTTTAAAATTTAAAAATACATTCCTGGAATAAAAAGTTATCACACTCTACTAATTCTGATTTTAATATTCATATAGAACAAGTGGGTAAGTGTGATTGCCGATCGTGCAGAGGGTTTCGTTTAATATTTCTTTCAAAACAGCTTATCCTATAATTAATAAATCCAAATTGTTAATTTATAATTATTAAATCCACACATAGATGGCAGCACCAATAAATTTAATTTAAAAATAATTATAAAAGGAAGTTAAATATATAGAAATTTTTTGTAAATAAATCCATTGTAACATTGATATTTACCCAAAATTAAAAATTCCAATGAAAATTTACCGAATTATTGTAAGATAATTTGAGGTATTGCAGCTGTTTTGGTATTTTTACATTCTGGGCCCATTTTGGCATATTTTTAATTTTATAAAAGGAAGTTATTTATTTTAATCAAACTAAAAATGGTCAAATCAAATGGTTAAATAAAATCCAAAGTTCTATTTTTTTTTTTTTTTTTTTTTTTTTTTTTAATCCGAAAAAAAAAAAAAAAAAATATCGAAGATGTAACTAAAATTTTAAATTTCTAAAAGCGAAAAAAAGATTTTTTAAAATTAAACTTAAAATGTTGAATTATTAATAAATCACAAAAGTTTTTAAAAGAGAAAGAAAATTGAATTCCAAAAAATATGAATGTCAGATGAAGGAAACCCTAATAATATGAATCCTTAAATTGACCAAAAATACGAAATTTCTTCTTATTAAATCCATCTTAATAAAAAAATTTGATGTTCCAGCATCGGTTTTCGGACTAAGATCTGTTCCTTCTGTTTACCTTCTGTTTGGTAGCAAAATGCTTTAACTCTAAGCTATGTCTACACAAAAAGCGTTAAAATTAAGGTTTTCTTTAAACTTTAATATAATCTTACGTAATTGCTAAATAGGCAATTAAAATTGCTAATTTTCGGATTAAAAAAAAATTAGAACTTTGGATTTTATTGCTAAATAAAATTGAAAGGCCATTATTCAGTTTTTCGTGCGACGAACGTTATTGTTTATTTTACTTGGATTTTTAATTTCTATTTTTTTAAACCATTGAGCAACTCGTGCCACAATTTTGGTAGATTGAATAAATTTATATCGTTACATATGGAATTTTTTTGTGTTAGATAAGGTAGGAATATATTAATACAAGATGTTATTTTGTTATATATTTAAAATTCAAATCGCAAAATGAATGGGTGACATTGAAAAAAATAATTTAGTTAAAATAACAGACTTTCGATAATAGCAGTTTTTACGTAAAAATCGCAGTAAAATAAGTTGTAAATTTTATCGCATATTTCCATTATTTCAACAGTTATAATCAAAGTAAATTTCAAAGACATTTTTCCGTACAAATTACTACAAAAAGTTCTGTAATTTTAACGCCCACATTTCCGTTAAAATTACAACAATAACCTTCTCAATTCTGATGGCGCCTGTTGGTGACACTAAATAATAATATCCTTTAAATTAATTTAAATGTTTTTATAATTGCTTTAATTACTTCTAGACCTTTTTTATAAATGCGTACAAACAGTATGTCTCACACAAATAAAACCGCCATGATTTTGTGCCATAATTCGACAGGAAACAAAGCCATGTGAACGAAATAAATATATTAAAAAAGAATATATAGAAATGTGTATTTACATGGTATAACGCACTCCCAGCTCCTTTTGGTCAGGAATAAAAATGAATGCATAAGAAAAGGGAGAAAGAAGTATCTCACCGGAATAAAGCCACCACTGTTAACAGCCAATATATCCATTATGCTTATATATGACTTGAAATATATCTTGTAGCATTCTATTTGCTGATCCCTGGAAGACATTAGCATCAATATTATCCCAGGCCTTAATGATGGCGGCCTTCAGTTCTGCCACAGACTTGAACTGCCTGCATTTAAAGCTCTACTGAGAATACCCTCACACATTTTCTTGGGGATTTAGTTAAAGGTACAAGGCAGACCATTCCATGATATGTCCTTAATTATCCAAAAAATCATCCTAAGAGAATCTTTAAAAAGTTATGAAACCGTTTTCCGGTTTGAAAATCCAATTTATACCAATTATCTCTTCACTTGGCAAGAAATAGGTTTGTGGCAATTCCTTGTTATTAATATCCATGAAGCGGCCTAAGGAAGTGCCAAGTTAAGTTTAAGACGGTAGTCGAAGCTTTTAAACAATATTAATATACCTGCACCTACCCTTGATGAGCCTGCCCATGTTGAAAGATATCCACAAGCAACGCAGAGTCGATGGGGCCAAATATTACCAAACCTGGAAGGGTCAGGGGCATCTTGTTTTATTACCAGATGAGAAAAAAGTTAGTTTTGATGGCTTAGACTGTCTTGCTTTCATTGGCATGACATGAGGAAACGAGAGGAAATTTTCTTCAAAAGACAGCACGATGAAGGCATATTAATAGTTTGGGAAAACTTCACTACGATGGTAAGCTTAACTTGGCTCTTCTCTCAAATCGTATCTTGGCTACCAGTTACCAAGAATTTCCAAAAACCCATTTCTTACCAACTGAAGAGAGACTTGGTGGCCTAAATTGGATTTTCCTGTCGGAAAACAGCCCTATAATCTTTGCAAAATCCTCTTTGGAACGGTTTTTGGATAATTAAGGACATGTCATGGAATGGTCTGCCCTGTACTTTCATCTAAACCTCCAAGAAAATGTGTGGGGGTACCTTTAGTAGAGCTTTAAATGCCAATGACAAGCAATTCAAATCTGTGGCAGAACTGAAGGCCGCCATCATTGAGGCCTGGGATAATATTGATGCTAATGCCTTCCAAGGATCAGTAAATAGTATGCCACGTCGTAAATTTCAAATCATATTACGCATGATGGATATATTAGCTATAACAGCAGTGGCTTTATTTCGGCGGGACACTTTTTTCTCCCCTCTTTTTTTATACATTCATTTTTTTAGTGACCAAGTGAGGCAGGGAATGAGTTATCCTCGTAAATATGCTTTTCTACAAAGTCTTTCTTAATATGTTTGTTTCGTTCACGTGTTTTTTTTTTTTTTTTTTTCGAATCTGGTTATGACACAAAATCATGGTGGCTTTATTCGTGGCTGACACACTGTAATATAAGTACCGATATATAGAATGGTGCATCTTTGGAGATGTTGTATAGTAATTTTAAACTGGTTTTTGGAGTTACTCGTAATATTTGTTTCAAGACTGAGGAGAATAAGTGCAGAAATTTTAAAAGCAATATTTCCATACAAATTACTACAGTAAGTGCTGTAAGTTTAACAGTAGACTCTGCGTAAAAGAATTAAAAAAAATTGTGTTATATTACAGTAAAACTAAAATCTCCGTAAAAAATACTTAAAGATTAGATATTTTACCTGCAAAATTTCTGTAAAAAATACTGAATTTACAACAACAACTTTTGTGGTACATTATACGTTAAATTTATCCTGCACAGTAAAATGCTTTAAAATCTGCAAACTTATTTACATCAGATTTTATTTTTATTTTTATATAGAGTTGCCAATTGCTCAGGATAGTGGTTACCATTATTTTTCAATAGAAGTTGTTTATTTATTTAATCATTGTTTTTTAAGAATTAAAAAAGTTCAAAAAATGTTTTTCAGAAATATTGATGACTATGATGATCAAAAAATGGCTGTGAAATTTACTTTAATTATAATTGTTGAAATAACAGAAAATGTACAATAAAATTTACAACTAATTTTACTGCGAATTTACGTAAAAACTGATGGTAAAATTGCTGCTAGCCCTTTTTGCCGTAAATTTAACGGATTTGTTTGAATGACAGAAGCTTTCTGTTTTGCACTAACTGAAATGACGTTTCCTTATTTAGATGCCTTTTGGAAAACCTGAGGACAAATTAAGAAAAACGTACTCCGTACCACAGGCATATTTTTAACGAAGTATAATATAACTATGATGAATTCATTGTGTATAAACAAATGAATAAAGATAAAAATGAAAATGAAAATAAATTAACAACATTTTCTACTGAAAGAGAAATTAATAATAATTTTTCTTTTAGTATCTCACTTTTATATGTGCTATATAATAAATTAGATTTATGAAGATACATGTCATACTTAAAAAATATTCATGCTAATCTCGGATTAAAATGAAAATATTTTAATTCTTATAACCTTTTGAAAACTAGCAGTTTTTCATTCGCATATTATATTACGAATGACTTTATATTTAATTATGCATACATATTTACTTAACACGTTCGTTGCCGCTTACGTGAAAATGTGATGATATTTAATACCGCACTGTAGAAGTGGGTTTTTCCCAGAAGCCGATTTACTTTTTATAACAAAGACTTTTACATTTACTTTTTATCAGTGAAAGATTTTCCCGCGCCAGCGCGTGGCTGGCTATTGGACATTACCCCACATCACGCGCTGGCGCGTGAATGGTCCCTTAACGTTGGCGCCATATTACGCGCTTTCGCGTGAGCGGCAGAGAATGTGTTAATGTTGTAAAACATTAGCAACAAGTACAATATATTTCCTCTAACTGTTTTCTTTGAGAATGAAATTACTGAGAAAGATTTCTTCACCTTTTAGGTAAAACATTTTTTTTTTCTGGAAATTAATTAATAGAGGTACAGTGACCTGCATTTAATGAGATTCCAATATGTTACTTAGAAAATCAGTTGTTGATTCAACATTGCCGCTTCTCCGAAGTTACCTGGCGCCAGGTAATTGCAAATATTCAATAAAAATAAATAAAGCATGTAATGCCGGTGGCCAGATTCGCGCAACTTTATCAGTGGCTTACACAAAATTCTTGTGTTTTATTTATGAGGTTACAAATTTCTCTTACTTTCTATTTATGTATTTTATTTCATTTAGCACTTAACTAACCGCATCACATAATTGACAATAAATTGTTCTATGAAAAGGGGGGCGATGTCTTAAAAGGAAACAAATTAGAAAATGCACGTGAAGCGTAGCAAATGAGGAGTGTACGTACTATAACGAATATATCCAGATCCTGGTGTTATAGCATACAATACTACGGATACAATACAGCAGCAGAAATCTTTTGTGTGTCCCTGTAAATACTATCTGTTTTCTATCATATAGGAAGTAACTTGTAGTAAATTTCAGCAACGTATATCAATTTCATAAAATGTGAAACATTTTAATGTAATCAAAACGCGTCCCAAACAATGTCCCCACCCCCTATGCATTATGCAATGAAATAATTTCGTGTAGCCCTGTAATTTAATAATAAATATTCTTTTCATGACAGATTGCACAGAATGTATATTTTTGTATATATACTTTAACTTTGTCTTTGAACCACAGATTGTACAGAATGTATATTGCAGTACATACTTCATAGATGTATATCAATTTTATTATGTTTGAAAGCGTAGCATCATTAAAATGCATTTGAAGCTATTTCTTCCCATTATCCATAATCTAATGAAATACTTTTGATTGTCCCTGTAATTAAACTACACAGCCGATTTCCATAAATTTGAAACGTATCGACAAAATTTTGCAACAATTATACCTTTTAAATTTCAAATGATTCAGTTGGGTAGTTGCTGTATTATAGGTGGACGAACAAACATACAGACGGACGGACTGAACGACGACTATAGGTACTATGTAGTTACATATTTACGAATGCACCTAAAAAATACCTTAAAAAATTTAAGGGACAGTTTACCTTTTTAACAACTTTGTTTATTTCTAAAAATATGGTTCAAATTGTGAACTCACTGCATTTCGAATTAAAAATGTATATTTTGGAAGCAAAAATTAACTGCATATTTAATTAAAAGTTAAAAAAAAAGTTAAACAAATTCCATTTTTAACCATCCCTACTGCTTTTTTAAAATATAGTTATTTTTGCCCAATGTTTAAGATTTTCAAATGCGCATTACACGACTGCGCATGGAGTTTTAGATACATCTAACATTAGATTTAATATATATTTTTTATTGATATGTACAGTGAAAAAGGATGAAATCTAACACAACTTCAAATACTTTTTTTTTAATAATAGAAAACTGAAGGCGAATTCTATGTGCAGTTTATCAAAAAAAAAAAAAAAAAAAAAAAAAAAAAAAAAAAACTTAACATTTTAAAAACAAAAAGTGACTAAAATATGAACGCAGAGAAAAAGCCATTTAAAGTACTAAGAGTTTATTCAAACATTTCAGAAAAATTATAACGATTATTCTATGTCAAATATATTTTTGTGAGAATCGCATTTTTTTGTTACACACAAAATTTATTTTGTGGGGGTTCAGTAAGGGAATTGTGCGAGTTCGAGGTACCAATGGAGGCGGAATCATCCAAGAATTGATGATAATGATTTTATTAAACGTTTATCTGTAATTAGACGAGATATTAATTAAAAACCTGTCTAGAAAAATGCTACGCTGACTAAAGCGGCGTTGTCCAACATCCGACAGCTCAAAAACCTATGGTATCAAGCACAAGAAAAAAAAAGTTTATTTTAAGGAAGAGTAGATATAGGGGAATCTAGTGATCCAAGTCTGTCGGAAGTAAAATGGTTCATAAGCCAAAATGTAATACCACTCGTGGTTGACTTGTCGGTGTGTTTTCTTGTTTTCAGTCCTTCATGTTTTCATAGCTTTGATTGTAGGACAAAGACAATGGTGAACCTATGAAGCAACTTCTAGTGGTATTAATTTTTGGGTTATGCACCACTTCATTTCCGGCAGACATGGATTATCAGATTTCCCTATTTCTACTTTTCCTTAAAATAAAGTATTTTTCTTGTGCTATATATCTTAGGTTTTTGCGCTGTCGGCTCTTTGACTATTATGTGTAGAGGAGCTCATTTCAGATATAAAATTTTATGATACCGCATCGCGCTTTCCTCGCTAAATCAAAAAAGTAATATAAAATTTCCAGCGATGTAGTGGAGGTATACTGGGGTATACGCCGTATACCTTCTGGATTTTTTAGAGGAATACCGTATACCCTCTGTTTCCCAAGAAACCTATTGTATACACACTCTAGGGTATACCCTCTGCCTTGAGCGTATACCCTCTTCTTAAAACGTATACCCTCTTCTTAAAGCGTATATCCTCTGTTATTTTTATGACTACGCCCTTGAATTTAACGAAGCTAAAATCATAAAGAAAAAAATAATTGGTTACAGTTCATGCATTAGAAAATATTTAGAAACTATATGCAGGAATGACAAAACCTATAACGTTACTTTAACCCAATATATTCTGCAAATCTGTATCAATTTGCTTAGAATAGCAATTTTCACACAAGTACCATTGCACACTACGCTCCAATTTCTAAAATCCCAACGTGATTCTTGACTTAAAGGGCCAGAGATTTCTTGATATGTTATATGATATCTTGATATGCGATATACATTATATCAAGATGATGCCTTAAACAGACTCGGTTCTCTGTTTCGTATTCTATATCGTACCCTGATGAAGAGTACAGGTGTACTTAAGGGGACTCGGTATCTTTTGAACTTTTTTTAAACTTAGATATTTTAAGGTATATTTTTGGCTTAATAATAAAGGACTCAATAGAGGAATATGCTTCTATCAAGAAATTGTATGATTTCCCTTACAAAATTCGAAAAAAAAAAAAAAAAAAAAAACTCAAAAATTGGGTAATTTAAAAAATGTATCTTCTGGTACAATTTTCCACATTTTGAGCTAATTTTTTTAATTATTTGTATAAGTGTGCTGTATAATTTTAAATATCTGGTTTATCCTAAGTTAATTAGTTTGGGAGAAAGGAAATAAAATGTGCAAATACGTGTAAAATCACAAGTAAAAAACACAAATAAAATTACAAATAAAAACTAAATTCATGTTACATTTTTATGTGTAAGAAAAAACTTTTTACATTATTCTAAATCCGATACTTAGTTTTATCAAATAGACTATAAAAAAAATAACCTCCCCCCCCCCCCAAAAAAAAAAAAAAGTTCACAGAAAAAAATAGTTAATTGAATAATAAACATAAAAGTTTTATCACTTTAAACATGCCTAGTCATAAAAAAAAAACACAAACTGAGACAAAAAAAAAAAAAAAGTTTTTATGTGAAGTGAAATGAAACATTTAAAGGCAGAGCGATGGAATAAAATCATTTTAAACTGTTTTTATAACACTCGGATTTTAACAAAACTTCACGAGAATGTACTAGGGATTAAAGAAAAGCTTTGTTTTTGCTTAAAGTATAATTTAAACAAAAATTAGAAAATCGATATTTTCGCCCTTTTTTTTTTTTTTTTGCGCCGAATCGAGGGTACCAAGTCCCTTAAAAAGTCCTTGGTTTTTAGATGGACAATTTTTGTATTTTACATAATTAGTGACATTTTAAATACCTCTTAGCATATTTTGACTGTATTAATTTTGTATTTAATTCATGTATCATATAATAATTAAAGTGAATTTACAAATTCGATTTTGATATATTTTATTTATACCATAAAGAACTTAAGGATAATAAATGGCATTTAAAAGTTAGCGTCTGTATTCACTTGCCTTAGGCAATACTTCAAATATATATCGCTAAAATAGGGCAATATTCACTAAAAGCGGTCTCAATTGATTCGTTTGAAATTCGCGCACCTAACGTGTACCTATAATCATTTCTTAGTTATAGTGCTTCCATCAACTGCTAATGTATGAGTATACGGTGCTAATGAACTTACGGTGCTAATGAAACACTCGTTCGGCTTGCCGTTAGTTCAGACTCTAATTAATTCCACTTGTTCTCGCTAGTTACACTCTCCTAGGCATCATGTAGAGTATACACAAAACAAACAAATAGTAAACGTGGGAAACATAGTGAAATTTGTCTGAAAAAAGTTCATGCCTGACCAGTTTAATTCGTAAATCACACACATATTTGTTTTTTATTTAGTATTCTCATAACAATGAATCAAGTTTGACTCATAAAATTCCCCAATGCTAATGTGATTCAATAAAATTCACCAAAGCTAATTGCCTAATTTGTGATCTGAGCAATTTCATTTGAATTAAAAGTACAAATATGACGATATACGATATACATTGTACATTCCAAAACTTTGTAAATTGTCTAAAGCACTGGATTTACTTATACAGGTCAACAATCCTGCACCGAACTTCAATTTGGATACAACCCCTAAAATACGCTTACTTTAAAATAATTACTTTCTCCAAAATTTATCATACGAATTGCATGAAAATTTGTTTTTTGGCTAATTGAAGGATGTGGAGCTCATTTATGCTGTCACAGTTGGGTACTGCTGGTGAAAAATACGAAATTAAAGTTTATTTTAATATGTAGATAGCCGCCTAAGCAAAATTTATAGACATCATTTAAAAGTAGACTTTATTTTCAATCATTTGGTAGCAGTAACTTTCTTCTACGGTAATTATTTACAGAATTAGTAGGGGTGTTTACTTTTTTTCCCATAACTGCACATTCTGGTGTTTATTAATTTACTTTTGCTTCTATCTTTCAACGAGTAGTTTTAAAAATCTATATCAGAATATTTCTAAATAGGTAGCTCAGTTACACACCAAGAACAACAATTAGAAATACGTAGTACAGTGCATAAAGTTGCATGTGATTAGCGGATTAGAAAAAAAAAAAAAAAAAAAAGATAGCACAACAACATCCCTGTTTAGAATTACAAGCTAAAATTGGACAAGTATACATAATTTAAATAGTTAAATATAAAATCTGACAATTTTTTGAAGAGCATAATCTAAAATACACATTTAATATTCATTTAAAATAGCGTATACAGCGTTCTCCCTTTCTTTCCTTCTCTGTTGCAGTGATCCAAGCTAAAAATGAACCAGCTCAGATTTTAAGAATAAGCATTTTACATATTAAGTTATGTACAATTCTATCCCAAAGACATCATAAACGCAAAAAAGTATAATAGCTATGCTGCTTACAAGACGATTTACTCAGAATCTAATCAAAATTAATGAATTAGGTGTAGAAGAACTAATTTTAAATATTTTTATTTTATATTACATTTATATTACAAATACATTTTAAATTGACACTGTTTTATCGTTTTTTTCTTTTCTTTTCTTTTTTTCTTTTTCTTTTTTTAAATTTTTCTTTCTTTAAATACACTACTGCGTAATTTAAATTATGTGGTTGTTGAGTTTTGTCTATGTACCCGACATTTATCATACATGAAAGAGAAAAGCGATTATTTCTTTCTAAAAAATAAAATATTTCCAAATTAGAGTGTACATTATTAAATTAAAAAAATTTCCTTTTTACTACATTCAGTTAAATTGTCTTTACTCATAATTTTTATAATTGATTCAATATTTTTAAAATTTTAGTTTTCGATTCCGCACAGAAAATCGACGTAACAAAATAAAATTTTGTTATCTTAAAACAAAATACATGAATTTACAAGTTTATTAAACTTATTAAAACACAGTATTAGCTTTATACAAACTAATTAAGACACATAACATATGAACATTACATGCATAAAATATTAATTTATACTGTTCAGAGATTAGTAAATTACTTTATAGAAATCATTGAAAAGAGAACTAAGTTTTAAAATAAAGTGCGTGCATGCCAAGATGAACAAAAAATAATTTTAAACGAAACTACTACGATCGAAAATGAAATAGCCTTTCATGGAAATAAATTAATTCTTAAGAACCCACTCTACTGATGAAAAAGACCCGTATGATAATGTAAAGTCTATGGAAGCGTTCTTTTCAAATATCTCGCTCAAATTTTAATATTTTTACATGTTTTTTTTTTCATAAGATAGCTGAAAACGATCTACAACCGGGCTAGTTTTTACTTTTTCTATTTTGATTGCAATTTTCTTCTTTTATATTATGATAGTTTTAATTTCAGAACCGAATCAAACCGGTTTCGAAAGTTAAAGTAATTTCTTAAGAAAAAAAATCGAAAAGTAAAAACTAGCTCGGTTGTAGATCGTCCTGAGCTATCCTATGAAGTAAAAAAAAAAAAAAGTAAAAAATTTAAAATTTGAGTGAGATATTTGAAAAGAATGCCCCCACAGATTTAACGTTATAATCCCGGTCTTTTTTACTCAATAGAGTGGGCTCTTAATAATACAAGTATATCTAGGTTTGCAGGTATACTGTCGTTCAGCCTATAAAACATTGGTAAAAACCATTTATTTTAGTTGAAAATATATATTTTATACATTTAACATACATTTTAAATTACCCGAATCAACATCAAAATGCATTTTTTTGTTGGGAAAAAGAATCAATTATATGTACCTATTCAAATAAAGTTTTGAAATTTATTAAAAGCAATACTTTCGCATTAGCCGCATCTCAGAAAGACCGATGACATTGTTAAACGTTTTGCTATTTACGATAACTTTTTAAATACTTATAGTTTAGTGTAGTGATGGGCGATTTCGATTTTTTAAAACGATTTAATCGATATTATGGTCAACTCGATTTAATCGATACTATAAAAATTTTAATCGATTTCTCAGAAGATATTAATTTTATTTTGCTTCAAAAGTTGAAGATAAAGCAGTCGGATGTGCCAATCTCAAAAAGTCTTCTATCTCATACATGATAAAACTTCTAAATGCACTAACACATTGTCAATGTCAAATTTAAATTATTTATGCCCATCATGAAGATTTAAAAAGTATAGGCTGAAGTACGAACATTTTAAAAGAAAATAAAAGCATTGCGTTTTCCAAACAAATCGCTGAATTTCGGTTCACCCCCTTTTAGATGTCTGTAACCGAAATATATGCAATTCAAAGAGCATCACAGCGACACCTGTTGTGCAATATACACTCAAGCCTAATAAGAATCTATTTATGTGAAAGTTTAACAGAATATGAAATTTGATTAAATTCCATGCATAATTTCTAAGATATAGCTATCACTAATATCGTGAAAAATGCAGTATAGCAGAGCAGTATTATATAACTTACACAAAAACATAATCAGGAACAACGTATGATAATAACTAAGAGAATATTAAGTTTGATGAAATTCCGTTCAGGAGCTCTTGAGATATGATCAATAAAATCTTGTAGATCCTGAAAAAGCGGTTGAATTCAGGGGTTAGCCCGAAGAGGAACATCTCCGCCCCGGAACTTTGAAATGTCTCACGAAAGTATTGAAGCTTCATGTACAAGAGTCCTCCCCCCCCCCCCCCTTCTCTGAAGTATAGAATGCCCCTTCAAGGAGACATAAAAATCCCTCCCAGTGAAAAATATCTGAATTCAACACTGCTGATAAGCAGCATAGCAACGCCTCCTGCATAGTTACCCTAATTTCCTGCGTATAATCCGCGGATCAAACAATTCTTTTTCGACCCAGAAATTTTATTTTGTACTTGAAAGCAAATATTTGCGGCGATCTAAGAAGTAACACTTCATTTAATACAATTTCTGGGTTGAAAAATGATTGTTTGATCCGCGGATTATACGCAGGAAATTAGGGTATTTACACTGAAACCTAATAAGCACCAAACTTATGAATGTGAAGCTTGATGAAATTTTCTGAATTAGTTTCTGAGATGCAATTATCGCAAAAATCAGGAAAAATGCAGCGTCACCAGCCGTTAGATTTAAATCAAAACTTAATCATTAACAATTTACGTTAGTATCAAACCGAATCTGAAGTTTGGCAAAAATACGTGCATTAGTTCTTGAGGTATCTATCTTGCAGTAATCATGAAAAATACAACATAACAGCGCCACCTGTAAAGCGATTTTTACCATAAGTAATCAGCACCAATTTATATGAAAGTCTAGCTGAATCTAAAGTTTCAAGAGGTTCCAGGCATTAGTTCTTGAGATAGAGCGCCCATAAAATTTTGTAAGAGACAAACAAATAGACAGACTGAAAGACAGACAATTTATAAAAACAGCAAAATGTGTTATATTTAACAACATATTCGAATTTTGTAAGCATTAGGTTATTATTATTTTTTAAATAACATCATACAAACAAAGAAAAAAAAAGCAAAGTTTTTTTTTTTTTTTTTTTTTTTTTTTTTTAATAAGCAACATATAATGTCAAGAATTATATATGGGTGTGTAAACATGTTTAATAATCTACATAACCCTCTCCCCCCCCCCCGTTTTTACATAAGTTAATGGGAATTGTCTTTTTTCTGTAATTATCTTCTTCTTTATAGTTTTTTTAAATAATAATAATAATATATATATAATAAAAAAAAGGAAGTCTATCAAAATGCAGAAGATTCTCTCCTTTCCTCGCCCCCCCTTCCCCCCACGGAGGGCATCTTCTGCCCTTTGTACGTATATCCCTCGTGTTGATAATCGGCTGTCATAAAATAAACCAAACCTTTTCTTGTCTACCCTATTTAAATCCTCTATCTTCACAGTTTCCTTTTCCCCGCCGAAAATCTTGCCAGTCCTTTGAGTCAAAAACAGACGCAAAATCACTGACCAATCACATTACAAGGTGATAAAGCCTAGATGAAAAATCGCAAGACTATTTTGAATGCAAGTAGTAGATCGATCTTTTGTAGTAGATCGAATCAGTACAGAACCTTGTGTAGTAGGTCGATGTCGATGTCAGAATCAATTTTATTTTGATTTACTAAAATTGAAATCGCATTTTAAAATCGATTTTTAGATACAAGTAGTGTTGTTACTTTTTTTGATATGCTTGAAATCGATCTACGTTTCAGGTTGAATCGATCTTTCCCTTTCTATTGTTTTAATGGTAGCAGTAAAAATTTCAAACTCAAATATTAGGCGAACCGTTGATTTTAGAGGGGTAAGACTTAGGTTTGTCAAGATATTCTAAGGTATGGTCAATCGAATAGTGATGACCATTATACCCTAGCAGCACATAGGGGGTGGGGGGGCAGGGGGGGGGCAATATTCAATACAGGTATGGGTGGGTCATGTGACATATCGTTGCAAAGGTCTTGGCCTGGGCTATCCATATCTGCATATCTCTTCATAATATAGTTCAATTTTCAGACTCCAGGGGGCATTTTTAAGCTTTTTGGGGTTTTTTCCCTTCCCCCACTTTGTAGTGTATCATTTTATAGGTCTTGACTTGTAGACCTCAAATATCTTGAATTGATTGGTAGAACTGATGTAAAATTTCGTATAAGAAAGGATTACCAATTTTTTTTTTCAAACCAGATATTTCTAAAAGTAAAAATTTCAAACTCAAATATTAGGCGAACCGTTGATTTTAGAGGGGTAAGACTTAAGTATGTCAAGATATTCTAAGGTATGGTCAATCGAATAGTGATGACCATTATATCCTAGCAGCACATAGGGGGTGGGGGGGGAGGGGGCAATATTCAATACAGGTATGGGTGGGTCATGTGACATATCGTTGCAAACGTCTTGGCCTGGGCTATCCATATCTGTATATCTCTTCATAATATAGTTCAATTTTCAGACTCCAGGGGGCATTTTTAAGCTTTTTTGGGGTTTTTTCCCTTCCCCCACTTTGTAGTGTATCATTTTATAGGTCTTAACTTGTAGACCTCAAATATCTTGAATTGATTGGTAGAACTGATGTAAAATTTCGTATAAGAAAGGATTACCATTTTTTTTTCAAACCAGATATTTCTAAAAGTAAAAATTTCAAACTCAAATATTAGGCGAACCGTTGATTTTAGAGGGGTAAAACTTACTGATGTCGAGATATTCTAAGCTTGGTCAATCGAATAGTGATGACCATTATACCCTAGCAGCACATAGGGGGTGGGGGGCAGGGGGGGCAATATTCAATACAGGTATGGGTGGGTCATGTGACATATCGTTGCAAAGGTCTTGGTCTGGGCTATCCATATCTGTATATCTCTTTATAATATAGTTCAATTTTCAGACTCCAGTGGACATTTTTAAGCCTTTTTTTTTTTACTTTTCCCCTTACCTCAATTTGTAGTGTATCATTTTAAAGGTCTTGACTTGTAGACTTCAAATATCTTGAATTGATTGGTAGAATTGATGTAAAATTTTTTATAAGAAAGGATTAATGTTTTCTTTTCAAACCAGATTTTCCTAAAAGTAAAAATTTCAAACTCAAATATTAGGCGTACTATTGAAGACTTACGGATGTCAAGATATTCTAAGGTATGGCAATCGAATAATGTTGACTATTATACCTTAGTAACACATAGGGGTGAAGGACGGGGGGGGGACAAAATTCAATACAAGCATGGGTTTACGGATTTTCTTCAAATTTTGGATATATTTTCATTCTAATAAGGTGCTTTTCTGATTTGTTCTGGGTATTCATTGGTTATGTAAAAGGATTTGGGGGCTACTCTTCTTAACCGTTTGAACGCCAATGTTCCCAAAAGGGAACATAGGATTATTTGCAATGCAAAACATATATTTTCCAATATAATTACGATGTTCTTATTTTTCCTATTAAATATATGGTTGATTTTAACTTTTGAAAAAAAAAATATGTTTAAGTATTTATCACAGGTATAAAGAGTATGCAAATTCCTTAATTTACATAAAAATATAATTTTTGTTTTTATCGTTTCTCTATATTACTCACATTTGACCACTAGGAATCTAAATGTTTTTGGAATTCGAGAAAATACTCAAGAAGAACATTTTTAAATTTGTATGCATAAATCAAAACATTTGAAGTTGTAATACGAGAAAAACAAAATTATTATTACATTGCGATATTAATTCGGCTTGTAAACAGTTAATTTAGGTAAATGGTTTTTTTTGTGCAGAATTAACCGATTTGTTGCCGATGATAGGTTATACGCTGCCCGACCATTGAAGGTACAGTTATCCATTAATCCGAACTTAGGTCGCTTCCAACTTCTTCGGATAATCGACGCTCCGCTGTATTTTTATTTCTTTGTTAACCAGAGAAAAGTATGTTGTTTCACTGTTAATTATTCTTATGAAAACAATTTTTTTTTTTTCTGTTAACTGCTGAAAATTTGGTAAACGCTAAAAAAGAATAATATTTTATAAGATGTAAATGAGATGAGGCGATATATATTTTAAAAGAGAAAAAAAAGTTTAGTCACATATCTTTTTAAGCAGAATTTCTGCTTTTAAATTGGTGGATAATTAATAATTAGCATGTGCTGATTGTGCAATTAAATCATCACAGCTATTTTGAAAGAAAATATGCAATATTTGCGTTTCCCACACCCTTATAGAAGGTTTTAAAAAGACTGAAATTTTTTTTTTTTTTTTTTTTTTTTTTTTTTTGAATAAATTTAGAGCTTTCAAAATTTTATTCATATGCGAATTTTTAAGAAGAATGACGTTTAAAGGAAGTAAGGCTCCGTTTGTTTGGTTGAAGGAGTATGTAGAAAATACATGTGTTTCGGATTAAAGTATATATATATATATATATACAAATCATTTCTCCCTTTTATTTTATTTTTTTATCTAACCGAGATCTTTCTCAAAAAAATAAATTTAAATATAATATAAATTATTATTAAAATTGTATCTAAAAATAATAAAAGATAAATCCTTATTATTCGACTCCAAAAGCTGTAATAGCTTACTTCTGTGTCTCCCTAAATGGGAGTGAGGAGTATGAGGTGTTACGGCTCTGCTGATTAGCCAAATTTTAGAATTACTAATTTTGAGTTCATCTGTGTAAAATCTAAAAATATCGAAATATCGATTTTAGTATCGATTCTAGAATTTAGAAATTGATTCTTATTATAATCGATGTCACTTTATACGATGTCGATTTTAATCGATTCCCAAAATTCCCAGAATCGCCCATCACTAGTTTAGTGTTAGAGCACACAATTCCATCAATCTATACAGTCAGAAAAATTCGTCAACATACACTAAATTATCTTTTTTTTTTTTTCACAAATAATTTCCGTACTCCCAGAAAACATATTTGATCCGTGAATTCATTCCGTTTATTCCTAGCGCGCATGCGTATTGGGTCTATTAGTAGGAAATCCGAATTTATTTTTAAAATGAAAAACCAAAAAATTCTATAGATTAAGATGTCCAATTTAGTTTAAGAACATAAAAGTGTTTTCGAATTTGAAAATAAAAAATATTTACATTCTTCATTCATTCAAAAATAACTTTCATTATTTATAATATTAATTTATTATTTTAAGTTGATAAGTTGAATAAAGCTGAATTTACAAAGTTATTTATAAATAAATATTTGCATTTAAAATATACTTTAAGAAAACACATTAAAAAATATTTTAATAAAAAAATTGAATGCAAAAAAATCAATATTACTCAAATAAATAAATAAATAAATAAATAAAAATAAAAATAAAAGTAGAACATTTATATTTTACCTCTAACAATCTGCCTAAATATATTTAAAATTAACATTTTTATGCTATATTAATACTAAAGTATAAAAATCCCATCCACAATATCATTAAAGACGAAAACTTCCCGAAATTAACTTCAAAATTAAAGGCTTTTTTAAAAAATTGATCAAGCCGCAACCATCTGAAGCGAACACATTTACTTCAAAGCAGCAAGCTACTGTACAGCCGTAGCCCAGTGCTCGCGCATGTACTTTCCAACGTTGAGGTGTCTGGTTCGATCATACCCGTAAGACATGGTGACGTCACAGTGACGTCGTTGTGAAGTCACATTGTGACTTTGTGACCGTCGATGTGACGTCACGTGACGTCGATGTGAAGTCACAGTGACTAAAATGTGAAGTCGTTATGGCCGTTTTAGAGCTCGTTTGTGACGTCACATTGTGACCACTTTGCGACGTCACAATGTGACCAAAATGTGAAAAACGTGTCATTTGTGACGAAATTGTCATTAAAACTGTGACTATTCTGTGACGATAGTGACAAGGTTGTGAACCCAGTTTGCGATTATATTTTGATTTGTGACAAATTTTGTCACTAACTTTGTGACGGTAGCAGCATTGTCAATGTTGCGAAGTCACACTGGGACACAATTATACAGTTATGAACAATGTTATTTAGTGTAAAATCACTTACAACTATATTTTTATTAGACTTTGGCGATGCATCTCAGTTAAAACTTGGGAGCTGCTATAAAAAGAATGTTCGAAAAGAAAGTTACTGAATCAAAATGTAATGTCATGCAGACTTTAATCTTTGATACATTTTTTCTGTTGCAATAAATAAGAATATTTAAGACAATTGAATATTCGATCTATCACAATATTTTCAAATTTAGCAACTTTTTATTCTAATAAGCATTAAAATTATCAAAGAAACACTTCCTTAAAGGTGCAACACTAGTCACAGAAAAAGAGCCGGATGCAGTCCGTGGCAGCGTTCTTTTCAAATATCTCGCACAAATTTTAATATTTTTGCATTTTTTTTTTGCATAGGAAGCTGAGGACGATTTACTACGGGCCTAGTTTTTACTTTTTCGATTTTGCTTACATATATTTTATATTTTGATAGTTTCAATATCAGTACCGGTTTAAACCGGTTTTGAAATTTAAATATATATTTTTTTTAAATCTGAAACCAAAATCAAAAAAGTAAAAACTAGGCCGCTTAAGGATCATCTTGAGCTATGCTGTGCAAAAACATCATGTAAAAATACTAAAATGTGAGCGAGATATTTGAAAAGAACGCTTCCACAGACTTTACATTATCATCCGGGTCTTTTTCTATGACTAGTGTTGCACCTTAAAGGAAGTGTTTCTTTGATAATTTTAATGCTTATTAGAAAAACAAATTGCTAAATTTGAAATAATTGTAATAGATCGAATATTCAGTTGCCTTAAATATTCTCATTTATTGCAACAGAAAAAAATATGTAACAAAGATTAAAGTTTGCATGGCATTTTTATTCGGTAACTTTCTTTTGGTACATTCTTTTTATAGCAGCTCCCATGTTTTAATTGAGATGTATTGACAAAGTATAATAAAATTATAGATGTGAGTGATTTTACACAACATAACAATGTTCATAACTGTATAATTGTGTACCAGTGTGACTTCACAACATAGGTAATGCTGCCACCGTCACAAAGTAAGTGACAAATTTGTCACAAATAAAAAAATAATCACACACTGTCTTCACATACTGTCTCCTATGAATATAAAAATATTATTAAAACATGCAAAGAGGAATTATGGAAAAAATGAAAGCTAAATATTTATTAGTATGTTAATAAACAAAAAACATTAAAGGGATAGCCATTACTGCAAGGCTATCCATCACAAACATATCTACCTAATAAAAATTCCGACAGTAAACATAAATTAGAACAACAAATACGTTAAATATAATTATTAATATTTTTTTATAATATTAGAGAGTATTTATACTACCCACTTTAATCATGATGTTCACTTATACTACATATAATGGATATCCATCACAGACATATCTACCTAATAAAAATTCCGACGATAAACATAAATTAGGGCAACAAATACGATAATTATAATTATTAATATTTTATTTATAATATTAGAGAGTATTTATAATACTACCCACTTTAATCATAATGTTCACTTATACTACATATAATGGATATTTTGACATTTACCTCTGTAAAATTATTCAGGAAAGGAAATAATAAAAGTTTCTGAAATGAAAAATTAATAATAAAATACAATTATTACTTTTAAGCTTCATACCGCTCAAGTATTTGCGTTATTTTGTTTTAAATTCAATCATGTTTAAATTCTTATCGATTGCGTAACTTCCAAATTTTCATCCAGACTTCTAGTTCTTTCTGAAAAGATTCCAATAAGAATATTTACAACTGAAACGTTTTCACCCACGATGACTATCTATTCCGAAATTTTATAACATTTCGCAAGTTGAAAAATACATTAAACAATCATTAACATAATTGTTTTTTTTTAATATCAAACATGTACGATTTCTTTTAATAGTTCTTCTCGTTCTCTTATAAATTCCTCTTCTGAGCAGATACATTTTTTTAAAATAAAATTATGCAATGTTTCAGAAGATTACTTAATACAAAAATTAAAAAAGGATGTTTGTAAATATGTTTTATTCGATAAAAAAGCTTCTTTATTACAAAATGTAATTATCTTTAAATGTTTAATAATAATATTAACGATTTATTATAATTTATTATCATATAATTTTATGTTTATGGAAACATATTATTTTAACCAGATATTTTAAAAAAGGAAACAACGCAGATTAGAATGTAATTAAAATCACTACCTGTAACAACCTAATCCAAATTATTAAAAATCAAGTTCTTTATGTCAACAAAATAAATAATGAATGCATTAGACTTTATTAAGTTAATGAAGCATTAATGTTTTATAGCATGTTTTTGACAATGTAATTAAAATCGTTCTCAGAACAATATCAATAAAAAAGCAACCATAAAAAATTATATTTTTCCTTACCTTTTTTCCATCGAAATCATTCGTTCTAGTTGTTCTTTTTGAAGCACTAACTAAATCCGATAATAATTAAAGTGGCAAAGACCAAATTATTTTAACAGTCAAAGCCCCATTAATTTTCTCGGACTTATATTTTGCCGCTTGGAAGGCCTGTAGTGGACATTCTTCTTTAAATTATTAAATCCGTGTCAATATGCAACTACTCACAACTGCCATAAATTCCAGCCAACTAACTTCTTGCGTCTATCATCAATTTAAAATATTTCTGTTTACGTTTATTTATTCTTTCGTTTGCAAACGATTTTCATTTCCTATGCGCATGACCGTTTAGTTTTTTCTTTTTCTGCGCAACAGCTTCGGAAGTTAAATACGAATAGTTTTATGAGAATGTCTTTTTTTAAGTGTATTTTTACTTTTTATTTTTATTAGTTTCAAAACAATTCAAGTTAAAGCAAATTGTTAAATAATAATAATAAAATTCATAATTAGATATTATTGGATAAAACATTGTTTAGGTTTTAATAAAGTAAAAATAATAGCTTTAATGGTAATATAATTTTTTTTAATCATTACCATTACTTGCAAACGCAAACATACATAGTATCCTCTTAAAAAAAAAGGAGCGGGAGGGGAGGGGAGGGGAGTTATAGAAATAAAAAGAATAATAAATAAATAATAACTAATAATAAAATTAATAATAAATTCTAAGAAGGTCACATTTCAGTCACAATGTGACGTCACTGAGGGGTGGCATTTTGGTCACAGATGTGACGTCACATTTCAGTCACAATGTGACGTCACTGAGGGGTGGCATTTTGGTCACAGATGTGACGTGACCACAGTGACTCACAGTGACGTCACTGTGACGTCACTGTGAACATGCATGCTATGTGGGTAGCGTCTGCCGCCTTGCTTTTTCCAAACTTTCTTGAATTGATGAATATTTTACCGATTGGAACTGAGAAAAAAATAAACGTATATCCGTCAGTTGAAAGAAATATAACGGCAGCACTGCTGCCAGTTGATTTTCCATGAAAAGAAGAATTTTTTTTGAGAGTGTATATTAAATTCAAATTTATGTACATTTATTTATTTATTTATTTATTCATTTATCGATGGAATCTTAAATTCGTTATGAAATTTTAGCAATAATTAATATTAGCTATTAATTTTATCTTAACCCCCTCGTCACCTTGAACCTCATATGTGGCTCCTACTTCAAATAACAATATTTTAAACGAAAAAAAAAGACAGATTTTTTTTCTTTTTCATTCAGTGATACCTTTAATTAATTGAGAACACATACGAGGCTTCTAAATATTTGCATTAATCGTCCTACGGATGTCAGTATTAGAAAATTTCTTTCATTATTTATAATTGTTGCTTTTTTGTTTCAGGAGAAAAATGAACTAATTATATGAGTTGCTTTATTAATTTTTGTGTGAGGTAACAAAAAGTTTTTTTATTCTTTAACCTTCACTTAATATGTGCATGTTTTTAAATTAATTTTAAACATAACAGATTCCTTGAAATATGCGGAAGTATATCGGACCTCATATGGGACTTAATACATAATGTTCTAAAGTTTATAAGTAAAAGAATAAAGAAATTATAAGCTAATATAAATCTATATTGCAGCTGAAAATTGAAAGATATTTGATTTTAAATGAAAAACTTGTGTTTTTTCAAAGATCTATATTTTTTAAAGATATAAATGTGTTTTTTCATGAAAATTTACAATAGATGAAACCAGTAATACATTTCTTTCTAGATGATGTGTCTAAATGAAAAAATGACAAGCGCTTTAAAATGAGACAAGTACTAAACAATTTTTTCAGAGATTTCAAGGAAGCATACAATCCAGAAGAATATTTATCTATCAGTGAGATGATTATTCATTTAAATCCTTCATCTACCGTATTATGAACTCATGAAAATTTTACATTCTAAAGCATTTTACTTAAATCGTTTAAACTAAATTAAAAGATTTACATAATCATTTAATAAATTTTTGAAGGACTTTAAAAAGATTGAAGGATTTAGAAGGATTAATTAAATTTGAATTTACAGGTATTTTGTGCAATATTTAAAACCCCACTCAAATCTTTTATTTTAAATTGTTTTCTTAGTATTTTTGTAGAATTAAAAAATGTACAAATATGATGTTCTTACAATATAAATATAGAAATATTTCCGAATTGAAAAATCCCCATCCCCCTCCCGCAGCGCCAAGAAAGCTTCAAAGGTTCAAAGGCAAAATTAACCACCCTTTTAAAATTATTTTGTATTGTGTAACCAATAATGCTTTTGAAACAAAATAAAGTAATATATCTGTAACTCATTCTAAACAGTATTACAACTAAATGACGTATTAAAAGAAATTTATAATAAGTAATTTTTATGGTACTTATAAGTACCGTCGGGGTTAAAAAAGATTAAAGATAAAATAATATATTAGAAGTGAGCCACATCTTTGGAGTACAAAGACTTGGTCACTTGCTGAAATTTCAGAATATGTAAATGAGTTCGAAATTCATGAACGGCTGAATCAACTAGCAACTAAGTTTTTGTCTGAATTTTGATCTACTGGAAGTCTTGTACTACGGCTTCGCGAACATATTAAGAATAAAAACTATAAACTGTTTTTGATAAACTCTTTTTACCAATCCCACTTCTAAATAAACTTGAGTGTAAGATTTTTGCTACCAGCAGAATACTTGGAAACAGATTAAAACAACCTCATACAAAATTGAAGCCTATGTCTGAAAAAACAGCTTAGAGGTTCATTTTCTCTAGTAACAAGTAATGAGAACATAAGCGATCCATGTTGCTTCCTCATTTTTAGGAGCAAACCCTGTAGGAACTGCTAACCATTGGTAACGAAAAGAAAAATGCATTATCCAAATTTTTTTAATTAAAATTATTCAGTGTTCTGAAGTAATTGAATTTAGAAAAAAAAAGGAAAGAAAATAAATAGATTGCTTTATCATCGCCAGCGTCAATTATGACGTCAGCGTTATCCAAGGCAATGTTTTTGATTTATAATATACATAGATGTTAGAAGTGTTATTTGCAATTAGACTAATTGCAGAACTGATTTTTTGATGCATGACACGCTTAAAAATTTCGTCCAATTTTCACTTAATTTTAAAATATTGTTTAAAATAAACGGTGTATTTATAAGAGAACATAAATATGATTTTTATGCATTAAAATGCATTATTGTCATATACTTCTTCTAAATGGAAGTATATGAAAATAGCATATTGCAATTATTTTAAATCCATATTTCTGTGAATGCCACAGGCTTTTATTTATATTTTTCAAAATTTTCAATATTACTAATGTACACCGGTCTTTAAAAGTTAAGGTACAATTGGTTATTTTGCGTCTAATTTTCAAATGAATGAATATAGAAACAACAGATTTGGAGAAAATGTGCGCTAAACTGTTATTTATTAAATGGGACATAGAAATTTACTTAAGTTAAACGTATAAATGAAATTGCAACAAAAATTCACTCATGGTGGAAAATTCAATTCTTGGAGAAATCAATACATTGCAGTATTATGCAGTAAAATGTGACAGAAACATTAAAAAACTTGTTATAATAAGGAATATGCCTAGCCTTGACTTGAATGTGTTGGCGGTATCGACTTTCCATGCTCTCAATTAAATTGTCGGACACCGAAATAGATAGCGCTGACCAGACATGGAGTAAGCCTCGTTCCAGCTCATTTAATGACCTTTCAGGTGGACTTAAAGTCGCAACCTGTCTTACAAGATATTTCCAAAGATCATCTATCGAATTCATGTCTGGAGAGTGAGCTGGCTATTCCATTCTCTCCAAACAGTGATCTTCAAGATAATCCTCAACAACCACAGCTCGGTGTGGTCTCGCATTATCATCCCTTAGAATGAAATCATTGCCAATAGCAGCGGCATATGGGCACACATATGAATCAAGAATCTTATCCCAATATTTCACACCAGTCAGAGTTCGTCCATAGAACACATGCAGCTCAGTGTGACCTTCGAGTGACCTTCAGTGTTCCCTGCTCAAACCATGGTTCCACCGTTTCCGTACCTGTGTATTTTATCAGTGTTGGATTCATGGTATCGAGTACATTGTTCTCTCCAGATCAGAAGACATCCTGAATCGCTCTCCAGTGTGAATCTAGACTCGTCTGTGAAGAGTAAAGAAGCCCACTGTTGTGTAGTCCAGGAAACATGTTCTCTTGCCCAACATAAGCGGGCCCTTCTCTGTCGTCTGTTGAGGAAGACACACACAACTGGTCGCCTTGTATAGAGACCTGCATTGTGAAGACGGCTTCGCACCGTAGTGACGGAGATTCTTCTCCATGATGCTGCAAAGTGGTCCGCAATGAGTTGCTGCACAGTAGTGCGTCTTCTCCTTCGGGCCGAAAGAGCTAGAAATCGGTCTCCTGCAGGTGTTGTAACAAGTGGTCAGCCTGGCACATATCTTCTAAACACAGAATCTTCGTATTCACACTGATCCCAAAGTCGTTGGACTACACTGCGAAATACATTGAGCCGTCTAGCAGTATCGGCCTGTGACAATCCCATTTTCATCCATCTTACCACTCGTCACCTTAATGAATCGGGCAAACGACTTCTTCTAGACATTTTAAGACTCTACTGGTTATAGTGAACAAAACTGACAACAATAGTTGAAATACAAAATAACTTACACGTGAAATTACGAAAGCTTCGTAATTCCATATCTTTCTCGCATTACGAATACTTATTTTTTTTCTATAAAATAAAAGTGGAAGTTTTAATTTTTGCGTAAGTTTTTTTTTAAAGCTTATTATTGTCGTTCCTATAAACTATGAAGTTTAATCTGACAGCCTTTTTTTTTTTTTTTCTGGTGAGTTTCAAAAAACATGTTGTACCTTAACTTTCGGAGGCTAATGCATATTCTCAATTTATTTTTTTCTGGCGAAAATTTGTAAGAAATGAATTATGTTCATTTATTTTGGAATTTTGGATTATTCAGACTCTTAAATTAGAACGAATGTAAGTTTTTGTTTTAAAAAAATTTAGTATTTTGCAAATTTTTTGAAATTAAAAAATAAATAAATAAATAAATAAAATGCTTTTTTACAGCTAAAAAGTGTTAATGTATTCGGTTTATGTCTTCATCCTTCTGTGCTCTTATTCTCGTAAATGTATTCTGATTGCCATCTTATTTTTATGTTATTGAAGGACGGAGGTATCCATTGATTAGTGCCAATATAGCATAAACAATATTTCACATACTGCTATATTTGAATACAGTTCCTCATATTTTTACTTCCTTTTGAGAACAACGGATTTTGAGCTTATTCTATCGACGATACTTTTCAGAATTTTCAAGCATGCTTTTTAAAATTTTCGCAAATGTTGCTCCATACTTTTAGCTAACACATTATACACATTATATTTTGATTGCATTCACGCATGCGCAGTTAAGCATTATTTAGTAAATCTGCTCATTTTTCATACAACTTTTATTACTTTTTAATTCTGATTATAGAATATTGTGTACAATGCTCTTTGTCATATTTTCTGTAAAGAATTTTTTTATTAAGAACTCTGCAAATTATAAGCAAAAGAACTTGGCGAAATTTGGGACTGTTTTTATGAAAACCTTATTTTCTCTACGAATATATTTGTTATCCTCATGAAAATGAATACAATTTATTACACTAAGCCACTTAATCATAATGTACAGTTTGAATGTTTTTGCTGCATTAGTTTTGACAGGGTGATCCTAAAGATATTTGTTCGTTTTAGGCGCTTTCGTAATTATGTAAATACGTAGCACCTATAGTTGTCGTTCAGTCCGTCCATGTGCCCGTCTATCCACATATAACAACGCAAAAACTACCCAACCGAATCGTTTGAAATTTACAATATATAATTATTAAATAATTTTGTCGAGTCATTTCAAATTTTATGAAAATCGGATGCATAGATTAATTACAGGGACAATCAAAAGTATTCCATTACATTACGGTCAATAGGTGGAAAAGTTTCAAATGCATTTTAATCGTTTGAAATATAAAGTACATATTATAATATACAATTTTTATAAACTGTGGTGCAAAGAACATTTTTTATTGACTTACAAGGCCACACAAAAGTATTCCGTTACATAATGGTATAGGGAGAACATTGTTTGGTGCGCATTTTAATTGTAATTAACTATTTACAATTTTATGAGATTGATATTTTTAAAACTTCGTTATCGTACAAACACACCTCATTTGCTACGCTTCACGTACAATTTCCAACTTGTTCAATTTGTTGACGGTCCCTTAAGGGGTTTCGGGGGGGGGGGGGAAATCTTTGCGGAAATATATGAAATGTATTATTCTGTTTATACACCTGGGGTTTCAGGATCATTCCTTACGTATTTTCCTGGATATTTAACCAAACATTTAAAATCGCAAGTGACCGGTCACCTTTGGCAATATAGTGTATGTATGTACACATATGAATATTTATCTTCAATTTAATATTTAAAAAGACTTCGTATACCAAGAACTAATCAGTTAGAACCGTTAAAATAGTTATCAGTTTTTTAACCTAACATTTAGAACTACAGTCGAGTCTCTATATAACGAAATCCATCGTTCAATTAAAAAAAATCGTTATATAGAAAAATTCGTTGAATAGAGAACGGCAAAATTTTTTCATTTAATGTTTAAATTTTGAAACAGAATTGTTTTTGAGATGTTTAATTAAATTTTTGAAATATTTAACGGAATTTTTTTTTAGAATCTCAAACATCTTCGCCATACCTCCTTTTTCCCCCCAGTGTTTTATTGATTATTTTCAAAATTATTACTTTATCAGAGAGAGTTGTGTTTAAACTAGAAGCGATTTTATGCAAATGCAGTAGAAGATAACACCAGCAAAGATGACATTTAGTAACAATTTTTCATTCAAATGATCTCTCACAACAAAAAATGCTCCGAGTCGTCATGAACAACAAACATCCTCTCTGAAAACCTGCTGGAAAACGACCTTATCTGCAATTCCCCCTTATTCCTGCCTTACTATCCAAACCAAGAAACAAACACCATTTTAAAGACCATAATAGAACCATGCATAAAGTTGTATTTCATAGGGGGAAGGGGAGTTGAATGCCTTTTTTTTGGACATGAGGAATAAGGTAGAGGAATCTATCTATGAAATATAAACCAGAAATCAACGAAAAAAAATTATTCTACAAATAATTTGAAGTGTTTTCTGAACTTATGATAGAACATTTTCAAACAAATTTGTTAAATGGAGATATATATTTAGCTATATGGAGATTATTTTTAATGTAATCACGAAAAAAATTAACCGTAGAGAGACTCGACTGTACTTAAATTTTCCATATTTTGTAACTGTAACTTTACACGTCAGAGCTCGATTGTTCTTCTTACCATAGAACTCTTTTAATAACACCCAGTATATGGAATGATTGCAGTATAAACGTTTACGTTCCTCAGCATTTATTCAACATTCTTCTGAGATAAATAATGCATAAAAAGCATACGTGACATTTGTTGCTACCACATTTAATTCCATGTTGACAGAATAAAAAATTGTCGAATACAGTCAATAAAAAAAGTTTATTTTTGTGTATTAATGCATTTATAAAATTTGTTATTCATTAAATTGATATGAGTCATTCATTTTAAAAATTGGAGCTATATGATTGTTTGGTATATGATATTATATCTAGGCTTATGAAGCTATGAATAAGATGACTCGTATAAGTGATAGTTCCATGGAACTGACGTGAGCAAGAAATATATTTTATAATAAATAAATAACTAAAATAAATATTTTAAATATTAATTAATTAATTAAAAATAAATAAATAAAATAATTTTTTAAATGTTAATAAATAAATTAATTAACTTAAAATAAAAAAAATAAAAAAATATTTAAAATATTAATAAATTAATTAATTAACTTAAAATAAATAAATAAAATAAATAAATAATTTAATAAAAAATAAATAAAATAAAGTAAATGTTTAATGGAAAATAAATAAAATACCATACAAATTTAAATAATATATTAATTAATAATTTAATAATAAATAAAATATAAAAACTAATAATAAATAAATTAATAATTGAATAATAAATTAATTAAATAAACAACTTAATAATATAATTAATCATTAATAACTTAATAACAAACAAAAAAATGCAAATTTCAACTAGCAAATTTAAATAATCAATAGAGATCCTTTGTTGGCATTGTATGCCAATTATAAAATATTCCAAATAATGAAGAATCTTTTTGTTTCAATACATTTGCACTGGAGGTTCAAATGCGGAAGTGTAGAAAAAGAATTATATAAGGGGGTTACTCACCTTCAATTTGAGATTTGAAAAGACACAGTATACTAGCCAGGAGTAGTGCGATCCTGACAGTTCGATCCATTGGTCGCTACAATCCTTTTTCCAATCCCATAGATAGCTATATAGCACACTTTCAGTGGAGATAGCACAGCTAAGCAAAGGCGCTCTTCCGGCCCGTGTGCATCTTATATACGCAGGGTCAATCGTAGCGTCACAGGTGAAAAGGGAGGATCGGTGGATACGCACTGCTGCAGACGCATGCCACGGGATGTTTAGGATGCTCCGTTCACTCTCACACTCTCTGTTACGTACCTGTTTTCACTATTTGAGAGGAGAATTTAGTGCTAATGCACTCTGCATAACGCAGCATCCGCTAACGGGAATGATCAGCAGAAGCACGCAGGAGTAATAAAGGATTCCCTGAAGGAAAGGGTCTCAAACTTTTTTTGTGTACTTTTTCAAGAATTAGATGTACTGGCAATACTCGCCCTCCATACTCCTCTTTAAAAAAATTGTAAGAGTCATAAATAAGGAAACAGAAGTAGAGAAACATATATTTATTTAGCATATAATAAAAGATTTAGAGTTAGCTTTACTTTTTGTGCAACGAGTGCATTCATTTACGTTTGTACAGGGATCCTGCTTCTTCTTTTCTTTCTTTCTTTTTTTTCTGAATCACAATTTTCATTTTTCCTTATTTTTATTTTTTTAATTTTTTTTTTCTTTTTTTTTTTGCTAATACAATATAAACATATCCCAAAGATTATTCATGTTGCAAATGTTGTAAAAATTATCAAGAAAATTATTCTTAATCAGTATTTTCATTAAAAGGTGATATATGATTAAAAATGTCTAAAAAAGGTCCGAATTCAAAAATTTGAAAACATTTAGGAAGGGAGTGCGGTCTTTCTTTTGCTTCTATTTTCTGTACTGTATACCTCTACTTACGCAACAAAGTCCCTCCCCCCTCCCAGAATGATACCTCCCTCTAGAGCCCTAGATAGCCTAAGTCGAACCCTTTTTATATAGTTCCTAAATTGACCACTGGCACTGGGCGGGGTTAACAATATTTTCCACAACGATTGCGGTATTTAATTGGCTTCTGGGGAACGCTTGTGGGATAAATCGAGAAGGTGATTAGCTAAAATCCATCGTGACGTTCTTTGACATCAGAATTGCTTGTGGTCCATTTCCTCTTTTAGTTTGCTGAAGTATATCTTCAGCATCTATAAGATGCTATATTCTGTTTTATATATATATATATATATAGTCAATGAACTGAAAAACAAATAAACAAACAAAATATTTTCAGTGATTTACTTAATTTTATCATGAGTATGGTCACTGTTGACATGGACCCATCGCTTAGGCCCTAGAAGAGATATCACTTCGAGAAATCTTGCATTAAAGGCAGTACTTATAATTCGAATTCATTGGGTTTTACAGGAATGTGCAATGTAAAGAAAATATATATAATGTTTCTTCATATACCGTATTTTCGGGTGTATAGTCCGCGGCTTATACAAGAAAAAAACCCTCCGAAAAAGCCGCTGCGGCTTATACACGGTGCGGACTATACAAAGATTTTTTTTACAAAATTGGAAATCGTGATATTTTTTCTACAATTTTTAAACCTCAAAAATTTTGAAAACATCTAAATTTGTAAATTTTTTTCGCTATGCCGCGAAATATAGTGTTTTCTCTCATGTTTGTAAAGGCTTTTATTGCTTAAATACAGTTATTTCTGGGTTTGGAAGAACTGTCGCAACTATCGCCAAGTATTGCACTAACCGGCAGCGAGAAATAATGATGCTCGAACGCAGATTCTCTTGATTTGAGAGGGTAAAAACAACAGTATAACATGTTACTTATTTTAAACTTACTTTTTGCTGAATAAGTCGTTTTAACGTTACCTGTAAAAAGTTTTTTAGTAGAGATGTGTCATTTGTTGAGGAACGATTCAAAAGAAACGATTCCAGTCTGTAAAAAAGAATCAGTTCTTTTCGGAACGATTCCGAAAAGGAACGAAATCGCAGAATTGGTCCTTTTTTGGAAATGTCCTCTAAAGGTTCGAATCCTTGGAATCGGTCTGAAACTTCGAAAAGGGCAAAATCCTCGGTCTCGTTCCGGAATGAAACAACTCCAAAAAGGTTCGATTCCTCGGACTCGTTCTGAAAAGGAGCAATTCGCCCGACTCGTTCCGTAATGAAACAACTCTGAAAAAGGATTTCTCGGAATCGTTCCGAAAAAGAACGACTCCTCTGAATTGCTCCGAAATGACATAAATCACATACTTTTTTTTTGTTCTTTGAAACAGGGCAGGGTAGATTATTTTTTTTATTTTTATTTTTATTTATTTTTTTTTTTTGAGAAATAAACTAAAAATGATCTTAAACTCAGAATTGTCAAGGTAGGAAATGTTCCAGATTTCGGATTTTGTACTCTATAAACACAAAGGGGTGCTGCAGCACCGATTCGCTAGCAAACTATTTTTCGATATTTTATTCATAGATTTTTTTAAGGTCTCGCGTATAAGTCGACCCCCCTCCCCCCACACTTTGAAATTCTTTTTTTGTCTAAAATTTCCCGACTTATACGCGCGTATATAATTTAATGGCTTCTATCTTCGAACCCTGATCGAAATATACGTTCGTAAATGGTGTATAGCCCGCGGACTATACACCGATGCATCTCCGCGGCTTATACACGAACTTTTTTTACTGCACTGCTCGATTTAGGAGTGCGGGCTAAACACCCGAAAATACGTAATTGGTAGCAGTACGCTGCCTCGAATTTTATGGAATAATTTAACTTATGTAATGATGTAATTTAAATTGATACGAACAAAATTTTAGTTAATTTTTCGATTAATTTTCAGCAGCATAATTACGTTTGAATTATTGAATTACATGCGTAGATTCATTGCTGAAAATTAATTGAAAAATTTAAATTATTTATGTGTTCACCGATGCTGGGTTTATTTGTGTTTCATGTTTCGCCGCAGGATTGTGTGCTCATGAAGACTAATCCATCTAGTTCTGCAGTTTCAGCCTTACCATCATATATGAGTGAGAAATGTTAAGTTGGACGTCTTCCTCGTAGCTGAAATGGTAGAGCACTTGGAGCGCTATTCCAAGGGTTTCAGATTCGATTCCCAGCTTGGACATTTTTCATTTCGTTGTCTCTACTCTTAGTTAACAATGTTATAAATCATGTATAATATATTTAATTAAATATATTACAAATTATTGTAGTGTGACACTAGTTAAATTATTCTGTAAGATGGAGGCAGTAAGGCTACCACCAATTTTATGGATTAACATTACATAATTTTTTTTCAGTGTGAAATTATTTTAATACAATAAGACTTGATAATGTTAAATCGCTAAAATCCGAAAAAAAATAAAACATAAAAATAAGGGGATGTCTTCTTAGACAGCAAAGGCGATTTCAAAGAAGTAGTGCAATAAATAGCCTTTAATTTTCATACCCTTTTAAGTATTAATTTTTAAAGATGTCAAAATTTCTGATGATAAGAATATTTTTGAATCAGTTATATAGCTATACAATTACAAATAAAACAAAATTTCATTAGTCGGGATTAATTGGGGCTGTACATTGCTTGCACTAATGAAAACTAGAATTAAAATAATAATAATAAATATAGTGAGCAATAAATAAATAAAAATAAATAAATAAATAAATAAATAAATAAACACCTGGTGCAACAATATTATTTTTTTATATATATTTGAAATAATGTAAAAGGTAAATTAACTTACAGTAAATCAATTAGTATATAACTTACGTATTATTTACATCATACAATTTGAGTTGTATTACTCAAAATATAACTATATTAACATATTTAACATGAGAGTGATTTGAAGAAACTACTACTCTTCTTGTTGGCTACGTCTAGAGTTACAATTGTTTTGAACAAATATTTCATAGGGAAATAAAAATAAAAGGGGCCTACATGTTTTAATATCAAGTTATATTTCAATTATTTTATTCGCATTTGTTTATGCATTATTATTTAGTTAGTTAGTTGCATTAAAGAATTGATATTTCTTATAGCTTGTTCGCATTGTTACTATTATATTATTATTGCTTTTACAACTAATTATAGACAAATGACGAAATTGTCTCAGTTAATGAAATGAATTAGTCTCAAAAGGTCTTTTGTGGCTCTTACCGTTATTCACGGGTTCCGCGTTTACGTGTGTTACTGTATTTGTACCCAGAAATGCCCCTCCAAACATGAAAATACATCAGAATAACGTTTCTCAAATGGTATCATAGATTCTGCAAAGCTTCAAAGAAGTTCTTTATAAAGTTTTCTAAAATTTGCAATTAAACTTAATATACAACTTAGTATACAGCAACTGCTTTTGTTTGTTGAAAATGCATTAAAGTTAAGAAGATGGCAGATTATCCGTAAAATTACATTAGATGTCAGAATATGTGCCGAATGCACCGAAGGTGGATCGTGGCCTCAATTTTTTTTAGGTTTTCTCATCTTTTTTTCGAAGTAACTGGATCTCTTTGATTTCTCTCTTCAGATTATTAATTTCTTAAAATATTAATATACATTTTCATTTAAATAAATATGCGGTGCTTTTATCTTTCTTTTTTTCTCAAAATGGGTTTATGCGTGATACCACTCCTTATACAATTTTGAATTTTATCAATAATTTTAAGTTAATGGATAGTTTTAAAGTATCACAGTAATTACTCAATACAGTATGTACACTCAATGAAAATCCAGTCTTTTTTGTCTCTACTTGCTAGCGTATTTACTAGTGCATAATGCACATTCTGTTTTTGAGGAAAAACAATATATTGGGTTGGGGAAAAAGTAATTTCACTTTTTCTCAATGGATGGCTTTAACGTCGCATACCTCGAGTAATACCTACTCAATTAAGCCATAATATACAGCATTTTAAAGGTAATAGTCTCTAAAAATTCTACATATAGAGGTAGCATCATCTGTTTAAACAGTTAACAGTTATTGTGTTTTAAAAATAGAGATTCCAGAAGACATTTTTCGTCACATTTTCTTTTTTACTTCCAAAAAGGGAAAAATGAGGCGTAAGATCATAAAAATTTGTGTGGTGTTCATGGTGATCAGTGCTTAAGTAAACGCCAGTGTCAGAATGGGTTTGCTTCTTTTCGTTCCGGAAATTTGGATGTTAAAGATGAATCTCACTCTGGCCAGCCAATCATTGAAAAAGTCGATGAAAGTTTAATAAAAATCAAGATAGACCGACATATTTCTTCCCGCGACTTTACTACAGAACTAAACATTGACCATAAAACAGTTTTGAACCATTTACATAAGATTGGATAGCCAAAGAAACTCGATACTTGAGTTCTCCATGAATTTACAGTGAAAAATTTAATGGGCAGAGTTTCCATTTGTGAATCGCTACTAAAACTGAAAGAAATCAAGCCATTTTTGATACGAATAATTACGGATGATGAAAAGTAGATCCTGTACGACAACAATATGTGAAAAAGATCGTAGTCGAAGCCCGGAGAGGCTTCAAAAACAGTGGCAAAGCCCGGGTTGATGCCAAGGAAGGTAATGCTGAATGTTTGATGGGGTTGGAAAAGAATTGTCTATCATGAGCTGCTCAAACCTGTCCAATCTATTAATTCAAGTATCTACTGTGAACAACTAATGCTATTAAAGCAGGTGATTTAAAAAACCTGCCCAGAATTGATCAATAGGAAAGGTGTTGCCTTCCATCACGATAGCGCTAAACTACACACATCTTTAGTCACTCGGCAAAAACTGAAATAGCTTGGGTGGGAGGTTTTGATGCACCCACAGTATAGTACGGACCAGGTCCCGACTAGGGATGGGACGAATATTCGGCCACTATTCGGTATTCGGCCTATTCGGCCCTTTTGCCGAATATTCGGTTGGCCGAATATTGAAGGCTTGTTGACCGAATACTTCGGCCGAATACCTGTAGCCGAATATTTAGAGATATCTGGCCAAATATTGCTAAAATCTCGCCGAATAGTGAAAGATATTTTGGCAAATAAATTTAAGATTTAAAGAATTTCATTTCTTGCATTTTTTTTCTCTAATCCAAATTGCTACTTCATTCATGAAGTCATTCTCATTCTTACTTACAAAATATACAGTTACTCGATTGCTAAAAAATACACAGCCTTTCTGTATTTCCTATAAAAGTTAGTGATATTTTAGAAAATGCTGCCCAAGTTGGAGATTTAATGTACTTCATTAGAGAATGATATATTACAATTCAAAATACAAAAACACTTATAGAAAAAAAAAAAGAAAAACACTGCCTTATTCTAACACATGAATATTTATCAATGTCTGCAAATTCCATGCACAACTAAAAAAAGTTCTTATGAAATTTGTAACTTATTTTCTGTAAAGTATGAAATGAAAGAATTCATTCACAGTGTGTATTAACGAAGATTCATTTTCAAAATTAGATATCAAATATCACTATTCCAAATATAACGGTACATCTGAAGACAGAACTGGTGGCAAACTAGATATGCATTAGATGACACAACTTGCTTTATGAAGATGATTTAATAAGTATCTACACATAAATTCTAAATGCTGAACAAAATAATTTTTTTATTCTATAGTTTTCACTTTTAAATAATTTGCATAGTTACTGACTTAAATATGCAACATTACTATGTCTATATTTTTAATTTACATATTTCTTCATTCATGTTGTTGTCAATTTCTGTTTATCCTTTTAATGCTTGTTGAATAAGTGGAATATTGATGTTGAATATAGTATGTGCCAATTCAAAAATCAAAGATTTTGTTACCATATGCATTCTACTTTAAGCATAACCTTTAGCTATAACAGAATTTGTAAATCTCATTCTTACGAATTTGCTTATTATTAGGGACACAAACTCTAAATGATTAAATTTACTTCGTTATTTCAGAAAATATCTCCTTGTGAGTTCCGAGAGATAGAGATTAAGAATATTATTAATTTTGGATAGAAGAAAGGATAAAAGTATCATTTGATAGTAAAAGTGAAGTACATTCTTCATATTTTAATGGAAATATCTTACCATTCTGACTTACTGAAAATCAATTTGATTTACATTAAGATAAAAGAATATAGTGCAATTTCCTAATTTTTTTGTGTTAAAATAAGTGTTTTAAATTCAAAAATACATTTAAAAGCACATTTAAGAGTAATAATTATTAATGAGCTCTTATTTTTTAAATTATATGTAATCAAAATTTATTTTCTTTATTGGAAAAAAACTTTTACTATTCGGCCGGCCGAATATTCGGTATTCGGCCTAAAATTTGGCCGAATATTCGGTATTCGGCTATTCGGCCAAATCACTATTCGTCCCATCCCTAGTCCCGACCACGACCGATTACCATTTGTTCCGCTCTCTGTAGAACTCTCTTAATGGTGTTAAGCTAATTTCAAAACATGCTTATGAAAATCACCTTATTCAGTTTTTAGCCCAGAAATCCGAGAAGTTCTACAGTGACGGAATTATGGTTTTACCTGAAAAATGGCAAAAGATCGTTGAATAAAACGGCACATACATTGTTGATTAGTTTTTCAGACTTGTATAAATAAATTCACTTTGAAAAATACGAAAAAAGCGAAATTATTTTTTCCCCAACACAATATATATGGTATACCCAATATAATGGGTATTTTTCTCAGAATATTAACAGAACAGCGTTATATGCTATTTTCTTATGAATCCGAAAATTTTTTAATTTGATAATCCTGCACTAAATTCGATAGATTAAAAAAACTCCTTATACAAGCAAAATTACCAAATTAACACATTCGTGAAAATACAACAATTACTTATCAGGTAATATCGAGAAATACGAAAGGACGAAACACAAAACATGTCCAAGTTAATATGTTGCTGAGTAGAAACATGATTTGAGACAATAAGATGGAATCATGGTATTTGAGAGGTCCTTTTTCCTAATTTCCGATTTTGCTGATCATATTTAGTGAAAAATCCTGTAAATTATGATGTGAGGCTTTTCTGACTGCTTTAAAGATATTTTCACACTATCTAAAATATTTACTTATATTAAACGGCTAAGACATCAACACATCAAGAATTATTAATTAGTTTTTAAATAGATAATATAATTAATTAATTTCAGAAATTTTAATGAGAAAAAAATAATTAACTACAATTTTTTCAGCTTTATTTACAATTGCTCATGTAAAATGAGTAAAGTTTTCTTTTCCATATTAAATACTGGTTTCTAAAAAGGTATTGGTAAATTCGATGAAAAAAAAATAGCAATGCATATTAAATGTTTGACATCCGTGCGAAAAATAGGTGTTTTTTTACTGGATATTTTCGATCTATTTACATTTTACTGCTATCCCTCTTCACAAGTGTTTTTGCAACACGCAGTGTTCTAGATAGCACCAGAAGATATACTACCACTTTAGAATTTACAATAGCGCTTCGAGTATAAATACGATCGCAAAGGGGAAGTCTGGTAGCAGGTAAAAGCATTAAAATTTTCTGATAACTTTATTTTTCTAATAATCATAGCACCCTTTCCATTTTTTTTTAACTTTAAGAAAATGAAATTCACCCCACCATGATTCCGGCAGCCCGAAAGATAGTTTAGCAATGTATTTTCTCAGTACAGAAACTATCTCGAAATCTCAGTACAGTTTTTACTCAGATGATAACCAAATATAAGAGATAAATTGTTTTCAATGTTACCATGGTATGTATACAGACAGAATAGGCGACAACAGGGATGTAGTGGAGAGTATACGGGGGTTACACGCCGTATACCTTCTAGATTTCTTTAAGGAAAACCGTATACCCTCTGTTTTCAAAAAAGCTATAGTTTTGCACTTTACGTTATACTCTCTGCCTTGATCGTATACCCTCTGCTTACAAGGTATACCCTCTGGTTTTTTTGCGACTACATCACTGGCGACGAATATGTAGTTTCCATGTCACTTAGAAATAATGATAATATTTTTAAACCACATAATGCATCTGTACTATGTGAGCGGCTTAATATCTCTCAATCGTCTTCAAAAGCGCGGCCTTTGTAATCCATCTACTACGGTTACAAATGTTGTTCCACTAGAGCTATTGTTATTATTCGTTTATCGTTCATGGTTTATCTCGATAGAATGAATTGAATAACGTGAAATTCTCTTGTCAAGAAGCATTATCTTTGCATTAGTCGAAATTCTATCATTTTCTTACATTAGAATATATTCCATATAACAAGTTTATGTTAAATTAAAGGTGAACTATTTTAGAGTGTGACCTCAATGGATTAAATAAGAGAAATGATTGTTAGATAGGGGCACTAAAACTGATAAAAAAAAAACTTTTATAAAATGCAACTTTTGCCTTGCTTTCCTTTCATTTGAAGGGTGATAAGAAAAAAATCTACTTTTGAAACGAATAATCTAAAGAAATACGTTTTCTAACTGTTGGTTTCATGAATCTCTTTCAGACCACGGCAGTTAAAGAAAATGGAGAATGTAACGCGGAAATTTGTTGCGTCCTTTTTCATTTATAAATCGTGACCCCCACATTTCTTTATCGCTGTTTTACATCGGATCACTGCTGTATCATGACAGTTAAGTAAAATTGTTCGTTTATTTTGAATTAAAAGAAAATGTGGAACTATCTAAGAGGCCCTCGTAAGAAAGCACTCATTATGTTTTTAAATATAATTTAAATGTAATTTCTTGCCCAAAATTGGGTTTAGAGATAATGATTACAAAAAATATTATGAAGCATTTGTTTTGGTTAGGACAAGCATACAACTTTAGTTACTTTAACAAATTCATTAAAAAAATTGAAATTAACATTTTTATAATTGGTTGAACGAAATCGTTTATAATTAGTTGAACGAAAGAGGTTCCCAACCTATGGATCGCGGAACAACCCAGGTTTGTCACAAAAACAGTTCTTTTATTTAATATAGTTTTAAAATATAACAACTGTAACAGCAAATAATATTTCAAAGGAAATTATTTATTTCCTTCTGGATGTATATACCAGCAGAATATCCAGAAATATTTAATCCGCTTAAAGGTTCTTGATGGTGTTCTACACGACATAGTTGAGTGAACAACGACATATTTGAGTGCTACTTTGTAGCTTTTGATAAACAAATATTGAAGCAAACTGCGTATTGGAGTAACTTAATGTTAAAATTAACCAGTTTTAATCCTAATATTGATGCCTCATTGGTAAACGCTGGAACCAAAAGTCTCACTAAATGTTAAGTTATGTTTTGATAATAACTGAACGTTATTTAATTATCTTTATAGTTTGTGTGTTGTTTTAATTAATATTTCACTTACACACATTGGAATTATCAATTCTTGTTTTTGTTGATTCTGTATCCTTTGTATGAAAATTTGCCTTTTCGTAGAATAAGACAACTGATAGCTTACATAAGTCATAGCAATTTCCATACTGATATACACCCTTAAATTAAGTACAGTGGGTTGCCAAATTATTAGGGACAGTCATATTTTTTGCTAGTTTTATACTTTGAGTGCACTTGACTACTGTTAAATCCATTGTCCATGCTTATTTATTTTTATTTTTTATCCTTGCACCTTTAATGCTCGTGACATTTTTGTATATGATGTAACGTGAAAAGAAATTGTATTATTTTAAAAATGTTTTTGAATGTTCTTATAGAAAAAGGTAAAAGTTTTACTGTTAAATAAATTATTAGTGCTGAAGAAGTTAATTTACTTCTATTTTTATATTTTAAACTAGTAATAGGCGTCCGCGTTATATTCCGAAAGCTGGGTTGTTAAAATAACATTCTTTTGAACGCTTTAGTCAACATTGTGGCAATTTCGCGACAGGACAGTTTATAAAATTTATTCAAACAAAATGTTTCAAGCCGTAAAAAATTTTAAAAAAGCTGATTTGAAGTTCGTAGAAGAAGAGATTGGGGAAACTATTCCTCAAGATTACACCATCGGAACTCTAAAGCAAATCATTTTAAATAGTGAAGAATATAAAAAAGATCCTGCTTTTGTACAAGAAATTTTATCTAACGCTGTTGCGGAGAGAAAGAATAAAGAAAACGAAGCTAAAAAGCTAGAGAAGGAGAAGTCAGATCAAGAGTTAAAACAGTTAGAGTTAAAGGAAAAGTTAAAGCTAGAATCGGAAATTGAGCTAAGAAAGCGAGAATCGGAAATTGAGATAAGAAAGCTGGAATTAGATCATCAATTGGAACTGGCGAAAATTCAATCACAGGGACAAATACAAGGTGAGTACATTTCAAGTGATTGTGATATGAAGAATTCAAAACGGAAATTTACATTACCGAAGTTAGAATTTCGCCAATTTAATGGTGATTTAAAAGAATGGTTGCCATTCTGGAGTCAGTTTGAACAAATTCACAATGATCCTGATATTGCACCAGAAAATAAATTTCAATACTTGATCCAAGCAACAGTCACTGGAACTAGAGCACGAGAAGTTGTTGATAGTTTTCCGCCAACTGGTGCTAACTATGTCAAAGAGATTGAAAATCTTAAGGCTCGTTTCGGTAGGGAATATTTTTTGGTAGAAGTGTATGTCAGAGAATTGTTAAAATTAATTATTTCTGTGCAATCAAAAGGAAAAATTTCTATTACAACGTTATATGATAAACTTGAATCGTATTTGCGAGCTCTTGAGACGCTAGGAGTCACAACTGATAAATGCACTTCAATTTTTTATCCAATGGTAGAATGTTGTTTTACAGCTGAATTTTTGAAAGCGTGGAATCGAACCCATCCGACTCCTGCTAGTTCTGATGCAAAAGAACGTCTGGATAATTTAATGATGTTTCTCAAAAGGCTGAAGGTGATGAAAGAATTAATTTAGCAGTGTCAGGTTTTGGTTTAGCGAAAAAAGATGATGCAAACTTTAGAAAAAAATAGAGGTTACAATGAGACTACTAAGCATTTACCAACTACTGCTACTCTCGTAACAACTTCTTCAAAGTCAGATTCGAGAAAAAATTGCGTTTTTTGCAATGGAAGACATCTGAGTTCAGAATGCTTTTCGGCACCAAAGATGACTTTTAATGACAAGCAGAATATATTAAAGGATAAAAGATGTTGCTTTTTATGTTTGGCAACGGGTCACACAACGAAGCAATGTAAAGCTATCTTGAAGTGTTTCGTTTGTGATAAAAAACACGCGTCTGTGATGTGTCAAATGCTAGATAAAAACAAGCCAAACGAAAAGAAAGAGGAAGAAAAGTCTTCTGAAAAAGAAGTAAATATGGCCAATTTTAATAGAAATCCTAAAGTATTTCTTTAGACTCTCAAAGAAAAAACCTTTCTGACAACAAGAAGAAAGATGTTCGACTAATTTTAGATTCAGGTTCTCAAAGGTCATACATTTTAAAACAACTAGCCGATGAAATGGATTATTTACCACTGCGAGAAGAAAAAGTTACACATTCTCTTTTTGGCGGAGTCACAACAAAAGATTATAATCATCGTTACTACAAAGTAAAATTAAGTGATTTAAAGGAAAATTTTAAATGTAATTTTGAAGTTTTGGATCAAGAAATTATATGTGAAAATGTTATGCCTGTGGAAAAGGGATCCTGGTTTAAAGAATTATCGAGAAAATGCATCACTTTGACGGATGTTGGTAAGACTCCTGAATCCATTCAAGTACTGATTGGAACCGATGTAATGGAAAAATTACTGACAGGTCGTAGAGAAATGCTCTCGTCAAGATTAGTTGCATTAGAAACATATTTGGGATGGACCTTAATGGGAAAAGTGCCTCAAGATATTACGTCTAAAGATAACTTAGCTTTATCAGTCATGTCTATATTCGTAAAAGAAGCAGAGATTGCCGATTTATGGAAATTGGATTTACTAGGAATATATCAGGTAGCCAAGAAAGTGCGTGCGGTTTTCATGAGACATAGAAAACGACCCACAAAAATCTGAAACACTTATTTTATTCTTTGAAATAATCACCATTGGCTTCAATTACGTGTTCCCAACGAGACACAGGCTTATAAATACCCTTTTTGAAAAATTCTTTTGGTTTAGAGTCCAAAAACTAGGTTATAGTTTTTGTGACATCATCTTGGGTTTGAAACTGCTGTTCCCGCAGGTGATTATCCATGGCCAAAAACAAGTAATAGTCCGATGGGCTCATGTCCGAGGAGTAAGGTGGGTGAGGCAAAACTTCCCAGCCCAATGTTTTTATCACGTCCCTGGTCGCTTTGACCGTATGAGGTCTGGCGTTATCGTGGAGAAGAACTCCTCCTCTCCTGTTGACCAACGCTGGCTGCTTTTCGAGCAAAGCAGCTGAAATCCTTTTCAACTGCGAGGAGTAGACTTTGGTTGTGATTGTTTTCCCGCTTTCTAAGAATTCATAGTGAACTATACCAGCGCTAACCCACCAAATACACAGCATTATCTTTTTTTGATGGATGTCCGGTTTAGCAACCAATGAGACGGAACCAGAAGTCGACCAATGATGTTTTCTCTTTCGGTTATCATACATTACCCATTTCTCGTGACATGCCAATATCTGATCCAGGAAAGAGGCTTTGTGTGGGGTGACAGCAATGACAAGCAGATGCTCAATCGTTGGAGCTTGTTTTCCTCGGGCAGGACATGAGGAAACCACTTATCAAGTTTCCACGACATCCCAAGGCTATGAAGATGCGATCGGATGGTTTTTTCAGATACTCCAAACCTTTGCACAAGCTCCTGGCATGTTAGATCAGGATTCTGTTTGATTTCCTCTTCCAGCTGGGCTTGGTCGATGGATGGACGACCAACATGGGGCTTGTCTTCGAGGCTCTCGTCTCCGAACGAAAATCTGCTGAACCCCTTTAGAGCAGTCCATTCACTCACTGAAGTCTCTCCAAACACGGAGTATATTCATCTAGCGGCCACTGCAACTTTGTTTTCAAATTTGAACTCGTAGAGCAAAATAGGCTTCAAAATCTCCTTTGTCAACGACATCCTTTGTCATCGATTGTACTTCCTACAAAACTGATAGCGAAATGTGAGATATGTTAAACAACTCTCTAATGTTTGCAATTTAAAGGCAATGTACAGAAATGACGTCATCAGAATTAGTATGACCACGCCTACGTAACAAAAGTAGCTGTTCTCAAAAACCGCACGAACTTTTTTGGTTACCTAATATGATCCGATTGAAAAACAATCTAAAATGAAAATCGATCGTCAGGTTAAAGAACATTTTTTACAGACAGTAAGAATGAAAGAAGATAATCGCTATGAAGTTTTTTTGCCATGGTCAGAAGACACACCACCTCTACCTGATAATTTGAGTTTAGCCAAGAAAAGATTAATTAATGTTACGAACAAGTTGCTTTCCGATAACCTTTATCAAAAATATGAAAACGTGCTTATAGGGTGGCTTGATGATAAAATCATTGAAGAAATTCCACAGTCTGAAATGAATCTTTATGGAAACTATTTACCTCATCGACCAGGGATAAAAGAAAACAGTACAACCCCCATTCGTCCAGTGTTTGACGCATCAGCAAGAATGCAAAATCACCCGTCTTTGAATCAATGTTTACATTGTGGCCCAAATCTTATTGAATTAATTCCAGACATTCTCTTACGATTTAGAAAGAAGAAATTTGGTGTTGTAGCTGATATCAAGAAAGCATTTTTACAAATAGCTGTTCGTAAAGTAAATCGAGACTATTTGCGTTTTTTTGTGGTGGAGTGACCCAGAAGAAAGAAATATTAGAATGTTTCGACATACTAGAGTTGTATTTGGAGTCAAAAGTTCGCCTTTTCTCCTTGCTTCTGTCATTGAATATCGCATTAAAAACGATGAAGAATACAACACCAATTTTAAACAGCAGTTGCTAAGAAGCTTTTATGTTGACAATGTCATTGCTAGTCTCCAAACAAGGGAAGAATTGGAAAGGTTTATTACTGATTCTAAGTCTCTTATGACTAAAGGTGGATTTGATTTGAGAGGCTGCTAACAGACAGAAGAAAGAAATAATAGCGAAAATAGCGAAGATACAACTGTACTGGGATTACAATGGAGCAGATTTCTTGATGTTTTGAAAGTTAACGTAAGCTGGATGAAAGATATAAATATAGAAAAAATAACAAAACGAGTCATGTTATCAGTTGCACATAAAGTTTTTGATCCAGTTGGCTTTACTGCTCCTGTTATTATATGTCCCAAGATGATGTTACAGAAAGAAGGAATCTCTTGGGACGAAGAAATCACTGGTGATATAAAAGACGAATTTATTGAATGGTTTCGTGAATTAAATACTTTACAAGAAATTCAGATTCCTAGATACATTCAATTTACCCCAGATAATTTAAAAGATTGTACCCTTCATGCATTTTGCGATGCAAGTCAGTATGCGTATGCTACTGTTATATTTTTAAGGGTAGAGACTAAAAATCGAGTAGAGTTGCTCCTTCTTGCTGCAAAATCCCGCATCGGTCCATTAAGATGTGTAACTATACCTAGAATGAAACTTTTAGCTGCTTTGAATGGTTCTAGATTGACTAAATCAGTAACTGACGAAATGGGCTGGGAAGATATGGTAAAATATTTTTGGAGCGATTCTACGACAGTGCTCGCATGCATATCTAGGAAAAAACTGGTCTGTATTTGTTAGAAATAGAGTTCAAGAAATCAAAAAATTGAGTGATTCGATTTTATGGAAACATACACCTGGTGAAATTAATCCAGCAGACCTGCCATCTAGAGGGTGTAAAGCAAAACAGCTGGTGTCTCTCAAATGGTGGGAGGGACCACATTGGCTTAAAGATTCTGAAGAATATAATAAATACATGAATTTCACATGTTAAAACATAAACGAAGTAGAAATTGAAAAAGAAAAATTGAAATCTACAAAATTACTTGTAAATGTTGATGAAAGTACGCATAGAAACTGGTACTACCGGTATTTTTCCTGTTATGACAAAATTGTACGTCTTGTTGGTTGGATACTTCGTTTTAGATATACTTCTTGTAATCCAAAGGAACAGATCAAAGGAGAATTGATAAGTAAAGAATTTAAGAGAGCAGATATGAAGATAATTTGGATGATACAAAAAGAATGTTTTTCGCATGAAAGTGAGGGGAGATTGAAAACTTTGGAGACGTTTAATGATGACCTAGGCATAATACGTGTAAATACTAAAATGATGTACAAACAAGACAATTTAGATTTCCTCACACCTATGGTTATTACTTCAGATCACGAAGTTGTCAGACGATTAATTTTATATTACCACAGCAAAAATTGTCATGCAGGTCCTCAGATTCTTTTAAATTTGCTCAGAAAAAATACTGGATTTTGAATGGAAGAAGAACCGTGAGCTCTGTTTTATCAAAATGTACCATCTGTAAAAGATTTAATTCGAAGAATTTAGAATCATCTCCAGTTTCTCTGCCAGAAAATCGAGTGAAAGATGCAGCAGTATTTCAGATTATCGGCATTGATCTAGCTGGCCCTCTGTTTCTTAAAAATAAACAGAAGAGTTAGGTTGTCTTATTCACGTGTGCCATTTACAGAGCTGTGCATTTGGAGCTTGTGACTTCAGCTTCTACAGAGGCATTTTTGATGGCTTTGAGAAGATTTGTATATCGCAGAGGAAGATGTTCTATTATATATTGTGGCAACGGTTCCAATTTTGTTTGTACAGCCAATTTTTTAAAAAGATAGAACTGGAACCACATACTGAAGCATGGAGCAATAAATTCTATCACATGGAAATTTAACCCTCCAACGGGTGCTTGGTGGGGCGGATGGTGGGAGAGGCTCATAAGATTTATGAAAGATCTATTAAAAAGAGTTTTAGGACAAGCCTGTTTGAACTACGAAGAGAAGATAACTGTATTGGCTGACTGTGAAAGCATTATAAATTCGCGACCATTGACTTACATGTCAGAGAAGGAGTCGATCAAACCCATGTCTCCCGACATGTTTCTGAAAGATATTCATGAATGTGGTTTACCAGACATTGATGCGGTTGGGGAAAGTTCTCTCATTTGAAGACTTAAATATAGACAAGAGCTGCAAAAAGATTTAAGAAATAGATTTAGATTAGAATATTTGGGTCTTCTTATCTAACGACCGAATTACCATTCGGTCCAACGATTCGTTCGGTCGAACGAATCCAACGTTCAATTGCGGTTGGAAAGTTGGAAGTTTTGATTCTAATGTATAATAAAAAGGTGGGAGGATTTTAAATCCATTGTCCATGTTTATTTATTTTTATTTTTTATCCTTTCACCTTTAATGCTCGTGACATTTTTGTATATGATGTAACGTGAAAAGAAATTGTATTATTTTAAAAATGTTTTTGAATGTTCTTATGGAAAAAGGTAAAAGTTTTACCGTTAAATAAATTATTAGTGCTGAAGAAGTTAATTTACTTCTATTTTTACATTTTAAAGTAGTAATAGGAGTCCGCATTATATTCCGAAAGCTGGGTTGTTAAAATAACATCCTTTTGAACGCTTTAGTCGACAACTACGGTTCTAAGTGATTTAAATGTTGCTGGAATGTATTTTACCATTGCCAATATCTTTATAATTCAACTGTTAAGTATTTTTGGTATGTTAAAAGGCTTGCTTGTTCTATATTGGCTAGCTTGTTCTTGTTTGTTGCTTGTTGTTCTATAAATATTTTAATAACGGGAGAGACGCTGAGTATTTTACACACGCAATAGTGGAAGATGCTTTTCTTTAAACAAAATTCTTTGAATTTTTTTGGAAAAGTGAAGAATTATATGTATATTATCTTTCTTTTATTAATTAAATATTTGTTTTTTGGGGAAATTATTTATGATATTAATTTATTTTTTATTTTCATTGATATCAGTATAGGTAGAGAGGTTGATTTGTCTCCTAGGAAAAAAATCTGAGATAAAAACCTTTCTTCTGCATACGAGTCATTGTCAAAGGAAGATAGCAGCACTTGCTGGAGTTTCCAAGTCAGAAATCAACTGGATAAAAATAAATTTTGGCAAAAACCAGCCAATTTCGCCCAAACAAAAAGGTAAAAGTGGAAGAAAACGCATAACAATTCCGCGCACAGATTAGAAAATCTGGGATATCTGTTTAGGAAACAGAAAGAAAAGTGTGGGACTCCTTACTCAAATCGTTCAAGAATCTGGAATACCAGTATGTAAAAGAACTGTGCAGTGGAGATTTGTGGAGGAAGGATTGACAGGTCATTGTCAATCTAAGAAACCCTAGTTGAAAGAAGGAGCGCCTTGCCTGGGCTGTTGAACACTGCCAGATGATAGTTGATGATTGGAGTAAGGTGAGTTGTTAAGATAATTATTATTTTTGTCATTTAAAATCATTTATTTCTAAATTATTAACATATTTAATTTTTTTCTGACGTCTTTCTCAGATTAATCAACTTTCGAGATTTTAGCCGATAAAAGCGGCTTTGTCAGGCGACACCAGGCGAAAAATGTCGTCCTGACTGCATCATGGATAGTATTAAACACCCTGATAAAATAATGGTGTGGTCTGTCATAAGTGCTAAAGAGCTTGAATGCCTCTACATTGTGTAGGGAACTATGAGACAAGACCAGTACTGGCAAGTTCTGGAAACTCGGCTGCTGCCGTCAATTGGAGAATGGTTCCCAGGCGGTGAAGAATTCATTTTTATGCATGATTCAGTACCTTGTCATACAGCTAGAAGTGTTACAAAGTTTTTGGCAGACCACAATATCCCAGTTTTATCTTGTATTGGCAATTCTCCTGACATGAACCCCATAGAAAACTTATGGAAGATGACCAAGGAGGAAATCACCAAGGATATGATTACAAACAAGCTAGAACTCATCGAAAAACTAATATATGTATGGCATCACAACCCTAAAATAAAAGAAAGTGCTATAAATTGCATAGAAAGCATGCCGAGACATATCGAAGCATTCTTCAAAGCCAAAGGAAATGTCACGAAATATTGATATTCTTTACTTGACATTGGTAAATTTACTGTATTATATCTATGTTGGGTTTTATTTTCATATAATATTGCGTAAATACTTGAATTATAACAATAAAGCTTTTTTAACATAAAAACAATGTTTATTTTAAAATTTTATCCCAGTATTGTACAAAAAACCTGTACTTCATGACTGTCCCTAATAAATTGACAACCCACTGTTTTTTTTTTTTTTTTTTTTTTTTTTTTTTTTTTTTAACATAAAGGTGAGTCGCAAATAAAAAAAAGCTTGGGAACCGCTGCTTGACTCATTAAAAGCCGACTTTAATAAGGTAGATATCTTTGATTTTTTTTCTTTGAAAATCGTTTCCTCCACAATTTTTTAAAGGTAACCTTTACTTTATTGTACCCCAAAATTTCTGTAATTCCATAATCTATATTTTTAAAATTGTATAATAGTTTTTTCTTGATGGTTAAATTCATTAATTTTTGCTGCTAGAAAACTTTTTTAATGCACGATTTTGACCAAATTTAATATTAAATATGTCTTAAAATAATTATTCGATTTAAAAACTGTATACAAATTTATGCATCAATGTGTTTATCAAACATTTCTCTATAATACTATCAATTTTCATGTTTTTGTACGCAACAGTTTTTTTAATTATTAATAAAAAAGATCCCCGGTCACAAGAAATTCCTTATCAGCAGGATTGACAGCATTAGTTTTTTTTAGAATAAGGAAATACCATTTTATCGGGATTTTATAAGTGAGTAATTTTTTTTTTATGAATTTCTACATAAAATTCTGACTAGATAGATTAAATATACCCTGAAAAAATCATTCCTATAAAAAAAAAGCTTAGGATATCTTAAGGGGACAACTATCAATGACCTATCCATGATACCTAAGTGGGTATTGTAAAATACTTATATTATTATTATTATTTTAAAGGTATCGTGAGAACTTAAATATTCTTGTAAGACATACATACTTCCGAAAACTAACAAAAAATGACTATTGTTAGATTCTTGTTTATTTTAATGTCATTTATTTGACACATTATATATTCGTAAGAAATCTTGAACTTGAAAAGACCTGCCTTTGTTCGCAGATAATGTTTCTCATTGTTTGGGAAGTGCGCTGTTGTATAGTGAGGGCAATTTAAAAAGCAATACAATGGAGGTTTTCGTTCGGTAATTATGCTAGTTAGTCTGAATATTTAAACTAGCTACATAACTTCAAAACTACACACTTAATTTTTTGATGCATGGACTGTTCCTTCAAGTTCATCCGTGATTCTAATAAAGAGAACAAAGGCCATTGAAATTTGAAATTAAAAAACTCATTGAATTTTTACAAGCTGATTACGCTTTGCATGAATGAATTCTCGGCGAAACTTAAAACCTTCCGTTACATACTTCCCTATTTAACATAAAGGTGAGTATTTCAAGACCTAAAGAATTCATATTACCATGTAAAGAAATTTAAAATTAACATGAATAATTCAGTACAAATTAAAGGTTGAATCTTTTCCCCACATTTTGAAATATGTGACAATAAATATATGAATATAATGTGTGGCAGTAATTCTACTCTTAAATAAAATTAAAAAAAAAAAAATCTGATTTGCTGGACAATGAACTTCTTTTTCTGTACGTCGTGCATAAGTAATGTTTATGTTTTAGTGACTTTGAATCTTTTAAACTTCATAAATCGTAACTACCCAATCAGTGACCAAAGGATTGCATTCAGTCTGGCATAAAATCTTAAATTTCATTAAAAAATTTAAAATCTAGATTATTTGTTACACACTTATTCTAATTGGTAAAAATGTCATATGAGTTGTAATTTTCTAATTGGACGAAAATTGTTCGGACCTGAATTTGAACCAACGATTTCTTGGCTGAAGCTGCCAATGCTGTTAACTATATCTTTTGCCCAGTTGGAAAATTACAACTCATATGATTTATTTACCAGTTATTATAATGATTATGTTATAATTACTCCAGTTTAATTATATTTTCAGCAATTCCAGGGCTTGTATCGTATCACTTGTGATTCATTCTGTTGAGCTGATTCATGTCTCACACCAGATGCTATGATTAATAAGGTTATTTGGGTGAATTACGTCTTCGAGATTCATCCAAGATAGCTTAGTTAAAAGAGCATTGGCAGCTTCAGCCAAGATATCCTTGGTTCGAATTCTGGCCAAGGCATTTTATGCTAAGTTTTAAAATTACAACTCATAACATATTGAGAGTTTACACTTTTAAGTGAGAACACTGAAAAAAATTCTATTGAAAATATAGCCTCAACGTGATGCAATTATAAATTTATTGTACAGTCTATATGAAAGAAATAAAAAATAAAAAAGAATATAACCTCATGAATTTGAGTCGTCAAATTGTCGCAAAAGAAAAAGAAAAATAGGCATTTGATTAGAAACTACGATTTCTTTCTTATTTAAAAAAAATTGCTCAGATTCTGGCCTTCGTGCTGAAACTGGATCAAACTTTGACATTTTCAATACATGGACCAAACTGTTACAGTATAGTTGGATTCTTTGACAAATTTTACCTCTTGATATCAAACGGAAAGTCATTCAGTGACAAAAATTTAGGGTATGAAAGATTAAAGTGTAAAATTTAAATCAATAAATTCTATTTTAAGAGGCTATTAGTCATGGGAGGGAAAGCTCAAGTTAATGTTAATCCTATCGGAGGGTTGTTTACAGATTTTTCACATCCATTTTAAGATTGTTATGTTACTTTATTTTTTACTTTTTATTTATTTATTTATTTATTTTTTTTGTTATAGAATACCAGACGTTGATAACTTTTACTGTACGTTTCTAGACTATAAACGCTCAGTAGAAGTTACCAATCTCAGATATTCTGTGGAAATAACAAATAAATAAATAAATAAATTGCTGTAGATAGCATTCATGTTACATTTTTGGGACTATTCGCAATTAACTTTAGTGTTCAAAGCATTTTATATTTTGTCCCTTAATTTTTCTAAAACAATGTATATGACAGGGCAATAGATAGGAACGATACATAAGAGGTAAAATACAAAAAATAATCCTGCGGAATAGAAGACCTATGTATAAAGGATAAGTCTTTTCAACGTCTTGCAAAAAATATAAAGTACAACCTGTATTTTGATACACTCTATTAAAGAAATGTGAATAAAAATAATGCATATTGTTTATGTGAAGTTATTAAATAACTTTGATTAAATCAACCAATAAAATTATTTTGTTTTATTAAGTTTTCTTCAAGATATTGTCGAAAATCTGCAGTTGACGAACGATTAGATGGATAAAAACAGATCTCAATTTGATGCTGCTAAAAGAGATAATACGTCAAGAAGTTTAAGCATAAACAGCTTCCAAGACAAAGAAAAAAAAAGAATCATTGATGATTTAAACAAGGAGTTCCGAGATTGTGAAAATTTCGACGTTTCAAAGCTCACTTAAGACTTTGAATAAGTATTTTTTTAGAATTTTTAGCGATTTAGTTGATATTAAACAATAAATAAATAAATAAAAGGCTTATAATATAATCATTTGTTTAAAAAACTTTGTAAAAAATATATATATATATATATTACAAATTTAAAATTTTTTCGCCAAAACTAACCTTTATACTATCTTAATTTTCTTATAATAATATTCCGTACTTACTTCAAATTATTAAATTAAAATCTTGTTTCTAAATCTAATCTGTTAATCCTTATGCAGACGATATAAATTCTTAATTTGCCTTAAAAAACATTATTCCAGTATGCGTAAATTTAAAAAGATAGCTCTAAATTAAAAATATTCTTAATTAAAACGTTATTTCTTAATATTCCAAATAAAACTGATTTCTTCTATGTTTTTATCAACCCTTTTTAAGAAAGTCTTATTAAATTTATTCCAAAACCATACCTTTCTAAAAATATCATTATTTTATTTTATCTATTTATTTATTTTTCCTACGTCAACCTTTGATGTGTGCATATTAATAAATTCATTTCTTTTCTTTTTCTCTTAAAATTAATCATTTATAAAAATCGTCTGCCTAAGATATTTAAAATTCTGAGTCAATTATAAATTGGTTAAATAATATTTTTTTTTAAATAAATTTATCGTTTGTGGAAAATAATCTCGTAGCTGGACAAGAATTCTGTTTACATAAAAGAATGATGGTTTGAGGTTACAGAATGTTCCAGAACTTTCTTTTTAATTTAAAAAGGTGGAAGTCTCGAGATGAAAAAGAAGATTTCTTGGGTTGCTTCTTCGATGAGGACAGCTCGCTGAAATAATGATGGAATTTTTGCAAAAGGAGCTTTTCCTTCCTCATTATTACGAATTTAATAAATGAATATACAGCAACCCATGACTAATTATTGGATCTTCTACATTTATTTATTTATTTTGTTTTTCCCTCGCTTGCCATGACTGTGTGTTTCTTTTTAACCAGTGAAAATAATTCGAGTTCTCCTTAAATCGTCACATATATATATACATATATTCGCAATTTTAAAACTATTTTGAATAAATGGCTTTAAATACTTCTCCAAAATAACGGTGAAAACTGATATACAGTAATAATTTCGGTCCTTCTATCTTTTTACTGGATATTCTTTTCCAGATCATTTATCCCACTAGGACTTTCACAGTCTACCGAAATGTAATTTTGATTATATGCTTTACTATTCATCTTCTAGGAAACAGCTTGCCGTCCGGCACATGGAGGTCATTTTAAAATCGACCGTAACAGTTATGGGGACATACTGAGCCCTTCTCTACAAAACATGATTTTTCATATTTGCGATTAAGCATATTTTTTGTAAATAAAGATTTTTTTGGGCATAGTTCAACCATGTAGACCCCATTACATAAGTCGTCTTTGGACAATCCATTAACTACACAGGCTTTTAAAATTCAACTTAAAAATCAGGAGCTCTTGAATAACATTAATGAAGACATACACTGCCGGCCAAAAGTTTGAGACCACTTCGAAAAATCTTTAATTATCTATAATTACCCGAAAAACATTTGAAAATATGTTGAAAACTACACCTTTACATCTTTAGCTCTTGTGGAATATCTAAAAGAAATTTTTATTTTGTTTTATTATCAATAAATGCAATATTTCGGGACATCAAAGAATGCCAAATACTAGAAAGTCAAGTAGAGTGATTATTATTTATTTATTGCTTCCTAGGTGTTAACTTAAACTACTGTTTTACTTTTACTAGTCTCCGTTTAGGTGCGTTCGTAATTATGTAAATACGTAGCACCTATTGTTGTCGCTCAGTTTGTCCGTCTGTCCGTCTGTCTGTCCGTCTGTCTGTCCGTCCGCATATAACAACGCAAAAACTATCCAACCGAATCATTTGAAATTTAAAATATATAATTATTACATAATTTTGTCGAGTCATTTCAAATTTTATGAAAATCGGATGGATAGATCAATTACAGGGACAATCAAAAGCATTCCGTTACATTACGTCAATGGGGAAAAAGTTTCAAATGCATTTTAATCGTTTGAAATTTAAAACGTATATTTATTACATAATTTTGTCGAGTCATTTCAAATGTTATGAAAATCGGATGCATAGATCAGTTACAGGGACAATCAAAAGTATTCCGTTACATTACGATCAATGGGAAAAAAAGTTTCAAATGCAATTTAATCGTTTGAAATTTAAAACGTTTAATTATTACATAATTTTGTCGAGTCATTTCAAATGTTATGAAAATTGGATGCATAGCTCAATTACAGAGACAATCAAAAGTATTCCGTTACATTGCGATCAATGGGGAAAAATGTTTCAAATGCATTTTAATGGTGTTACACCCATTTGAACATAATATAATTGACATGAATCTATGATGTATGTACTAAAATCTACATTCTGTACAATCTGGGATGCAGAGAATATTTATTATTAAATTACAGGGCCACACAAATGTATTCCACAAAATAATGTTATACGGGGAAACATTGTTTGGGGCGTGTTTTAATTATATTAACCTACTTCACATTTTATGAATAAGATATACGTTAATGAAGTATAATAAAAATTACTCCCTGCATATTAACAGGAACACAAAGATTTCGACCACTATACTGTGTCCAAAGTACGCTCTACTATATCAGCAAGATCTGAATATTTTAAAACTTATAGTACGAACGCACCTCATTTGCTACGCTTCACTTGTTAACTATTATTTTAGTTTTGTTTTGCGGATTATATTAAGATACACTATTTTCTTGAAGTTCTACAGGAACTTTCTTCTTTAACATGATTTTGAGGTTACTTCTATCTTAAAAATGGGGAAAATAAACCAAATCAACGATAAAACATAATTTGTCATCATTTTTATACATAATGATGGCAAATCTGAACGTATGATTGTTCTTCAGTTGTTGTTGTTGTTGTTGTTGTATTGACCAAAATATTGGCTCGGTGAGCAGCTTTACATGTGTTCTTCAGTTAAAATTATTGAACACATGTATTCATCGCACAACGGCTCGATGCAAAGAAACGGGCAGTAAAGAGGATCGAATATGTTCAGAAAGACCGTCAGCAACTCCTTCTAGCGAGAATAATTTCTTGTTGTTACAAGCAAGTGGAACAGAGGCCTAACAGTACCAGAAATTCACGATGAAGCAAACAAATCTCGATCCAAAGCTGTATTACTCAATACTTTAAAAATACGATTGAGAGATGCTACTTTGTTTGGCCATGGTGACATCTGAAAACCACTATTAAAAATGCAGAATGAGAAGAAATAAATCCTGTGGGACTCTACCTATCGAGATCGCACAGGAAAATATTAAAAAATATATTCTTTGGATAAGAAATCCGAGATCTAAATATTTGTAACAAAAAAAAAAAAAAAAAAAAAAAAAAAAAAAAAAAATTCTGTTCAACTTTGTGCCTGAGAAAAGATGCTGTGAATTTGTGTGAAACCATCTTTAATGCATAGCAGTGGATTTGTTATGATTTGGAGTTGTTTCTCTGGGTTTGGAACGGTAAATTAGGTATGAATTAAAGGAATTGTGAAAAAAAGAACAATGTAAAACAATTCTCAAGACAAATGCCATTCTGTCATTCTGAGTTTCATTGGCGACAGGCTCATTTTGCAACAAGATAACGACTTTAAATATAGTTCGAAATTAAGCAAGGGTTATTTAGAACATAAAAAAGTGTAAGGTGTATTAAAAAACATCTTTCGACATCTTCAGAGTCCCGATCTCAGTCCGATTTAACTTGCATAGAAGATCTCGGTAGAAACATTCGTCCTCGATGACCCTCATCACCCATAGACATGTGGAAGGATTTAAATGAAAGCTGTAACATACCATAAGATAAAATTTATGAATTATTGCTCGTATGCCTGTACTAGTAAAATATGATATAAAATGCAAAAAAGAATTTTTCAACGAAAAATCACATTAATCTATTTTTAACATATAAAATTCATTTTAAAAGTAATGATAACAATTTATATATATATTTAGATTAATTTAATTTATCAGAATGCATATTTTATGAGGAATAAATTTTTGTCCGAAAATATCAAGAATTTTTTGAGTTTTAGTTTATTTTCTCGTTTTCCTTAGTGTGGTCTCAAACTTTTGGCCGATAGTGTATCTGTTCAGTTATCGATTTTCAGATGTTGTAATTACCCTCTTTAGACCTTTTCGGGCTATTTTTAGACATAACCATTTTTAAGTTTCAAATTAACCTCTATAGCAATTAAACGCTGACGACATTCCATTATTTTGACAGTAACATTTGTCGGAAACTCTTCTTTACTTAAAGTAACTATCACCTTTTTTCAGGTGTGTTATACAAAATATTGAACCATGCTTTCACAAGATTAAAAAAAAACCCTGACAATTGATCATTTTATTTATGAAAACTGGTTGATGCATTACACCTTAACTGTTACATGGTGCAATAATGCGATGCATTGCTTTGAGGCAAATAAACTAATTCAATTTTGCGAAAACATAAATGTGCGCTAAAATTGCAAAAAAAGTAATTTACTAGGTGATTTTTTTTTGCACGCCACTGTATTTTAAACTGTTATAAATCCAAATTATTATTATTATTTATTTAAAAATTCACCTTTTTGACCTATCTTTTCGTCAATGTCGAACAACAACAACAAGAAATAAAACTGATTTTGTTTTTTATAAAAAATGAACGAATGTATTTGTTTCTTTTAAACATCTGTCAAGAACTAAAAAAAATAATTTTTGATAAAAAAAAAAAAAAAAAAAAAAAAAGGAGGAAGGAAATTGGTTTATTCATCACCAATATATTTTAAATATCGATCAAAAATTGCTTTTTTTTTTTTTTTTTTTTTTTTAGAAAGTCTTCTTTAAAGCATTCCTTAATCATTGTTTATAAAAAGAATACCTGACACATTTTGAATCATTACTTGTCTAATTGTAGAATTTCCTTTGTGTGGTTTGTTTTAAAATTGTCTCATATATTTCTTATGTATGTTGCTATTTTTAAAAATTTAACTTTCTTTTAGATTTAATAACTTTATCTTTTTAGAACTGAATTAAGGAAATATTTTTTATGCATATATATGGCATGCATGCACTGAAAAAGTAAGAAATAAAAAAAAGTGATAGCTAGGACATCAGAAGTAAATGTTTATTTTTCTGACATAATATGTATTTACTAAAATTTTCAGTTATTTCAACATACTTTGACCGTAAGCTCGTAAGAAATATAGATTATATCAATACAATAAATAATTTTTAATTAGCACCACCTAACAGTCTTTCTTTTTTTTATTGTAATACCAACATTTTTCTTAAACAGTTTGTTGTATGAAAGAAATTCTGCAATATTGTGTGGCTACTTATCTTCAAGAAAAAAAAAGCGTATTTTTCTCAAATTAAGCCTTAATTCCGGAAATGGAAAGTAAGAGGCTGACCCGAAGCTTTCTTTGCAAAAGAACAAGTAGCACGAAGCCCTGAAAGGGTTTTATGCCATGACCAGCATCCCAAATAAGCATCGGTGGCTGGCGATCGGCATCACAATTGGAGCTGGTAACAGTTCGCTATCGGAGAGACAGTCGTTTTTTGCAATGGGTGACTAGCTTGAAGGAGCAGTGACCTAGCCGGGAAATGCTGAAATTCAAGGCCGTTCCTGCAGCCATATTCTTCATCACTCTCTGTCTTAAGATAATAACAAGATTGCGTGTAAGATTGTTGTGATGAATTTAAAATTTATGGTGAAAAGAAAAAAAGGTTCGCCGCGTCCGAAAGTTCACGTTTTTAGAACAAAGGTTTATGGTTAATGCTTTTTTGGTCTACGGCCAGTTTCTAGACATCATTAGCTACTTAATGATAGATTTAAATTAAAAATCAGTGAGGTAGGCGGGCAGTATTTTTAAAAAATTACTGATAGAAATAATACTCGCTAATTAACAGAAGAAAGGGAAATATTTTTAGATTCAGATAAAAATATTTAAATACTTGATAAATATTCTCTAAAAGAAATTTTTTTCAGAATCTCACAAAAGATATTTCATGCAACATTATGGTTTGCTTTTTTGTTACTACCATTTGTACAAGTCATACAAACAAAAATGCCCGATCATTAGTATGAAATATTTCTCCAGAGTTGGGAGACAGGTATTTTTCCAATATGGCATTCCTGTTGACAAGAATTATTGTTCAATTTGATTCAACCATGAACTGGAATGCAATGAAATTACCGTTTTTCTTAAACTCTGTTATCTTCTAAGAATTATAAAAACAATAAGTGATAGTAAAATTCACAAATTTTTTGTTATAAACATTTAACATTCAATATTTTATTCGATATTTGTTTGAATGCTTTTAACAAAAATCCAACTCTTTTTCTTTGTAAATTTTATCACAAAATATTTAGCTCATTTTTAGCTTATTCATTTGCTAAGCCAGTTTTATACATTTTCTTTCTCAATCAGCTGTTAATACGGACCATACATAGCCTCTCATACAATGTCAACACTGTACCCCCCCCCCCCCCCCCAAAAAAAAAAAAGAAAGAAAGAAAGAACGCAAGTGTTTACTAATTGTAGAATGAAAGTCCAGCATAAAATTCTATGTCAAAAATAAAATTCTAATTCAATGCCGTACAAACCAAATAAAGCCTTTCACGTTTGACTTCAGAGTTACACTATGGCATTTGGTTATTTCAGAGTATGTATTTTGTAGAACATAAGATAGGATATATTCAGTGTCACTTTTTAAGTGGACTTTTTGTACAAATATTTTTCTTGTTCTTGTTGTTGTTATTATTATAATCTATAACAATGATAATAAATTCACAGCAATTATTATAGAACCAATATATTTTAACGTTTTCATATTTTATCTAAATGCGGGTTCAAAACTAAAATAAAAACACCTAAAAAGTCAAACTCAGTTAGTAATAAACAGGGTTTATTCTTTAAATATTTTTAATGCAGTCAAACGATTAGTAAATAAATCATGTTAGTTTATCCCGTTAAAAAAATGGAGGTAGAATATAATTGTGTTAATTCTTATTTTTATACACATAGCTCTTTCCTTTAAAGTACACTGTAGTAATAAACTTCTGCCTTATTCACAAAAGGGCACTAAATAATGGGAGAGCTAGATTTTTATTTTAGTAATTTTTTTAGTGCTTGCTTAAGGGTGATGAAGAGGTATGGTATTTATTACAAAATAATTATATGCATATATTATCATCATCCGTTTTCAATCCACTCCTGGATGTAAGTCCTCCCCCTCCCAGATTTTTCTAGTGTTTCTTGTCTAGTGCTTTAGCCATGCAATTTACTCTGGCTACTTTTTTTTTTTATTTCGTTACTCCAATTTACTTGAGATCGTTTTCTTGGTTGTTTAACATGTCTAGGATAGCGTTGTAGGGTGTTTGGGCTCCACTTCTCTTCTTGCAATGCGTCCAACCTATTTCCATTTTAGCCGTTTAATTCTTTCAAAGATGTCAAAAACTCTTGTCTGATTTCTTATCGAGGTCTTTCTGCCTTTTCTAGTTACGCCTAGTACACACTTTTCCATACTTCTCTATGTTGCTTGTAATCTTTGTAGCATACGTTTTATTAATGACCATGTTTCTGCTCTATAAATTAGTGCAGTTAAAACACATTTGTTAAACGCCTTTCTTTCCAAATAAAGATGCATATTATTTTTAAAAATAATATTTTTCTTTCTAAAATTACTCTATCAGTTTATTATTCTTCTATTGATTTCATTTATGTACTATTATCTGATGATTTTCCTGTCCAAGGTACTCATAACTTAGCACTTCTTTATTCTCAGCATTATTATAGTTCCTTTTCTTTTTTCATGTAAATGAATTGAACGTCACCTTTGTCTTTATAAATTTATTTTTAATCTCACAATAATGCTAGCCAAATATTTTAGCATATTCTCCAAATCTTAGGGCTGTTACTGAAAATTGGAATGTCGTCAGAGAACCGAAGATGACTTAAACATTCTCCATTTATTTTATTCCCTTTGTTTTCGCAATCCAGTGACTTGAAAATATTTTCTAATATATATATATACATATATATAACATTGTAACTTTCGTGTGTTTTCAAAATCATCAAAAATAAAAAAATATATTATCTAAAAATTTCAAAAGCCAAGAGGTCTAAGTACCTTCCTTATTCACTCTTCTTCCTTTTCCAGCACCCATAATAAACATGCATATATGCACCTGCTTTGTCAACAAATAGACAAATTTACGTAATCTTAAAACCACTTTTAGTTATGTTTTTATTTAATTCAATTTTAATTTATTTTTTTGTAAAGTACAAGCGTGTAAAATGTGTGCTAAAAGGATTTTTGAGTCATTTATTTTTTATGTTGCTACAGATTATCGAACGTCACGGTATATTATATTAAAAAACATAACATAACAAAACAGAAAAAAAACATATACTATAATATGCATTTAATTCTTTGTCCCCTTTAAATTTTGAAAATCTGACTTGAAATTCTTGTTTGTCAACTCTTCTTCTCGCCCCATCTGCCCCTCCTCCCCAAAAAAATTGTGTGTATGTGCAAAATGGATAAATGAAAAAAGATATTTGTGTCAAGAAGTTTTTGTCGAAACGGGAACTTTCAAATCTTCATAATTTCTAGAAACCCAACCATTGAACTGATTGATCTGAAATTTCACATAAGCAAAATACACACTCTTGACAATAGAATGAACCTATTATATGCTAAAATTATTCATTTAAATTTTTTACAACGGACCAAAGGCCCCAAAATGGTGAAAAAATCAGAAATAATTTGAAAAGTTCTCTATTCAGTCATATTTTTTTATTTCTTGAAGTTTACTTCATAAGAAAATATGTTAACTAATATAAAAAATGATTTATAATTTTAGACCTTGTTTTGAATAAGCTGGAACCCTTCCAAATCGGACCTGGTTTTCAAATCAGAGATTTTCAGATCACCATATTGGACGCTATCTTGAATTCATCTATCTATATATATAAAGAAAAACTTTTTCTCATTATTAATCCTTTTATCAAATGAAACATTTACCATAAAAATAATATCATGTATGATAACAAAAAACTCATTATCTAAATTGCTGTACATTTAAATGGAATAATTGAAAAAGCAATAAGGAAAATTATTAAAGGAATATAAAAAAAATAATAAGTAATAAATAATAATAAACATTTGGGAAAAAGGCGAATGTTCATAAGTCTTGTCTATTGTCTCGAATAAATAAATAAAAATCCCAAAGTTGACGTATTTTCTAGGCAATTATACGTAAATGTGACCTTTGATGTCTTTCTCTATACCTAACGTTCAAAGAATTTTTCACTCTGGAGTTTAGATCACTGCTGAGATGAAAAATATTCGACATGGGAACAGAAAAGTAATTATTTCATTTGAAATTGAAGATATTTATTTGTACCGGTTATGCAAATAATTCTAAAGAAAGTTTACTCCGCGTGACTGAACCCATTTATTTTCAAATAAATATAAGAAAAAATTTTGTTTAAGTCAATTTCATGAAAATTTGCACGCACTTTTCTCATTCAGAATTCTTTTATTCGTTCGCAATTCATTTAGTTTTTTTTTTTTTTTTTTTTTTTTTTTTTTTTTTGTCGAAAGCACGAGGTAATATCGGAAAAAAAATATTGTGTGTGAACAAACTGAATATTTAAATATTTTTGTAATACTATCAGTAACTAAAGCTTATACAAAGATGACGGTGAATTTATGAATAGTAAAAATACAAACATTGAACTAACGTATAATAATCATTTGAATTAATAATAATCATAATTATCATTAATAATAATCATTATTATCATCATTATTATCATCATTATTATCATTATTATAATCATCATTAATAATCATAATAATTATTAATAATCATTTTGTTACGATCATAAAACTTAATTGCGTGTTTTTCTTTGTTTTTAAATTAGCCGAAAACAATGCGGAAAAAAATTACAATTGATAAAGAACGTCTTTTTAACAGATTTTCATTTAATTTAACTGTATTTTTGTATGGGGTAAAGATAGAATTTTGCAAAACTTTTTTCGCCGTTTCTTGAAATACTAAAATTCTAAAAGTTAAGTACCGTGCGTCGTGTAATAATAAAAAAAAGTAAGCAACTCCATAAAATTATAATAGAAAAAAATTGCTCTTACCAAGCGATTGGAAATAAAGTTTACTTTTAAATTAGTATACGCAAAATTTACTCTCTTAGCTCCTTGCGGTGCGGTGGTATATCTATGAAACCACTTTATTTTAATTCACAAATGCCACACTGGCACCGGAATTTAGGCAAAAAAAAAAAAAAAAAAAAAAAAAAAAATTCGGTTTAATGATTGCTCAAATTATAGCCTTTTTTTAGTGTTTACAAATAAAGTTGTTTTTAAATTCCGGTGTCATTCATTAATTTCAACACTCAAGCAATGAAATTGCTCAGCGCCGCAAAGGGTTAAAACGTCAGCCAAAAAATAACTCAAGTTGAGCCGAAATTCGTTCATTTCACGTTTTGAAAGGAAGCTTCTCATAAAGAGTTGAAACAACTAGAGTGAGTGAGTTGTTTTTAAACAATTTAAATCAAGATGAGTTATTTAAGTAAGCAATCTAAATCAAGACGAGTAAAGCATTTAAAAAATAACTCATTGACGATTCAATAAATTACAGCTCTTTCCTGAGAAGCCAAATCCGCTCTTTCGTTTTAAGAGTGTATGTATAAAATTTGCTTAGGGGACCTTCTAAAAACCGAAACCAACCCGATTTCTTTTTTCAATTGCAATACCCAATTTCGACAAAATGTTTTATATTTTTGATTTAAACTATGCCTAATTATGAAATTTCAAGTTATTAGAATGATAAATTTTTGAATTATAAACATTCAAAATTTAGAGCTTTTAATGTTGAATTAGATTTTTATATTTTTATTAATATTTCCTGAAATTATAATTCTAATGGGATATTTTTTGCGTTGTTATAACACTAAAAAACCCAAACATAAATGCACTGAATTTGTAATTTAAAAAAATTATAATCTGAATTACGAAATTATGAAACTAATTTGACAAAAAACATGAATTGCAACTTCACTATTTTCTAATTTTCTGATAGATTTCTATTTATTGTGTCTTGCTTTATTCGAATTCAAAAAAAAAAAAAATTCTTTGAATTAATTTTTAAATTATGCTTTAAACATGTCAAAATGGTGGTTTAAATGGCCATCTATGATGTGCAGAAACGCATAAGTTAATTTTTTTAATGTATATTTATTCATTTTATTGAAAAACTTGAGCTGGCAATAGCCGAAACATATTAAGTGAGTAAAATGGTCGTATTTGAAAAAAAAAATACATTAATAGAAACGATTTGATCATTCAGTAGCATTTCAACAATAGAGAACAGGACCTATATTTCGATACAAACCTTATAAATAATTATTAATTTTTCTGAAAGCAATCTTATGACTTTCAAGAAAATTCGTATTTAGAATAATAGAACGATGCAAAATTTTTTTATGGTGTCAAGTTTTGCTATTGCTATTGAAAAAAAAATAATAATAAAAAGAATATTGCCCAGTTAAACTGATGCCATTGAGCTCACAGGCTACGCATACTATTTGTCAATTACAGCCTTATATTTTCAAGGGTTAATTCCATTGGAAAAACGAATTAAGGGGGGGGGGGGATCAGCTCTCTCCATTTTCCATTTTTATACTTAATCACTGAACTCCTTAAACTAATCAGGGATATGATTTATCATATAAAAAACTTACATGAATAATACTCACGGAGACGCCTCATCTAAATTTTGAACAAAAACTGATAATTCTACATGAAATGAAAAACCATTTATATCAATTAAGGGAAGGGGCATGAGCCCCCGTTCCTCCTGTTTTTTCTTATCCAATGAACACCTAATACTAATCACAAAAGTGCCTCATCAGAATGATCTTACATTTAAATTTTGAGCGAAAACTGATAATCCTTCATAAAAAACCATTTATATAAGCTAAGGGGGGGGGGGGGGTCATTAGCCCGTGTTCCTCCCGTTTTACATATCGAATGAACTCCAAAAACTAATCAGGGAATATTAGAATATACATACATACAAAATTTCAAGTGAATCGGATGTTTTTATCATGAGTTATCGCGTTACGCACATACGCACATACAGAATAGACGGGCACATAAGCTCCTAGGCTTTGATAGCCTGTGAGCTAAAAATATTGTATTTGTTTTGATATGTAAATGGCCCATTAAGAAAATTTTGCATGCATTATTTAAAATTAGATTTTATTTCCAATCGTTTCGTATTAAAAAAAAGAAAACCAATATTTTTTAAAAATTTATTTGGACTGAGTCGAGAATTCAACTTTTTCCCAGACCGTATCTAAATGTCGGACCGGACCTGGGCTGGAAAATATCAGCTTGTGCAGACCTCTAGGACAGGCCTACAGTATATTTCGAAAGCAAGTTTTTCGTAAAATCTACATGCTACTAATTTTATATCCAAAAGAAATGTACTGTCTTAAATCGACTTTTAACAATGTACATTTTGTGGATGATCCCTATCTCGCATTCAAAATCAGTGAATTACTAGTCGCTCAAAGGTAGTAGTAAATGTTTTATGTCACAAATATGATCTTTTGAGGAAATCTGCCGTTTTGTGAAAATTTGTGACGAAATTAGCTATTTTTTGTGAATCTTGCCGGAAATTAGTCATTATTTCGCGCTTTTTAACAAAACTTGCCGTTTTTTAAGCGATTTTTTAACGAAATTACCCATCCCACGGGACGCGTATGAGGCTATTTTTTTGCGTTCTGTCGCTGATTTTTTGCGTAATTTACGCGCTATAGGGCGTTCGGATCATCGCTGGAGGGCTGCGTTTTTTCAAATGTTGGGCAAGAAGGGCACCTTTTTTTTTTTTTTTTTTTTTTTTTTTGGAATGAATGACAAGAGGGGCGCTAGTTTTTGGATACGGGCAAGTTCGGCGCTATTTTTTAAGCTAAACGGCAGGAGGGGCGGAGCACACCCCCCCTGAAACCCTCTGGGGAAAACTCTGTATTATGTATGTAACATAAATTAATGGATTAAATAAATCATGTGAAAATCGTTTTTATTTGTCTTTATTTCATCATATTTCATCATATTTATCCTCTAATTTGACATGCGAAGTGAAACATTTTTTAAATTTATTAAATTCCTATTCATTTAAATTACTAGCCGCCTCTGGTGACCGATTTGGTCTTCCTTAAACTTGTGCTAAACTTTGTAACATTTCACTTTTATGTATAATTTTATTTTCTTGCGTACCTTCACTAAATCTGTAGATACTGATGGAGAAATCAACAAATCTATGCGATCAAAGCAGCATTTAGGGGAAGAATTCAGTATTCTGTTCTGGTTGGCGCGATTGGTGAATAAATCCGAAATGGCGCCGAAAAAACACTTTTCGATTGTTTATTTAATGATAAAATGCTTTGAAGGAGATATTAAACGAAAGCCTCTGTGCGATCTGCGATCACACTTACCCACTTGTTTAATGAAACTTTGCAGTTGGAAGTATGCGTGAAGGCACATTGTCTAAGGATGCCTTTTGTTTGATCCTTATGAATCACACTGTATATATATCCCATTATTGAATCTTATGCCATCACCAGAATTTGCGATTGTCATTTTTTACGCACTGAGGTAAAACTTATAGCGGTAAAGAACTATAAATTATTCATAAATCCGCCATCGTAAGAAAAGGAAAAATTTTTTTCCTGTTTTGAATAAATATTTAGTACCGAAATGAATACAACATTGATTGTCTGTTTCATTTTTTAATTGAACTTGATTCCGCATTTACGTAAAGAAACGCAATGAGATACTGAAATGACGTTTTAATTTTTTTTCCTCAAAAAGTCAGTTGATTAAAAGAAAAAACTTTCCACCTCAAAAAGAATTAATATTTCTTTTGTTATTAAAAATACGAACGAATGCAACAGCAGAAAAAAAAGGTTTTAATCGATGAGAAATTTAATATCATGAGAAGATTCTTTTTTAGAATGGTAAATTAATGAAATTCTATGATTTCAGTTACTAATGATATGGCATGTAAATGGAGAGATCATATTTATATTTAACTGAACTCAATTAATACGAGAAGGAAGGACATTATAAAAGTCCTAATAATGGTATCATTCGACCAATATTTCATCACACAACAAATCATAAAATTTTGGAAAAGACTATTATTTTAATTAAAATATTTTTTTAATATGATCAGTCCGTTCTTTTTGAATTTTTTTTCTTCTAATTGTTGCACGCAAATTTAAATAGATATAAAAATAATTTTGTTTTTTACCCTTTAAAAAGAAATGGAGTACTTCTGTTACCACAATTAAAAAATTGGTTAACCACAATTAAATCACTATTAAACAGAATAAAATCCTCATACTTGTTATATCTGTGAAGATTATAAAAATCTTAAAAACACAGGTAAATAAAATAAGTTACTACCTTTAATTGTCCTAATTATTTCGTTGCTAAAACTAACTTAATATCACAAATTCAGCTGGGCTCTGAATATATCGGGCGACTGCAGGGGCTTCGAGTTTAATCATTTAATAGATCAATATGTTTGAGAAAACTTTTACCGGTTTTTCAAAATAGAAATTTTTGTCTAGTAGAATGAGAAAATTTCTCGGATTAAATAATACAAACTTTGCAATAGAAATTGACTCGTGAGAATGATACATCATAATTCGCAAAAACACGTTGCCCGTATGACGTAAGTGAAAATCAAGGAAACGGTTAGAAGTTAATTATTTAGTCAATAAAGGAAGTAAACCCGATAAAAAAGAAATACTAGTAAAAATTAATAAATTAGCAATAATCGTAACAATTGGGGACATTCTCAAAGACTACACCCTCATAGCATGCATGGTCACAGTGACTTCACAATGACGTCACCCTGAGTCACTGTGGTCACATCACATCTGTGACCAAAATGCCACCACTCAGTGAGTCACATTGTGACTGAGATGTGATTTTCTTAAAAATCTTTAGAAAATTACAAAAATTCTCCAAAACATGTTATTTAAAAAACACTTTTGTCACAGTTTCGTCACGATGTTAATGTCAAAGTAGTCACAAATGGCACATTTTTCACAAATTTGTCACACCGTGACTTCACAAAGTGGTCACAACGTGACGTCACAAACGAGCTCTAAAACGGCCATAACGACTTATTTTAGTCACTGTGACGTCACATATACGATCGATGGTCACAAAGTCACAGTGTGACTTCCAATGACGTCGCAGTGACGTCACTATGCCTTACGGGCAATATAGATGTACCAGTAAGACCATTTGTAAAAAAAAATGCTCAAGACTTACATGTTACACTGAAATGTCTTTGTAGTTTTATTGAAAACTGTCTTACTCAACCCAAATCCTGTAATTAGTTTAAGAGCACACACTAGTCACGCGGTAAAAGCCGAACACATAGATGATTTCATTTAGTGCTAGAAGAACAACCATCTACTGCAGAATTCAATAGATGATTTCATTCAATGCTTGAAGAACAATTATTTACTGCATAATTTTTTAATAGTTAATCTTGATGTATTATCCTTGTAACCATCAATCAGTACTCAAAAAGTTATTATAAAAATAAATAGCTGCATTTACATTGGGTTACCATTAACAAAAAAAAAAAAAAAAAACACATTAGAAAGTGTTCTTTTTCTTATAATTAATAACAATTTCTTCATTTCTGACAATGAAATATATAAACAAGATAATAGGGTCCCAATAGGTTCTCTTATACCAGGACAATTAGCTGAATTTATATTAAGACCTCTAGAAACAGATATATATATATAATAGATTAAATTATGCCACCTAAAACTGATCAGATACGTAAATAATATTTTCACTATATACATGGCATTTTACAAATACCTTACTCAATAACTTCTTAGTCGATGTTAATAACACTGATTATAAAATTAAATTTACATTTATAATGGAACAGAATATTACGGTGCCTTATTTATATGTATTATTTATCAAAACGCTCCAAGAAATAAAACGTATTGTTTACAGAATACCCATAACCAATTAATCCCCTATCCCACATCCACAAAAGGCTCGGGCTCTTTTTTCCAACAAAGTATTAACATTTAGACAATTTATTAAGAAGTCTTTCACAGTCTGTATTCTTGAACTGTTAATCAACGAAAAAAGTAAAATTATGATATTGCAAAATACAATGGATATATAGTAAACAACGTAAATGGATTAATTATTAACATAAAGAACTATAGGAAAAGAAAATTCAATGAATAAAATTCTAAGTTATCTACATTATTTTATTTTCCTGGCTTCTTTAATAGAAAAAATATAAATTTAAAAAAATTAAATATTCATTTTAATACAAAACTTTTCATAAAATTAAAATACTTGTGTTGCAAGAAAGGTAATTGGATAGAACCAAATTAATTATAAGATCTATATGAAATAAATACTTTTACTAAATATGATGGAACAGTGCAATTTTACATATAAATGACAAATAGAAAGTTTAAAACGTTGATGAAAGAGCTTATAGCAGATAACAAATACAAGAAGTAAACTACAGCTTTGTTCAGATTATATGATGAAAAACCTATAAAATTGATTTTAAAAATAATAGAATAATTCATCCATCAAGATTTTATTTCCTATCCATTATCCGAGGTTCAACAGAAATCTTTTTACACAGAGAAAATTATAAAATGATCCAGACTGTAAGGAGTTACTTTTCTATGGAGATGTTTTGCGAAATAAGAAAAAATAACATAAAGTAACTCATATTCACAGATGTCCATTTTAATTGGAGCACTTGATTTCATTATACAGGATGTCCCAAAACTTCGTGTACAAACTTTGAGGAGTGGTATAGGGAACATCGTTTGGAACCACAATTACATAGGAACGCATGGGCGGAAATGTCATCCTCACTTGTTAACCCTTTCACAGACAATGGTATGTTTATGAAACTACAAAAATTTTAATGCAAAAGGAACATTGACACTAGAATTTTTATATGATTTTCCCAATCATCATGCATGTGAAATATATTCTTTTTGTTCTTTGCAAATACATTTTCCTGCGATTTCTAATGCCAATCATATTTTTCCACATTTTAGCAATTTCTAATAGGTACTAAGATACTTGTTTTTAAAAAAGCATAATTATAAATTTAATTTAAAATTAAATCATTCCTTCTATTTTTTTTTCTGTATAATAAAGCGTTCTACACTGCTTTCAGCATTGTGTCATAACTGTGCCTTTGTTTTTCTTTGAGGTTTTGATGGACAAAGCACTTCCATTGCTAAAATGTGGAAAAATATGAATGACATCAGAAAGCGCGGGAAAATGTATTTGCAAACAAGGAAAGCCAGACACTTCACATACATAATAAATGGAAAAATTGTATTAAAATTCTGGTGCCAATGTTAATTTTGTATTAAAAATTTTTCAGTTTCATATACAAAACACTGTCTGTGAAAGGGTTAACAAGACGTTTCCGTTCATGCTTTCCTATGTAATTCTAATTCCAAACTATGTTCTCTACCACCTGTCAAAGTTCGTACACGAAGTTACTGGGACACCCTGTATACAGCATGGTTCATACACTTGAGAACAAATAAAATTCAAGCACTTTTCAAGGACTTTTCAAGCACTTTTCAAGGACTGTTTTAATACATGCATTAAAATGGCTCTAGAATAATATATCATAAAGGAAATAGTCACCTTAAAAGTCACATTAAATACCTGTGTATTTAAATGTGTGTTTAATTATTCCTTAATAAAGATACTTTCTAAATTTTCATCTAATGAAGTTTTATTTATGAAATATAAAAAGAGAAAAATGATAAAAAATATTAATTAAAAAGTAAATTAAGATTAAATGTAAATTTAGATTAAAATGTAAAATCTAAAGGATAAAAAATATTAATTAAAAAGTAAATTAAGATTAAATGTAAAGTCTAAAGGAAAAAAAAATTGTCCTTGGCTAATAAAAACTTAGTAAAATATAAGTCCAAAGTCAACTTGAGTTAAATGCTTTGTAAATCTTTTAAAGTATTAATAACATCCTGCATCTTTTCTTCTTTTTCTTTAGCAGATCTCCTTAAATTATTGGATTTGCGGGGAAAATTAAAGGGATTGAAGGTCATTGTTTTCTTCTGCTTTTTCTGCAAATTCATCTGCAGACTTAATTAGACATTTGATTTCATTTTCCAGACATCTTTTTTTAACCATCAATTCCCTTATATCTTCAGAGGTTTCTTTTCTTTGTAGATGTCGATTTTTGGTTTTGCAAGTAGCTCATATATTGTTGTCTGGCATTGGAAACATAAGTGCACATTGAATTCGATATTTTTACATCATGAATATTGCCGCATTCATTTAGGTAATCACATATAAGTCTCTGGGAAATATAAGACTATTCCTTCATGTTTTCAATCTCAATTTTTTTATTAATACTGAACCCTCTTTCAACAGTAGCCTGTCCATGACTAAGAAGTAATAGCATTTCAACAACTTTCCACAAATTTTGAAATTTGCTATTATTCATTGTTTCAAAAAATAATTCATCAATTCTTGAATTCTCTGGTGAGAATTTAGCAAAATCAGAAATCTTTATAACAACAACATCATCTAAATAATTGCAAATTCCACCAAAATATTCTCACATACATTTTCTTCTACAAGTTTTGAATCAATCAGAGAATTTAAAATATTAAGCATCTTATTTAAGCAATTCTTTTTATTAGCAACCATATTTCTTGGATCAAAGCAAGATAAATTTCTTACAATGCTATATCCAATAGGTTCAAAATAGGTTCAAATCCAAATTCTTTTAAAAATCTACCTTCAAAATAACTTATAACAGTCATAAAATTCCAAATTTGGCTTAAATCTGTTTGCATCTATTAGGGAAAAGAATTAATCAGTGTATAATTAGAATTTAAGTAAAGCAGAAGTACATATTTCCCTGAAAAAAGCTGTATTTCATTTGGCGATTGGTAACAGAATTTATAATCCCCACTAGGCGAATGGCGATCGATCGCGTTTTTTTAATCGCCACGTGGCGATTGTCAATTTTCACCTATATTTGATCATACGTGCAAGTTTGAAATTTTGCCAAGACTGAAAATATTTTGAACACCCCCCCCCCCCTCCCTCACGAGTGAACAATAAGCACATGCATGATTCACGTTTTTTTCCACGACCATTTGACGAAATTCGCTTTTTTCTCCAAGATTTTTTGACAGGAATCACGTCTCTATCGCGATCCTTAGACCAAAAATCGCGTTTTTTGCGATCATTTGACAAAAATTCGCGCCTTTTTCGCGATCCTTTGACAAAAATTCACGACTTTTTCGCGATCCTTTGACAAAAATTCGCGACTTTTTCGCGATCAACTGACAAAAATTCACGACTTTTCGTGATATTTAAAAAAAAAATTCGCGACTTCTTCGCGATCCTTTGACAAGATTGCGTCTTTTCCACGATCTTTTGACAAAAGTCGCGTCTTTTCCTCGCTCCTTTGACAAAAAGCCGCGTTTTCTCGGCAATTCTGACAAAAAATTGCGTTTTTTACGCTATCACTTGACGAAAATCGCATCTTATTTGCGATTCTTTTTAAGAGACCGTTATTTTTGCGATCTTTCGACAGGAATCGCGTTTATTTTGCTATTTTTTAACAAAAACAAGTCTCTTTTTGCGATCTTTTGTCAGAAATAGTGCTTTTTAAGCCATCTTGTGACAAAAATCGCATTTTCTCTGCAATTCTAACAAAAATAACGTTTTTTCAACGATCATTTGAGGAAAATCGCGTCTTTTTACGATGTTTGAATGAAATAGCGCTTTTTCCTGCGATCTTTCGGCAGAAATAACGCCTTTTTTCGCAATAATTTGACGCAAATCACGTTTTATTCATATTCTTTTGACGAAAAATCGTGTCTTTTTTCGGGATCTTTTGGCAAAAACGCGTCCGCCGTCGGAGATTTTCCCGCCATTTTTGACCGATTTCGTCGTGGTAAAAAATGGCGGCGCGGCCGAAAAAATAAGAAAAATTGTGGAAATCCGCGGGTTTTGAAAATAAATAAAAAAGCGGAAATCCGCCGATTTTGAAAATAAGCAAAACACGGAAATCCGCGTTTCCGCGGAAAATTGGCATGCCTATAATATTTATTATTTCTAATTTTTCCAGCACTTTTCATTCCTTGAAAATGAATCTCTCTTTTTCCAGCACTTTTCATTCCTTGAAAATGAGGACTTTTTTTCCAGCACTTTTTCTATTTTTTCCAGAGCGTACGAACCATGTACAGGGTGAGTCATAAATATCGAAACAATAGGCTGTCTCCTTAAATATTGCCTCTAGACCCATACTTCCAACTGCAAAAATTCCTAAAAAAAGGTGAATTTTTTGATAAGATAAGTTGCAACTCCATAGGGGGGTCTATTTCAAAAATTATGAAAATTAAATTTTTATACGGTCCCCAGAGGATAAAACTTCCAATTAGAAAAATTTTCCTTATCCATTCCTGAACTGAACAAAAAAAATTTCATCTTGATATCTTCAAAACTCAGAGAGTTATGACAATTTTAATAAATCGTGAGATTTCAAGGGATCAGACACAAGTTGAAATGCGTGTAATTGAAGAAACAGTGTTGCTGTAATGGGTTCAGGAAACATTTATTTCATTTATATATTTTATAGAGAATATATAAATGTTGAATGTTTTATGATAGTTAACCATATAATTTGTAAGCATTGTCACATCCTAAGATTTTTTAATATTTTTTTTTCAAAAAATTTAGAGTAAATTAAAATTGTTTTAACTCAAGATATTATTTGTCGCGTTGAATTTTTTCTTTTGATTAAATGAAAATGTCTAATTTTCAATTTTGATTCAGTATTTTAAGTAATATATTTTTTTTAAATAAAAGTATTTAAAATAGCAATATAAAAAAAAAAGATTCAATTTTTTGTAAACAAATCATATTTTTAAAATTAAATTTTCTGAGCTGAAAACTTCTTTCGGCACGTTGGACATTTTTTTTTTTTTTTTTTTTTTTATGTTAAAAAACTATTGAACTCGCGGGACTGTTACCGTAACCAACGATTATTAACTTATGTCAGTTTAAAAATGAGAAATACTGAAATAAAAATATTTGATGCAGAAAAGTGCATTCAGTTTTAAACAATGATGGGCTCCTAACGTTTAAATGCTTTTTAAAAGTTTCTAGGTGATTAACTCCGTCCTGTATAATTTCGATTTCAGATTTTGTTTAAGTTTTGCCATTCTCACCCTCTTTAATTACTGTTTAAATGTGTCAGTTGATTTAAACCTCATTTTTTATCACGTCGATCTCAATTTTTTTCCTTGTGCAGTGACTCACAGACAGACGTTATGTAAAAACATGTTTTTCGGTATCTCTGAGCGCTAAAACGTGTGAATCCGTCGAAACCCGGAATTCAAAATTTTCATGAATCCAATACTTTCTTCTTGTAAAGATAGAAGAAAATAAAAACAGGTTTAAAAACATCATAAAATTTGAAGCTAAAAAGTAAAAAAATAGATTTTTGAAAATATTTCTATGTAATTTACTAAAATATATTTCGAATGATTCCGTTAATAGAAGTGTCTTTATCGCTATTACTATTCTTACTAAACTTATTGCCGGCGGTAATAAGTTTATAAGACACTTTTAATGAGAGTTTAATTAATATCACTTAATTTAATAACACTTTTAATAAGTGTTTAATAAGACGGTCCGGCCAATGAGTCATGCCAGTTACGAGGTTTGCGTCAAGGCCAAGATATTGCAGACATCTAGCATATTTCAAGGAAGTTTAAAGCAAAAACCTATACGCTTTTATTTTATATCTAAAAGTTAAGGTATTGTCTTGGATCGACATTTAACGCGATGGAAAGTGTTAAAAAGTTTAAAATGTAGGGCTTTTAATCAGATATGAGCTGAAAATAGAGTACGATATGCAAATTTTGAAGAAATGCGTTGTTAAACATATTTGGAATCTTGATCTAGCATATCAAATGCAAGTTTTTGCAACTGTCTTCAATATGCACTAATATGACTATTTTTAGGATTTCGCTCATCTGACGAGGCATCTTTCCGTCCGTCACAGAGTTCGTACACAAAAACTATGTAAGTCAAAGACTCCAAATTTTGTGTACATACAGCTGAATACCTTGAGTCACCAGACAAAACATGAAAATTTTAAAAAGGTCTATTAGTTTAATTAAATGAATTTATCAATGCCATTCATTCATTTTTTAAATTTAAATTTCAAAAGAGAACTTTAAATTGAATGTTTTTCATATAGGCATCATAGCTTGTAAATGAAGCGTCTTGCTATTATACATAAGGTTCCTAGTTCGAACCTTGGTGCTGGAACTTGAAATTTTCAAACTAAGAGGGATTTAATTAAAAAAAATTTCGCACTTTTTGCCAATTTAAGGGTTTATATATATATTTTTTATGACTGGCATTCATAATATTTTTTGGAAATCAGTTTTATTTCTACTTTAAAAACTGTTGTCATTTATCAATGATTCGTCACTTTAAATTTCATTTACATATTGTTTTTGTTTGTTTGTTTGTTTTTTGAAATGTAAAATTTTATTTATATCTCCGCTAATTTATTTTTTTTTTCGGATTTTAAAAAAAATTCGAATTTTGGATTTATTTAAATAATTTGACATGAACATTTTTAATTTGATTAAAATAAATAACTTCTTTTTATAATTATTTTATAATTAAATTTTTCGGTGCTACCACCTATGTAAGAATTGAATAATTATAAATTAACAATTTGGATTTATTAATTAAAGTATAAGTACTTTCGAAATGCTTATTAAAGGAAATCCTGTGTGCAATCTGCGATCCCACCACATCTACCTATCTCTAAACATTTGCTTAAAACATATATGTACCACTATAAGGTCAGTGCTTTCTATGCATTATTAAAAAAATTACCATTAGAGTTTTAATATTATAACCAAAATAACAAATAATAAATGATTCTGAGGAAACTGATGACATATTAACATCATGGTTGAAAAGTTAAAATTTCCATTAAATCTAAAATGAATATGTATTAATAGATTTCTTAAGCGGAAAAAAAAATAAAGAAATAAAATAAAGAATTGTTGTTTTTATCAATTATTTTTCGCAGGACGTATCGTTTTATGTCACTATTCGTTTCGATATACATTAGTAGCATATTGCTTTATATTTTCCTGCATCGTATCGGATCATTTATGCTACAGACGTAACCTTGAAATCAGAAATACATCTAAGATAGGTTAGTGTGATTTATCCTTCGAGGTAAATAGTGTCAGAGCAGGTAGTTCAGTATTAAAAGAAGTGAATAATTGTGAGAAGTACGAGTTAATATGGCTTACAAATGGATATTTTTTTACATATCTTCCAACCGTGAGAATCAACAGAGTTCACGTATTCGATTAAGACATTATGCTTGTAGTCAGACACTATTTTATAAAAAGAACTAGCGAGCTACGCCCGCTAGCTGGGCCACTTTTTCCAAACGAATCTCGATATTAAGCAATATATAATAAACAAAAAAATTCATTTAATAAGCAAGTCTTGGTGTTTGAATCCTCAGCACAAAAAAAGTAAATTAAAGAGCTATGGTTGTTATGCGCCCATTATCCCGTTAAAATATGTGATTTCGCACAGTGGGCGGTACGGGCCCATCGTGCGAAGCCGGCCCACCGGCGCTACGCGCCATGGTCGCCATTGTCCCGTTAAAAATATTTGGTTTTGCACGGTTGGCACTGCGCGTCCATTTTACATTTTCTCGTATTTTTTGGATCATCAAAAGCAGACTTTTACGCAGATTCTGAATATGTAATCAGTTTTTTTCTACTTTAAAAACTGTCTGCATGATGGTTTAAGAAAAAACGCGCAAAAAAAGTTTGTTTATTAAAAACTGCAAAAGACTGCTATTAAAAAAAAATAAGTAATTTCATTAATATCACAAAGAACATAACTAACAAATAATTTTGGCAGCTCGTTTTCCGTTTGTACTAACAGAAATTAGTATTAATCGCGTAAATCTTAGGTTACACAATATTCGTGTATGCTACCAAAAAGAAAAAGTATGAAAATGAGCTACAACGATTAATACTCACATACAGAATAAATATATGAATAGCCAGTTACATCTGAGATCCTCAAAATATTAATTAGCAACACTATTACCTCTTAGTGAACATATCTTGCTGTGTTAAATAGTTGTACTTATTATATTAATTAAACAGTGTTTAATATTTTTTGCCAATTACTTCTTTTTCTCTTATACATTCTTTGACAAATTGACGGGAGAAAAATAGGTTTTCGGCTGCTTCTTCTTTTAGCCAAAGGGGAAAAGTTCCTGTTCTTCACCGCAAGGTAGCGCAGTGTTCTGCCTCAGAGCTCCGTTTGAGACCTGTTTGGGAAATAAGACGTTTTCCGTTCCGATTCCCGACCGGTTTTTAATTCATAACTTTTTAAATTTTGGTCCCACGGTCTCGAAAATGCCCGAAATGACTTTCCCGGAATTTTTCGAATCGAAAGACACCTCTCGCGACTTCCAACTCGCCCGCGTTGCGAACTGTAATCGGCTTCAAGCAGACAGAGAGAGGCGCACGGATTTTATTAGTATAGACTAGCGAGCTACGCCCGCTAGCTGGGCCTGTTTTTCCAAACGAACCTCGATATTAAGCAATATATAATAAACGAAAAAATTCATTTAATAAGCAAGTCTTGGTGTTCGAATCCTCAAGCACAAAAAAAAAGTAAATTAAAAAGCTATGGTTGTTATGCGCCCATTATCCCGTTAAAAATATGTGATTTCGCACAGTAAGCTCTACGCGCCCACCGTGCAAAGCCGGCCCACCGGCGCTACGCTCCATGGTCGCCATCGTCCCATTAAAAATATTTGGTTTTGTACGGTTGGCTCTGCGCGCCCATAAGACATTTTCTCGTATTTTTTGGTTCATCAGAATCAGACTTTTACGCAGATTCTGAATATATAATCAGTTTTTTCTACTTTAAAAAATGCCTGCATGATGGTTTAAGAAAAAACGCGCAAAAAAGGGAGAAAAAGAGGTTTTCGACTGCTTCTTCTTTTAGCCAAAGGGGAAAAGTTCTTGTTCTTCACCGCAAGGTGGCGCAGTGTTCTGCCTCAGAGCTCCGTTTGAGCGCCGTTTGGGAAATTAGACACTTTCCGTTCCGATTCCCGACCTGTTTTTAATTCATAACTTTTTTAATTTTGGTCCCACGGTCTCGAAAATGCCCGAAATGACTTCCCCGGAATTTTTCCAATCGAAAGACACCTCTCGCGACTTCCAACTCGCCCGCGTTGCGAACTGTAATCGGCTTCAAGCAGACAGACAGACAGAGGCGCACGGATTTTATTAGTATAGACTAGCGAGCTACGCCCGCTAGCTGGGCCACTTTTTCCAAACGAACCTCGGTATTAAGCAGTATATAATAAGCAAAAAAATTCATTTAATAAGCAAGTCTTGGTGTTCGAATCCTCAAGCACAAAAAAAAACTAAATTAAAGAGCTATGGTCCCGTTAAAAATATGTGATTTCGCACAGTTGGCCACGTGCACTTGAAAAAAAAAAGATTGTGGATCGGCGCTATGGTAGCTTCGCGCCCATAGTCCCGTTAAAAATATTTGGTTTTGCACGGTGGGTACTACGCGCCCATAAGACATTTTTTCGTATTTTTTTAGTTCATCAGAAGCAGATTTTTACGCAGATTCTGAATATGTAATCAGCTTTTTTCTACTTTAAAAACTGTCTGCATGATGGTTTAAGAAAAAAACGCGCAAAAAAAGTTTCGATAGTCCTGTTTTATTTCTAAGTTCAATATTTTAGCGAAAACTACAGTAAATATTCTACGGCAAGTCAAAAAAATTGATGCGGGAAAAAACGCAATTAGCGCCGGTAGAAATGGAGGTTTTCGGCTGTTTCTTCTTTTAGCCAAAGGGGAAAAATTCATTCCTTCACCGCAAGGTGGCGCAGTGTTCTGCTTCGGAGCTCTGTTTGGGAATTGAGATATTTTTCGTTCCGATTCCCAAGGGGTTTTTAATTTATAACTTTTTAAATTTTAGTCCCACGGTCTCGAAAATGCCCGAAATGACTTCCCCGGAATTTTTCCAATCGAAAGACACCTCTCGCGACTTCCAACTCGCCCGCGTTGCGAACTGTAATCGGCTTCAAGCAGACAGACAGACAGACAGAGGCGCACGGATTTTATTAGTATAGACTAGCGAGCTACGCCCGCTAGCTGGGCCACTTTTTCCAAACGAACCTCGGTATTAAGCAGTATATAATAAGCAAAAAAATTCATTAAATAAGCAAGTCTTGGTGTTCGAATCCTCAAGCACAAAAAAAAGTAAATTAAAGAGCCATGGTCCCGTTAAAAATATGTGATTTCGCACTGTGGGCCACGTGCACTTGAAAAAAAAAAGATTGTGGATCGGAACTATGGTCACTTCGCGCCCATAGTCCCGTTAAAAATATTTGGTTTTGCACGGTGGGCACTACGCGCCCTTAAGACATTTTTCCGTATTTTTTAGTTCTTCAGAAGCAGATTTTTACGCAGATTCTGAATATGTAATCAGTTTTTTTCTACTTTAAAAACTGTCTGCATGATGGTTTAAGAAAAAACGCTAAAAAAAACGCAATTAGCGCCGGTAGAAAAAGCGGTTTTCGGCTGTTTCTTCTTTTAGCTAAAGGGGAAGAGTTCAGGTTCTTCACCGCAAGGTAGCGCAGTGTTCTGTCTCGGAGCTCCGTTTGAGCGCCGTTGGGATTTGAGACATTTTTCGTTCCGATTCCCAAGGTGTTTTTAATTCATAACTTTTTTAATTTTGGTCCCACGGTCTCGAAAATGCCCGAAATGACTTCCCCGGAATATTTCCAATCGAAAGACACCTCTCGCGACTTCCAACTGGCCCGCGTTGCGAACTGTAATCGGCTTCAAGCAGACAGACAGAGGCGCACGGATTTTATTAGTATAGACTAGCGAGCTACGCCCGCTAGCTGGGCCACTTTTTTCAAACGAACCTCGATATTAAGCAGTATATAATAAGCAAAAAAATTCATTTAATAACCAAGTCTTGGAGTTCGAATCCTTAAACACAAAAAAGTAAATTAAAAAGCTATGGTTGTTATGCGCCCATTATCCCGTTAAAAATATGTGATTTCGCACAGTGGGCGCTACGTGCCCGCCGTGCAAAGGCGGTCCACCGGCCTACCACCCACCGGCGCTACGCGCCATGGTCGCCATCGTCCCATTAAAAATATTTGGTTTTGCACTGTTGGCGCTGCGCGCCCATAAGACATTTTCTCGTATTTTTTGGTTCATCAGAAGCAGACTTTTACACAGATTCTGAATATGTAATCTGTTTTATCTACTTTAAAAACTGTCTGTATGATGGTTTAAGAAAAAACGCGCAAAAAAGTTTCGGTATTAAAAACTGCAAAAGACTGCTATTAAAAAAAAAATAAGTAATTTCATTAATATCACAAACAACATAACTAACAAATAATTTTGCCAGCTCGTTTTCCGTTTGTACTAACAAAAATTAGCATTAATCGCGTAAATCTTAGGTTACACAATATTCGTGTATGCTACCAAAAAGAAAAAGTATGAAAATAAACCGTGTTTAACATTTTTTACGAATTAGGTCTTTTTCAAAGAACCGAAAAGAAAGAAAAAGTCGTTTTCCCGGGAGAAAAAAGGGGTTTTCGGCTGCTTCTTCTTTTAGCCAAAGGAGAAAAGTTCAGGTCGATCACCGCAAGGTAGCGCAGTGTTCTGCCTCAGAGCTCCGTTTGAGGACCATTTCGGAAATTAGACGTTTTCCGTTCCCATTCCCGACCGGTTTTTAATTCATAACTTTTTTAATTTTGGTCCCACGGTCTCGAAAATGCCCGAAATGACTTCCCCGGAATTTTTCCAATCGAAAGACACATTTCGCGACTTCCAACTCGCCCGCGTTGCGAACTGTAATCGGCTTCAAGCAGACAGACAGAGGCGCACGGATTTTATTAGTATAGATTTTTTTTATAATCTGAAACTAAAAATAGTTCTACTAGTATTCTGTCTCAATATTGTGTATTCTGTGTAGTAATCTGTCTCAATTAAAGGTGGGATCAAAATAAGGAATTTCTGATGAAACTTGCTGATTTAAACTGAGTTGGATTTTTAGTAATAAAGAATATTTTAGTTTCAGTTACCCAGTAAACAAGTTAAAAAATGCGAACCAAACTTTAACCTGTTTTGATGCCTGATTGAGTTTTTATTTTTGTTTTTTACTATAACTTAAGAACGTTAATATATTTAATCTGCATTCTTATGTATATATATATATTTGACAGTCTAATCAGAATCCTCTTAAACGTTCCTAAAATATATTTTTAAACAAACTTAAAACGTTAGACTAAGCTAATTTTAAACAGATTTGCAATGCTTTAAAATTTGAACATACCTGTTCTTTATTTATGTAAGAAGTAGCAGCTAAACCACTTAAACAAATAGCAGCTATTAAATCACATGCACAGAAAACTTTAAGTTAGTGAATTACCATAAGTAGGGTGACCTCGCCAGTAATTGATACTCTTCCAGTAGTTGATCACTTTTTTGAATTGCGCCACTTCAAGTAGAAATGAGTTTTATAGGTCGCACAGGACATAAAATTTTTGTTTGAATGTTTGAACATCTGTTGTCACATTGTTGACATTTGTATGCTGTAAGAAAAGCCATTTTGTAATTCTTTTTATTAGAATATGTAAATATTTAGTTTTTGATTAGTTTGATTAAATGATGCTAAGGAACTATGCTTATATAATATTAACAACTTTTTCGTAATTTTTAACCCCCTCTTCTGATATCATACATTATCAACCCAGGGATGATATCGTTATCATTATCTAAAAATTTTTTGATTTTTGGAATTCAGTTGTTTTGTTTGGAGCGATATATAAAGATAGTTATTTCAGCATACTTCATTGATTCAAATGAAGAGAAACCAATAAAATACTTTATATATTGAATAGCTTTACATCAAAACACACTTAAAAGGAAATATATACTATATTTAAAAGTGTTTTATAATAGCTTTTTTGTTACATAATGCATTCAGCTTAGTAATGTTTTCTTGCACTTGCCCCGCACAGAGGAGTAAGGTGTGTGTGTTTGGGAGGGGGGGGGGGGCATGCGGATAAAAACACTTACCAACAAAACATTTTTTTTTTGTTGGTAAGTAAGTTGGTTAGTTTAGTTGGATAACATTCTTTCTGTTTTTCTTTTTATTTATTAGCAAACTCAAGTTTCATTTCAAATATTCTTCAGATATCATTTCTCGTATAGGATTATATATGCACACACATATGAAGAAGAATAGTATTGTCAAACGTTGAGGTATTCTACATTTTGGAATTAATTAATTTTATGATAATTTAGGGATTTTAATAAAAAAGGACAAGACTAAAAAAAAAAGATAACATATTATTTTGATGTAAAGACTAAGTTACAAATAAAAAGAAAAATGTTTGTTTGGATCAAAAATAATATCAATATCAGAAGACAAATCCTCCCCCCCCTAGAGATATCTTACGATATCATGAGCAAGACTCGCCCCCCACTCTCTCCTAAAATAATAACAATAGATTTGCATAGCCCCTAAGTTAAAATAATACAATTCATCTTGTTTATTTCAATTAATATTTTTATATAAATTTTTGTTAAATACAGTCCAAGGATGATATTTTAAAGATTAACTTTTAGATTTTCCATTGATTTCTTTCTTTCTTCTTTCTCTGATTAACCACTGAGAAAACGGTAATTAAAAGTACTACTTATTTATAACTTGCTTGCTATTTAATTTTAGCGAATTTAATTTTTATCCTTAATTGGACATTCATTAAGGGTTGTATTTGCTTAATTTACTTCTAAAATTTAAAAAAAAAGAAAGAAAAGATAATAAAAACCACGTACTACTGATTTTATTTGATCAATTACTAACTAGGTACCCTGAACAAAGATAAACCAGTTGGAAATTGCCTGTCAAACGTGGAAAATAAAGTGCGTTGTTACTATCACTAGTTTTATAAATATCTAGATCTTGGTGCAATAGTTCTTTCAGGAATTCAAAATTTTATATCATTATCTATCTGTCTATCTATCTATCTATATTATAAAGGTCAAACGTACCTGTGGATAACGCGTACGTCATTTCGCGAATGGCAACATCTTGAAATTTGAATTGAAATTTCATTTTTGAAATTTACGCTAACGCAAATTTTTAAATCTCTAAATATCGCACATTTTCAATTTTTGCACCATCGTATAGGGAAAAAAATGTACTTTTAAATGTAATTTTTTAAAAAGCTGTATCTCAATTTATTTTTCAGATATTAATTTCTTTGTAGTTTATAATACCAATTTTGTAATTGTGGTAACAGAGGTACTTCATTTATTTTAAAAATGAAGAGGGAAAAATTGATTACTGATCCTTTTGTTGCCATTTTCTCATAAAATCTTAAATTAAAATACGTGCTATGTAAAAAATATAGTCTGTTAAATAACCCGGTGGATTTTTATTTTACTTCAGTTTTATTTATGAATTAAATGATTTTTATTTTCTGAAAGCTTACTTTACTCACGCTATATCACTTTCTCTTTTCTAAAATGCATTTTAAAGAATAGTTGTGTGATTTATTTTCTCCGTTTTTACACAATTTGTATCAAATAAAGAAAAGAATGCAAATTTGTTAATATGTGTATAAAAACATTTTCCGAATTATGAATAAATAAATAAATAAATAGATAAATAAATGACTTCCGTTAAAGCATGGAGCTATTCAGAACAAACTAATATGAATTATTAAGTGCCTAATTTTCTTCTTGAAAGACAACATTTCTTTTTTCTGGGCTTGTGTATTATTCTACGATAATCACGTCATATGCATACTTTTCTATAGATATTGTTTAAGAATATATCGTAAAATTGGAATGCTTTAGCGGATGCAAAAAACATCATTTTATATAAAAAACGTATTTTTCATTTCTTAAAGCTGAAATATGTTTTTTAGTAGTTCGCCTTTTTTATTCCAGTTGCTTTGAAATTCCTCACATATGAAAATACTAGACTTTTTTAATGGAAATCGTGCACTGATAAAACGCAATTTCTTACCAAAAAAAAAAAAAAAAAAAAAAAAAAAAAAAAATGTTCCGAAATACCAAGCGTAAGAGCCTAAAATGGTAACTTAACCGTAATAACTATTTTTTTTTATGTTTTAATGATTAAATATACATTAAAGTTTAATTTTAATAATTTAGATAACGGAGTGTTATAGAAAAGGGTTTTTTTCTTTTTTTTTTTTTTTTTTAACTTTGGATTAATATAATATTTATTTGAGAGTTAGACTAGATAATCTAAGGTGCATTTTTTATTGTAACTAATTCTGCAGCTTATTATCATGAAGCAGTTCCCATTTGAACATTTTGTTTCGCCGAAAACCTTGTATTTATAAAAGCCAAACGTATCGGTGCGTAACGCATAGGTCATTTTGAAAATGGCAACACTTTAAATTTGAAATGAAATTTCGGTTTTGCAATTTTCGTTGCTGCAATTTTTTAAACTTCTGAACATCGTACATTTTCAGTTCTTACGCCGTCGTATCGGGGAAAAAAGTTCCTTTTAAATGCAATATATTTGAAAACTGCATCTTAAGTTATTTTTTAAATGTTAATTTTTTTGTAGTTTTTAATACCATTTTTCTAATGGCAACAGGCATACTCCATTTTTATTAGAAGCGAAGGAAAAAAGGAAAAAAAATGATTACAGTATCTTTATACTGCCATTTTTTTATTTAAAAAAATAATAAATATATGCTGTGTCAAGAATATAGTCTGTTACAAAAGCCGGAGAATTTTGATTTCATTTACAAAATTTCATTCACACTTAAAAAAATGTAAATAGTTTTATATCTGTTTCAGCTAATAGCACTGAGACTTGAATCAAGTTTTGAATCAAAATTATCAAATTAAAATACCATTTTTTTTTTTTTTTTTAGAAAAAAGAGGGAATACAGATATGAAAGATGCATATGTAAGTTTTGATGTGATAGCAGATCCATAAAGTCTATTGACCAATACATTTATAGATTATTAGTCATTTACAAATATTTTTAGAGAAAATTTAGGGTGTCTAATTAATTTACGTAATTTTTCTTTTCGTGTGAAGTATCTTTTAGAAATTTTAAGAGAATGTGTAAAATTAGTTGTAATTATATTAAAGTCATATAATAAAAAGGTAAGAGAATGTAGCTTACCTTCTTTTTCAGGATCGTCCACGACTTTTTTTATATCCAAATTAGAATTATCCATGGGTAAATATTGATTTGTCCATCCTTAAGAATGTCCTAAAAATAACTTTTTTTATTTTAGTTTAGTTTTTGTATTATTGTGAAATCATGGAAGTTTTAAAGTTAATTAATTTTATATATATTTAAATATAAAAATTATACAACACTGGAGCATACATTTTAACTCCTTACTTCTTTAAGCACAAAGAGAAAAGTGAATTAATAGCAAAAGAAATGATTACATAAAAAAATTAAAAGAAATAAAATAAACTCAAACATAATCATAAAGTTCGTATTTTCTTGTTTAAATAAATAGTTTTGTAAACATAGTTCTTTGTTTCTGGATGAATTAGATGATATAATCTATTGCTTCTTTCAATACTTAATTATAAATCAGTTCATCAAATAGATTTATGATGAGTAAATTAAATGATGTAAAAGAACTTATAGTTGAAAGATTGACAGTCATCATGACAAATAATCAAGTTGATTTACGATGATTATTTTCTAAAATACATTAAGTTGATTTATTGTAAATGTTTTCTGAAAGAGATTAATGTTGCTAACAGTATCATGCGAAAGATCTCGTAACACCGAATTCAAAAATATATTTCCTTTTATTTTAACTATTGCATTTTCATACATATCGTTAAAAATGTATTGCCAATGTTAATTATAATAGACCACATACTTTTCCAGAAAGTCGCATTTTTTCTGTTATACAAAAACTTTATTTCGCGAGAAAATTGAGGGTTTCTCGAGCTACCTGTCAACACCGAATTATCCCAGAATTGTTGATAATCATTTTCTAAATCATTTGTTGGTAATTATCCGAGATTCCATTAAAAAAATTATCTAAAAAAAAACGCAGGATGCACCGAGTTGGTGCTGCAATTTTGGGGCCTCTTTTCGAAACGCGTTTGTCACAAATTGCCAAATATAATGTTTTAAACAAGGTTGTTTGTTTTAAATAAAGCGAATAAAAGTGATAAATAATCATAGTTTTTCATTCTAATTGAATTTAATTCATAGAATAGTTGCAAGTTTTTTTTATTAAACAAATCTTATTATTCTATATTAGCAACGGTTATTTTCAATGTTGCAGATAGTAATTAATAACTTTATTGTTATGAAATCCTTCGTATACGGGAGTAAAACTCGCACTTGACCGAGTATTATTCATAAATACATGATATTTGCCATTATTTACATTCACTTGTAATGAAGTTGTATAGTGACTCTCTTTTTCTCACAACGGCAAAGAATCTGTCAGAAAATATCCTCGAAATTGCTGTTTACAGTTCATTCATTTTTGGAACACGACAGATGGGAACAGCTCATCATCAAGGAGCAATCGATTATTACTCAAAATGTAATACTACATTTACTGAAAGAACAAAAACATCTTTCGAGTCTGAAACAATTAAGTAATAAGCTATGAAAAGTACAATGCATTTGCAAAATAATGCACTCATAAATGTGAAAAGAAAGTTTCGTGTAGCTGAGGGCGTAGAAATATTTTTTGAGAGTATCCATAATTACGAGTAAAAAACGAAAAAGAAGAATGCAAGAACATGCCAAAAGTCATCTCTGTAACTGATTGATGTGAATGTCATAAACCAGTCCCATCGAGTAAGGAATACTATTTTCCCATTCACTTTCTCACTTCACGCTGGCGGTTGCGGAAGATTCAATTGAGCCGCTCCATCAAGCAAAACCATAAAAGCGTGTCTTACAGTTCCAAATTGGCACCCACCACTAACTTCCGATAGGGGTTAATACACTCGTTGAAAGAAACAATTGAATATTTGACCTCTAAGACGAAGACTGTTGCGAGCAAATATATCTTGAATAACATTTAAGGAAAAATTATTTTATGTTTTATATTAAAAAAGACATCGAACGTAGTTACTTACGCATCGAAAACTTTTTGAGTATTTGAACCTTCTTTTATTAGCACTTTCCAATAAAGTTTAAAAGTGCTTATGCATTTGGTTTGTCTGTCCGCTCTCTAACTCACGTAAATATACTCGGATTGCCATGAAAATGAAGTACATAGTATTTACAAGAACACACAAAAGATTTCAAATAGTACATTCTTTCCGAAGTACTGTATATGTAAGTAGTATATGGTACCGACTATGGAACACTTTTTATATTCCACTAAACGCAAATATTTAACGATTTTTGTAAGATTTTCATCAAAAAGTTTGTCTGTCTAAATATAGAGGATGTAACGATTTTAGTACGATTTATCGAGCAAATGATGATAAAATATTGCATGATTTGCATTGGTTGGATATTTTATTTTTTCTACTAAATTATGTAAAGACGAAGTTTTAAGAAAGGGTTATGGAATAAAGAATCATGATTATAAATAATAACGTAATCAATTGAGATGAAATATTTATCAATTTTAAAAGCTAATATTTAATTATTGTATTGATGAAAAAATTTTGCCTGACGCCCTTAGTCTACCAAATGGTAATGAACAATCTTCCTCTAGGATAGTCTTGATAGGAAAAGCAAAGAGCTGCATTGTATAATATTATTATCAATTGCATTACATTGAAGTCTGAAATAAAAGTTAAATGCTTTTTATCATATGTTTTTTAATGTGAATATTATTTTGATACTTTCATAGTTCAATAAATGGTATTGAGTAGAATCCATTTGATTATTGTGTTATCAGAAAGTTCGTCAAATAAAGGATATAATCCTTCGGCTTAAAATTGAAATTTTATTTAAAAACCATTTATATATGATATCCATTCCCAATCAATTTTATCTTCAAATTCTTTTAGAAAATTATGGGATAATATTTGACGAAAGGATATTCCTTCCCAATCAACTTTATTTTGAAATTCTCTAATAAAATCTTCTGATAGTGTCTGACGAAACGATATATAATACCAATTAACTTTATCTTGAAATTCTCTAATAAAATCTTCTGATATTTTTTCATTCTGTGATATACAATTCCAGTCAAGTTTATCTTTAAATTTTCTTATAAATTCAATGGGTAATTTCATAACTTTTTCACTTAAATGAAAATTAATTTTATTGATATATAATGAAATAAATGTGTAAAATTCTTTACATTGCGATAATTCGACAAATAAATCTTTATATTTATGAATTATAATATCGTCTAATCTTTGAGCCAACACCATTTTATATCGAAGCAATTTTATAAACACTTTTATTTTTCGTCTTTATTCAAAACTTGTCTCAATTCATTAATAAATCGTATTAAAATATTTTTTAATTCGAAAATTTCATCCATTAATTTTTCTCTGTTCGGTAGTTCTTCTTCGTAATAATGGCCAAATTTTTTATTTAATTCACCCAGTTGAACGGAAAGAATTTTTTTCCATTTATCGTTATAAAAATTATCTGGTAATTGATCAAACTTATATTCAATGAGATTACAAAAATCTAGTTTATGCATATACTTTTCTAAAAATCTTTCACCAAATGTTTGAAAACGGGTTATTAATAGCCAATTAAGTCCTTCTTCCAATGTGCACATAGTATTTTCTGCAAGCTGTTGAAATTGAGATACTTTATGTAAATCTAATTTTTCATGATAGGTTTGAATAAATTCGTCACTTAAGGTTTGATATTGAGATATAACAACCCAATTTATATAATTCGAATGTTTTAATATAAATTCCTCAGACAGCTTCTGATTTTTACAAACTAAATTCCAGTCTAATTCTTCTTTATATTTTTCTATAAATTTTTCCGAAAGTTTTTGAAAAATGCATATAACATTCCATTCGATATAATCTATGAGTTCTTCCATAAAACATTCGGATAATACGGAATATCTACAAACTAACTTCCAATTGAGTTTATCCTTCAAATTTCGAAGGACATCTTCGGATAAATTTTTCGTCTTAGAAAATTCGTCCCAGTTGATATCCATTTAATAATGAAATATTTTTAAAAAGGAATTTTTTCAATATGCATCCAAGGTTTTAAGGTGACTGGAAAATTACTTTTGGATTTTATCAAAAATGTAATCATGTCACCACTTTTTCCATAATCAAAACGAGTTACGGAATAATCATCAAACATTTCTCCGCTTAAAATTATTTTATCTTCGATTTTTAGTTCTATCACTGTAGCCCTATTTTTGCCGATTAAACTATTATATATTAAATATATAGTAATTTTCATATGCATATCTGTAGATAATCGCATTTCTTGATCCAGTAATTTAGAACTCATTAAGTCAAAATTTACTTTGGTAAATTCTTTATCTGTAAAAGTCTGAAAATTATCTTTTATAGTAACCCAGATATCTTTACTGTCTACATATATTTTATTGACTATGTCTTTATCGTTTTCGGGTTCTGGAATGTTGGTAATTATTTTATTTTTGGCATCAAATTTATCATTCTTTAATATTAATGCATTTTTTTCTAAATATCGTTTATTCACAACATTTTTATCATCTTTTGGGTCTGCGACGTTTCCTATTCTTTTTCCTTTGGCGTCGTAAGATTTTCCGTCGATTAGATGTAAAGTGTTTTCATCGAGTTCTTGTATTCTCTTACCCGTTTCTTCTGTGAAAGTTAAAAAATTACTATCGTAATTAATATTATTTTTCTGTATAAAATCTTTTAGTTCAAAATGATTATTTTCTATTTTATTCAAAACGAAACGTTTAGGGGTTAAATCTAAATCATCGATGGGGTCTGAAGCATTTTTTAATATCTTATTATCCATATCGAAATTTCCATCCGGCGTTAATTTAAAACCTATACCGGGGGGTCCGATAGGGCCTTTTCGCACTGGATTATCATACGGCGGATAATAAACAGCCATTTATAAAGACTAAAAAATGTTATTCTCCTAACGTTTTAATCATAGTAATTTCTTTTTTATTCATATTTAATATACATTTCTTTCTTACTTCTAAAATATAGTAAAATACATATTCTTTGGTTGTTTCTTTTTCTAATTTCCAATTGAATTCTATTCTCAAATTTTCAAGAGTGGTATAGTTTACATGATTTGACAAATCAAAATGAATTATGGGATATAATTTACCAAAATCTGAATAATTGACCATACAACCGGTTTCTGTATTTAGATTATTGAGACCTGATTCCAGAAAAGATTCATATAATCTATTATATTCCTTTTTACCAAAATCCATAGTATATCGCTCTGCAGGTAATGGCGATCTGTTAATCATCAACCAACATTCGATCATATCCAAGCTATCAAATATCATATTATTTTTTTTAGGATTTTCATTTCTTTCGAAATATTGCGGTATGACGAATAATCTTAAAACTTCATCGGATGTAGCTGATATAGAATCGGAACCGCTTTTATATTTATTAATAGGACTAGATCTGTTAATTTCATACTGATTCCAGTTTATTTCTATATCCGTATTAGATAATTTTAATTCATTATAGAGAATCTCCGCTCCATTTTTAAAATCGACGTATCTCACCCAGAGCGCTATGTCTTCAATTTCTACTTTATAATCTGGATTTGCAACGTCTGTGTAAATCATATTTCTACTATCGTCTCTTTGGAATTCCATTCTTATTATGAAACCAGAAATGGCTTTTTTATATTCTGCGACGAAATCAAAAATTTCCTTTAAAGGTGTCCATGTTGTAATTGAATTACTATTTTTCGACAATTCCCATCTTTTTTTAAATCCTTTATTGTAGTTTTCATTTTTTACAATTTTTAATTTATTGACGATATCTGTTACAGAGGTTGTAGCCGTTATCGTACCATCGCTTTCAAGTAAACTTTTATTTCTATCAGCACTATCACTGGTATCTGGATAAAAACCTATATTGGTGGCTTCTGATGTTGAATAATCTCTGGTATAATCCTTCAGTCTCTTAACCTGCAGAATGTAGGAGTGATAGTCTCCAACTGATTCGATTATTTGTTTACCTATCTGAAGTTTTACGCCTTTCATAGAACCTACAGCTGCGACATTATCGTCGTTTATAGAATCGCCATTGGATTTTATAATTTTCCACTTTGTCTCCAGATAACTCTCCGATAGTGAAATAGGATCATTGGTATCTGTAATTTCGAAATGAAACGTAGTATTTTCTTTTTTGTCATTATGGCTTGTACTAGGCAATCTTATTTTTTTTAATTCGCTACTTTTTATATCGTTATTATAATAATAATGAGTATCTCTCAGATCATAAATTTTTTCCATTTATTTAGGAAGAATTTTCAGACCTGTTCCTTTCATCTTTTTTGAAAATATTTCTTTCAATATGTCAGCATCAGTCAATTTGTCAACAACTGTCAAATCTACTTTTTTAGATTTAAAAAATCCTTTTCCTTGAATTCTTTTACTTTTCCTATATAATCTGTGTTGATTCATTTATTTATTGAGAAAATTTAGTTAATATCAATTGATATATTTTTTCAACATAGTCTTCTTTTTCCTCTACGACTCTAAAATTATACTCAATTAAACCTTTATTTAAATCAATTAATTCGCCATTTTGATTCGTAACTGTCATCCTTATTCTACGAATTGAATCCCTATTTTTCACAGGATAATATATTAAATTATTGAATTCTTTCGAAATGATAACACCCGGTACATCTCTCGGTGTAAAAGAATAAATAACTTCTGAATTATTCTGGTTGATTAAAGATCCATTCACTACATCACAATGAATATATATAATGTCGTTTCCGTTTGTTATATCCGCTATATTTTCACCTTCTATTACAGTCTCTTCATCATGACTTTCGTAAACTTTTTTTTCAAAGCCTATTAACTTATGAAAATCGCTTTTTGTTAAGTCGATATTCCAACCTTTAGTTAATTTAATAAGCATTCTTAGTCTAGATTGTATTCTACCAAATTTTACCGGAGGATCGTCTGAACCAAACGCTTTCATTACATCTATATTTAAATCTTCAACATTTTTATTACCATAAGGAATAGTGATAGATTTAACATTATTCTCATCTGTGTATACGTCAAATGTATTAGTTTTATCTGTTATGTTAAACCATGAAACTGTCATAGTAAAAGATTGCAATGCTAATTTTTTTAATTTAAGAGGTTTTGGAAATTCAACAGTGAAATCCTCTGATTTTTCATGAATTTTTGGTTTCAATTTGATCATTTATTAGACAGAAAAAATCTTTAAAGATGAAAAACAAGCTTTTCGTTATAATCGCTAGGCTGTTGAGTAAATGAATTAAGTACACATTCTGGACATTTGCCTTTATTTCTTTCCTTTATATATTTCATACAAAATAATCCACAGTTTACAGAAGTAGGTTTTTGTAAAAAACTATCATTGTGAGCTATATTGACTTTTTTATTGGAAAGTTTAAGAAATTTCATAATATTTTCAGGAATATATTTTTCTTTGAGTTTAATATTTTTATATATATATTCCCCAAAAGGATCGAAATATTCTACATAGTTATATTTCGGGTCATTATAGTAACAAACCCAGTGTGTTCCTGGGCCGGTGGAGATATCTAAATTAATAATCCCACTTTCAAACTTTCCAATCTTTTTAGGAAGTAAATCGGAAGTGAAAACATCCCTAAATCCTTTTTCATCTTTCATATTTTCTTTAATCGTTTTATCCGATATACCCAATTTTGTTATCGGAATTTTTTTTTTTTAGACAGGGAAGCTGACGCTTTTAGACCAGATCCTTTGTTTTCCCAAGGCTGATAAACTCCAGATCCCGAAATTTTATCCAGGATTTTTTTAGTTCCCCAACCTGCTGCCCCACTCGCGGCACCGAGTCCTAGTGATGTTAAAATAGGAATTAAAAAGGGTAAAAATCCACCGTTTTTATCTAATTGAGTTTTGCTTATATTTATTCTTTTACCTTTACTAATCTGATTAATCTGTGTTTTAGTTAAATACATTTCATAATTAGGAGGTTTAGAATTGTCTATCTGCAGTGTCAGTTCTTCTTTTTTTCTAAGAGCAGATTTCAATTTATTAATCTGCCCGTCACTCAAATGAATCTTCTTTTTTACATAACTCATTTATTAGGCAGCAAAAAGCTGACGCTTTCAAAGAAGAAATTGGTTGTATAATCGTTCTTTATCTCCATTAGTTATTTTTTTAGCTTTAATGAGTTTGTCTATTAGCAGTTTGATTTCATTTTTTAATTTTTTCGACTTGCTACCTTGACATATTTTATCCAGCAATTCAGATAATAAACCTAATCCTTTACCGACTTTCATTACTTCGCTACCTCGAATTGTAGTTAATCTAGCCATATATTTTTGTAGCTCCCCTTCGTTATATTCAACTGCTTTATATTCAACCTTTTTCTGACTTAATTCCTCCTCCGAAAGATTTTTAGCCCTCGTAATTGTACTTTGTAAGTTGCCTTTTTTCCTCGATAATTCTTCTTTTAAATGCTTTGCCTTTGTATACATTTCATCTAATTTTTCTTGATTGTCTAGGAGTTTCGAAGGTCTGTATAATTGTACAGATTTTAAATAGCTTAGATCTAAATTTTGATCAACGTTATAAGTAAGCGGCGGTTCTTTATATAATTCTTTGACATCTTCGATCGCTTCAGGAATAATTCTAGATGATTCTGCAATAGGCTGTAAAGATATATTTAATTCGTCCAATTTATCATTGATAGCTTTAATATTTTCTTTTCTACTTTTATCCTGTTCTTCTAATTTTTTAGTGACAGGTTTATGAAATTCAGTTAAACTTTTGTCTATACCTAGCTTTCTATCACGCTGTTCTTCATTATTTTTTCTAATATCTGCTTGTAATTTGACAAGTTTTATTGCATTTTTTAATTCTTCTTTTTGTTTCTTATTTCGATTTTTTTCTAAATCGTTTATTTTATCCATTTATAGACAGTGAAAAGCTGAAGCTAATTAGAAGCGATAGCACAGACGTCTATTTTTACTGACAGCTAATATGTTTTTACTAGCAGTAATTTTATTTTTTACTAGCTGTAAACTTTCTCAGTAAATAAATGATTAAAATTAAAAATTACACAGAACCGGAAGAATTGCCGGACCCTAAACAACATCGTTTTTTACCCAGACATCCTTTTAGATTATTAATAATCGGCCCATCAGGTTGTGGAAAGACAAATTTACTAATAAATTTATTAAACGGTTTTGAGAATCCTAGTAATGTAAGATTAGATTTCGACGCGCTATATTTATGCGCAAAAGATATTTTCGAGCCAAAGTATTCTAAATTACAAGAAGATTATACACTGTTTGAAGGTGTTGAAAGAGACGATATTTTAAAATGTAAAAAAATAAATAAAAATAAAAAAACGGAAATATTAAAATTGTATGATAAATATAAAAAGAATGTATTATTTTCTTCAGATTTGAGTGAATTTATTACTGTCGACGATCTAGATTCCTCAGAAAAAAATCTTGTTGTGTTTGACGATTGTGTTACAGAGAAAGACCAGAAAGTTATAGTAGATTTGTTTATAAGAGGTCGAAAGAAAAATGCATCCATTATTTATTTAACGCAGTCTTATTACTCAACTCCTCCAGATATTAGAAAAAATTGTAATTACTTCATATTTTTTAAGCTACAGCCTAGGGAAATCAATCAGATAATCAGAGAAATAGACGGAAATCTAACGAAAAAGGAATTTCTAAAAAAATATAATTCTTGTAAGGGTAACTTCTTTATGCTAGACTTAGTAAATTCTGAAATGAGATACAGAAGAAATTTTGAACCTATATAAATATGGAAGAATATTTAGAAAAGAGATTATATGTTTATCGGAAAAGTTACAATTTGTATCAAAAGATAAGTGTTTCCTTATCTGTTAGCAAATTTATGCTGAGTGCCTCGGGATTATCAGCATTTGTTTTCATACCACTGGCTGCATTGAGTTTGACCGTCGGAATTGTAGAAGTTATTGAGAAATCTTTAAATATTTTAGAACGAAAAGAAGAATACAAGCAATGTTATAATTTTTATAAACAACAATTAAATTTGTTGAAAGCTAAAAAAATTTCAGAAGAAGAAGTGTATGTAAGAGAACAAGATTTTATAAATAATTTAGTATACTTCCCAATCGAAAAGTATGTGAAAAAAGTACAGTTGAATGGATATAAATATTCTTCTTAGAAAGCATCAGCTTTTTGCTGCCTAATAAATGAGTTGTAAATGTAAAAAATTTGTTGTGACGTCTTTAACTAAAAAGGGTAATTTTAAAGGTGGATGTTTAAAATGCGGACAAACGGGATCGGGTTTTCTGAATAAAGTCATTAGTAATTTACCTTTCGAAATGCATTTACCAGGCCATTCTTTTACCGGCCCGGGGACACAGTTATTATGGGGAAAAACACGATTAAATCCAGATTTAACGTATAAAAATTCGTCTAAACCTGTTAACAGAGTGGATGAAATTGCATATAAACATGACAAATGTTATTTAGAAAATAAAGATACAAAAAGTAGAAATGAAGTATGCGATAAGAATATGATTGATGAACTAGATAATATTGAAAATCCAACGATTAGAGAAAGAATTGAAAGAGGAATTGTAAAACCGATTATTAAAGCTAAAAAATCTTTTGGTATGGGAAATACACAGATCTATTGTTTAAAATGTAAAAACTACACAGAAACAAAAGATATTAAAAATACAATGTCTAAAAATAACAGGCCAATGATGAAAGGTATTTGTTTAGATTGTGGTTCTAAAAAGAGTGTTTTTTTAGGAAAACCTTAGGTCCTAAAAATATCTTAGAAAAAATATATTATCATCCTGAAAGTGGTTATTGTGGGATCAATGAATTAAAACGGAAAACAGGTTTTAGTCAAAAGCAAATTACAGATTTTTTACATAGCCAAGATGTTTATACCAGACATAAGCCTTTAATTCGTAAATTTAAACGAAGACGCATTTATGTAAGTCATATCGATGATCAATGGCAAGCAGATTTATTGTTTATCAAACCTTTTAGTAAATATAATAACGGAACTAATTACTTATTGACAGTGATAGATGTATTTAGTAAATATGCTTGGGCTATTCCGATAAAAAGAAAAACTGGACAAGAAGTAACGGAAGCATTTAAAAAGATATTTAAAGAAAGAATTCCTGAAAAACTGCAGACGGACAAAGGCACAGAATTTTTAAATAAGTTAACTTTAAAGTTGTTTAAAGATCATAATATTCAGTGGTTTACAACTGAAAATGTTGAAATAAAATGTTCTGTAGTCGAACGTTTTAACAGGACAATTAATAAAAAAATTAGAACCTATCTAGCGGCCAACAATACTAAAAGATATATAGATGTTTTGGACAAATTAGTTAAAAATTATAATAATACCAGGCATAGCTCTATCAAAATGACGCCTACCGAAGCCAGTAAGGAAGAAAATGAATCCGAAGTTTATAAAAATTTATACGAAGAAAAAATAATAAGAAAACCGAAATTCAAGGTTGGCGATAGAATAAGAATTTCGAAATACCAGACTGCTTTCACCCGCGGATACCAACCCACTTTTACGGAAGAAATTTTCATCGTTTCAGAAATATTAAAGACTGACCCCATTACTTACAGAATAAAAGATTTGAATGGAAACGAAATAAAAGGAACATATTATGAACAGGAATTATGTGAATATAATAAAAAAAATAATTTGTTTAAAATTGAAAAAATATTAAAAAAGAAAGGAAATAAATGTCTTGTAAAGTGGTTAAATTATTCCGACGAATTCAATTCTTGGGTTGAAGAAAAAGATATCAAGTCAATTTAATTTTTAAACGAGTAAAAAAACTACATCGTGATCTATTTTTAAAACGAGTAAAATATATGTATCGTGATCCTTTTTTAGAACGAGAAAAAAACTTCCGTCTATGCAGGTCCCGTCTAGGCGGGGTAATCAAGTATTAAAATATAAACATGGTAAAATATCAAACCATGTTAATAAAACAAGTCCATACTTAAAACTAATTATGTAGAAATAACTTTTCTTTTATATTTTCAGAAATTATTCAATTTTAAAAAGTAAATGAATGGCTCTGCTTTAAGTGACTTTTAGCATTTTAATTTAAAAAATTTCTATGATTTTATAAATAAAGAATAGTATCTAATTTTAATAATCATAAATATCTGCTTTGTATTATGTTGAATATCAAGTTCGAACGGTCGAAAAATATGTTTCTAAATACTCCGTAAGAAAAACGTAACTTAATATCTTTATCAGGAAGGCCACTGAATGAAAGCGTTGACCTATAAATGAAGTTCAAATTAGAGCGAGCGTCAACATTCGTACTCACCCGTTATATTTTGCACTTGGAAGGAAATGACGTCTTTGGTAGAAAAAAGGTCTGCTTTAATCGACGTATTGCTAGAATATAAGATGAAAGCGTCAGCTTTTCGCTGTCTAATAAATGAATTACGACTTTTTTAAAGACATTCTAATAGATGATACCGAATCAAGCTTAACACAAACTTTTGACAAAGTAAAAAAATATGAAATGCCTGAAAACTATCTAAAGATTTATGACCAGATGAAAAAATGTGAAATAATGTACGATTCGGACGGTGAATATTTTACCTATAAAAATATAGATTTTTTTTAAGCGAAAGACGCAAATCCCGAATAAGTCGTTTTAAAGCATTGAAGTGGAAATTGAAGTTAAATATTCCATATAAAGCTGAAGAAATGTTTATTCAGTTTTTAGATTTAGTGTACTATAAAAAGTCGATAAATTACCTATATTTCATAAAGAAAATATTAGATTATAATAATATTGATAATAATTTGAAAGTAAAATTTAATAAGAAAAACGAAGACGTTTGGAATAGCTTTCTAAAAAATATTTCTTAATAAATGGAGCTGTCTAAAAGTTGTAAGCATTGTGAGATGAAAAAAAATTTAGACCAATTTTATACTCGATTTCGTTACGGCAAAATAGAACGTTACGCTAATTGCAAAAGTTGTCATTTAGCTATGAAAAATAAAAAAATTGATTGCGAATGTGGTAAAAAATATACTTTAGCTCATAAAAAGAGACATTTAAAAAGCAATTATCATATCAAACGAACATCAAAATAAATTTATGATATTGTGTTTTAAATTGAATGTATTATACAGAATGTTGTGTTTTTAGTTGAAAATATTATATTGAATGTTGCATTTTAGTTGAAAATAATATAGTCAATGTTCTGTTTTAAATTGAACGTATTTTTCAGTTGAAAATATCATATTGAATGTTTTTCTTGTTTAAAAAAAAGATCACGAAAGTTTTTTCTCGTTTCAAAAATAGAACACGATGTAGTTTTTTTACTCGTTTCAAAAATAGAACACGATGTAGTTTTTTTACGCGTTTCATAAATAGAACACGATGTAGTATTTTTACTCGTTTCAAAAATAGAACACGATGTAGTTTTTTTACTCGTTTCAAAAATAGAACACGATGTAGTTTTTTCTTGTTTAAAATATTATATTGAATGTTGCATTTTCAGAAATATTATTCAATTGGACCTTGATAGTTTCAAAATTAGAATTGTGGGGGAAAAAGTGTTCAGAACCATTTATAGAAAAGTTCCAAGACAGAGTAGATTGGCATTTTATATTCAAATCTATCAGAAAAATTTTATTTAGAATTTAAAGGTGCCTGATTATGACAGTGATTTTTAGGCTAAATAAATGGGTAATTCAAAAAGTACAAAGATTTTGACAGGTAACTGTACAACTGAAAGAATAAATGTAGATTGGAATCATACCTTTAATGTTCATCCCAATGTTCATATAACACCTGTATGTAAATACAGCGAACCATTTTTCGTTAGAATAACAGAAATAGATAAAAACGGATTTCGATTTGAATGTTTAAAATTGAATGGCGAACCTGTAGAAAAAAATTTAGATTTCTTTCAATGGACTGCAATTAGTCCTTTTGAGTAAACGATGAAATATATTTTTTAATAGTTGTTTTCAGAAATTCTTCAATTCATTTTAAATCGCTTAATCTAAAATTACCTGCTACCGAATTTGGATTTATAGATAGCTATTAAAAATGTGTAGCAAAAAGTATTCATAAAATTTCTTCTATATAAATGGAGGAAACTCTAAGATTGATATCTGTTTCAAAATTGAGACACACTGCAAAAGTTTTAAATATAAAACAACCCAAAGGTTGTAAAAAAGATGAATTAATTAGATTGATAATGAGATACATAAAAAGAACAGGCGAATATAAAAATGTTTTAGTAGATTTATTAAATTTAGACGTCACAGATTATTTAAATGAAATGAAGAGAGAATTTATCAAAAATCCTAAGAGAAGAAATAAGTTGAAAAAAATATTAGATTCTTTTGATTTAAAATTTAACAATAACACAGCAGAATTTAATCCAAAAAATAACGAAGAAAAAAAGATAAAAACAGTGGTAAACCTTAAAAAAATATTTCCTGATTTGAATGAAAAATTGAAACAATTTATAAATGAACCGAAAAACCGTCCAAAACTTAAAAAACTCTTTGATTATTACGGCTTGAAATATAAAGATGAAAAATTGATCAAAAAGACAGAAAAAAAAGTCAAATTACAAGCAAATTTGGAAAATCTGTTTAGACCCGATTATGAAATTGTTGAGAAAGATAAAAAATTTGTAAAAAAATTTAATACTTATAGATATGTTTATAAAATAAGACAAATAAACAAACTCACACCTGGCCAGTATTATAGTATCTTAAAAAATTTATTCAGAAGAGCAATTGGAAAAATCGAAGGAAAGGTAGATATAATTGTATTCAATCCCTATTTGACACAGCCCTTTCACCCTAAAATGATGTCGACGAAAGAAGCCTATGACACCTATTTAGATGTTTTAACGCATAAAATTGAATACAAAGAGTTGGATATTAAAGACTGTGAATTTATTTTTACAGTCGTTGATTTGCCTAAAGGTGGTAAACATTTGAAATTACTGAACGATAACGATGTTGTCGATAAAAGAAGTATAATTCAAATTAAAAATGACGATAATATCTGTTTGGCTAGATCCATCGTTACAGCCCTAGCTATTCAAAATCGTAAAATTTTATGCGAAAAATTGAATCTAGAAAAACTTACAGATTTAGATGTTAAATACATAAAAATGGGTAGAAAATTACAAAAAAGTTTAGCGGAAAAATTGCATGAAATGTGTGATATTCCGTTAGAAATGTGTAATTTAGAGCATGTTAAACAATTCGAAAATTTTTTAGATATTCAAATAACTATATTTTGCAGAGAAAATTTTAACGAAAGAATATACAGCGGGGCCTATAAATCTAATTGTGTTTACATTTTAAAAAATAGAAATCATTTTGATGTCATTACAACGGTTACAGGATTTTTAGGAAAAAACCATTTTTGTGATAAATGTAAAGTCAGTTATAGTAGAAGTGATCAACATAAATGTTCTTTAAAATGCAATAGATGTTTTAGGAAAGAGAGTAATTGCGAAGGCGATGATATTCAGTGTAATGATTGTTTTAGATGTTTTAAAGGAAAAAACTGCTTCGAAAATCATAAAAATCACTCAGTCTGTGAAACACTGTGGAAATGTTTAAAATGTAAGAGAAATATCCGTAGAAGTGAAAGAGAACCGGAAGATCATAAATGTGGAGAAAGACAATGTAAAAACTGCAGAAAGTGGGTTTTGGAAGATCATAAATGTTATATACGTAGGAAAGAATCTAAGGGGGGAACTTGTAAAAATAGCTGTCCCAAAAATATAAAAGACAGAGAGAAATGGTGTAAGAAATGTCAAAAGTCAGAATTTACAGAAAAATATATGTTTTTTGACGTTGAAACGAACCAAGAGACAGGAAATCACCAAGTCAATCTAGTTATAAATCATGATTTTAACGGAATAGAAAAAATATTTAAGAATGAAAATGAATATTGTGAATGGTTATTCCAAAGAAAACATTGCGGTTATACAGTATTAGCGCATTATGGAAAAGGATTCGATTTTCAATTTCTAGCTAAATACTGCTTTAAAAATAAAATTAAAGTGTTTACAATATATCAAGGAAATAAACTCATATATATGCAAGCAACCGTATATAATATAAGGTTTATCGATTCTATTAATTTTACACTGATTCCGTTAAGAAAATTTCCTAAAACTTTTGGACTAACGGAATCGGCTAAAGGTTACTTTCCTCATTTGTTTAACACTGCTGAAAATCAAAATTATGTAGGGAAATATCCTGAAAAATACTATTATGGTTATGATACTATGACTTTAGATCAAAGAAAAACTTTTGATAAATGGTATATATCGGTAAAAAACGAAACATTTGATTTTCAAAAAGAAATTATAAAATTTTGTAGATCTGATGTTGATATTTTAAGAAAAGGATGTTTAGAATTGCGAAGATTATTTCTAAACATTGCTAATATTGATCCTTTTAAATATGTCACTTTAGCTGGCGTTTGTATGGCTATATACAGAGATAAATTCATACCAGTGAATACAATAGCAATTGATGAGGAGTGTATTTCAAAAGATCAATACAGTAAGAAATCGATCATTTGGTTAGACTATCTGTCTGAAAAACACAATATCAAAATACAGCATGCTTTAAACGGTGGTGAGAAAAAACTGAAATTAGGTGATAAAACTTATAAAGTAGATGGTTTTTATAAGAATACCGTTTATCAGTTTCAAGGATGTCATTGGCACGGTTGTCCTCGCTGTTTTACAGAATCCACTGTCAATCTTCAAAATCAGATATGTATGAAAGATTTGTATGAAAGAACTCAAAAAATAAATAATAAAATAAAAGATAACGGATTTGAATTGATTGAAATATGGGAATGTGATTTTGATAATCACAAAGAAATTAAAAAATATATGAAAAATGAATGGAAAAGAGATTTTGTAGAACCTTTAAATCCTAGAAACGCATTCAGCGGAGGTAGGTGTGAACCTACCAAATTAATATACGAAATGAAAGAAAACGAAAAGGATAGATATATCGATGTTTGTTCACTTTATCCAACAGTGAATTACTTTGATTACTATCCTGTTGGTCATCCAGTAAAGATTTATAATCCGGAAAAATATGATAAGAATTGGTATGGTTTGATACAATGCAAAGTACTTCCACCTAGAAAGCTCTATCATCCTGTTTTACCTTATAAAGGAGAAAAATTAATATTTAGTTTGTGTAAATTATGTTCAAAACCTATAAAATGCGAAAAGAAACAATGTAGAAAATGTTATGAAATACGGAATAAAGAATGTAATCATACGGATGAGGAGAGAAGTTTTACTGGTACATGGACAACTACCGAAGTTGAACTGGCTATTGAAAAAGGTTATAAGATTTTAAATATCTATGAAGTTTGGCATTTTGAAAAAAAATCTAATACATTATTTAAGGATTATGTTAAAATGTTTTTGAAAATCAAATTAGAAACAGATGATAAATGGTCTGAAAATTTCAAAACCGAAAAAGAATATAAAAGGTGCGTAGAAAAGAAATTGGGTATAAAGTTAGGAGAAATCAAAGAAAACCCAGGAATGAGATTTATATCCAAAATTTGTTTAAACTCTTTATGGGGAAAGTTCGGACAGAGAAAAAACTTGAAACAGACAGAGAATGTTATGGAATTATCCGATTTTTATAGAATTATACTGAACGACCGCATTAAAGACTTGAATATGATATTTTTGAATGATGAGTGTGTGCAAATGGATTATAAGATGAAAGATGAATATGTCAAGAATAACTTTAATACGAATATTTATATAGCGGCTTTTACTACCAGTTCGGCTAGAATAAGATTATATGAAATGCTTGATAAATTAGGAGATAATGTAATGTATTACGATACAGATAGTATTGTGTATATCGATGATGGCTCCAATAAAGTAAAAACGGGCTGTATGTTAGGAGAGTGGACCGATGAATTAGGAGAAGATAAATATATGAAATCGTGGATATCTGGAGCAAGTAAAGATTATGGTTATATTCTGAACGACGGTTCTTTAAAAGGAAAAGTAAAAGGTTTTAAAATGAGTTATGAGAGCGAAACTAAGCTGAATTTTGACGAGAGAATGAAAATAATAACTGGGGAAATTAACCATATAGATGTAGAAATAAATCAATTTCAGATACAAAAAGATAGAAATATTAAAGTGAATAAAATGAATAAAAGATATATGTTTGGATATGATAAAAGAAGAATTTTAGATAACTTTGATACTGTACCATTTGGATTTTAAGCCGATTTTTTTTAATTTATAAAAATTGTTTTCTAATAAAATGGACGATGTCACCCTTATCGTAAATGTTCAAGGTTTTATACTTCCTTTTAAGTCTATAGCGAGGGAAATAAGCTGGGTTCATTTAAAACAGGGAATAGGTGAAACTATTTCTGTGTTTACACCTAACTATGAATTAGGTGATCAAGACCATGGAATAGTTCGTAGATGTACTAACGATATCCATGGTTTAAGATTTAAAAGATATTCAGATAATACAGGCTTATGGATTAGTAGTGACAATGTAAAAGATTATCTCATACAATTGCATCAGATATACGGCGGCACATTTGCTTTTAAAGGAGGAGTTTTTCCGAAAAGTACCTTTGAAGAATGGGGAATTCCTATAAAAATATTAGAAGTACCGAGATGCGTTCGAATACTAGGACCTGGCTGCTCTATGTACAGATGTCTGTACCATAAAAATTGTCTTTCAAAAATTGTTTCTGAATAAATGGAAGAATTCAACAGTCTCAGATCGTTCCCTGTTACTCATAAGCTAAAAGATTTAGAGACAGGGAAATACAAGCTGATTTCGTTGAAGAAAATTCAAACAAAATTTGGAAATACGACTATTGCAAGATTAGAAGTTAATGATGTAGAAAAGGATTATTTTCTTAAAAAGAGTCATGGAAAAATTTCTGAAAATGCAATAACAAAACTGAATGAAGGTGGTTATATCTTTCATTTTAAAGGAAAAAATAATGATGGCTATTATGATTATGAATTAGAAAAAGCTTAATCCTACAATTTGTTTTAAATCTTACAATGATCGGATGGACCATTTATCGAACTATGAAAATTTCAAACCCCCTAAATAATATTTACGAAAATACAAAATATATCTGTTTTAACTACAAATTTCTTTACTGACATACATGTGTTCATTTCGACACAGACTATTTTTTTATCGAACTATGAAAATATCCAGAATAGTATTTATAATTGTAAGTAAAAAAATTGGTTATCTATTAAAAATTTAAAACATACGATAAAAATCATTTAAATTTTATTTCAGACTTCAATATAATGCAATTGATATTAATATTATCCTAGAGGTAGGTTGTTTATTTATTTAATCTGTCTAAACTTTGTTCGAATGGGTTTTATTTGACGTCCAAATTTTTTTTCTAAATAAATGTTACAATATTTTGTCATAAGTACTCTTTAATTGTCTTTCGCCCACCTCTCATTATTTTAAATTTGACCCCATTATCACAAACCATAGCATCGATAACTCTAATATTCTCAACCTGGTTTATTATTAAGAAAATGCGTCAGTCAAACTTTTTGATCACAGTAATCGTTATATATTAGCATTTAGTGGGTCCATTCAAATACTATTTTATAATCATCATTTGCTCCAATAATATTAACATAAATCAGAACTGTCATCTTTCGACACACACTAGCTCTACATATATGCTGAAAGTTTGTTCCGACAGTAAGCGCGCGCTCCCGCTCAGCCGGTTGCACTCCGTCATACGAGACTGGCGCGGGAACTTCCCCGAAGCGAAGAACGAAAATCTCAAATCTGAGACTCTTCCTAGGCGGACCTGCACTAAACAACCGGATAGATGGGAATATACAAATTATGGTTATATTCATCATTTCTTCGATATTTAGACAGTCAAACTTTTTCATCTCATTAAATATTAATATTGTATGGATTATTTCGAATTATGAAACATTGTTCGATAGTCAAACTTTTCGATGAAAATCTTACAATTATAGGTACAATATTCGATATTTAGACAGACAAACTTTTTGATGAAAATCTTACAAAAATCGTTAAATATTTGCGTTTAGTGGAATATAAAAAGTGTTCCATAGTCGGTACCATATACTACTTATGTATCCGATGATGACCGATGGATGGATGAAATGCATCTTAATTATGATATGCGTGTATAAGTTTCACATTATATGGTGTGCATAAATGCTATAGTTAATATACAATGTCGCGTCGGCTGGTTCAGTGGCTTTCGAACACAAAATTAATTTAGGCGATTGACACTTATTCAATAATTTCAAAACGGGCATCTTCTTACTTCTTTTTAATTGGAAGAAATATGATACATCTTATATACACATATGTTACACTATTTACATGAAATTCGATACATTTTAGAATATTTCTTCTATCTACAATTGTCATCACATCTCGTATTAATTCTTTTCTCTCTCTGAAAACATAAACAAAACAAAAAATATCTTGAACCCAGAGGGGGTTGCCACGCGTAACTAAGATCAGGATTCATCGCCCTTTTGGCGTTAAAACATGATTCCCCACACGCTCCCCACCTGGATTCATGAGAGTACATAATGATAAATCAATAAAACTAAATTCTTACAATAAACATTAATTTAAATCATAACTCAAATAATAAAAAAGAAAATTTTTTTCAATCTTCAGATGCTGACATATAAAGCATTAAACAATAAAATAATATCATGAATAATATAAATAAAAAATGACACTTCAATAACATGTAGCTACATGAACGTATCTGGCCAGATATTTACCCTAATAAAATAAACTAAATATATATACATAATATAAACAAATTAAGTACTATTATTAACATTTCAATAATCCTTTCAATTTGAAATAAAGCATAATTATACAAAATGAAACCTTTTTTCTAAATGGATAAATTAACAATTGCAAACTACACATAAAAAAGATATTTCAACTATGAATTTATAATAAGAAATAAATCACATTTATATATTCAAACAATAGTAGAAAAAAATTATAAATTTAAATTTCAAATATTGAAATCAATTAACATTCAACAATCTAATTCAAAAGGATACAAAAGTTGAACTGGTTTTCTTAGCAGTCCATGAGCAGTCTTTACCATGCAAGCTCGAATAAGCTGGTCTCTGCCAAGAATCACTTCCTTAACTATTCCTAAGTCCCACAACAGTTTAGATTTAGCACTACCGTCCACTAAGACAACATCTCCAATCTTTAGATTTTTGTGTCTCTCAGGAGTTTTAAATTGATGGATCGATCTTAAGTTCAGCAAGTATTGTTCCTTCCATTTAGTCCACAGCTGTTTCAACAAGGTGGTTTGATATCTTTTTCTTCTTTATAATGTCTTTCGGGTAGAGATTTTATTCTCTAATTCGTCAAAATGTAGTGTAAAACTAATATTTTCTCTTCCGAGTTGAAGAAAGTGAGCCGGTGTAAGTGGCTCTGGCTCGCCGAAATCACTTGTTGTATACGTAAGAGGTCTCATGTTTATTACGGCTTCTATTTCTGTCAAAATTGTAGCCAATTCTTCAAATGTGATGAGAGCTCTTCCCAAAATTTTTCTTAGGGGTTCTTTTACACTTTTTACGAGTCTTTCGTAAAATCCTCCCCACCATGGGGCATGCTCGATGATAAATTTCCATATAATGCCTTTGTTTGATATGAAGTCTTGAAGTTCTTGATCTTTAATGATTTTTTCAAATTGTTGTAGTTCTTTGTCGGCAGCTTTAAAACTTAATGCATTATCAGAAAAAATTATTTTACAGTTTCCGCGTCTTGAAATAAACCGACGAAAACACCTCATAAAGGACTTTGTAGTCATATCCCTGGTTGCTTCCAAATGTATTGCTCTTGTTGCGGCACAGGTGAACAGTACAATGTAGGATTTTGACGTCTCTTTACTATCTGTTTTAATGATTATTGGGCCGGCAAAATCCAATACTACAACGGTAAACGCAGGGGATTGTGAGATCCTTTCTTTAGGAGTTATCTTTTTAGTTATCCAGCCCTGTTAGCTGGTCAGCTGCCCTTGCATTGTATCTTCTACAAATTAGACATTTTCTTAGATTCTTTCTGATAGATTGTCTTCCTTGTGGAATCCAAAATTTCTTCCGGATTTGTGCAAGCGTTAAAGAAACTCCACTATGCAGCAAATTTCTGTGTTCTTGCATTATTAGCAATTCTGTTAATTTTTCATTCTTCGGCAATATGATTGGATTGGTCTCATTCGAATCAAAGGAGCCTTCATTAAGCCTGGTTTTTATTCGTAAAATTTTATTTTCATCCAAATATGGACACAGGGAATAAATTCGTGATGTTTTCTTAACAGAATTTCCTTTTTCTAATGACTGAATTTCTTCCTTATAATTCTTTATTTGTACTTCTTTGATTAATAATTCTTCAGCTTCTTTCAATTCTTCAGCCGATAATGTATCTTTACGCTTGATTGAATTTCTTAAATTGAAAATAAATCTTCTAACTCTTGCCAATGTTCTAACTGCCTTCAAGAAGGAACTGAAGCGCTCAATTTCTATAAGTGGCTTCTGATGTTCTAATGAACAAACATTTTGGAAAATCACATTTCTTTTAGCTTCTAGTTGTTTCATATCTTCATCTATTTCTCTGTCTTCTTTGGGCCATAAATTTGAATCTTTAACTAACCATGGAGGCCCTGACCACCACAGATCATCCTTTTCGAGGTCGAGAAGTGAGAGTCCTCTTGTGAGTCGATCAGCAGGATTTGAGCTACCGGGACAATGTCGCCAGTTCTTCGGATCTGTTAACTTTTGTATTTCTGATGTTCTGTTGCTTACAAATGGCTTCCAAGTACTTGACGAACTTTTGATCCAGTGAAGCACGATATTTGAATCGCTCCAATAGTGTACTTTGTCTTCATTTATCTTCAGAACAGACATTACCCGCTTTCCAAGTCTAGCTTCAATCAGAGCACCCATCAGTTCGAGGCGGGGCAAGGTTAACTTCTTTATGGGAGCTAGTCTGCTTTTTGATGTAACAAAACTTGTCTTTATACTATTATTGTTGTTATATCTCAGATATATAACACTTCCATAGGCCTTAATACTTGCATCACTAAAACAGTGAATTTCTGCATTGTGATAACTGTCTATTTCCTGAAAATAATATCTTGGAATTTTTATTTTACTAAGGTATGGAATCTGTGCACACCAGTTATCCCATTTTTTCTCTAAATGTTCTGGCAAATTCTGATCCCAATCCATACCATGTTCCCATAATGATTGAAAAATCATTTTAATTAAAATCGTAAATGGTGATAAAAACCCAACAGGGTCAAAAGTTCTTCCAGCTGCTCGAATTATAGTTCTTTTGGTCTTGTCTTGACAATGAACAAATTTTAACAGACTTTGATTATCTAATCTAAAAATGTCTCCTTCAGTGTCCCATATTAACCCTAAAATTTTAAATGGGGTTGTATCAGTTGATGTATCAGCGCAAACATTCATATCTAAAGATTTTAAATGTTCCTTTAAAATGGTAGAATTACTTTTTAAAGCTTCATTAACCGTATGTGCTCCTAACAATAAATCGTCCACGTACATGGAAGAGTCAATTTTAGAGCAAGTTTCCGGATATAAAGTTGCATACCTCTTCAAATGATATTTAATTACAGGGTGGCGGGGTAAATAATAGGTCAAATTACCATTCGGTGAATTTATTTCTTGCGGTTCAGCAATTTCTACTATTCCTAAAGCCTTATATTCATCAATAATTTCTTTATATTCCTTAAATAATGCGGGATTATTTACAAATTGTTTAATTAGACTATTAAATCTCCTTTTGGCAACATCATAATTATTCGGAAGATCAACATTATCATATTTCATAGGTAATTTAACTTCATATCTTTTATTCTTAAATTGAATAGAATTTTCAAATTGTTCTAATATTTGATTATCACACAAATCTTTATTTGTATTATCTTCCTGAATCTCTAACCCTTCTATAGTCCAAAATTTTTCAAGTTGAATTGACATTTTATCATCTTCATTATTATCCCAAATAGATATATACATTGCACCCACTAAATTATTTTCATTAACTTCATCTGAGAACTTCCCATGAAGTGTCCAACTTAGTTTAGTTTCATTCAAAACAAGAGTTGGTGAAATACGTTTATATTTCCCTGTCACAATTGACCAATAGTAGTCGCTACCAATCAACAAATCTATTTTATTCTCCCCATCACTTAATTCATTTGAAACATCTGACAACTGTATACCCATTTTTTTATTTTTTCATTTAACTCTGAACTTGGGGCACGTATTATATCTGAACAAATTTTCTCTGTTTCTAAAGCTTCCAGACATATTACATTGTCAGAAAATTTATTCTTTAAGAAAATTTTAACTCTATTATGATTATTAACAATAGGTTTCGTACCAGCAAAAGTATGGATTTTTAATGATCCCTGTCCAGTCACCTCTAAATTTAAATGCTTTGACAAATTCTTTCCGACAAACGTACGCTGCGACGCACTGTCTAGCAAGATACGAACATTAATATTTTTATCTTTCCCAATAATTATTCCCTTTAAAGTTTGAAAATAAACATATTCATCTGGCTTACAACAAAGTGAAGAAACAGTTATTTTTTCATACTGCGTATTTTGCTTTCCCCCTATTTCATCCCTTTCAGTTGAAACAAGGTCAATTTTATTTTCCTTTGATGATCTTTTTTTTACTTTTTTATTACAAAGAGAATTTTGATGAGCTTTTGAATTGCAAAGAGTGCAACGAATATTAGAATTTTTACAAAACTTACTCTTATGAAATCGTTTGTAGCATCGGAAACATTTCGCTTGTTTCGATAAAGATTGTTTTCTTTCTTCAAAATTTAAGTTACACAAATTTGCTTCATGCTTCTGAGAACAAAACAGACAAAGGTTTTCTGTAATTGTATTTAATGTAAATGCTGAAGGATTTCTATTTTTTGGTTGAAGAAAAGGTTTAGAAGGATTTTGTTTAAATTTATTTTCATGAGATTTAATCTCAAAACTGACAGATGTAACGTTAACAACCTTTTCCCGCGCTTCGATTTCGCGCTTACGGAACAATAATAAATCATTTACGCAAACATCTTTTTTCTCGCACTGCTCTCTATGAAATTGCAATAAAAGGCCATTAGGTATACATTTATAAATAATAGGTAACATAAACAACCATATTGGTCTGATTTCACATCCAATGATTCTAAACTTCTTATTTGTATCGCTATTTTATCATACAATTTTTTCAATGAATATAAATCATTTTGATCTTCGCATTGCTTCTAAATTTAATAATTTATTTGTGTGCGCAGATATTAAAACCTCTCTTTTTCCAAAACGATCCTTTAATATATTTATTGCCGTTGCGTAATTTTCACCAGTTAATGGAAGCCCGTTAATAGCAGCAGCTGCTGATCCCGAAATCAAAGATTTCAAATAAGTTAATTTTTCTATCTCTTGAAGGGCTTCATTTTCGTGATCAGCGACTTTAAACTGCGGCCAAAATTCTTGGAATTCGCAAATGTCGTCGGTGAATTTGTTTAAAGAAATTCGCGGCAATTTGGTGTTACACTTTAACTGAGTATCTGATATGGGGGGCGTAGTTATTTTTTATTCACTTGTAATATCAGAAGTTTTCTTTAAATTATGCAAAAATCTATTTGCTCTCGATTTACACGTAATAATCGACCCTTTATATTCTAAACAAGTTTCAATTTCGGTTTCTAAATTAGAAGTTTCAACTTCAGATTGAATTAAATCGTCTAAGTTTTCTAGAGAAATCTTATGTTCCAGCAATGTTGCTAAACAATCCTCCACAATTTCCGGTTTCAAATAACTTTCTTTCAAAATTTCGATATCAATTTTTTTTATCAATTTTGTTATTGTGGATCTAATTGATCCGCGTTTAGTAATATTTCTTTTCAAATTTTCACCGGTATTCATTTTTGTATAGTACTGTTTCTTCCAAATCATTCATAAAATCAAATAAATAGCAATAAAAAACTTACCCGTTAAATAAAGTGAGAATCGTCCTCATCTTATTTCATTCTTTTATTCCTGGCATACGGTGCACCATTGTCGCGTCGGCTGGTTCAGTGGCTTTCGAACACAAAATTAATTTAGGCGATTGACACTTATTCAATAATTTCAAAACGGGCATCTTCTTACTTCTTTTTAATTGGAAGAAATATTATATATCTTATATACACATATGTTACACTATTTACATGAAATTCGATACATTTTAGAATATTTCTTCTATCCACAATTGTCATCACGTCTCGTATTAATTCTTTTCTCTCTCTGAAAACATAAACAAAACAAAAAATATCTTGAGCCCAGGGGGGGTTGCCACGCGTAACTAAGTTCAGGATTCATCGCCCTTTTGGCGTTAAAACATGATTCCCCACATACAGGGTTACTTAAAAGAGCTCACCAACGTTACTGAATATGAGCGTAAATTACTTAAAGGTGGTTCTTAAATAAGCTATGCATTTTTACGCTGAACTGCATTAAATTTACTAAGAAATGTTTGCAGAATATAGATAAAATGGTATACAGGGCCACGCAAAGAATTGGGTACATGGACGCCTATGAATGATAATTTATGAGAATGTGATTTCAGTTGTTTTAAGAGTGTTTTAATTTAAAATAAATTTTAGCTTAATACTGATGAGTAATAAAGGTACCAGCCAGGTAAACTACAAGGCTGAACAAAGTATTCAAGTATGGTTCCATCTATTAATATAAACTGCTGAAAGAGAAATTTCAAGCTACTGGGCATTTTCTTGCTAAAGTAAATTTTCTCATTATATATTATGTAAATTAGTTGACAGATCAAATACAGGGCTGTTCAAAAGTACTGGAATACATATTTGACTATATTTGGCTACTATTTGGCTTTATACCCTTATTTCCCTAAATAACGAAGCTTTGTTAAAGATTTCACGAAGCGTTGGAAAGTGCTTCATAATCTATGCTTAACGCATGATTTTTCTTATATGTTTTCTTTTGGGCTGGAAATAAATTTCCATGACCTCCTCTAAACTATTGTTAAATTTCATTACATTTGATCCAGTATTTTTCCTTTTATGACCATTTCGAAGTAAAACTTTAATAAAATTGAAGCTTTTAAAAATAATTTGATATTGTAGAAGAATTAATGAAAAACAACGCAGACATGATGCCATACTTTTCATAATATAATAAAGAAATTAATATTATTATTTAAAAACATCATTTGTTTAAACTTTTCAAAAAATGTCGAAAAATTACCAGATAATAAATTAGGTTGGATAAATGATTCATTTTCGTTTGATAATTTTAAATCCATTTTTCCCTTAAAGAAAAAGAGCAATTTGTGTTTAAAGTAGGGATGGGCATTATTTATCGTATTAGGATAAATAACAGTGTTACTACGCTAGAACCTAATATTGCATTAATATGTTACTGAAAAGTCCCTGTTAAATAAATAACACGTGGTTCTTAATGACAGCATCTTCCTTCACTTGTTTTAATCAAGATTTCATTTTTTGTACCTCTAAAAAAGAATAATATTCATTAAAAACGTCCTTAATCGTTTCTTTTGAGACGTTTGCAGAACAATGTTGAATGTACGGGCTGGGTGCCTGGACAACCCCCCCCCCTCCCTGCTTGCGCAGATCCATTCACAATTATTGAAAAAATTTGCCTCCCCCCTTATTAAAACATCCTTAAAAACCCTTATTAAAAGATCTCACAATTATACACGCTAAGATAAAAAACCTGTCTAAAACGGAATTTAAAACTGTTTTATGGCTTCCGTTTTAGAAGGTTTTACTACATAAAATAAGATATTGTTTCCAGCAAGTATCCAGCAAGTACAGCCCGGACAGCCCCCACCCCCTGCTTGCGCAGACCCATTCACAATTATTTAAAAAAATTGTATCCCCCCTTATTAAAACACCCTTAAAAACCCTTATTAAAAAAAATCTTACAATTATACACTCTAAGATAAAAACCTGTCTAAAACGGAATTTAAAACTGTTTTATAGGCTTCCGTTTTAGAAGGTTTTATTATATAAAATAAGACATTGTTTGTATCCAGCAAGTACAGCCCGGACAGCCCCCCCCCCTCTGCTTGCGCAGACCCATTCACAATTATTTAAAAAAAATGTATCCCCCCTTATTAAAACACCCTTAAAAACCCTTATTAAAAAAATCTCACAATTATACACTCTAAGATAAAAACCTGTCTAAAACGGAATTTAAAACTGTTTTATAGGCTTCCGTTTTAGACGGTTTTACTATATAAAATAAGATATTGTATGTATCCAGCAAGTACAGTCCAGACAGCTCCCCTCCCCCTGCTTGCGCAGACCCATTCACAATTATTTAAAAAATTTGCGTCCCCCCCCCTTATTAAACCACCCTTAAAAACCCTTATTAAAAAAAATCTCACAATTATACACTCTAAGATAAAAACCTGTCTAAAACGGAATTTAAAACTGTTTTATAGGCTTCCGTTTTAGAAGGTTTTACTATATAAAATAAGATATTGTTTGTATCCAGCAAGTTCAGGTTAAAAATTCGGGGCACCCACCCGTTCAAAAGGCTGGTTACGCCTATGCAACCACAGAAGAAATAATTCCTTAATATTCGCTAATTCAATAACTGTTAGATTTTTCACCAGTTTTTCAATTCAGTTCAGTTATGTGGTTCTTTTCTGTTAGATTTTCCACCCGTTTTTCAATGAATGTTGTTTTTTTACATTACAAAAGAACATTTTATCGCTTCGTAACTGTTGTTTATTTTCAAACGTTTTGTTACAAATTATTTGACAACCTTGAAAAGTGCTGATTAATACACATATCTGAGGATAATTTTGTTATCGTTAACGACTTTTGATTTAACCCCCGAAACATACACCTTCAAATTTCGCTTATTTAGTTATCTACCATTTTTAACATGATATCCCCCCCCCTTTCGGTGACTCACCTAATTTTGCTCATTTTTTCACTTCATTTCAATCTTTAAAAGGCTATAACTTTGCTTCTATGGGAGCTAAAGCGGAGAAAAAAATTCTAGCATAGCTAACTTTTACTCGCCATTCTTTTTGCTATTTCAATTTTCCGGTTCTTCCCTATAGGACCATTTTTTGGGAGGGGGGGCAGGGGGGGGAGTTTCTCATTTTTTGATGTAATATGTCTATCGAAAGCTTATGCTTCTTACATTACAAATCTAGCATAAAAAAATTTCTCCCGTTATTCTGGGTCACGTTACGGACCCATAATGGGTTGAAATTTAAATTTCTCAAACTTCTTCGAGGTTTTTTGCCAAATCGGTATCAGAAAAAAATTGTGCCAACGTGTTGGTGTATGACATCTGCGCCATAAAAATATCATTCAGTCTTTTTTTATTGCAATTTTTTTATGTAAAACAATATGCATTATTTTTCATGCACAATTGCGCATTAAATGAAAATTGTAATATAATTTTTGTAGTAGTACTTTATAATAATGAATAAAAAAAAACACATTATTTAAAAGTATTTCCTGCACAATAAAATGTTTCCTGACGATTACAAAAAAATATGTCCTGACAATTCAAAAATTAAAAACGTAATTGTCCAAGTTTTCATTTCTGTCGGCACTCCAAAAATGTCACTTTTTTTTTGGGGGGGGGGGGGGGTGAAAATTTTGTGGAAATAACTCTTATTTTTTATTTATGCATGGATCCATATAAAAAAGTATGAGCTAGTGAACTTTGGAACCATTTTAATACAACTCATATTCCAAATATTAAAATAATTGAGAAAAATTATAAAAAAAAATTTCAATTTAATCATTTTTATACTAAGTAAATGCAATTAAATTTCTTATAAATTGAATCTGGAATGTTTAGATAAGATTTTAATATTTACAAAATATAAAATACAGTACAATATATTAGGTTTACAGCTTTCTGAAAGACATAAAAATAGTAGGATAAAATTTAGATGAGTTCAAAGTATTAGAATATTTTATTTTGCGCAACAATATTACCTTATTAATATGAAGTAAATGGTAGTTAATTTTTTGTAGTACCCTCTTTTGCTTTCATAATAGCGTACAATCGATCTGTCATACTATACATATCTGTTATTAAGAAACTAGTAAAAAAAAAACTGAGTCTGGAAAAAATTTCATTCTCTACCATCTGTCCTATCTCATAAGTTTCTTTGTCCTATCAGTTAATATTTGTTTTATGTTTTGCAGCCGCTCTAGTAGTGGCAGCACGCGTTGACTTGCTGTACGAAAATTCAGTAATGCATTTCATCTCAGATTTTAAAACATCAACAGTGCTGATTGAGAAAACGCGGTATACGGAAAATGGATTTTTGAAAAATTCGTTTTCCTCTGTATGTTAAAGAAAGTTTTCTTAATATGTTTTCTTGTATTTTCTAATTTAAATGTTTTTCGTATTTCCTATAGGATACATTATTTTATATTCAAAAATATATGTGCCTATAGATATTTTCTTAAATGTTGTTGCCCCACCAGTGGCTGAGAGATTCTGCCCTCAAAACTGGTAGACGGCAGGCGCTGGATTAGAACAAAACCCAATCGCGGTCATCAGCCCAATCATTCGGAGTTTTCTGTGGTTTTCTTCGAACTTTGGATTTCCTTGCGTAAATACGAGTTGGGTTCCCTTAGAAAGACCCCCCTCCCCCCACGGAGGACACCCCCTTAGGGCCCATATCCCATGTGTTGTCCGTTTGGGAGCATATTTAGCAATTGTTTATAAATTGTTTATTGTATCCTGTTACAAAAATAACAGGATGTTGGAACCTGTTACCAGCGCTACTGTGGAATGATGTAACCTGTTAACCAAAAATAACCATATTTCCCATCTCTAGTTTTAAGCAACAAAACTGGCGCATTTTGTTTAAGTCTCCAAGAAAAATGTTGGCGGGAGAAAAATCTTGCAAAGAAGGTCTCCATACGGGCATACTCCGAAAAATCTGAAAAAATTACAGAATGTTCTTCTCATGAGGATATATACGTTTATAAAAAAAATCTCGGCGGAACCTCCGTATCCTGTCAGTAAAATTAATGAAAATTTCGTTATTTGGCGATTTATCATCGTTGGCAATAAAAAGGAAATTTAATTTTTTTTTTTTTTAATGTCAAATGCATTTTAAAGGAAAAAAGTTTCGTGTTCAACGTGTTTAGATAAATTAAATATTTTTTGTTTTGTCAGCTTTAGTTTGTTTTAAGTTTAATTTCGTTATATTGATATTTATGTGTATTTATATTCAAATTTAACCATCAAAATTGGCGATTTAAAACGAAATTCGAATTTAAATTCATTAAAATTCTTTCAACTTCAAAGTCCAGTTGAGCATTGTCAATTCGATTTTGTTGCTATGGAAACATCTGGCCTTTTTTTTTTTTTTTTTTTTTTTTTTTTTTTGAATACTCTTAAATGTATGAAAATACTTTTACTGAATAAGAATTTTTTATATATGAAAATATTTTTTCCAGAGGCAAATTAAATAACTACAGCAACAAATAATATATATATACATATATGAAATTTAATAGATATAAGTGTATATAATATATTAAACTTGTTCATTGTTTATGTTTTAATTCATATATGTTTAAATTCATTTACATGGATTCTAAAAATCCAAAAGTTTTCAGCTGCGTTAAAATCGTTTGCTTTTGGCGGAGAAAAGTGCTGCTCCCCAAATCGTGTGACACTTTCGTGTTTTCACGCCAAATATTCGAAAATATTTTATTTTTTTTTACATGTTTTCTACTGCAATTCCGTCGCTAATTTTCAGTGATCCTTTATTACACTCATGAGTAGTTTAATTAGTAATTTTTTTTTAAAATCTGAGTATGTCCAGTATAGAGACCTTCCTTGTTAGTTATGAGTAGTGATGTAATCGTAAAAAAATCGGAGGCCATATGCTATAGGCAGAGGATATACACTCTAAAGTCATGTATGGCATCCCTAGGGTATATGCTACAGCCAAATTTGAGAAATAGAGGAGTACGGAGCTTTAAAAAAAAGAAAAAATCCAGAAGTTATGCGGCGTATACCCGCGCATACCCTTTACTATATACCCTTGGTAATCAGTTGGAAACGAATAGGCCAATTTAAAAGATAATTAATAATTTGATTTAGTTGTTTTTGTAAAACCGGCTTTTCGAAATTAATTGCCTTTTGAAGCAAAATATCGATCTGTATTGCATCCAGAAATTGACTTAAAGTGCTATTACACGTGGGGTCGAAGTCGCTTCAAATTCCAAGAGTCCCCATGTTATCCTATGGGATCAGGGGAATTACTTGCAAAACGCGCAATTCTCTTATGTCGGAACATCTTTGACGCCCGAAACGAAGCAAGTCACCAGTAACAGCCAATCAAATGCCTGGAAATCTCCGGATAAGAAAGCCTTTTACGGAACAGCCAATGAAATGCTTTGAAACCGAAAAAAAACGCAGGCGATTTTTATTGCTTGAAATTTTTAGCACTGACTTCAAAGAGACGGCTTGTGATTTCCAATGCAGTTCCGGACGTTCTTTATAAACGCATACCTCACATTGAATTCTTTTCTTATATGCTAAGTGATAGGAATTGGTAAATTATAATTTTTGTATACGCACAGCTTTGGCAAATTTCGCTGCATAATTTTATTTTTATTTTATAAATGCGGCTCGTTGCTACGTTTTTTTTTCATTGCTAAGGTTTTCCTTTCCCTTTCTTTTGCATTTTTTTTTTTTTTTTTTTTTAATCTTACGAGGAGAGATTAAAATTTATGAAACAAAGTTGGCATCTGTTTTTTATTAGTTGTTAAAAAGAACTTTTTTCAAGTATTTTTTATCTTGTATTGTTATAAAAGCTTTATAAAAGAATTTTGTCAATTTGCTTGAACAAATATGGTGAAAATTAAGATAGTTCAGAAAGTACAGATATATAAGTATAATCTTTTTTTCGTAAAAGAGTATGTGATTCGACTTCAAGGTAAAATATATCTATATTTTTGTAAATTGCTGAGGTTTCTACTAGTTACTTCCTATATAAGAGAAAATGCCATGTATTTAAGGCGACCCACAAAATATTTCGGATACTTTACTATACCCGAAATACGATACAGGGTTCGTACGGATTCCATTATTTTCCTGGTGAAATATCAGTACATTTTTTTTCTATAAAAAAATAAATCTAGTTCCCACGCTTGAAACTTTACCTACCTTATTTAATTGTAGATTATCTATAAGGAAATTCTGGTATCGAAGAATTTCCTAATCTGGAAAAACAGGATCCGTACAAAGCTGTTACATATTAAAGATGATTGTTGGAAGGGTATTCTTAGTTGTGATATAAGTTTTCAAATTTAACTAAAATTTTGCATATTACGTTGTGTGCATAAATGTCATTTACAGGGTAACACAACAGAATCTGTAAGGGTTACGGAGTATGAACCAAAATAACTTAAAGATGATTTTTAAATGAGTTATGCATTTTCACGCTGCATTACATTTAGTAAACCAAAATACGTTTGGAAACGTGAGAAAAAATGATATACAGGGCCACGCAAAGAATTAGATACATGGCAAACTATGGAAGATAGTTTTGGGGAGTGTGATTTCACAAGATTTAAGCGTGTTTCAGTCCTACACTGTTAAAAAAAATTCTGAAACATTTTTTTCCTGAATTTCACAGAAAAGGTCCATTTTCTCAACAAAAGGGCATTTCCCGTTTCAAATCCCAAAATTCCACCATATTTCCTGAAAATAACGAAACGAATAGAAATAGAAACAAAAAACGGAGACACATCCGTTGTGTGCGGGGCTCCATGGCCGAGGGGTCCAGGCAACACACTGCTACTCGCCCGCGATCGCAGATTGTGGGTTCGGGTCCCACTGGCGTCATGGATTAATGACGACATAAAAAATCCCTTTTAAATTAAATTTTTTCTCTTTATTTTTCTCTTATTTCTTATTAAAAAATCTTTTATTTAATTAGCCAAAATATAATTAGTGTATGACAATTTCAAAAAATTGTCTATACTTTTTTCTTTGTAAAAATATTGTTAATAAAAACTTTTTGCTCATTCATTCATTCATTCATTCCAAAAAAAAAAAAAAAAAAAAACAGTGGTTTTAAACAGTTATTTTTTTTTAATTTAACGCATTTAAAAAATTAAAATTGATTTATAAAATAATAAGCATTATGCATCAATCTAAAATAAAATAAAATAAACCGTTTACAAATATTCTAAGGAATATATTTGAAAGGAAATCTTTAAAAAGCACAACAGATTTTCCCACTAACTCATAAAAGACATACTTTGTACAATCTGGCATCAGCAGCTTTGTCTCAGTTCGTATGGATTTGTTCCGCTGTCAAAAAGTCCCGAGTTCGATCCTCAGGACAGCGTGAACTAAATTATCCAAAATAATAAAAATTAAGTAAAATATCATAGCAGCTTAAGAGCACTCGGAAATTTCGAATTCTCTGACGAATTATCGATTCATTAATTTTAAAGATTATAATATTAAATTATAATTATTAAAAATCAATCTTTGTAACGGAAAGTTACTGCTTCTTCAAACGTAATTTTCCCTTCTTGTATTTCCCAAAAACGGAAAATCTACTAACGGAAGTTCGTCTACTTTGCTGCCGGTAGTTTCACCTGGAATTGGCAGATTTATTTTTAACAGTGTAATTAAATTTTAGTTAAATAGCGGCGTATAGGGTAGATGTGCCAGTAATGGACCACCTTCCCGTAATGGGCTACCTCATAGTTTTTAGTTTATAAAATAATAATTAATGGTAGTTAAGTTTTTTTTTCTCTTAGCTCCCCCTTGCATGCTCTATAATCTGGATTATTTTTTTACACTTTTCATCAAAGCAATTAGAAAGCAGAAAATAAAGTTTCACAGTATAAACCTATTGCATATTAAAGATGATTGCTGGAAGTGTATTTTTAGTTGTGATAGGAATTTTCAAGTTTAACTAAAATTTTACGTTGCGTGCATTACATGTTGTAAATCATTTACAGGATAATACAACAGAATCTGTAAGGGTTACGGAGTATGAACGAAACTAGCTTAAAGATGGTTTTAAAATGAGTTATGCATTTTCTAGCTGCATTACATTTAGTAAACCAAAATACGTTTGGAAACGTGAGAAAAAATTATATACAGGACCACGCAAAGAATTAGATACATGGTTGTCTATGGAAAATAGTCTTTGGGAGTGTGATTTCACAAGATTTAAGCGTGTTTCAGTCCTAATTAAATTTTAGTTTAATAGCGGCATATATATATATATATATATATATATATATATATATATATATATATATATATAAGATAGTAGGCAAAATACAAAGCTGTACAAAAGTATTGAAGAATGCTGTCGCCTATTGATATAAATATCTGAAAGTCAAATTTCATCCTATACGTTTTAACACTTTACAACATAGGTCGAAGTTTTTAAAAATTCGGTTTCTGTGTTCGTCTATGTGTCTCCGAATTCAAAGTTACGTTAATATAGTTGGATAATTATGTAAATAATATATGGTATTGAGATAGATTTATTATGCCGTGATCGGAATTAAAAATGAAATATGTAACGTTCATAATTTATTTACAGAACTACTCAAAAGTATTTTATTACATTAGTCTATGGGGAAATGTATTTATATAAATATGTTGTATTTATAATCGTCATCTGATCTGTCCGTCTATCCGAATAAAACAGTGCAAATCTACCTAACCAAATGTTTTGAAATTTGATTTATATAATCGTTGGAGTATTATGTCGAGTCATTTCAAATTTTATGAAAATCAAATCAAAATCTAACAAGATAAGGCTTTCTTCATTCTACTAAATCCTATCAGATGTAATTAATTCAGTTATATATCATGATAGGTAATGACTCTATAGGTTTGTTGATTGCGTCCTATTTAAGACGAATCCTATTATTTTTATATTACTAAGTTTAAGATACATAATCGTATAAAATTGTGTATTTATGCATTTTTGTTTAGAGTTTAACAGCTGTTGTTTCAAAATCTGAATATTTATGAGTCTAGTTATTGTACGAACACACCTTTTACCGTGTTTGACGTGCAATTTCTAACTTGTTTTTAAATCATTACGCCATTAATTATTCATTCTACTAAATCCTATCAGAGGTAATTAATTCAGTTATATATCATGATAGGTAATGATTCTAGGTTTGTTGATTGCGTCCTATTTAAGACGAATCCTATTATTTTTATATTACTAAGTTTAAGATATATAATCGTATAAAATTGTGTATTTATGCATTTTTGTTTAGAGTTTAACAGCTGTTGTTTCAAAATCTAAATATTTATGAGTCTAGTTATTGTACGAACACACCTTTTACCGTGTTTGACGTGCAATTTCTAACTTGTTTTTAAATCATTACGCCATTAATTATTCATTCTACTAAATCCTATCAGAGGTAATTAATTCAGTCATATATCATGATAGGTAATGATACTAGGTTTGTTCATTGCGTCCTATTTAAGACGAATCCTATTATTTTTATATTACTAAGTTTAAGATATATAATCGTATAAAATTTTGTATTTATGCATTTTTGTTTAGAGTTTAACAGCTGTTGTTTCAAAATCTGAATATTTATGAGTCTAGTTATTGTACGAACACACTTTTTACCGTGTTTGACGTGCAATTTCTAACTTGTTTTTAAATCATTACGCCATTAATTATTCATTCTACTAAATCCTATCAGAGGTAATTAATTCAGTTATATATCATGATAGGTAATGATTCTAGGTTTGTTGATTGCGTCCTATTTAAGACGAATCCTATTATTTTTATATTACTAAGTTTAAGATATATAATCGTATAAAATTGTGTATTTATGCATTTTTGTTTAGAGTTTAACAGCTGTTTTTCAAAATCTGAATATTTATGAGTCTAGTTATTGTACGAACACACCTTTTACCGTGTTTGACGTGCAATTTCTAACTTGTTTTTAAATCATTACGCCATTAAATATTCATTCTACTAAATCCTATCAGAGGTAATTAATTCAGTTATATATCATGATAGGTAATGATTCTAGGTTTGTTGATTGCGTCCTATTTAAGACGAATCCTATTATTTTTATATTACTAAGTTTAAGATGTATAATCGTATAAAATTGTGTATTTATGCATTTTTGTTTAGAGTTTAACAGCTGTTTTTCAAAATCTGAATATTTATGAGTCTAGTTATTGTACGAACACACCTTTTACCGTGTTTGACGTGCAATTTCTAACTTGTTTTTAAATCATTACGCGATTAATTATTCATTCTACTAAATCCTATCAGAGGTAATTAATTCAGTTATATATCATGATAGGTAATGATTCTAGGTTTGTTGATTGCGTCCTATTTAAGACGAATCCTATTATTTTTATATTACTAAGTTTAAGATATATAATCGTATAAAATTGTGTATTTATGCATTTTTGTTTAGAGTTTAACAGTTGTTGTTTCAAAATCTGAATATTTATGAGTCTAGTTATTGTACGAACACACCTTTTACCGTGTTTGACGTGCAATTTCTAACTTGTTTTTAAATCATTACGCCATTAATTATTCATTCTACTAAATCCTATCAGAGGTAATTAATTCAGTTATATATCATGATAGGTAATGATTCTAGGTTTGTTGATTGCGTCCTATTTAAGACGAATCCTATTATTTTTATATTACTAAGTTTAAGATATATAATCGTATAAAATTGTGTATTTATGCATTTTTGTTTAGAGTTTAACAGCTGTTTTTCAAAATCTGAATATTTATGAGTCTAGTTATTGTACGAACACACCTTTTACCGTGTTTGACGTGCAATTTCTAACTTGTTTTTAAATCATTACGCCATTAGTTATTCATTCTACTAAATCCTATCAGAGGTAATTAATTCAGTTATATATCATGATAGGTAATGATTCTAGGTTTGTTGATTGCGTCCTATTTAAGACGAATCCTATTATTTTTATATTACTAAGTTTAAGATGTATAATCGTATAAAATTGTGTATTTATGCATTTTTGTTTAGAGTTTAACAGCTGTTTTTCAAAATCTGAATATTTATGAGTCTAGTTATTGTACGAACACATCTTTTACCGTGTTTGACGTGCAATTTCTAACTTGTTTTTAAATCATTACTCCATTAATTATTCATTCTACTAAATCCTATCAGAGGTAATTAATTCAGTTATATATCATGATAGGTAATGATTCTAGGTTTGTTGATTGCATCCTATTTAAGACGAATCCTATTATTTTTATATTACTAAGTTTAAGATATATAATCGTATAAAATTGTGTATTTATGCATTTTTGTTTAGAGTTTAACAGCTGTTTTTCAAAATCTGAATATTTATGAGTCTAGTTATTGTACGAACACACCTTTTACCGTGTTTGACGTGCAATTTCTAACTTGTTTTTAAATCATTACGCGATTAATTATTCATTCTACTAAATCCTATCAGAGGTAATTAATTCAGTCATATATCATGATAGGTAATGATACTAGGTTTGTTGATTGCGTCCTATTTAAGACGAATCCTATTATTTTTATATTACTAAGTTTAAGATATATAATCGTATAAAATTTTGTATTTAAGCATTTTTGTTTAGAGTTTAACAGCTGTTGTTTCAAAATCTGAATATTTATGAGTCTAGTTATTATACGAACACACTTTTTACCGTGTTTGACGTGCAATTTCTAACTTGTTTTTAAATCATTACGCCATTAATTATTCATTCTACTAAATCCTATCAGAGGTAATTAATTCAGTTATATATCATGATAGGTAATGATTCTAGGTTTGTTGATTGCGTCCTATTTAAGACGAATCCTATTATTTTTATATTACTAAGTTTAAGATATATAATCGTATAAAATTGTGTATTTATGCATTTTTGTTTAGAGTTTAACAGCTGTTTTTCAAAATCTGAATATTTATGAGTCTAGTTATTGTACGAACACACCTTTTACCGTGTTTGACGTGCAATTTCTAACTTGTTTTTAAATCATTACGCCATTAGTTATTCATTCTACTAAATCCTATCAGAGGTAATTAATTCAGTTATATATCATGATAGGTAATGATTCTAGGTTTGTTGATTGCGTCCTATTTAAGACGAATCCTATTATTTTTATATTACTAAGTTTAAGATGTATAATCGTATAAAATTGTGTATTTAGGCATTTTTGTTTAGAGTTTAACAGCTGTTTTTCAAAATCTGAATATTTATGAGTCTACTTATTGTACGAACACACCTTTTACCGTGTTTGACGTGCAATTTCTAACTTGTTTTTAAATCATTACTCCATTAATTATTCATTCTACTAAATCCTATCAGAGGTAATTAATTCAGTTATATATCATGATAGGTAATGATTCTAGGTTTGTTGATTGCGTCCTATTTAAGACGAATCCTATTATTTTTATATTACTAAGTTTAAGATATATAATCGTATAAAATTGTGTATTTATGCATTTTTGTTTAGAGTTTAACAGCTGTTGTTTCAAAATCTGAATATTTATGAGTCTAGTTATTGTACGAACACACCTTTTACCGTGTTTGACGTGCAATTTCTAACTTGTTTTTAAATCATTACGCCATTAATTATTCATTCTACTAAATCCTATCAGAGGTAATTAATTCAGTTATATATCATGATAGGTAATGATTCTAGGTTTGTTGATTGCGTCCTATTTAAGACGAATCCTATTATTTTTATATTACTAAGTTTAAGATATATAATCGTATAAAACTGTGTATTTATGCATTTTTGTTTAGAGTTTAACAGCTGTTGTTTCAAAATCTGAATATTTATGAGTCTACTTATTGTACGAACACACCTTTTACCGTGTTTGACGTGCAATTTCTAACTTGTTTTTAAATCATTACGCCATTAATTATTCATTCTACTAAATCCTATCAGAGGTAATTAATTCAGTTATATATCATGATAGGTAATGATTCTAGGTTTGTTGATTGCGTCCTATTTAAGACGAATCCTATTATTTTTATATTACTAAGTTTAAGATATATAATCGTATAAAATTGTGTATTTATGCATTTTTGTTTAGAGTTTAACAGCTGTTGTTTCAAAATCTAAATATTTATGAGTCTAGTTATTGTACAAACACACCTTTTACCGTGTTTGACGTGCAATTTCTAACTTGTTTTTAAATCATTACGCCATTAATTATTCATTCTACTAAATCCTATCAGAGGTAATTAATTCAGTCATATATCATGATAGGTAATGATACTAGGTTTGTTGATTGCGTCCTATTTAAGACGAATCCTATTATTTTTATATTACTAAGTTTAAGATATATAATCGTATAAAATTTTGTATTTATGCATTTTTGTTTAGAGTTTAACAGCTGTTGTTTCAAAATCTGAATATTTATGAGTCTAGTTATTGTACGAACACACTTTTTACCGTGTTTGACGTGCAATTTCTAACTTGTTTTTAAATCATTACGCCATTAGTTATTCATTCTACTAAATCCTATCAGAGGTAATTAATTCAGTTATATATCATGATAGGTAATGATTCTAGGTTTGTTGATTGCGTCCTATTTAAGACGAATCCTATTATTTTTATATTACTAAGTTTAAGATATATAATCGTATAAAATTGTGTATTTATGCATTTTTGTTTAGAGTTTAACAGCTGTTTTTCAAAATCTGAATATTTATGAGTCTAGTTATTGTACGAACACACCTTTTACCGTGTTTGACGTGCAATTTCTAACTTGTTTTTAAATCATTACGCCATTAGTTATTCATTCTACTAAATCCTATCAGAGGTAATTAATTCAGTTATATATCATGATAGGTAATGATTCTAGGTTTGTTGATTGCGTCCTATTTAAGACGAATCCTATTATTTTTATATTACTAAGTTTAAGATGTATAATCGTATAAAATTGTGTATTTAGGCATTTTTGTTTAGAGTTTAACAGCTGTTTTTCAAAATCTGAATATTTATGAGTCTAGTTATTGTACGAACACACCTTTTACCGTGTTTGACGTGCAATTTCTAACTTGTTTTTAAATCATTACTCCATTAATTATTCATTCTACTAAATCCTATCAGAGGTAATTAATTCAGTTATATATCATGATAGGTAATGATTCTAGGTTTGTTGATTGCGTCCTATTTAAGACGAATCCTATTATTTTTATATTACTAAGTTTAAGATATATAATCGTATAAAATTGTGTATTTATGCATTTTTGTTTAGAGTTTAACAGCTGTTGTTTCAAAATCTGAATATTTATGAGTCTAGTTATTGTACGAACACACCTTTTACCGTGTTTGACGTGCAATTTCTAACTTGTTTTTAAATCATTACGCCATTAATTATTCATTCTACTAAATCCTATCAGAGGTAATTAATTCAGTTATATATCATGATAGGTAATGATTCTAGGTTTGTTGATTGCGTCCTATTTAAGACGAATCCTATTATTTTTATATTACTAAGTTTAAGATATATAATCGTATAAAACTGTGTATTTATGCATTTTTGTTTAGAGTTTAACAGCTGTTTTTCAAAATCTGAATATTTATGAGTCTACTTATTGTACGAACACACCTTTTACCGTGTTTGACGTGCAATTTCTAACTTGTTTTTAAATCATTACGCCATTAATTATTCATTCTACTAAATCCTATCAGAGGTAATTAATTCAGTTATATATCATGATAGGTAATGATTCTAGGTTTGTTGATTGCGTCCTATTTAAGACGAATCCTATTATTTTTATATTACTAAGTTTAAGATATATAATCGTATAAAATTGTGTATTTATGCATTTTTGTTTAGAGTTTAACAGCTGTTGTTTCAAAATCTAAATATTTATGAGTCTAGTTATTGTACGAACACACCTTTTACCGTGTTTGACGTGCAATTTCTAACTTGTTTTTAAATCATTACGCCATTAATTATTCATTCTACTAAATCCTATCAGAGGTAATTAATTCAGTCATATATCATGATAGGTAATGATACTAGGTTTGTTGATTGCGTCCTATTTAAGACGAATCCTATTATTTTTATATTACTAAGTTTAAGATATATAATCGTATAAAATTTTGTATTTAAGCATTTTTGTTTAGAGTTTAACAGCTGTTGTTTCAAAATCTGAATATTTATGAGTCTAGTTATTATACGAACACACTTTTTACCGTGTTTGACGTGCAATTTCTAACTTGTTTTTAAATCATTACGCCATTAATTATTCATTCTACTAAATCCTATCAGAGGTAATTAATTCAGTTATATATCATGATAGGTAATGATTCTAGGTTTGTTGATTGCGTCCTATTTAAGACGAATCCTATTATTTTTATATTACTAAGTTTAAGATATATAATCGTATAAAATTGTGTATTTATGCATTTTTGTTTAGAGTTTAACAGCTGTTTTTCAAAATCTGAATATTTATGAGTCTAGTTATTGTACGAACACACCTTTTACCGTGTTTGACGTGCAATTTCTAACTTGTTTTTAAATCATTACGCCATTAGTTATTCATTCTACTAAATCCTATCAGAGGTAATTAATTCAGTTATATATCATGATAGGTAATGATTCTAGGTTTGTTGATTGCGTCCTATTTAAGACGAATCCTATTATTTTTATATTACTAAGTTTAAGATGTATAATCGTATAAAATTGTGTATTTAGGCATTTTTGTTTAGAGTTTAACAGCTGTTTTTCAAAATCTGAATATTTATGAGTCTAGTTATTGTACGAACACACCTTTTACCGTGTTTGACGTGCAATTTCTAACTTGTTTTTAAATCATTACTCCATTAATTATTCATTCTACTAAATCCTATCAGAGGTAATTAATTCAGTTATATATCATGATAGGTAATGATTCTAGGTTTGTTGATTGCGTCCTATTTAAGACGAATCCTATTATTTTTATATTACTAAGTTTAAGATATATAATCGTATAAAATTGTGTATTTATGCATTTTTGTTTAGAGTTTAACAGCTGTTGTTTCAAAATCTGAATATTTATGAGTCTAGTTATTGTACGAAAACACCTTTTACCGTGTTTGACGTGCAATTTCTAACTTGTTTTTAAATCATTACGCCATTAATTATTCATTCTACTAAATCCTATCAGAGGTAATTAATTCAGTTATATATCATGATAGGTAATGATTCTAGGTTTGTTGATTGCGTCCTATTTAAGACGAATCCTATTATTTTTATATTACTAAGTTTAAGATATATAATCGTATAAAATTGTGTATTTATGCATTTTTGTTTAGAGTTTAACAGCTGTTGTTTCAAAATCTCAATATTTATGAGTCTAGTTATTGTACGAACACACCTTTTACCGTGTTTGACGTGCAATTTCTAACTTGTTTTTAAATCATTACGCCATTAATTATTCATTCTACTAAATCCTATCAGAGGTAATTAATTCAGTTATATATCATGATAGGTAATGATTCTAGGTTTGTTGATTGCGTCCTATTTAAGACGAATCCTATTATTTTTATATTACTAAGTTTAAGATATATAATCGTATAAAACTGTGTATTTATGCATTTTTGTTTAGAGTTTAACAGCTGTTGTTTCAAAATCTGAATATTTATGAGTCTACTTATTGTACGAACACACCTTTTACCGTGTTTGACGTGCAATTTCTAACTTGTTTTTAAATCATTACGCCATTAATTATTCATTCTACTAAATCCTATCAGAGGTAATTAATTCAGTCATATATCATGATAGGTAATGATACTAGGTTTGTTCATTGCGTCCTATTTAAGACGAATCCTATTATTTTTATATTACTAAGTTTAAGATATATAATCGTATAAAATTTTGTATTTATGCATTTTTGTTTAGAGTTTAACAGCTGTTGTTTCAAAATCTGAATATTTATGAGTCTAGTTATTGTACGAACACACTTTTTACCGTGTTTGACGTGCAATTTCTAACTTGTTTTTAAATCATTACGCCATTAATTATTCATTCTACTAAATCCTATCAGAGGTAATTAATTCAGTTATATATCATGATAGGTAATGATTCTAGGTTTGTTGATTGCGTCCTATTTAAGACGAATCCTATTATTTTTATATTACTAAGTTTAAGATATATAATCGTATAAAATTGTGTATTTATGCATTTTTATTTAGAGTTTAACAGCTGTTGTTTCAAAATCTGAATATTTATGAGTCTAGTTATTGTACGAACACTGTGATAATTAAGATTTATCACAGGCTTTTAAAGACATTTTTTCTGAAAAGAGATTTCACTATGGAACTGAAAACACAAAATGGCTTTCATTCTCAAGATGAAAAGATCGGCGATTTAAAAGGATCGCTAAATCATCATCGATCAGCTGAAAAGACAGGCGGGCGACACTAACGTGAATAGGGGACCACACGAGTCGCACCTTTGATAGCACGCCGACGCAGAAATGAAAGCAAAAGGGTCCAGACATATTGTCGCCATAGGCGTGTATTTTCAGGTACGAATGATAAGACGATGTTACGAATCTTTTAATGAGAAAAGATCATTAAGGTTGATGATTGGTTCGTGACCTTTAGGGGAGATCTTGGCTGAGAAGAAAAAGAGGGAGCCAAGGTTTTGCAGGGAGGATTTAGAGAGAACAGAGCTCGGAGCTCGGATTTGTTCTCTGAGAAAAGTGGATCAGCTCGGATCGAGAGCTGTAGAGGGTGACGTCACCCAAGTGAGACGGAGGAAGAGAACTCTCGCTAGGAGAGTGCAGGTGACAAGTCTCATCCTCGGTGTTTAGAGAACGTCGTGTTGTTGATTTGTAGAAATTTACGTGATTTATAAACTGAACATTCTGTGGACTGAAATAGAACTTTGGACTTGGAGCTGGTGGATTAAGATCCTACGAGTTCAAAAATGATTTATGCTGTATATAAAATTTAATACAGAGAACCTTTTTTATTGTTACAAATAAATAATTGATTCTCCATTAAATTGCCTGGATTATTTGCCGAGCGGCACTTACGCTACCAACCACTTAGCTTTAATCTATAAGAGGCAAAGTTATTACAGCTGGTGGCAGCGGGAGCCACTAGCCCAGGACTATAGTTCGCCGTGCAGTTCCAGAGTTAATCATCGATAGAATCCAGCGCCTAGCTGACGAAGGCACCCAGCTGCTAAGAGAAACCCAGCGCCTAGCTGACGAAGGCACCCAGCTGCTAAGAGAAACCCAGCGCCTAGCTGACGAAGGCACCCAGCCATAACCGGAGATACAACGCCTAACCGACGAAAGGCCACCCAGCCGCAACCTGCCCGTAGCACCCAACACCCTCCGACGGAAAGATGCCCCAAGAGAGATGCAGACGACGGAAATAGGTAAGCTCATTCATTCTAAATTTTGAGTGGCTCTGTTTCATAATTATTGCACAAAATTAAATTCAGTAAGGAAATTTATGTACTATGTTTCTATACTTTTATTATTTTAATCTAAAATTAAGAAATTAGTAAAGAGTATTGCAAAAAAAAAAAAAAAAAAAAAAAAAATTCCTTCTCTTTTTTAATGATAAAAACATTAAATGTTAAATGCATTTCTTTCCGGACAATACAACTCTTGTAAAATTGTAAAACTTTTTTTTAGCAGCATAAATGTGATGAGGTTAGTCATACATTTAAATTTTCTTTAAAGGCTTCTAAACAGAAAGGGATATTGTTACCTGTTGATCTAAAATTATTTATGTTTATATTTTAAAGTGTAGTTTTCGAAAAATCTGAATGCTAAAACTGGCAATGTTTTTCTAGAATTAGAAATAAGTACAGGTACTTGTATTGTGGTCGGTTGAAAAAAAAAAGTGTTGAATCGGTAAATTGTGTACTTTTCATGTATATATTTTTCATTTCATTCTCATTTACTGTGTTTAAATTGTGTAGTAAAGTGTATGTATAAAATTAACATTGCATATATGCTAGGGTAATTTTATAGATTGTTAGGAAATAAATAGAAATTTCGGTTAGTGCAACTCAGCAAAATGACAGTCATTACTGAGTTAAAGCAATGTAGAAAAATCGATTTGCAAATGTTAGCAGACGAGTTGGGAATTGATATTGATAAGAGTGATAAAATAGCTGTAATCATACAGAAAATTGAATCAGCTGCAGATTATGATAAAGAGCTTACTTTATCGCAGGCTAATTATATTGTACAAGATAGGGAGGCTAACACAGCCGCACAAAAGGAACAGGAAAAATTAGAGGCAGAAAGAGAAAGGGCGGCGCGGGACAGCGAAGAAAAACAGAAAGAAAGGGAATTTCAATTAGAGCAATTGAGATTAACTCAAAATGCGAATAGACGTGAATCTACGTCAAGTAGCGGATCTGAGAGGAGTCAGAAACCCCCTTTAAAAGCGTTAATGCATAAATTCGATCCAGAACGATCAGATATTACTCTGTTTTTAAACCTCTTTGAACGGCAATCCTCTCGAGCAGGCATAGAAACAGAAGAGCTTGTGACTCATCTTTTATCACTGCTCCTGGCAGATATTGCAGAATTAATTTTGCGCGAGCCCATAGAAAAAATCGACGATTTCGCGCACGTGAAATCAATTTTGTTAGCACGCTTTCGGCTAAGTCCTGAAGCGTATCGCCAAAAATTTACAAGGCATTCTCGGATACCAGGCACCCCTTGGAAGGATATTATTTTCGAGTTAAATAGTTATCTAGAAGGATGGTTAACTGGACTAGAAATTTCAAATTTCGAAGACTTAAAGAAATTATTGGTAACAGACCAAATTAAGCGTCGTACGCCGATAGAATATAAAGAGCATTTTATTGACTCTTGGGCAAATTTCAAAGACCCGTTAGTTCTAGTTAAGTGTTTAGACGAGTTTGAGGCAGTCAAAGGGCCCTCGAAAAAAATCTGGAAGCCGAGAAATTTTCCCATAAAATCAGAAAAACCGAGACTCGAAGATAAACCGCGTGTTGAGAAATCGGCCGAAACAAAAACGAATTGGAGAGACAAGGATCCCGATAAAGAAAGAAACCGTGTTTTTGAGCAAAAGAGAGCAAACAAATGTTTTATTTGCGGAAGTTTTTCGCACTATCGTGCCCAGTGCCCGGAAAAACACAAGAGGGAAAATAACGCCACGTCTGTAGGGCATTTAAATAAAAATCAAGAATTTGAAAAAGGTTTTTCGCCATATTTAAGTAAGGTTCGTATTAACGGGGAGGAAATTACGGTATTACGAGATTCTGGTACGTGTGTCGATGTTATTTCCAGTAAATTTATAAACCACAGTCAATTAGATGGGGAATTTATGTGGATAAAACAACCACTCTTAAATGATGTTCGCTGTTTGCCCACCGCTAATATAACGCTTGAAATTGACGAAATAGGAAGTATCTCGACGAAGGCTATAGTAACTGATAGAGACGTAGATATGTCCTATTATATACTAGGGAATGACACGCAGAAGCTCATCGACGAGAGAAAAAAACGCGAAATCAAAACATTGAACGCAGTAATGACGCGCGCGCAGGCGAAAAAAAGCGAAACCAGCTCTGGGAGTGACGGAGGCGAACAAGAAACCGAAACTAACTTAGGGGCAGGGGGAAACGATTTCACGGAACAGGCAGATCCGGAAAGGCCAGATAACGAGTTTTTACCGATAGCAGGGGAAGACTCAGGGACCGGCTTGTCGAGAACTAAAAGGGCAGAATTCATAACCGAACAAGAGACGGATTCCTCGCTGCGAGACATTCGCGAAAAAGCAAAACAAAAGAAATCAAATTTCGAAATTAAAGAGAATTTAGTAATGAGGAAAGTAACGGATCATCACGGATTCGAAAGAAAACAGTTAGTTGTTCCAACTAAGTACAGGGAAGCGATACTTAGTGCTTGTCACGAAGGTATAGCGGCTCACATGGGCCAATCAAAAACAAAAGATAAAATATTGAGATATTTTTTCTGGCCTAATATTATTAGGGAAATCGAGGATTTTGTTAAGTCATGCCATGCTTGCCAGGTAGTGGGAAAAGCGGGGGAAACTAAGAAAGCCCCATTAAAATTAGTTCCCATAATTTCAGAATTCTTTTCAAAATTATCGTGCGATCTAGTAGGTCCCTTACCGACGTCAAAAAAAGGGAATAAATATTTACTCACAGCAATATGTGTTTATTCACGTTATCCAGAAGCAATACCGATACCAGATATGCTCTCGGAAACGATCATTGAAGCGATGATCATGATTTTTAGTAGACTTGGTTACCCGTCTAGCATACAAACGGACCTTGGGAGGAGTTTCACTTCGAATTTAACGACAGCCTTCCTAAAAAGGTTTGGGGTAAAACTAAACCATTCAAGTGTATGTCACCCCTCCTCAAACGTTATCGAGAGATGGCACAGGTCAGTAAAAAGGCTTTTAAAAGTGCTATGCGTGGAAAACGGTAGTGACTGGGAAGCTAATCTGCCCCATGCGCTTTTAACTCTTAGGACGGTAACGCATGATTCTACAGGTTTTAGCCCAGCAGAGCTAGTTCATGGGAGAAATCTCCGTACCCCGGAAACCCTACTTTTCGAACAATGGACGGGAGAAAATGAGGAGCATGAATTAGTTACTGAGTACGTCTTCAAACTTATCAACCGACTGAAACGCTGTCAGGAGCTAGCGGTCGAAAATATGACAATTACTAGAGATAAACGGAAAATGTGGTATGATAGAAATGCTAAAGAACGAAAATTTCAACCAGGAGACGAAGTGTTAGTTTTAGCAACTAACAAGAAAAACAAAATGTCTGTAGGTTGGATAGGCCCCGGTAGAGTAGAGTCTAAAATTTCTGATACGAATTATATTGTGAGTATACCAGGGAGAAGAGAAAAATCACAAATCTATCATGTAAATCCTTTAAAACCCTACATCACCAGGGTAGGTAAAATAAATATTCTGACAAAAGAATTTAATGAGACAGATGAATCTCAGGATTTGGAGATAGCTTTCCCATTAGCAGATTCAAATAGTTATGACTTTGACGAAGTTATCAAACAAAGTGCATTAAACGAGCGGTGCACAGCAGGGGAAATTCAAATGTTAAAACAGGTATTAGACGAATACAGGGTTTTTTCGAATGACCCGGGCTTAACGGACCTGACTATTCATGATATTGAGCTAACTGAGGAAAAACCGGTGAGAAGTAGACCGTATAGGGTATCTCCTAGACAGAATGAAATACTGAAAAAAGAGATAAAGCGCATGCTTGAATTAAATATAATTAAGGAAGGGGAGTCTGATTATAATTCTCCCATGATTTTAGTCGAAACTCCGGGGAGGGAACCTCGGCCATGCATTGATTATCGCCGTTTGAATGTGATAACAAAAACCGAATTTTTTCCGCTTCCGAATATTGAACAAAGGGTCGAAAAGGTGGCGGCGGCAAAATATATTTCTGTATTAGACCTGACCAAAGGATACTGGCAGATACCCATGACACCAAAAGCACAAAAATTAGCTGCTTTTGTCACAAGCTTTGGTAGCTTCTTACCAATGGCAATGCCTTTCGGATTGTCCAACGCGAGCTATAGGTTTTCCAAATTTATGTCTAAATTACTAAATGGGTTGGAAGAATTTTGTCTTCCATATTTAGATGACATGGCCATTTTTTCAGATAGCTGGGAAGACCATATTCAGCATCTAAACACGGTACTAAGTCGAATTAAAGAGGCGAAACTTACCGTTAAAATTTCGAAATGCAGATTCGCGCAAAAAACGGTTAAATATCTGGGACACATAGTAGGGGAAGGAAAAAAAAAGCCTGCAGAAGCGAAAATCCGCGCCATAACGGAACTCCCAGACCCTAAAAATAAAACGGAAATTAGAAGATGCCTCGGCATGGCAGGGTATTACTCCCGTTATATAGAAAATTATGCGACCATCGTAGAACCGCTCACACGAGCATTAAAAGGAAAAAACAAAAAAGAAAAAATTATATGGACCGATGAAATGAAAGAGGCTTTCGAAACCTTAAAATCTAAACTCACCCAAAAACCCATCCTATATGCGCCAAATTATAATCTAGAATTTGTGGTTCAGTCGGACGCGTCAGATAAAGGGATAGGGGTAGTTTTAGCACAAAGACAGGGCTCAGAAGAGCATCCCATTATATATTTGAGCAGAAAATTTTCGGAACAAGAGAAAAGTTGTAGCGCCACAGAGAAAGAATGTGCAGCTATCATTTTTGCCATAAAAAATTACGTCACTACATTGATGGACAAGAGTTCAGTATCGAAACCGATCACAATCCTTTAGTGTTCCTGAAAAACAATGCAGGTAACAATTCCAGGTTGTTAAGATGGTCCTTATCACTGCAACCGTTCCTGTATGCCATAAAACACAGAGCGGGCAAGGATATACCGCACGTTGATTGTCTGAGCAGGGCAATAAAATGAAAAAAAGAAAAGCTCAATTTTTTTTTTTCTCTCACATTTGTAAATAGTTTCTTTTATTGTATATATAAGGTTTTCTTAATGTATTTATACTGGTTTCAACAACTTTAAATTATTAGAGTTCTCCAAACAAAGCAAAGTCATTAAAAGAGTTTAAAAATGTTTTTTAAAGTGTATTTTTAGAATTGTTAAAATTTTATTTTGAGTGCAAAGAGCCACCCAAAATGAATGAGCTAACCATGTTCTGCTTTTTAGATTTCACGCCTTTCAGACGTTAAATCATCTTTAGAGGCGGGGGTAGTTGTGATAATTTAGATTTATCACAGGCTTTTAAAGACATTTTTTCTGAAAAGAGATTTCACTATGGAACTGAAAACACAAAATGGCTTTCATTCTCAAGATGAAAAGATCGGCGATTTAAAAGGATCGCTAAATCATCATCGATCAGCTGAAAAGACAGGCGGGCGACACTAACGTGAATAGGGGACCACACGAGTCGCACCTTTGATAGCACGCCGACGCAGAAATGAAAGCAAAAGGGTCCAGACATATTGTCGCCATAGGCGTGTATTTTCAGGTACGAATGATAAGACGATGTTACGAATCTTTTAATGAGAAAAGATCATTAAGGTTGATGATTGGTTCGTGACCTTTAGGGGAGATCTTGGCTGAGAAGAAAAAGAGGGAGCCAAGGTTTTGCAGGGAGGATTTAGAGAGAACAGAGCTCGGAGCTCGGATTTGTTCTCTGAGAAAAGTGGATCAGCTCGGATCGGGAGCTGTAGAGGGTGACGTCACCCAAGTGAGACGGAGGAAGAGAACTCTCGCTAGGAGAGTGCCGGTGACAAGTCTCATCCTCGGTGTTTAGAGAACGCCGTGTTGTTGATTTGTAGAAATTTACGTGATTTATAAACTGAACATTCTGTGGACTGAAATAGAACTTTGGACTTGGAGCTGGTGGATTAAGATCCTACGAGTTCTAAAATGATTTATGCTGTATATAAAATATAATACAGAGAACCTTTTTTATTGTTACAAATAAATAATTGATTCTCCATTAAATTGCCTGGATTATTTGCCGAGCGGCACTTACGCTACCAACCACTTAGCTTTAATCTATAAGAGGCAAAGTTATTACATCGTGTATGACGTGCAATTTCTAACTTGTTTTTAAATCATTACGCGATTAATTATTCATTCTACTAAATCCTATCAGAGGTAATTAATTCAGTTATATATCATGATAGGTAATGATTCTAGGTTTGTTGATTGCGTCCTATTTAAGACGAATCCTATTATTTTTATATTACTAAGTTTAAGATATATAATCGTATAAAATTGTGTATTTATGCATTTTTGTTTAGAGTTTAACAGCTGTTGTTTCAAAATCTGAATATTTATGAGTCTAGTTATTGTACGAAGACACCTTTTACCGTGTTTGACGTGCAATTTCTAACTTGTTTTTAAATCATTACGCCATTAATTATTCATTCTACTAAATCCTATCAGAGGTAATTAATTCAGTTATATATCATGATAGGTAATGATTCTAGGTTTGTTGATTGCGTCCTATCTAAAACGAATCCTATTATTTTTATATTACTAAGTTTAAGATATATAATCGTATAAAATTGTGTATTTATACATTTTTGTTTAGAGTTTAACAGCTGTTGTTTCAAAATCTGAATATTTATGAGTCTAGTTATTCTATGAACACTCTTTTTTTACCGTGTTTGACGTGTGATTTCTAACTTGTTTTTAAATCATTGCGCCATTAATTATTAAGCAGACAATAACTTTTTACGCAGTTTATTGTACGTAAACAAAAGAAATTTTTTTCCTATATTTTCGAAATGCCTTAGACGCAGATGTGCATTACTTTTTTAAGAAATAACGTTTAAAACAATATTGTTTTATATAGATTTCTTACTAAAATATTTCAAATATTGTTTTTGTGAAATAGTACTAATTAGTTTGAATGATTAATTATTCACAAGGATATTTGATTAAATATTGCTGATATTAGTTACTTCATTTATTTGAAAATGACTATTTGAATATTTTCCTTAATTTTCAAATTGTTGTGCTACTACACTGTAAAAAATTATATGACCGTTACTCTGTAAAATTGGTGGCAGACTAAGTTCTTCCATTTTATCGAGTAATTTAACCGATATAACTGGTGTTACGTTATGCTAATATGTAATATTACACCAGTTATATAGTTGTAAATTGCATTATTACATTACTCCATAAAACTTGAAACAGTTTTTTGCCACTAATTTTATGGAGCAGCTTTACATAATTCTTTTACAGTGTATAAATACCATGATGGATAATATCTCTATATACTGGCTTCATTGAATATTAGCAAAACAAATTTTATCACTGTATTTGCGAATTATTTAGCCACAGACATGCATTCCTTTTTTTTTTAAAAAAACACTGCTTCAAACAAAATTGTTTCATACAGATTTCACTTTATAAAAGAAATTGTATCGCCGTACCTTCGATGGGCTTTAGACACAGATGGTGCATTCTTTTTTGTTCTCCTCTCTTATTTAATGGGGCAAGGTCTTTATGTGGAATATGACGAGATGAATTCTCGTTGACATACCTTGTCTGTATTCTCCGTTATGCTCGTCTGACTTTCGCAGAAAGTGCTTGAGAGGAATGCATGTGTGCAACGTTTTTTCAGAGTAAACAGGATGCATTGCTTTCTTTTTTGCTCGTTGATCCTAAATACTTTTCCCCATTTAATTTCTCGAAATATTGCAGGCATATGCAGTATGTTTTCGGTTTCAACTACTTTACAGAAAATTATATTCTCTGATTTTTGTTAGGATTTTCGTATGCTTCAAAATACAAATCGTATCAAAATGTCATGCCATATATAATCCAAACATAATAATAATAAAAAAAAGAAATTGATGTTTGTCTTATAATATAGATACAGTACAAACAAAAATAATCAGATTTAAATTCATTAAATTCAGCTGAAATTATGTAACTCGAGGGGATAATTTTTTGTCCAAACCGTTAAACAGAAAAACAACTAAGCTTAACTGCACTATAGACGTTTTACGTAACAACAATATACATTATATAACGATCATATTTAATTATATTTAATGATATTATAATTATAAAAGTAACATTTTCATCAATATACGATGCATAACGATCATACTCTATTATATTTAGTGATATTATAAATATAAAAGTAATATTTGAAACAAACGATATAAAAAAAATGATGAATTATAAATTTATTACTAAAATTTACTGCTTGTTTCGTTTGGAAAAAAAAAATAATACCCCTCTCTTTCTTCTTAACTGGCGTCAAATGTCATTTTGCAACAAACTGGCATTAAAATTTATAAATAATAATAATAGTAGTAATCTTATAAAAACAATGATGTTTTTACATGGATGTCTTTGTCAGTTGAATAAATCAGTAATTGTATCATTAATACGTTTTATTATTTTTATCTGAATCTCACTGACTGGTGACAAGTTGTATGAATAGAAAAATACATAGAGTCAAAATTGCAACAAAACATTATTTAAGGATTAAGAGAACATCCCAGTCATGCTTCGACATTCACAACACTTTAAAAAAAAAAAAAAAAATCGTTTAAAAACGCAAAAAGTACCTGCAACAAACTGCCAAATCACCTTTGTAATTAGAAGGGGTTTTCCTGTAGTTTAAAGAAATCTCCGTCTTTTGAATGTAGAATTTAAAGAAGATTTGAGCTTCGATTCGCGAATTTTAAGTGTTTTCATAGAAAAATGACATACATAAAATCTTCATTTCTAATACGAATGCAATAAAGTTCATAAAGAATTGACTAAGAATGAACTTTTAGACTGGGAGATTTTAATTATTTTGACATAAGATTGTCGAATTTTCTGTATTCACTTCTAAAATGAGCAAATCAAAACAGATATTTTCGTTTTAAAAGTAGTTTAAAACGAAAATAATAGTTTCGTTTATTTTTTCGTTCGTTTTCGTTCCATCCCCCCCCCCCTTCATCACCCTTCATATCTTTTTTTTTTTTTTTTTTTTTTAATTCTTATAATGAAACTAATTTTAAAACAATGTTAGCATTATTAGCGAAATTTACCGTTTGCATTTCAATATTTTATAAGGATTTCCTTTTGTATAAACTATCTGAACTGAAGTCTAATGGTGCATTGTTGTAGTTTTTTTTTTTTTTTTTTTTTTTTCGGGACTTTTTTGAAAATAACTTTCAATTTTGAAAACAACCAACATTTTTTTTTTAATTTGTGTGTTTTTAGAAATAAATTGCAAAATCACATACAGTATAAATTTATATGCTTAGTCAGATTTTCTGTTAGAGTGGTAAACACCTTTTCATATGCTCGCTGATGATTTCATAGAAAAATAGCGTAGCAAGCACTTGGACATCATATCGTTACATAAAAAAAACTTTTCTAATAAATTTATTGACGAATTTTTAAGAAAAATGCTGTTTGTTACCTTTTAAATTTAATTTACATATACATATTTTAAATACAAACAGGACACAATATATTAGAAGTTTCTGCTTTAGTATCAATAATTGTTAATTGTTTTATATTAACAAGTTTATATTCACAAAGAAACAAAAAATCTAAACCGTTTGGCTCTATACTAAAACATCTTAAAAATCCGGCATCTTTCTTGTAATAGACTTCAAAATTTAGGCTACCATCTCCATTTACACACTGTCGTCATCCTTGTCGACAGTTTCTACCAAATAACATTCCATTTCTTTGGTTTCTGCAACATACTGCTGCCCAGATATCTCGAAAATAGCTAAGTCTCTGGATGATATGAGTTACATATTGAAACTAATCGGATGTGGCAATCCCAAAACTTTCTTCTATCTTAGGCACGTTAATACTTCCTGAAAAATGTAGCATAGCAGCACCACGGGTTATATAGTTTAAACCAAAATCTAGCAACAACTTATATCAACTTATAACTGAATCTGAAAGTTGATGAAAATCCATGCATTAGTTTTTGAGGTAAAGCTATTGCAAAATCTTTAATAAAATCTGAATAACAGCGAACCTGTTAATGGTGTTCACCAAAAACTAATCAGGATCAATTTTTTATCAGGTACAAACTGAATGTGAAGTTGGTGCAAATGCATGCATTAGTTTTTGAGATAGAGCTATTGCGATAATTACGAATAATGCATCATGGCAGCCCTAACTCTATTCTAAAAATTGTGAATAATGCATCATAGCAGCACTACCTGCTGAGAGTGATTTTCACCAAAACGTAATCAACACCATGTTATATCAAGTACTAACTAAATCTAAAGTTTTATGAAAATCCATGCAATAGTTCTTGAGATATGGCTATATCAAACAATGTGAATAATGCAGCATAGAAGCGCCACCTGCTGAGCGATATACACCAAAAACTAATCGGATTTTGTTTATATCAAGGTCTAACAGAATCTAAAGTTTTGTGAAATTCCGTGCATTAGTTTATGAGATAGAGCGCGCACAAAATTTTTGTCACATACACACGGACAAACTGACAGACTGATATTTTGTAAAAACACGTTTTTCGTGTTCGCTGACCCCTAAAACATATAAATCCGCCAAAAACCGGATTTCGAAAATTTTCATGAACCCAACACTTTTTACTTGTTAAGATAGAAGAAAGTAACAACTTTCTTAAATTGTCAGTTTGAAGCAGTTTTCTCAACAGATCCTTGATATTTGTTGCTGAAGGTTGGTTGGTTGGATAGGGTTTTATGGCGCAAGGTCCCCAGTGGGACATGCTGCGCCAACCACAAGGTAAGGAATAAAAGAAACTAAAAGATATAAATATATAAAATATATATAAAAAATGTAATACGTGAATTAAAAGATTAATTCACGAATTAAAAGACACTAAAAGAAAGTCATGGTTATAAAATAGATGGAAATAGGCAAAGCAGTGGTATATGAAATTAAAATACAATTAAAACCAGCCAATGAAATTTAAAATGTAAATAGTTAAAATTCTAAAGCAATGAGACAAACACGATAAAAGAAATAGCCAAACACTAAACAAAATGTAATTAAAACACAAGTTAATATAAAACAAATTAAAATCATTCAAGCAAATATTCCTCTAGCACAGTGTTTTCCTCGGAATCCGAGCCACTCTCGTAAGTCTCAGATTCCATAGCCTCATCAACATAGTTCTGTAATTGTTTGGGATCTTTTATGTTTCTAATATGTGGGCTAAGTGAAGAGTCTTTTTTCCTTTTCCCCACAGTTTTCCACTGTAGAGATGCTGGGGTATGGATTTTCTTACTTTCTGGTTGTTTTTTAAGTATACCTGATTTCTGCAATGTTTTTGAACCCGTCGACGTCTTGTTCTGAATGGAAGTTTTTTGGTTAGTTTTCAATATTTGACTACTGTTGGGTTTTTTCAAATTAAAGGCAGATGAGGTAGGGGCATTTTTTGAAGAGGATATAATATTAGTCTCACTTTTAGGTTTAAATTGTGCTTTAGATTGAACTTGAGATTTCTGTCGCTGCTTTTCAAGGTTAATAATTTTAACAGATTCTGAAGATGGTTGCCAACATTCTAATTGTGGGTTTCCAGTCATTTTAGTAGGGAGACATACATCACGGGATTCTTTAGTTGGAGTGCTGTTTGATTGTGTTATGGTTGATTTACTGGGTGGAAATCTGAAATCAGTTTGGGTACTTATGTGTCTTACGGATGTTGATTGTTGCTTGAGTATACTGGAGTAGGAAATTCCAACGGATGGAGTTCGGGATTCTAAAATTTTACGAGCTTCAGGATAGGACAGATTTTGAGATATTTTAACAGCAAGGATTTCTTTTTCCCGAATCCATTTAGGACAGGAACGGGAATATGCAGAATGATCACCCTTGCAGTTAATGCAGCGTTCCGATTTTTCACATGAATTGCTATCATGGTCAACTTCTGCACAGAGTGCACAGGCAAGGGAACATCGACAGTTAGTTTTAGTGTGGCCATATCGCTGGCATTTAAAACAACGGAGAGGGTTAGGAATGTATGGTCTGACAGGACAATTCAGGTAAGCAGCTTTAATTCTTGTTGGTAAGGTAGGGCTATTGAATGTCAGAATGATGTGCTTCGTAGGAAGCACTTGCCCATTCCGACGGATAGTAATACGGCGGATATCTGTGATATTCTGGTCTTTCAAATTTGTTTGAAGTTCATCTTTGGTACAGAACAAAAGGTCAGGTTCAGATATTACACCACGGCTTGTATTCAAAGTTTTGTGTGCTTGTACAGAAACGGAAAAAGGACCTATTGTAGAGCAGTTAGTGAGAAGTCCTGATTGTTTGGCTGAAGAAACCTCGACAAGCAAATCTCCAGATTGCAATTTCTTTAGCGAATGACCATCTCCCAAAAACGACTGGAAAGTTTTAGCAATAACAAAAGGTGAAGTCCTCTTGAAAGAACTATCGGAGTGACTATCTGTGCGTTTAATAACAAAAAAACGTATAAATGGCAAATTCAGTACAATTTGTTGCTCTCCACAAGGGAGAGATACAGAAGGAATAGAGGTATTTCCATCCATATTTTTTTTAAAGCAATTCAGACCCCGGCCGCACCACCCACTACCGAGCCCAACGAGGGGATGCACATTCGTGCACCAGTGCTAACCAGGGCCCATACGGTCACAAGACATTCCTATGCCAGCCTCCACCCTTAACGAGATGGCTAGTAAATGCTCGCTCGCTTGATCCCTTAGCCAGCCCCTTAGCCACAAGATCCCTTAGCCACAAAAGCAAGCTGACCAGCCGATTGATGCACACGGGACCGATATGCACCTCCCGTCTACCTGAAGCAGAGGCCAAAGCAGTGTGTTGGTTTCCCTCAACTGCCAGGATCCCCCTTTCCAGGGACACGGGTCGCCACGCACGGCCAACACGTGGGTGGTTTACAATTCTCCATGAGTCGATATACAGGATGATATCGGCTCATACAGAATTGCTCTCACCTCCGAAAAGGAAACCACAATGAGAGTGGAACAAAGATGAAAGGAAGACCAGAGGAGTAAGAGGGAAAGGAAAAGAGATAGATCACTCAGGTGCCCCGGGGTTGTGAAGCCTGTGAATACCTAAAGAAGGTATCCCCCTGGGGGGTTGTTGCTGAAGGAGTTGAGAAAACTGATGACGCAGTTTTCTTGATAGTTTCCTAATATTAACTATCTTAAAAATGTGTAATACTGTAAATTACACAACAGAAAAATGCGTAATTCTGTAAGCAAAAAATACACAAGCCACAAAGGGAACAAATACAAATTTTCGACGACAATTTTGAAATTAAAAATGGCATGTGACAATGGAAATTTAAATAATTGTCTTTAATCAAAACCAAATTGTAACATTTTTATAGTGAATCAATTTTAAGATGTTACTTCAATATTTAAATATTTGTGTATGTCGTTGAAACTGATGAAAAAACATGCTAAAACATGAGGATTATTGTTCTGAGTAATAAGTGTCACATGCCACACTAAAAATACAGCAACAAGATTGTAAGTCACAATGCTAATAACTCATGAAAAAATTCTCTTCTAATGAACAAATAAAACTACAATCTGTTGAAGAATAATCTCTATTTTTTATTTATACTATTTTCTGAATCAAAAGTTTTTTCGCTTTCAACGATATTTGTCCGATATTTAACTATAAACACTTTTCATTTATACGACATCTGTTGCTTGTTCGCCATTGTGGATTTTATGTGGCTTGCTGAAAATTATTCATCAATTTATAATAATGTTTTAAAAATATTAAATGTTGTATTGTCATCGGAAACTCACATGTGAACATAATTTTTAGAATTCTAGTATATCAAGAAATTTGCAAAAGATCTATTTTAAAATTCTATTTTTGTATACAAAAATCAAGTGAGTTAATAAAAAAGAGTGTAAAAAAACAATGTTTGCGTCAAACTAGACTAATTCTAAAAATATTTAAATTACACAAAAAACAATAATTACATATTATTTTCAAAATCAACTATGACAAAAATATCCGTTATTTTCGAGGCTTTAAATATTCTCAATCACTAGTGTGAAAATATTTAAAATATTTTTTCGGTCTTTAAACAGACTAACAGCTAAGTTAAATTATAGCATTGCATTCACATCCAAGTCTTATGTAAGATTCAGAAACATACTTAAGAATGTCATTTGACCTTGCGTTACGAGATGATTATATGTTGGAGATACCGCATCATTTGATTTTTCTTTGAAGTTATAAAGTTAATAAGATAATCGCAAGCTTCAATGTTGTATTCTCTGAAGCAATGCGATGAACTAAAGAAATAATTTTTTATGAGCATTCATATTTAATTATGCAGTGAAGAAATCTAGTAATGCAAAAATTTTAGTATTAGAAAAGCATAAATAATAAAAAAAATAAATAAAGAGAAAGCGATAAATTTACTAACAAAATGCATTTTGGTTAAACTTTAACAGATGGCTGTCACTTAAGAAAAATACTATTACTTTAATTTCATATTTATATTAAAGTACAGTTTGTCTTAAGTATATAGGGTATCCATAACAGAATATCCCAGTTTCAATAGTAGGGGGAACTGGGGCACATTGATATACCCCCTCTACTGCTCACAAGGTCATTATAGGAAGTTTCACTACAGCTCCAAAAGATGATGCTAGTGTACACAACTACATGTACATACAGAATGTTTGGCATGATTCAGTAGTTTGATGAAATGGGACAGGTGATTTACTGTTTTTGTTGGTCAAAAGTAAATTTGAGTTGTACACTTGCAATGGTATTATAGAACTGTTCCAGTATTTTTAACCGAAAAGAATACTTTCCCTGGTAAGTAAAGCTACTCTTTATCAGTTCCTCATTCGTTATTGTTAAGTAAACTATGAAGTGTTGGATTTTTGAGATTGATGTTATTAAAAATGGTTGCATGGGGCACATTGGTACTGTATATGTTGGGACAGATTCATACGGATCAATGTGCCCCATGATAGCAACAGACAACCTAAATCCTTTTCTAGTTCATTTTTTCATTACCTTACATTATGTTTTTACCATACACTCCCTAATCCAACCATTTTCCGCCAAAAATTTCTAACATTAGTTTTTATTGAAGTGAAATAAATCCAAATTTTTGTATATGAAAATTTCATAATATTTTTGCAAGCAGAAGACGTACGAATTTACCTAACGTCTAGTGGTAGTAAAACTAACAAAAGAAAAGCACGGGCGCTTGTCAAATCTCGAATTTATATCGATTCTCCAGTATTCGGTAATTAACCGCCGTATCTCGAAATGTATGGGAGATAACGACAAAGTGTCAAATGTAAAAACGTACAGCGATCTCGATTTTGTATTAAATGATGTCTTTACATAATAACTCTATAATAACTCCGAAATGGGATTAAAAAAAAAAAAAAATCGAAACACCTTATAAGATACCCATTAATCGCATTCAGATGCTTGGAATTATAAGTTAGTTGCACATTTCTTCTTAAGCATATTGAAGAAAATAAAAAAGACGGTCTAAAAACTTAAAATAACTAGAATCTTGAAAACTAGCGAGAATAAAGGTAGACCCTTATTCAAGGATTTTCAATCAACAAATCAGTTACAAATTGCGCCGGCATCAAATTTTCACAAGAGCAAGTTATTCAAAAAATTTAAATAAAACATCTTTCTCATTATTAAAACAACTTGCGTGCGATGTGCATGTTCCCATCATGCCCTGTGGCGAACCACGAAATTTGAATTTCATCACTCAAACCGTTCAGAAGTTACGGTGGTTTAATTTCATACAGTTCCGTAATTGTTACCTTAAATTTTTGTTGTGTACTTCTACAATAACTGAAAATAAAATCTGACCCCCCCCCCCCCAAAAAAAAAAAAAAATTGAAATAGGGACACAAATAGAATATAAAAATGGTCTCCTGTGACAGTCCTGTACACCGAAATATACAGTATTTATTTAAAATTAGCCACCACTTCTTTAAGTATATGCACTGTCAAATAGATGGCAGCACTAAAAGTTGGATAAATCTATGTAGCAAACACAAAAGTCTTTCGGGCCGCAGCAAACTCCATGAGGGTATAAAGGAAGGTGAATTTATAACAGAAAATTCAAAACAGAAAACTCATAACTTAAAACTCAGATAATTATATCAGTATAGCACAAGATTTACCATTGTATAAAGGTATAAAATAATTTTTAAGAATAAAAAGAATCTTGGCTTTCCATGAATATACAGATATATACTTATTGACGTCATGCCAGTTGTCGCAATGTAGAGCGAAGATATGGCACAAACAAAATGGTTTCTTTTTTTCGCTTTTTTCTTTTTTTTTTTTTTTTTTTTTTTTCAAATACCTTTTATTGTCATCATCATCATTCCTAACATGGCGTAAGGCTATAAGCCTGTTCGGGCCTTGATTCATCTCTTTCGTGGCCTTTTTTTTTTTTTTTTTTTTTTTTTTTTTTTTTTTTTTTTTGGGGGGGGGGGGGGTCTTTTCACATTTGGTATGTTTTCAAATTCTATCCTTTTTCAGTGATCTTTCCATTTCCTTCTGTAATTTTCTATTTTATTCAATAATAGCATAACTTCAAGTTCTCTTCTGATGTAGTCATTCCTTATTTTGCCCATTATGGAACATCCTTTCAGACTTCTCAAAAATGTCATCTCTGAGTATTATATCTGCCTTTCGTCATTTTTTGTAAAAGTCGATGTTTCACTTCCATAAAGTAAAATGGGCATTGTCATTGTTTTTAAAATTTTCATTATTGTATCTTTTCTTGTATTCCAAAGAGTTCTTATAGTATCACAGATGTATTGAGATTTATAAAGCTTATTTTATGCATCGGTGTCAAAGTCATAAGATATATCACATGCTAGATAATTAAAATGTGAAATCTATTCAATTGGTTTATTTTTATAAAATAATTTTTACTCTTATAGGATCTTTATCCTTGATTGCCATTATCTTTGTCTTATTCTTTAAAATCCTTAAATTATAATCTTTTTCAATTTTATTTGAAGTAAAAAATACCGTTGTAATTTGTCTTCATTGTCTTGAAATAAACAGAGATCATCTGCAAATAGTATATTGTTAAACAAACATGATGTTTCCGAGATTTATTTCAGCTTGATTTTATTTTTCCAAATTTTTATAACATAATCAATGTACAATATTAAATAAATGTGGTGATAAATTACATCCTTCGGGTTCACCTTGATTTATGACGATTTTTTCTCAAATTTGATCCCAGATCCAAAAGAGTAAAAGTTTTTTTATATAAGCTCTTAATACATTTGATGAAATGGGACAGGTATCCCATGTATTCCATAATTTCCCACGATCTACGCGGTCAAAAGCTTTTTCGGAATCTATAAAAGCAACACAAGTTTCTAAATTGAATCCCTTTATTGTTGCATACAATATTGTGGCAAATTTTGCTCTTTTTCATTCGTAATTGAATGTCATACATTAAAATTTCTGCGTGTCGCTTATAGACAAAATTATACATGATAGATTAACTATCTATAAAACATATAATAGTATTGTAATAATACTCCAATTTCGTGGTGATCGGTCAATTTAAAAAAAATTAAAACCTAATAACAAAAAAAAAAAAAAAAAAAAGCAGTCAAGCAAACATAACATTTTTAAATTCCGTTGAAATCGAACAGAGACCAACATTACAACGAATCTTTTGCAAAAGGTGCAAAAATAAATAAATAAAATAAAATAAAATAAAATGGTATAAAAACGAGAAACTATTTAAAAGATATATTTGGACATTCACAAAAAGAAAAAAAAAAGGAATTATAAAGCCTTAATTGTTGGAAATCGGTTACAAACAGCGACAAATTTAATATCATTGCAAGACACAGATTACGATATCCAATGTTAAACGAAATAATTAAATAACAATCGTTGCGATTCATAATATACTTCCATATTTGTTGAGAAATTGTTAAAGAAGTATTGTATAATTCGAAGTATAACATAATGGGTGTATAACGGCGGTGCGCGTTGTGCAATGGAAGAAACATGATCTGTCATTTTCAAATGAGAAATGTGTTGAGCTCTACTTGAAAAACAATGTTAAAATATCGCATTTATGTTTTTTTTTTTTTTGAGATGAATAGATAGTAATGTATACAAACATTAGATACAACTCTATGAAACTTGCTGTAACATAATAAAATAATGATCCTTGAAAAGGAAAATACTTCGGCTTAGCTAAACAGCAAATCCAAATTTTGGATGAGTTGCTGTAAGAATTAATATTACGCAATTCGATAATGATTTTTGAAAGAGAAAATACTGTATAACTAAATAGCAATTTCAAAATTTGGATAAATTCCTGGGAAATTTACTACATTAAAATATGGTAATTACTTTTGAAAGGGAGAATACTTCTGTTATATTCAACAACATATTAAAATTTTGGGTAAGTTTCTATGAAAATTAAAATAAAACAATGCGATAATGATTTTTGAAAGAGAAAATATGTTTGTCTAAGGAAGCAGCAAATACCAATTTTGAATTTGTTTCGACAAAAATTAGTGTAACGGCAGTCATTTTGTGAAAGGGAAAATTCTTCTGTCTAATTAAACATAAATCCTCATTTTGGATGGATTCCTATCAAAATTTATGTAATACAATATTATAACGATTTAGCGAAAGAGAATATACTTCTGTCTAACTAAACTTTACATCCAGATTTCGGATCGGTTCATGTGAAAATAATATAATACAATAGGATACTGATTTTTGAAAAATAAAATACATCTATCTAACTGAGCAACACAATACAATAACAGTTTTTGAAGAAGATAGAACGGCTGTCTAGCTTAATAATGCATCCAAATTTTAAAACTATTGCTCTAGAGAACGAACAAACAATTAGACCAATAAGAATTAAACTTTTGAAGTCTCTTCAAATTTATATCGAACCAGTGAGAATATAAGTAATTTTCAATAAAAAAGAATTTTCAAAATCGTACTTGAAAGTTATGCCTGAACATGCATTAAAGAAAAGATCCGTTGCACTCTATTAAAAAAAAACAAATAAAAAAATTGTTTTGTTTTAACTTACTTTAAGATCATCTTTTTTCAGATGACTAAATTACCTTGTACATATTTTTAAATTTGTTCTTTCGTATATTTTCACAAAAAGTTAATTATTTTGTCAAAATTCTTTAAATATATCGAACATTTACTAGATGGCAGCACTCAAAGTTGGATGGCAGTACCAATCGTTTTCTTTTTAATCCTTTTGTGTCCGGCGTTCTAATAATAATATGTATATGTGAAATGTGAAAATTGAGATGATAATGAGCGCTAATATAAGTAAATAAAATAGCGTTTTTAACGCGTAGAGAGACACGAAGAGAGAGATTTGCAAACTATTGCACACTGGTTTCGGTAGCAGTATTCAGCGTTTTCGTTTACTTATAAATACATGATATAGGGCAGATCTGGCAATAATATTAACCCATAGGGAAATAAAAAAAAAATAAATAAAATACTAAAAATTCAGTTATAATTATCATATTTTTCTTTTTCGATATTATATTAATTTATCAACAATATTTAATCATTATCATAGTTGCATTTCTCAATTTGATATTAAATTTAATTGAAAAATTACAGAAATAAATTCCCAAAATTCCAGAAATGGACACCCTTTTTTCGAATATGGGACACTCTCTCTTCCATTAGTGGACACCTTACAAAGTAATAAATATGATAGTTTTTATAATTTTATTTTGAACTAGAATTTAATAGCATACTACTGAAACAAAATAATTATTTTCAAACATATTTCACTGTTAAGATATTTAACAGTCATATTATATTATTATTAATTATTACTATATTATTAGTTAAGATATTTAAAACACTGTTAAACATAATTAACATTCAATAAGTAATTAATTATTTAAGAATTCATTGTTTAAATTAATTATTGTCATTATCACAAGATTAAGAGAGATATTTTAATCATTTTAAGTATACGAGATTTAAAATAGTAAATGCCAGATAATTACAATTATCAAATTATTTATACAAGGAGAGAGAGGGGAGAGAATTAGAGGTGTTAATAATAATAAAAAAAATAAATCAGAATAAAATATTTTACTGTCTAATACATGGAATCTTATATTTCCCATTATTTGCAACAAATAAATTGCCCGAAACTACTCATATATACGAAAGAAATGAAACATCCGGTTGGTTGTTTTAAATACTAAAGAATATGATTTCAAAATAAAACTGCAGAACTGGTTTTTGAGGCTATTGATCTGCAAAAATAAATAGTTTGTTTACTAAATTACTACTTATAAACATAATAATACATCACTTTTTATTCACAGAGTAGTTTTGTCAAAGATGATTGATGAAACATTTAAGACAGAAAAAAATCCATTTTTTACAACTTGTGTAACTTAAAAAATTAATCTTCGCACAAGCCCCTCCTTTCCTGATACCTTAAGTACATTTTCTATTTCCAGAATGATTTGATTGCCGATAATTTCATTACAATATCAAAACTTTTACTAATCACATGAAATTAATTAAAAGCAATTTTTTTATAGAAATATTGTTTTTATTACATTCTGGTAAATGCAATTTGAAAATCAGTTTTACAGTTAAATAAAAAGGATTTCACGATCTATGAATGTACTAAAATTTCCCTTTTTAGTGATGTCCATTGGCTGTCCGTTTATGAGTGCCCGGAAATGGACTAACTAAGCATTCCAATGATGGACATTGATCTTAAAATCTTAAAAATAAATAAAATTGTGTAAATGCCCATTAGTATGTAAAATTCAAAGTTTTTTATTACTTCCAAAGCAAAAGTATGTAAATTTTACAAGAAAATAAAAGATATATAAATTTATTAAGTAAATCCGGCTTTTAGCATGTTCATTAAGATTTCTACTGAAGAAGAGCGGAACTTTGAAGCATTATTTTTTCTTCTTCCTGGTTTGTTTGACTAAAATTGTCAACAACTACCCAAATTATAAAACATACAAGAGGGAGTTGTGAAAAAAATTGAAATACTATTTTTTTATTGGTTATTTTTCTATGAACAAAAAACTTTAAACGGTGAACATCTTTGTCATATCTACTAATATTAACTTGTGATTAAGAAACGGAACAATATCGAAGAGATGTTATATCTATTTAATTCTTTTAGAATACGCCATTTTTCACACTTCTTCAAAAAGTTCTTCTGTGTCCGATTTTCATATTAATAGTATGCAACATGTTTACATTTGCTATAATTCAGTAAATCACATATAAATTTTCAGTACATCCATTAATTTCTAACATTTGGATAGCTATTTTTAAATGCTGCTAAGTGAATATAAATATTTACAGATGTTATCACAAACGAAGACATATTTCAACCTTTACGTTGAGAATTAGAAGCATCTGAACATTTGATAAGAGATTTTTAGAAGTAGTTTTTGAAAATTTTATTTGATCAAACTTAGAAGCAGGTGTAACTTAATTTAATGAAATTGAAAACAAAATCTTGAAACCTTATACGATACTTAATTTTTACTTGAATATTTAATACGTGAATTCTCACATTGCTACTAAGCGTAGAACCAAACCGGGGATCAAACCCGGAACCCTTGGAATAGCGTCCCAAGTGCTCTATCATTTAAGCTACGTGGGCGATGCCACTCAGCATTTTTCACTTCATATGTTGGTAAGGCTATAATTCGCAACACGAGATGGAACCGTCTTCATGAGTACACAATCCTGCGGCGTAACATGAGACACAAACAATTTCAGCATCGGTGAATCACACATATTTTTTACTTAATTTTTCAATTAATTTTCAGCAATGATAATTATGCTTGAAATTCCTAGAAGTAAGGTTTTTTTCGCTGGAATGATTACCTATCACGGGATATCACTGAATTAATTACGTATAAAAGAATTTAATAGAATGATGAAAAGTTTTATTAATATCTTTTTAAGTTTTGATTCGATTTTCATAAAATTTGAAATGACTCAACAAAATTCTGAAAAAATGATGTATAGTAAATTTCAAACCATTCGGTTGGGTAGTTTATGCGATATTGTATGCGGACAGACGGACAGATAAACGGACGGTGCAGACGACGATTACAGGTTCTACGTATTTATATAATTACGAACGCACTAAAAGACTAAATCAGTAGCAAATGCCATCTACGTGCATCCCGTTTGGGACTTTTCTACAAGGAAAATGAATGATGTCTACAAAAATGCTACCGTAATAAATTTTGTATTTCTGCTGTTAATCAAACAAAAAAACTGATGAACCTTAAAATGATCTGTAAAATCATACTTTTGTGTCGGTCAGCATAGGCTACATTTAAACTAGGAAAATAATTATAAGTTTTACTAACTGTTTTCAGTATTTAATAATCTTCATATTTCTGAAAATTTCAATGCATAAATTACAAAGAACAATGTTTGTGTACAATTTAACAGGTTATTTTTTCCAATGAATTAATTATTAATATCAGTATATGTTCCTCACGAATATTTATGAAAGAACCTGTAAGGATTGTTTAGCTTTTAGGACTTGCATAAATATTGTTATATGCCGCAATTTATGCATTTAATTATTTTTGTGTGAAAATAATCTACAGCGTAAAGTATGGCGAAACTTGGAATACATTAAAAGCAATTTATATCGATTAAGTTGTCGAATCTTGTACATCAAAGTCAATTTGAAATCGATTAAGTTGTCGATAATGTCTTAAGTATTCTAGACGATTTTAATTTTCTAAATGAATGTTTTCGACCTCCAAAAAAGTGATAATGTTTGTTATCAAATGTTGCCTGGTGATCTTCACTAGGGTTGTTTTTCTTCTTATATATATATAACTACGTTTGATGTTAAACAACTGTGATTATAATGAGATTTTGGAAGCTATAATTAATCCATTACAAATGCCGTAGACGATTTAAAAATGTTTAATTTTCATTAAAACAGGTAAATGTTTCTTTTTATTGTGAAATAACTTGTCAATTCAATTGCTACTATAGCTTTGCGTAAAAGTTTTATTCTTTAGACAAATTTAATGGTAAATTTCTTCGAATGTTTCTTTTTTATATATATTTTTAAAAAGATGAACCAAATATTATAGGTTGTTCATCTATTTCGATGTATTTTGCAATATTATGCTATAATCTAAATTTTCGTGAAAGACAGTAAAATATATTGTAGGTAACCGACTGCTGACTTTTTTATTTAAAGTAAGAAGAGTGAAACTAATCCGTAGGACTTATAGAAATTTTGTTAAATGATAAAATAGCGGCGTTTTTTCCTTTGTTTGTTTTATACCTTTAAATTAATATTGAAAGAAGAAGAAGTATAACAAATTGAAAAAAAAAAAAACTTAGGGGGAAATTTTTCATGGTGATTTGTTTTAAACTTATATTTGTAACACGTTGTTTGTTGTGTTAATAAATGTTGATTTTTTCCCTAAAGCCTATGATCCTTATGATGTTTAACAAAACGGAAAAAAATTAACATGTTATTTATTTCCAAAGTTTATGAGAATTCAGCTAGGATTTGGTTAATAAAACTGTTATATATTACTGGTATAAGAAAAGGTAGATGTAAAGAAAATGATTCAAAATTTAAAATATTATTATCAAGACTTTTACAACCTTTTGCAATTTTTTCGCATTTTTCTGTGTTTTATAGTGCTTTGGTTTTGACTCAATCATCACATAAAGGGTTTATAAGTCGTGAAAAATCAAGGCTTGGTTCAATATTTACCAGTATTTTATCTCTAACTATTTGGCATGTTGTTTATACTCGCCGCTGTAAAATATTTTCCGTGCTAAATTTATGCTATGGAAGTTTGACAAGAATATCGTTTAATAATTTCTATTATAAAAATTCAAATTCAAAGCATATTCGGAAATTTAAAGGTCTGATTATTTTGATATCGTTGATTTTTACAATTCCTTTAATATTATCTTCATATGTTGCATTTTTGGTAAGTAAAGAACTATTTTATTCTTACGCCACGATATGGTTGTTTGCTCATAATGTTAGTGAAACAGAATACATTAATCGCATTCTTGTGTTTTTTTCCTTGCTTACTTATTTTACAGAAATGATTTTTTTCCCAACGCTATTTTTGCTGATCTTCTGTTTCTCATTACTGAGATTAGCAATTTTTTTAGAACAAAATAAAAATATGTTAAAAACTTTGTGTATTTGGAAAAACAATATCCTAAAGCATTCTACTGCTCATGAAGAAATACTCAAGATAATAAAGTTCCACGAAGAAATATTTTCTTTTCCAATCTTTCTCCAACTTATTTTTATGACTTCAGTTGGATTTACTGGCACAGCTTTAGAATTTGAACTACATAATCGATTGCATGTGCACTTTATCGAGGGAATGTTGTACTTATATTTTAGCACAGTAGGAATTGCATCTGTCACATATGTTGCATCGAAAATATTTCGAGAACAAGAAGAAATTTTAAAGATTTATAGATATGCTTATGAGGATATGATTGGCCGAGAAGAGACACAGCTGACGCCGCCAATCCTGAAAAAATTGGCACTTCTGAAAGTGATTTATGAACGTCCTGTTGCATATTTAACCGCATGGAAAATAACCCGTTTGGACAGAAAATTGGTTTTTACAATGTTTGGAATAATGTTTACTTATGGATTTTTAATTATACAACTAAAGTAAAAATAATAAAAAAATCTTCACATTTACACCATGGGAATTTTAATATAACGTCCATGTAAAGTTTACTGATATAACTTTAGAATTTGAACTTGATAATCTATTAATTGTGCACTTTCTAGCGAGAATGCATTATTGTTTTAGAACACTAGCAATTACATCTGTCACGTATGTTGCTTCGAAAAAATTCCGAGAACAAGAAAAAATTTTGAAAAGTTTATAGATGTGCTTATGAGCATATGACTGGCGAGGATAGACACAATTGATGCTGTCAATCCTTAAAAGACTGTCACTTCTGAAAGTGATTTATGAACGATCTGTTATATATTTAACAGCTTGGAAAATAATCCATTTGGACAGCAAATAGGTTTTTACAATATTTGGAATAATGCTTACTTATTGATTCTTAACCCATTTTAGGCCAAGCACAGAAATTTTATAAAATGTAGCATTATTTTTATTGAAATATGCTTAAATTACATACATTAAGACACAAAAAAAGATTCGTGCATGAAAAATAATATTTTATATAAGAAATAATATTTTATATAATAATATAAAATATTATTTCTTATAATTAATAATATGAATATGAATAATATTTTTATGACTTTTGTTTTATTCTTATTTCATATACAGAATTTGTAACTTTAATCTATTTTAAAAACATATAATTCATTTCAATTGGAATAATAATATATTTTTAAAAAGTCGAATTTGTCAAAAGCGTTTCAAATTAAAACTCTAGCGTATTTTGAAAATTTTTTAAGAGAAAGTGTTTACTCCAATTGAATTACTAATATTTTATGGATGTCTTCAAAAGCCTTAAAAAATAGAAGAAAAATAAAATTCTTGAAAAAAATGTGTCAGAGTGTTAAAAAAAATATATTTATCGAAATGTTTCGTATACGAACCTTTGGCCGAAAATGGGTTAATTATGCAACTAAAGTAAAAATAATAAAAAAAGCTGGACATTTACATCATGAAAAGTTCAACATTAATGTGAAAAAAACAAAAATCATATGTTTACTAAATGATACAATGATACATACAAAATGTACTGGAGTAAAAAACGAAACAAACATAAAAAAAATAATAATCGACGTTTCGATCATCATTTATGACAATCTTCATGAAAGGATTCTTTCGTTGCTTTTATAGTTTTAAAGAACAAAGTCAAGCCGCCTTGAATTTGAAAAGTTAATTACATTTCCAATCCATTATTGCTTCAGCCAATTGTAAAATAAATAAGGAGTAGCTTCATCTATCGGATAAAAACAGAAAAATGTTTAAACGAATTAACAATGGATTATTCATTATTAATGTCTAAAAAAATACTTAACTTGCTAAATGGTGCATTCGAAATTTTGTAAAGTTAAAAAATAAACAAACGTTACAAAGTTATAATAATCGACGTTTCGGTCATCATCTATGATCATCTTAAGGAAAGAGTTTTTTACATTGTTTTTAAAGTTTTAACGAACAAAGTAAAGCCGTCTTGAATTTGTTCGTTAGGCTTCCAACCAATTTTCGCTTCAACCAATCATAATAATAGAATATGCAGTGGTGTTATCTATTGGACGAATGTAGGAAAGATATAGTAAAGATGTTTAACAAAAAATAGTACTTTAAAAAAATGTGTGTTTTAATATTTTGTCGAAAACTAAAAGCTAACTCTAACATAATATTTTTTTCTTTCAGTTTAATACTTTTTAAACATAATATTTGTATACAAAGTATATACAAATTAAATATTCTCGCACGATTTCATCTCAGAAGATGTGTAGCAGAAAATTCATTGTTTAAGAAAACTATAATTATATATCTAAGAATAATGTTGTTAAGTTTTTTACACCTTTTGAAAAGGAAAATAAATCGTAAATATATATATAATAGCTTGTATTTGATATATTTTATATATTAGCGTAGTTATATATAAAATGTAATAAATTAACTTAGACGTTATTGCACCAGTAGAAGAAAAAAAATAGACATATACGCGTAAAAGAATACACTTCAACATCTGTGACTTTTTTCCCATCTCGTAGCAGATTATGAAAACTAGATAAAAAAGTAACAGAATAAACAACTGAAATTAAAGTCTTCGCTGTCTGTTTACAATATAGAACTTAGATTAATTTCCAGATACTTTTTATCAAAAGGGATTTCTGTGTCTCGGGTGTGTATGTGTGTGTGGGTGGGGGGGGGGATTAAAGTTCGGTGAATGAATTCAGAACGACCGATCTAGCAACACTGGGGAAACAAAACGCTGCACCTATATAGAGGCAAGTATAGATCATCTTCCCCCACTGTTGTTCAGTTGAGCGTCGTTTATGTTCTGTGTACGACGTGCTTTGCTAAGTGCTTGTTCAGTGTGTTGGTTCTTAACTGGGAACAGAAAAATGAACGAATAAAAGATCAGTTTAAAGTTTGGTTTTAAGCTTTGCAAGACACCGAAAGGAATTCATGAGAGATGGTGCAAATTTAACATCCACCTACTCGCCAGATCTCAATCCTTCAGATTTCTTCCTATTTCCACGACAGAAACTCTCTTTGAAAGAGATTTGACCCTATACCTGACATCCAACGAAACGTAACGAAGCTTTTGTACTCCATCCCAAAAGAAGACTTATTGCGAATTTCCAAGGACATGTATAGCAGATCTCAGCGGTGCATAGTTATAGGAGATGTCTATTTTGAAGGATGGTATGGTAACTTTCGTTAATATTTCATCTACATTAATGCTACAGGACTATTCATCGAACTTTATTGTCAGAGGTAGTAGATTTCCAAAAGGAATTGCATTTTTTTTTTTAAACACAAAATCTCAAATCTTCCGGACAGATGTCACCCCCCCCCCCCCTCCGAATTTAATAATGCCCGTGGAGTCCACATTTCGGTTCAACATTCGCGCATTTCACATTAATGTGATTTGAGAATCTCTAACCTTCATTTGCAATGTAGTGATAATGGAATGTAATACACGATTCTCGTACAAAATGTGATCTTTATTTTTATCAATAACTTCATTTTTTTTAATGAAAAATGCAAATAAGCACGTTGAAAAAATGCTGACAATTTGAAATTTTGGTCTGTGAGAATTCACCGTAGTGGGGGAATCCACGAGTTAAAATTTTTAAGTCAATATCTCTTTCAAGAATATCAAATTCATAGTAGACTAATTTTTCTAAATTCAGAAAGAAGTCGTTTGGATATAATCCCATCAAAATTGTGTGTACATAAATAGGTCATTTATATAAATCACTAAAAATTGACGTTTAAATACACTGTAAATAAATTAAGCAATTTGAACGTGATCAGGGGTAAACATTTCGTGAGTACTTGGACTGAAATCACCAGTGTAAAGAAATCACTGCATAAATTATAATAAACCAATGCAAAGTATGACTCATTTATATGTTTAAGAAGCTACTTCATTCAAATGAAAAAACACGTTTGCTAATATTAATCCTATGAAAGAAATTTATAAAGATATCTCGGTTGCATTTTAATATTTTTAAATGTTTTTTTATTGGACAGCTGAGATCCATCTGTATGTAGGCTGTTTTTTATTTTTATTTGTTTTAATTTTGTTTACAGATATTTTTTATGAGAACACTTTCATTTTCGAAACCATTTTGGAAAGCGAAGGTATTCTCATAAAAATTATCTGCAATCAAAATCGAAAAAGTTAAAAACGGCCTACATTCAGATCAGTCTCAGCAATTCATTTTCATTTGACTAAAATAGCCCTTTAAATGTGATTATTCTTAAAACAAACTTCGTTACTGTTTGACATTTTCATGATTTTAGGTAGATTTCGTATGAAATACTACTTATTGCGATCGCTCCCATGTTGGAATTTCTGAAAAATTTTTGCAGATCTACACCGATCACGACCCTTAGACCCCAAAACTACCATAAGTAAAAAAGTTTATCTATCTATCTATCTATCTATCTATCTATTGGTGTATATCACTTTCTTCTGGACACGATAACTTCCATAATTATGCTCAGATCTTCTTCAAACTTTTACATAAAATCAAGAGGCATAAAATCTCGGTTAAGTTCGTTAATTGGCAAAATCGGACCAAGGGGGTGGAAGTTAGGAGGGTTTTTGTGAAAACAGAAAAAATGCGATCACTTCTAAGTTAAAATAGATATCGAATCAGTTTAAAGTTTATATTACTTCTAAAGAATGGGCCAAAAGTTTATGCATGACAGATTTTTGACAGTTAAAAATGTGCTCAAGGGGCGAAAAAAACAGGGTTTTTGGGAGAGAAAAAAAACATAACTTCGTCAATTTATTAGATATCAAATCCAACTAAATTTTTTATAAATGTTCTCAAAATTATCTAAAACTTTTGTATTTACAAGTTTTTGGTAGGAACAACTTTTACCGATGAAAAAAATTAAAAACGAAAAGAAAAAGGGGGGTGGAAAATGAAAAAAATCTATAATTTACTCAGTTCTTAAGCAATCAAATCTAATTAAATTTATTTTACATCTTCTCAATAATATCTACGACTTTTATACTAACAAGTTTTTCATAGGACCAATTCTTATTGCAAAAATAAATTAAACAAAAATAGGAGTTGGAGAAAAAAACTATAATCCAAACTGCTTATATTCTGAATCATTTTTAAATTCACTTTTGATTTTAAACGCATCAAAATGGCAGATCCTCCTATTTAGGAACTGTATAAAGTGACGTATTAGGCAGTTTTTTGATAAAATCAGAATATTTTTCAAAAAAGACTGCCAAAAACGGTATTTTGAACAGAATTTCCCAAAGTGAGGGTGATTGAAAAAATTGAGGAAGTATTACAAATTGCATTTTTTTTAAACCTATTTTTAAATTCATTTTTGTTCTCAAACGCATCCAATTTACAGGTCCTCTTATATAGGAACTATGTAATGTGATGGATTTGCCATTTTTTTGATAAAGGCAGAATATATTTCAAAAAAGGGTGCCAAAATGGGCACTTCGCACAAAATTTCTCAAAGCTGTCATGGTAAAAGAATTGAGGATGTATTTCAAATAACAAATTGGTTATTTTATGACTCATTTTTAAATTCAATTTTGCTCTCAAACGCATTTAATTGACAGTTTTTTATTATTTATGAACTATATAATGTGAGAATTCGTCGATTTTTTTGATAAAGGCTAAATATATTTTTTTAAAAAGCTGTCAAAGTAGGCAATTCGCACAAAATTTTCCAAAGCGATCATGATTTAAGAATTGAGGATGTATTAAAATAACAAATTGGTTATTTTATAACTGATTTTTAAATTCAATTTTGCTTTCAAACGCATTCCATTGACAGTTATTTGTTATTTAGGAACTGTGTAATATGCCGTATTGGTTAGTTTTTTGATAAAGGTTAAATATATATATTTTTAAAGCTGTCAAATTGAGCACTTCGGACAAAATTTTCCAAAGCGATCATGATTTAAGAATTGAGGATGTATTCAAATAACAAATTGGTTATTTTATGACTAATTTTTAAATTCGATTTTGCTTTCAAAAGCATTCAATTGACAGTTTTTTGTTATTTAAGAACTATATAATTTGCGTATTGGTCGATTTTCAAATAATAAAGTCAGAAAAAAATTTCAAAATATGTTGTCAAAATGGGCATTTGAGCCGAATTTCGCTTAAGATGATTTTGATAAAAACCAGTTCTTACATAAAAATAAATTAAAAATTTTTCAAAAGCGGCCAAAGAAAATAGTTAAACTGGATTTATCTCTAATCATATTTTATTTTTTTTATTGCTGAAATGAGCACTCTTCGAAATCTACCTCCGCCTATAGGCCAAGCCGACAGGCATTTTTTTTTTCTGTTGTTGTCTCGAAATGCATATTGGAAATGTACACATTCTTATTCATATTCATATAAAATCGAATTTTATTACTCATTTTCCTAAAGGAACATTGTTTGTAAAAAACCATTAGGAACCTATTGTGTGAACTTAACAATAGAGTTCGACAGAACATTCGGTTTCATTCGGTGAACATTCGGTTTCAATGAAAATATTGCCGAGTATTCAACCGGAATCGAAACTATCTGCGCCCCTAAAATCTCGTTTCTTTCTTCGAGAATGTTCAAAATTACTCATCGATTTGAGTTGCACTGGCACAATTTATATCCTGTTTATTTATTGCTATGAAGTTCAATATTTAAAATTATTAGCTATTACTAATTCAATATGCGAGTAAAAATTATAAGCAATGTATATATGACTATACTTGGGAAATTTCTTCTACGTGCATATGAAAATTTGTAGAAAATTTTTAGTTTGAAAACCAAAGAAATATTTTGAAACAGTTGGAAAGAATAAAAGTAGAGAATGAAACAGCTGATGAACATTTTCAAAAGTCATTATAAAATGTAAAATTAGGTATGTATGAAATTATATATGGAAATTATTTGAAAGATAAAAGCAAACTTAATATTTGATAAAAGTGATAAAAATACATTTAAAAGGTAAATAATACTTTTATTTATTCAAATGTTTTATCGCTGTCACACTGTAAAAAAAAAAGGGTCGATCTACTAAAAAAACTTTAGTGATCCTTGTAATTACTAAAAAATTTTTAGTAATCTTAGTCGGTTACTAGAAAATCTGTAACAATTACTAGAAAAAGGTTAGCAACGAATAGAGTTAATAGTTCTATATTTTTAATAGCTCTTACTAAAACGCAGAAATTGTAGCCTTGATAGCATAGTGGTTATAGTAACGGACTCCAGGTTAAAAGGTCCCGGGTTCGAAACTTGCCACCGCCAAATACGCCCCGAATGTATGTAGTGTCTCGTTAATAAAGGGATTATGAAAATCCATTCGGAGCATGTAGGAATGTTTGGTGCTGCCATCTATTGCAGTTTAGCCGAAAATCTTCCGCTTCAGAAGTCTTGATGCAGCTCGAAGAAAGCTCCAGCCCTTCGGGCGCACGTAATGGTTATTAAAAATAATTTTAGAGCTATTACTAAAATTTGCTTGGTGGCTCATACTAAAATTTTTAAGTTAGTTATACAAAAAATTGTTTTGTTGAGTTTACAAAAGAAATGCTTGTTTCACTTGCAAAAAAAAACTTTGTAATGGTCACTAAAAAAGTCTGTGGAATACAAATTTACTAAGAAATTTTTAGTAACCTCTTGAATTTTTTTTTTTACAGTGCACTACGACATTTTCAAATTTTATACTGATGCAAATATGTTCGCAAAAGTTTTAAATTCAAAAACTGGTTAACAAAAATCTCGCGAAGACAGGAATAATGAAATGAGCAGCAATGTTACAAGTAAGAAAAATCACGCGTTAAGCATAGATTGTAAAACACTTTCCAACATTTTGCGAAATATCTAACAAAACTTCGTTATTTAGAGAAGTAAGGTGTTACTTCAGATAGCTAAATATGTATTCAAATACATTTGAACAACCTTATATTTGATCTGTCGGTTGATATATATATATATTATATAATAGGGAAATTTAGTTTATTAAGAAAACGCCTATCAGGTTAAAATTTCTTTTGCAGCAATTTATACTAACAGATGAAAACATCCTTGAATAACTTTGTGCAACCTTGTACTTTACCTAATATTTTTATTAAATGCCAGTAGTTAGCTAAAATTTAATTCAAACTAAAATCCTCTTAATGCTTCTAAAATTAAAATCATATTTCCAGAAATTATCAGCTATAGGCGGCCATGTGTCCAATTCTTTCATGGCCCTATATATCATTTTATTTATATTCTACAAACATATCTTAGTAAACTAAACGCAATCAGCGTAAAAATGCATAACTTATTTAAAAACTTTTGTGCACTTTTAGGTAATTTACGAACATATTCAGTGACCACAAATTCTTTTGTATAATCCTGTATATCAACTACAGCATTTAATATGCATAATGCACACCATTTAATATGGAATTACGTACGATAAATTTAGGGAAACTTAAAGCGCGTATCATAATTAAAAATGAATTTAATCCATCCACCAGCCATTATTGATTATGTACAGGACTGCGGATATAATATATTATTTGAAATCTTTTGTCTGTCCCTGTAAATGCTATGCACTTCGAATTATGGGTGAAATAACTTATGTTATGTCGCAGCAATGTATAACAATTTCATTATACATTTAGTAGTTTAATATAACTAAAATATGCCTCAAACAATTCCCCCTTTACCATTATATAATGGAACTCTTTTGTGTGGCTCAGTAAATAAATATCAATTTTTCTTTTCACCATATCATTTATAGAATGCATAATTATTGAACTTCATAAAGGCGTATCAATTTTGATGTATTTAACAGTGTGTAACATTTTTAAAATTAATGTGAAACAATTTTTTCCCCATTAGACCTAATGTAAGGGAAACATTTAACTATTCTTTTATATAAACTAATCATGCTAAAAACTTCATTTGCAATAGGGTTTGTGCTAGAGTAAACGTCAATAACTTCTAAAAATTTCAGCGTGATCCGATTAAATTTACGAGATTTAGAGCGCGGACAGACAGACAGACAAACCAAAATCATAATCAATTTTCAACTTCGTTAGAAAGTGTTAATAAAATTGGACATCTGTGAACGTGAATATTTTATGCAACTACTTCTTTATTCTGCAGAGGTTCTTTTTCCAAATTTTAGGAAGCTCCCTGGAGACTGAATCATTACATACATTCTCACTAATTAAAACATCTAAATTGATTCTCGGATAATAAATTCAAATAAAATCTTGATGCGTAAATAAACACAATAGAACCAAATAAATTATTGGGAGTACATCAAATATCTATCAAAAAAGATGGAACAGTTCAATTTTATATAGAAAAGACAAAAAGAACCGTTAAAACTAGGATCAAAGAACATATAGTAGATATCAAGTACAAGAGGAAAACTCTAGCTTTGGCCAGACTATATAACAAAGAACCTTTAAAAGTTCATTTAAAAAATTAGTCAAATAATTTATGTTTCTTCGAATTCTCGATTTTTGCAAAAATACTTTTATGATGAAAAAAGTACTTCCAGTTAAAGGACTGTAGCTAAATTGTTAAAATGCTTAGTGCTTAGAGTTAAAATGCTATTAACAAAATAAGTAACATTGAATTGAATTCTAAAAAGCCCAAATAACACAGTAATTTTCTTCATAACATATCGCCGAACGTAGAACACTGTGCATAATTATTTATAAGAAGCATTTATCTGTAGAAAAATGGCAAAAGTTGTTATAATACACCGTTAAAACTAATGGTGACACATTGCACCTTTTAAGGGTGAAAGGCTTGTCTCACTGGTGACACCCCTAAAGGAGCCAAAATAGCACCTTTAATTAGGGTGAAAAGATGGCACCCTTAATCCAGAGTGCCCAATGATAAAAAATAAAAAATATACTAACCGACTTTCGGCCCTCGATGGATTCGAACTCAGAACGTCTGATCACAAGCTCAGCGAACTATCCACTCGGCCATCAAGCTCACCTTCAAAATCTCCCTGAAGTGTTCATATGTCCTGAAATTCAAAGGTTGCTTTATATAAAAAAGCTCGCCAAAAGTTAGTAATAAGAAGTTCTAAACAAAATTGGGATAGCGTATAGCAGTGATAGTCATCGTAGGAAAAAATTGCTGTGTTGATCCACCAGTGACAGCGAGTTGAAGTGCAAGGATACACGTTACAGAGCATGCGCAAATGACTAAGGGGTGAAAATCTTCCAACGGTATGCATTGCGCGGCACCCTAATTAGCGTGAAACACCCAATGGCACCCCAAACACATTTTCAAGCCCGCTGGCGCCAAGTGATTTAACCTTTTCACCCCTAGGCGTCAAAAGCAACTGGTTCGTCACCTTTATTTTTAACAGTGTAGATTCAACTTGGGCCTATTTATATGATTGTAATAAAAAGTGGTCCTTTTATTATCATCAAAGAGGAGAAAAAATGTTAAAACATGGTTCAAAGTATCTAAAGAAAATTTTAGAGAAGGACTTATAATTGTTGCTAATTTTGCAAAATATTTAAAAAAAATTAAAATTAAGAAAAGTAAAGAAAAAATTTAAGATCAACTCCTCAAACAATCAGAAAAATAGTTTACTCACAATATGTTGAACTGCATCAAGATAAAACAAGCAGTCATAAGTCAATTCATTCTTAAATTCCTATGGAAACCGGAAAAAGAAGCTAGTATCAAAGCTATACTCATCACTCATCTATAGATAGCATGTATACATGCTAGATATCCTGATTTATGTCATCTATGGATTTTTGGCGATTTTGAACTTTTAAAAAGCACGTTATTCAAATACTCTTTGTTACAAACCTTCACGGAATTTGGAAAGCTGTTTAAAAGGAATGAGCTGAAATATCAATTCCAAAATTAGAAAAGGTATTATTGTCATGGAAATTAATAAGTAGAAAGGCAAATCGGAAAAAGGGTTGCCAAATAAAATTTTTAAAGCATCTAATTAGTTAACTAAGTAACATGAAAAACAAATCAGTAAAAAACCAAAGTTTGAATACACAATATACAGGGTAAGTCATAAATATCGAAACAATAGGCTATCTTCTTAAATATTGCCCTAGACCCATACTTCCAATTGCAAAAATTCATAAAAAAGGTGAAAATTTTCACAAGATAAGTTGCAACTCCATAGGGGGGGGGGGGGGTATCTATTTGAAAAAATACGAAAATTAATTTTTTATATGTCCCCCGTAGGATAAAAATTCCAATTAGAAAAACTTTCCTTATCCAGTCCTGAACTATACCACAAAGAATTGCATCTTCATATCTTCAAAACTCGCATAGTTATACCCGTTTAAATAATTCATCTAATTTTAAGGGATTAGACACAAATTGAAATGCGCGCAATTTGAAAAACAATGTAACTTAACAGTTTAGGAAACATGTAAAAAGTCTATTTTTTGAGTTAGAATTTTGATTTTTTTTTCTTTTTTGCGATGGTTAGCCATATAATTTGCTAAGAAAATCACATCCTAAAATTTCTCATAAAATTATGAAAATCTCATATGATTAGTACTGGTTTAAATGGGATAATTTAAAATCGTTATAGTTCAAAACATTATTTATCAGATTTCAACTTCTTTTCATCTAATTAAAGATGCATTCTGATTTTTGTTTTGTTCAAGGGTTTTTGTTTTTCAATATTAATTTTAAAACTTTTAAAAATATTTATTGAAAAAATAATATAACTTTATATTTTTAAAAAATATTTATTGAAAAAATAATTTAACTTTATATCTATTAAAAATATTTATCGAAAAAAAATATAACTTTAAAAAAATCATATTTTTAAAAGTAAATATTTTTTTATATTTGTCGAAACAAAACTAATGTGAAAAATTAAAATTGACAGGTTTTAATTTTGCACCTTTTTTTTTCTTTAACAATTCTTAACTTTTAAAAATTTAAATAAGAGGAATAGTGGGGAAAAAATGCATTATGTATAAAAACGAAGTGTACTGTTTAAATGTCCGTCAGAACAATGCTTTTTGTAAGATGCAGATTAAGTCTTTTTTATAAATTTAGTTCTCACAATTTCAGGCTTTTTATCGTCCTCGAAAAGCTGGTAAAAAATCTGTATTCTAGGCCCAAGCCGGGCCAGGATCGAGACGTTACTTTTTTCTAAAGACTCGCCTGGCCGGGTCTAACGTATTTTTCATACTGGAAAGGACTGCTTCCTTCTTTCCTAGGTCTGCACTGGATGAAATTTTCAATCCAGGTCTCAAACAGTCCGTAATAAAATCACTGTCTCTGACTGACCTAATACGTGCATAAAATATGTAAAATTTCGTTCAATCAAAATTTTTAAGAAAAACACATAGGTTTTGAAAATGCTTTTATTTTACAGAAAAAAAACTTTAAAATTCATTTTTTTTCAAAATAGTACATTCAAAGGCTAAAAAATAAAATACAATAAAAACAGTTAAAAAAACCTGCCTATGACGGAATTCTGTCTCAACAGAACAGAAAATGTGTTGATCCATGCAAAATAAATATAATAATACCCGAGGAAAAATAAACTCCATTAATACCTCCTAGGAAAGGCATTTGTCTATATTTTTCCTTTCTTGTGTGATTCCGTCTTAAAAGGTTTTTTTTCAAAGTCTCCAACACGCAAGGTATGGGATATGGATTTACGATATTAAAATATAAGTGAAACATTTACATATAAATACAGATTCACTGCTAAAATAAATATATTACAGCCTTGGGCCCTTTTTTAACAATAAAAAGTATAAATATAAAAAACGAAAAACTATAATAAGTATAATAAGTATATAATAAGTATTTTTGGTCAGAATTTCTCCATACGAAACAATTTTTAACCACACCGAAGTATAGGCCAGTCAAATTGTCATAAATAGATACAAAAATTCTGCTAGAAGATTTTATGCTTTTAAACTGTTTATGGAGATGCTAGTAACAAGAATTAATGGTTTTCCAACAAAATATCTCGAGGCTAAATTTTGTGAAGCCAAAAAACCACAAAATTTTCAGACTTTTTTCAGTTTTTCGCCTATAACTCAAAAATTATAAAATTTTTGCGTACCATACTCAATTGCAAAAAGAAAGAACATTAAATTTTCTACAAATTTCATATTAAAACTGTTTTTCTAACGCTAATATTAAGCGCGCTACAGCTTTCTAAAAGTGACTCTTTTTTTCAAATTTTGTGGAAAAATTGCAAAAACGAAAATTTGACACAATTTTTCATTATTTTATCCTGTTTAATGTAACTTATTTAAATTACAGGTATTTGCATGATAACAATCATGATGATTTACAACGGTAACAAAAAAAAAAAAAAAAAAAAAAAAAAAAAAAAAAAATTAAGAACATTATAACTTTTTTTGTATTTACAGTTTTAGTGGAGAACATTGATATTAGTTACTTAACCCTTTCCAGCACGGGCAAAATCTGTTAGTAAAATAAGAAATTATCGACTGACACCGGAATTCACAAACGGATTTTTTAGATATTTTGAATTCCTTAATTTAAGCTTTTATTGTAAAAGCAAAATTTTACTAAAATATTATTGGTACCGTGTTCAAGTTTGGAAATAAAATTAGGTGTCCCAGACCGGGCACAGTGTGCCGGAAAGGGTTAACTGAATGTAAGTAAAAAATACTTACGGTGAAATTTTTACATCCCCTCCTTCTGGATAAATAATGTCGTCGACATTTTCGTAGTTGATCCCATTACATTTTTTACATATTGCCAAGCATTTGAGTCTTAATTTATGAAAAGAACATGCTTTGCTGCATCCTTTTCTACAGCTACATGACACAACATGGAGCAAGGATTCAAGTGCCGGGTCTTGGCACATTTGAACTGGCTAAAAGAGATCCTGTGAGCCCACCCACATCCTTCAGGAGAGATGTTATTTCCTAGCCTAGCTTGTACCTGATGATAACATCAAAGAAAATGATGTTGCGCAGCCTCTCGTGTTGGTGGTAGTCTTGCAAAATGAACTTTGCTTTTTTGTGGCAGATTTAGCAAATAACTGGAACCTGAAGGTGTTCAAATTCTGTGTGGTAGCTATGCATCCACTGTATAGTGCAATATTGAAATTTTTTACAGCCTTGATGATTTCTTGACGGGTTGAACCTATTTTATTGAATACGCAGGCTATTTCTCCAAGCTGATCATGTTTTTTTAAAGTGTTACAAAACTTTGACTTTCTTTGCCCAAAAAGAGTGGATGTTGTGTCGTATCTGCAGATTGCATGAGAGAAAAGAACATTGTTGTAATTGTATTTAAACGACATGGTTGAAAAACACTTGGTTTCGATGTTACTTGTTCCTGGCTTTTAGAAAAACAGATTTTTGTGCTGATAGCCTAAGCTCGTCATAATCACGAGAAGGTCAATGTCTTCTCCGACAATTGCGACGCTTTCAAAAGATTCGGCTCTTGAAATGGCTGAGGTACACTGTTAAAAAAATTCTGAAATTCACGAATATTTTTTTCCTGAATTTCACAGAAAAAGTCCCTTTTTACAACAAAAGGGCATTGTCCGTTACAAATCAGCAAATCCCACTATATTTCCTGAAAATAACGAAACGGTTGGAAATAAAAACAAAAAACGGAGACACTCCGTTTTGTGCGGGGCGCCGTGGCCGAGTGGTCAAGGCACCATACCGCCAATTGCCTTCGAGCGCAGATTGTGGGTTTGCATCCCACTGGCGACAAGAAATAATGAAAACGTAAAAAGTCCCTTTTAAATTACATTTTTTCTGTTTATTTTTCTCTTATTTCTTATTAAAAAGTCTTTTAATTAATTAGCCAATAAATAAATAAATAAATAAAAAGTGTACGACAATTTTCAAAAAAAAATGTCTATAACATTATTTTTCTAAAAAAAGTTGTTAATAGAAAGTTTTTTTCATTCATTCATTCATTCATTCATTCAAAAAAAAAAAAAAAAAAAAAAAAAAAATAGAAATAAATAAATAAATAAACAGTGGTTTTAAACAGTGATTTTTTTTTTATTTAAACTATTTTTAAAAAAAATTTGATTTTAAAAAATAATTGTCTGAGCGAAGCGAAGTCTTTATACTCAGAGATACGTAACGATATTAAAAGTCAAAAAAATTCTTTCGTCAAGCAAATCTCAAAAAGTACTTGTCGGATTTTGATTCTGTTTGTACCAATAGGTACCTATGAAGGTAATCTGGTGAATGCACCTACTTTTAAAAATTAATTCCAAATAGTTTAAAAGTTATATTAAAAAAACTGATAAAAAAGCCCAATTTATTTGCATACATCACAGAAATTTGGTATGCGTGATTTCCACAAGCTGGAGCTGGATATTTTTGTAGGTAACCGAATCAGTACATGGAGTAAATAGTAATCATTTACGCGCTCAGAAATATTGAATGCAATAAAACATTTTAAAATTTAATCATGCGGGAAAATAAAACTTATTTTTTTATATTAAAAAAAAGTCATAAAAACTATGATTTTGAGATTTTGTGATAATCTCTTAATAGCATTTTTTGATCGGTAAAAGAATTTTTTATATATTTCGCGTGTGAAAATTAGAAACAATTACGTTTTTAAATAAAAAGTTTCTTTTATTACATCATTTTCCCTTATATTTATTTGTATTGCATGTTTTCTTTTAATTTATATTTTGTTTGTGTGTGGAAGTCAATTCTGGTCACTAATTTTTCGGCACGGATACCACAAGCGCATCAGATTTGGCGCATTTTTTTTTTCAAAGCCCATTTGGCGAAAACTCCGTTTTCAAATAATGCTTACATGCACATTTTTAAATTATTTTCTATTTTCAAAAAGAACTTACAGTAAATAAAATAATAATAACAATTAATAACTATAAAAAGAAATATCTTATATAATAAAAAAAAAAGGAAATTAAAGTAAATAAAAATTTTATGAGTAAATAAACAAATAATAAATAAATACAGCCGGGTTACCATCTCAGGTAAAATAATGCCATTTTGACGCCAATTATGTACCCTGGTGCATATGTGACAACTTTTCCCATTTTACATCCATTTCCTTTTGGCATACAACTTTGAAATTTGGAATATGTATGCATACCTGGGAGCAATACTGGAATTAGAAGTTGATTTTTTTAAATTCGATCCAAAAAGGGGCATCGGGGCTATTTTTTAAAGATTTATACAATTTATACTGCATAAAGGAGCCACTTACCTATTTTTATATACAAGAAGAAGTAAATGGTATATAAAAACAATTATAATATACATAAATAAAATACTTGAGATAATATACTAGAGATATAAGCACTGGGTTTGGCGAGATTTTTTATGCCAATTAGGCGAAAACGTCGTTTTGATTACCAGATACATATAGCATGCTATAATAGCACGTTATTTATGTATTTCAAAATGAAACAAGTTGGAAATTGCATGTGAAGCGTAGCAAATGAGGTGCGTTCGTACGATAACGAAGTTTTAAAAATATTACTCTCATATATCAATCTCATAAAATTGCAAATAGTGAATTAGAATTAAAAACGCTCATCAAACAATGTTCTCCCTGTATCATTATGTAATGGAAGACTTTTGTGTGGCTTTTTAAATCAATAACAAATGTTCTTTGCACCCTAAATTATGTAAAATGTATATTATAATATGTACTTCATAGTTGCATATAATTTTTTTTAAGTTCGAATGAGTGTAACACCATTAAAATGCATTTGAAACATTTTTCCCCATTGAGCATAATGTAATAGATTACTTTTGATTGTCCCTGTAATTGATCTATAAAGGGCGTGAGTTCTGTTTCGGTTAAGTGATATTTCAATAAAAAGAAAAATATATAAGTTCAGGCCTACCTTTCTTTTAAATCTTCTTCGGACATAATAACTTTCATCTTCTTTAGGCCTGCTTAGAAGTTACTGGAATAATAATATATTATTATTTTATTACTGTGTATTATGGAACAAATAATTTGTTCACTTCCGTTTTGGGAAAGATGACTTCTTTAATTATGCAAATAGAAAAATTCACAGCACAATTTTACGTAAACACAAAGATAAGTAGAATTTAAATGTTTAAATTTTAAGGTCCTTTTAAAAAAAGAAATATTATCGGAGCTGAATACTTTGCTTCCGATTTAACAGTTTCAGGAAAAGGTAAACATCACCAGCTTAGAATCATTTTCGAGTGAGTGTAGCTTCGCAGAAAAATGTGACGTCAAAGAAAGTTTTTAAAGAGTTCTTTTCTTGGTTTCAGGACAAAAGTTTCATACTGCTGCCATCTGGCGAGTGCTTTGGAAACAGTTTTTAATGAAGAGAAAAAAGAGTCTTTTCCATCACCCCCACTTTTGTTTTCAAAGTGCTAGCCTCAGTTGCAGCTGAGATCTCAAAGTTTCAAATTGAGGTTTCGCAAGGGGTTTTGTCATGATATCAGCAATCATTTGCTTTGAAGGGCAATAGTGTAGACACATTGTTCCGTTTTCTATCATAGTCTTTACGTTGTAGTATTTGACACTTACATGCTTGCTCCTTGATAGATGTTTCTCATTCTTTGAGATTTTTATGCATGGAATATTATCTTCATAGATCGAAATCGGTAAGGTTTGTGGCAGGTCTAAATCTGTTAATAATGCTAGTAACCACTCCATTTCTTTACAGGTGTTTGAGACAGAAATGTATTCTGCCCCAGTGGAGGAGAGTGCGACACTGGACTGTTTCCTGCTTGTCCAGCTTAAGAAGTTGTTGCCCAATTTGAAGATATTGCCGGTAGTGGACTTCCGGTCACTTTTATCTGATGCCCAATCAGCATCACAATATGCTGTTAAGACGGGCTCTTTATTTTTATCAATTAGTAGTTTGAGATCTTTGGTCGTTTTTAAGTATCGAATAACCTTTTCAACTGCTAACCAATCTACTTCTCTAGGTTTTTCGTTTCTTCTACCTAATATGTTCACACAGGCAGATATATCCGGTCTAGTGATTGTGGAGATATATAAGAGTGCCCCCACTGCTTGTCGATAAAGGGTATTGTTACTCATTAGTTTACTATCAGGATCTAAATTAAAATAATCCGTATTCATGGGAGTATAAGTTGGTTTAGAATTTACTAAGTTAAATTTCCTGACAATTTCGTCAATTTTATTTTCTTGATCTAACATTAGACTTCCATCTTCTGTTTGTTTGATATTTATCCCCAAATAATGCGATACTTTACCTAACGATTTTATTTCATATTCCCTTGATAACTCTTTGTATATCTCTTCGGTATCCCTTTTCTTTCCTGCTACTAAAATATCATCGACATATACTATAATATAAGACAAGTTTCCGTTTTTATTTCGTTTGAACAAGCGTAAATCTGATGTGCACTGATTAAATCCCATGTTTTTGAGTGTTTGACTAATTTTTAGGTGCCAGGCTCTAGCAGCCTGTTTTAGCCCGTAAATAGCCTTATTCAGTTTACACACCTTTTCCTTTTGATCTTCTACTATATATCCCTCGGGTTGTTTCATGAATACCTCTTCGTCTAAGTTTCCGTGCAAAAATGCTGTTTTTACATCTAAATGAATTATATCTAAATTTTTATATACAGCAGCATTTAGGAAACTTCTTATTGTGGTGTGCGCCACGACAGGGGCAAAAGTTTCATCATAATCGCACCCGAATTTTTGCGAATAACCCTCCGCAACAAGTCTCGCCTTGTAGCGTTCTATTTCTCCACGTGCATTGCGTTTTGTTTTAAAAGTCCATTTACAACCTATAATATGTTTTCCCGGAGGTGGGTCGACTAATTCCCAAGTTTTATTTTGCATAAGTGAATTGAATTCCTCATCTGTAGCTGCTAGCCAATTATTTTTAATTTTTGGGTCTTTCATATTTTCTATATATTCCCAAGTTTTGGGTTCCTCAACCTGACACATGTTTGCGCTAATTCCATACCTATCGGGAGGTACTCCCCTGTTTTCTCTTCCCGATCTTCTAAGCTGTATTTGACTCTGATGTGGAATTGCGTCCGCGTCATGTTTATCACCATCTAATTCAATTTGAGCAACTTCGGTTGGGGGCCGAAATGTTATTTTCGTCTTGTTTAGTATCATTTTTTACGTTTTCTAGAAATTTTACTGATCTAGATATCATTACTCTATTATCCCCGATATATATTCTATATCCCTTGCTCTTTTGGTCATATCCCAAGAAAATGCCTTCAATGGCTTTCTCATCGAATTTAGCCCTTTTAGATTTTTCTACATAGGCGTTATGCCTTGCACCCAAATGTTTTTATGTGTGACAAATTTGGTTTACGATTATTCCAAAGTTCAAATGGGGTTATGTTATTGTTTGCTTTGGTTGGCAGCCTATTTGTTAAATAAGTGGCAGTGAGAATTGCTTCACCCCAAAATTGTTTTGGTAGATTTGCGTCTGACAGCATTGTGCGCGCCATTTCTACAAGGGTACGGTTTTTTCTTTCAGCAACACCATTTTGAGGTGAGCAAAATGGTACACTTAATTGGCGTTCGATACCGTTAAGGGTTAAATAATCTTCAAAATTTTCCCCAAGATATTCCCCTGCATTATCCGATCTAAAGGCTTTTATTTGTTTACCAAATTTATTTTTTACTAGTGCAGAGAAATCTTTAAATTTTTCTAGGGCTTCCGATTTGTGTGAAAGTAAATAAACCATAGTAAACCTGCTAAAATCATCAATGAAAGTAATAAAGTACCTTTTACCTGAGAATGTTTCCGTCTTCATGGGACCGCAGATATCACTATGGATTAGTGAAAGGACTTCGTTAGATCTATTTGATGCTACCTTTGGATAAGGTAATTGTGACATTTTCCCTTCGATACATTTATTACATATATTATCATGTTTACACTTACTTAAAGTTATATCATCCGCTAATTTATGATTCACAAGATATTTGATTGATTCAAAATTTTTGTGTCCTAGGCGTTTATGCCAAGTTGTAATACAATTCGGATTATCACAAAACATTTGTGTTTTGACAGCATATCCGTACTCATCTTTAGGAAAAATTTCATATAGATTATTATTTAACTCCGCTGTTAAAACTATGTTATTGTCTTTAACAAAGTTACAAGAATCTTTTTCAAAAATGACTTTAAAGTCGTTTTCTGTTGCTCTCTTAACTGATAATAAATTACTTTGTAATTCAGGACAATAAAGAATATCTTTAAGTATAATTTGATGTGGTGAATTTGTACAAAGTTTAATATCCCCCATACCATGTGAATCTAGTTTATTTCCATCCGCTATCATTATGCTACCAAAATTTCCGGTTTTAAAGTTTATGAAATTTTCTTTTGCGAATGCAACATGTCTTGTGCACCCGGAATCGATAACGAATTTATTCACATTAAGTTCTTGTGCGCTATTAGCAGACATTAAATCGCACGCGGGATAATTTTGTTCGGAGAACTTATAAATGTTTTCTTCCGAATTCGTTGAGGTAGAAAAATTATTCGTACCTATTTCTGCGTCAACATTACCTTTAAAACAGAAGTTGGAAGTATCCCTTACATTACCTTGATTACCTTTGTAATTTCCCGAATTATTTCTGAAAGAGTTTGAATTATTATAAAACTTATTTCGATTTGGATTATTTCTCGGGTTATCATTTTGCATTTTATTCTTTAAATGATAACAATTTTCGCGTACATGGTTGTCTCGTTTGCAAAACGTGCAAAATTTCTTATTTCTAGCATTTTTATTTACTACCTTATATGCTGAGTCGCGTGAGCTCGAAACAGCTTCACGATTCTCAGGTTTATTTATTGCTTTGTAAGCCGAATCTCGCGAATTTGAACTCGCGTCTCTGTTTTCACATCTATGTTTATATTCATCAATCAATTTATTTTTTTACGTAATTTAAAGTTAGATCCGTCTCGCTAGCTTCTAACGCGGTAACCATTGGGTCATAAGACCTAGGCAGGGAGCAAAGCAAGAGGGCACATATATGCGAGTCAGGGATTTCCTCGCCAATAGCAAATAATTTATCTTTGATAGATAAAATATTATTGATATGGGAGATCATGTCTCCCCCCTCACTCAGTTTTTGAGAATATAATTTCCTTAAAAGAAAAAGTTTGGAAGAAAGAGTACTTCTTAAATGAACGTTTTTCAAAGCCTCCCAAATATCTTTAGCATTTACTAGATGTTTCACATGAATTATTTGCGAATCTTCTATACACAGATTAATAATAGATTTTGCTTTAATATTATCTTTGGTCCATTGGGCAGTGACAGGATCCGGTGGAGGATCTTTGATTACTGAAAAAACGTTTTCCTTTTGGAGAAGATTTTCAATCTTAAATGCCCAATTACTATAATTTTGTTCATTCAGCTTTTCAATAAGGGCTATATTACTGGTAGCCATTATATTAATTCAAATCAACATCAATTCAATCGTTATTCAATTATATTAATTCAATCGTTTATTTAACAATCATATATATATTTTCAAAACAGTTTATAGTTTAATACTTTCAAATAATATAATCATGGGTGTAATGTAATAAAAGTATGCGAAACATTTATAACCATTATAACGAAAACGTAGGCTTTAATCGACATTAAACAACACATACAAATTCCGGCTATCTTAATTAATTTGAAAAGCATATAGCTATGTTGCCAAAACGTTATTGATAAAAACAATACAATAACACATATATATCATTCACCCCAACCAAAAAGTTAGTTTACAACATAATCCGACAGATATGCAGGTTTACGTCTCAGTCTACTGGGACGCAATCGTTCATTATCAGTTTTCTGTTCAGGTACCTCATGTTGCTTCTGTTCAGGTTGTTCAGGTTGCTCATGTAAAACATTTTCATCAGGCATTGCACCTTTTTTTGTATTCCTTTCGGTCCCCTCCAAAATCTCTGTCGATTGCTTCGAATGACCATCAAGCTCTGGGCATTCGTTCTGGTTAACGGATGGCTCCATTTCACCGTTACTCTCATAGGTATTTTCGATGATTTCCCCTCTTGGAGCTAAATGTCTGATAGACACAGTAGTCTCACGTCCATCTGGTAGCTTTACGTAAGCATATTCTGGATTAGCTTCCAGAAGTTCAACTTCTTGTACAATGGGCTCATACTTATTAGTACGTGAATGATTTTTCATCAACACTGGTCCTGCCTGAGTAAGCCAAGTAGGTATTGAACTTCCATTATGTGACCTTCTAGGGTGAGAAAACATGCGTTCGTGTGGTGTTTCATTAGTTGCAGTGCATAATAGTGAACGAATGGAATGGAGTGCTGATTGTAGGACTTCTTCCCACAGTTCAATTTTCTTGTTCTGAGTTTTCAATGCCAACTGAATTGTTTTCCAAATGATACCATTATAGCGTTCGACCTGTCCGTTACCTCGTGGATTATAGGCAGTTGTACGACTAGTTGCTATACCAAGTGCAATAAGAAACCCTTTTAATTCTTTAGACATGAGAGATGGCCCCCTATCTGTATGGATGTATGCTGGCATACCAAATATTGAAAAGATGTTACTCAAATGCTTAATCACTGTAGTTGAGGAGACATCAGAGCAGGGAATGGCAAAAGGAAACTTTGAGTACTCGTCAATCACAGTGAGGAGGAAGCGATTTCTTGAATTTGATCGTAAAGGGCCCTTAAAATCTATGTTCAGTCTTTCGAATGCAGATGTTGCTTTTATTAATTTTCCTTGGTTTTTAATGAATTTAGGTTTTACTTCACAGCAGACAGGGCAGGAATTTACGAGACTTTTCACATCTTCTAGGGAAAAGGGCAAGTTTTTAGATCTAATCCAGTGATGCATTCGAACAATTCCAGGATGACACAAGTCTTCATGCAGCTGTTTTAAATTCACTTCAGGGTTAATTGCAGCAGTTATCCTTGAAAATGCATCTGCATTAGCATTTTTACTACCAGGGCGGTAAATTATATCAAACTTGAAACACGACAATTCCAGCCTCCAACGCAAGATCTTTTCATTTTTGATTTTACTAGAATGATGTTTATCAAACATAAATGAGACAGATCTTTGATCAGTAAATACTTCAAAAGGTCTGCCAATCAGGTAATGTCGCCAATAACGTAGAGATTCCACGATGGCATATGCTTCTTTTTCAACAGCTGAATGATTCAATTCAGATTTGTTTAGTGTTCTTGAGAAGAATGCTATGGGTCGTCCTGCTTGGCTAAGAGTTGCTGCTATGGCAAACTTTGATGCATCAGTCTCTACTCTGAATGGAATATTGTCATCGATTGCGGCTAATGAGGCTTTCGCTATGTCTAACTTTAAACTTTTAAATGCATTTACAGCTTCTTCTGCAAGAGGAAATGCATTGTTTGATAGTAATGGACGTATTTTCTTTGAGAATGTTGCTATCCAGCGGCAATAATGGGCAAACATACCTAATGCTCTTCGGAGAGATGCTGCATTGTCAGGTACAGGAAGGTTCATCAAGGGAGCAAGCCTATCCGGGTCAGGCTTGATAGTCTTGTTCTGCATAGTGTAACATAATAGATTTACAGACTTGGTAGAAAACTTGCACTTCTTTTCATTTAGAGTTAAGTTGTATTTTTTAGTAACTGCTAAGAATCTTTTTAAATTTCGATCGTGTTCATCAGGATTTCTTCCGCAGATAGTGACGTCATCTAGATAAGGAAAAGTACCTTCCAACTCTTCATCTTGAATGATCTTGTCAATGGATCTCTGGAAGCATGCAACACCATTAGTGACTTCAAAAGGTACGCGGAGGAAATGATATAATTTACCATCAGCTTCAAAGGCAGTATAATGCTTTTCAGCATCGTTAATAGGTAGTTGATGGTATGCACTTCTCAAATCAATAGTGCTGAATATTTCATATCTCGATATTTTTGAGATTAACTCCTCAATTTTCGAAAGAGGATAAGCATCAAGCATCGTGAAACGATTAATCGTTTGAGAAGATTCAATTACCATACGAGGTTTGTGATGCTCTCCTTTTACCACAAACGCTTGAGCACGCCAAGGAGAATTACTGGGTTCAATAACTCCCTCTTCCAGCAACTTCTTTACTTCTGCAGCGATAAATTTTTGATCTTCCAAAGATTGACGTCTAGATTTGGTAGCTACTGGTTTACAATCTGGAGTTAAATTAGCAAACAGTGAGACTGGTGGCACTTGAGCAACAGCTAGGGAGCAGATTTTGAGAGGAGGTCTCTCGCCATTAAACTGGATTTCAATAAGAGAATGGTCCTTCAGAATATCGTGACCAATAAGAACGTCTGCACAGAGATTTCTCATGATTAGTACTCTTACATTATTATACACATGCTCATTTAATTTCATATTAACTTCGCCGCAACCCTTAACATCTGAGCTTAGAGAGGAATTAGCCATCGTTATTGTGCTTAAGTATGGTTTAACTTTTATTTTACATTTTCTAGTGTGGAATTCATTTATAAAACTAAGTGAGCTACCAGTGTCAATAAGCGCATTCAATTCTACCCCATTAATTTGCACTTTAGTAATAGACTTTTGAAGGCAACTAGGTGAGATTGGTACTGAAGCTAAGGTGTGAATTGATGCAGAAGTGTTATGGGAGATGCGCAGTGGTTTTGATTGGCATACTCTTTGATAGTGGCCCTTTTTTCCACATTTTTCTGCACAGTACCTCTTTTGCAGGACATAGATTTCGTAAATGTCGGTCATTTCCACAAAAGAAACATTTTCCAGATTGATGTCGCTTAAGAGCAGCAGAAAAATTATCCTCAGTAACGTTATTCGAAGGATCCGTTGCAGCCACAGGCATATGATGTGAAGTATTCATGTACGAAGCTGAGTGAGATTCGGCTAGTTCCAAAGCTCTAGCTTGATCAAAAGCATTTTCTAAGGTAATGGTGGAGTTTTCTAACAAACGCTCTCTGATGCGTGGATTCCTTAAACCTCTAATAAACGAATCTCGGATGTATTCACACTTGTATTGCTCGGCCGTCACCGCTTTAAAGTTACAGTCCTTGCTGAGTTGCTTAAGTGTTTGTAAGTAGTCTGTAACAGATTCGCCACTTTCTTGTATTCTAGAGGCTAGACAATGTCTGGCAAAAATTTCATTTCGTTTGGTAACATAGATAGAGTCCAAAACAGCAATAGCAGTATCATAGTTTTCGGCATCATTAATATGAAGGAACACACTAGCAGAAACATAATTGCAAAGAAGCGGCAACTTGTTTGTTTCAGTTATATTATTGATTTCACTTAAAAAATTAGAAAAGGTTTGTTTCCAATGTTTCCATTTAGCCTCCGCACCAATACTAGCGGGATCGATATCAAACTTTTCAGGTTTTAAAAGTTGATCCATCGTACGTAATTTAGGAATAGTAAATTTTAATGTCGATTAAATTGTAATGTAATAAAAGTATGCAAAACATTTATAACCATTATAACGAAAACGTAGGCTTTAATCGACATTAAACAACACATACAAATTCCGGCTATCTTAATTAATTTGAAAAGCATATAGCTATGTTGCCAAAACGTTATTGATAAAAACAATACAATAACACATATATATCAATGGGCAAGCTTTTTTTTTTACTTATATTCATAAGAACATCTCAGAACTCATAATCTAAAGGGCGTGAGTTCTGTTTCGGTTAAGTGATATTTCAATAAAAAGAAAAATACATAAGTTCAGGCCTACCTTTCTAGGAATCTTCTTCGGACATAATAACTTTCATCTTCTTTAGGCCTGCTTAGAAGTTACTGGAATAATAATATATTATTATTTTATTACTGTGTATTATGGAACAAATAATTTGTTCACTTCCGTTTTGGGAAAGATGACTTCTTTAATTATGCAAATAGAAAAATTCACAGCACAATTTTACGTAAACACAAAGATAAGTAGAATTTAAATGTTTAAATTTTAAGGTCCTTTTAAAAAAAAGAAATATTATCGGAGCTGAATACTTTGCTTCCGATTTAACAGTTTCAGGAAAAGGTAAACATCACCAGCTTAGAATCATTTTCGAGTGAGTGTAGCTTCGCAGAAAAATGTGACGTCAAAGAAAGTTTTTAAAGAGTTCTTTTCTTGGTTTCAGGACAAAAGTTTCATGCTGCTGCCATCTGGCGAGTGCTTTGGAAACAAACAGTTTTTAATGAAGAGAAAAAAGAGTCTTTTCCATCAATCTATGCATCCGATTTTGATAAAATTTGAAAAAACTCGGCAAAATTATGTAATAATTATGTATTTTACATTTCAAACATATAAAATACATTTGAAACTTTTTCCCCATTGACCATAATGTGATTGAATACTTTTGATTGCCCCTGTAATTGATCTATGCATCCGATTTTCATAAAATTTGAAATGACTCGACAAAATTATGTAATGATTATGTATTTTTAATTTCAAACGATTCGATTGGGTAGTTTTTGCGTTGTTATATGCGGACAGACGGACGGACTGAATGACCACTATAGGTGCTACGTATTTATATAATTACGAACGCACCTAAAACAAGTTAGAAATTGCCCGTGAAGCGTAGCAAATGAGGTGCGTTCGTACTATAACGAAGTTTTAAAATATTCAGATCTTGCTGATATAGTAGAGCGGACTTTGGATACAGTATAGTGGTCGAAATCTTTGTGTTCCTGTAAATATGCAGGGAATAATTTTTATTATACTTCATTAACGTATATCTTATTCATAAGATGTGAAGTAGTTTAATATAATTAAAACACGCCCCAAGCAATGTTTCCCCGTATAACATTATTTAGTGGAATACATTTGTATGACCCTGTAAATAAATAATAAGTATTCTTTACATCCCAGATTGTACAGAATGTATAATTTTGTACATGCTTCATAGATTCATGTCAATTCTATTAATTCAAATGAGTGTAACACCATTTAAATGCATTTGAAACTTTTTTCCCCATTGATCGTAATGTAACGGAATACTTTTGATTGTCCCTGTAATTGATCTATGCAACCAATTTTCATAACATTAGAAATGACTCAACAATATTTTGTAATAATTATACGTTTTAAATTTCAAACGATTAAAATGCATTTGAAACTTTTTTCCCCATTGACCGTAATGTAACGGAATCCTTTTGATTGTCCCTGTAATTGATTTATCCATCCCATTTTCATAAAATTTGAAATGACTCGACAAAATTGTGTTATAATTATGTATTTTAAATTTCAAACGATTAAAATATATTTGAAACTTTTTTCCCCATTGACCGTAATGTAACGGAATCCTTTTGATAGTCCCTGTAATTGATCTATCCATCCGATTTTCATAAAATTTGAAAGGTCTCGACAAAATTATGTAATAATTATGTATTTTAAATTTCAAACTATTCGGTTGGGTAGTTTTTCTTTGTTATATGCGGACAGACGGACAGACAGACAGACGGACTGAACGACAACAATAGCTGCTACGTATTTACATAATTACGAACGCACCTAAAAAGGAATAATCGAAACATTTTCTGTAATTAAAAAAAAGAAATAACAATCAATAAATGTTAATATTTTTAGAACAAACAATTTATTATAACATTTATATGATAACCAGCATGTTAGGCAACTGAACGCCATTTTGGCACCAATTAGGTACCTTGGTCTGTATAGGGCATATATGTACCATATTTATTTGTAAAATTGAGCATGAACGTATACCAAGTGTGTTTTCATAGTCGCTTATATTTTTTTGCAACATAGCGCACCTTTCAAAGTCAAAACTGCAACAAAAGAAAAAAAATCAATATTTGCAGTTTTTTTTTCATGTAATACACATTTCGTAATTAGTAGGCTCGATAGTCAGACCTCGTTTTTTTGCTTTAAAAGATGATATTTCATACGACGTCTATTTTGGATTCGTCGTTTTTCCATATTTGATAGTATACGTCTACTCGTTTTGTAACTTTTTTTGTAACTTTCTTCTTTATTAACAGCGACATTTGGATTTCCTATTTTAATAAAAATTCTTCTAAATACAAAGATTTTTGTTAAAATAAATAAATAAATGAAATACGGACATCTATTGCTCAAAGCACAACATTTTTCCTATTGAGTTAATAAAAATCAGTAAAAACATAATTTTTATGATAATAAAAGATGACTTATGTAACAACAGTGTCATATATTATGTACGTTATGGATTAAGTATGAGTATTTCTCCACCATTTATAAATAATAATAATAATAATAAAATAAAATGCGGATAGACCAACGTCTATATTTGACTGAAAACAACAACCATTTTCTAAATGCTTTAAAATAATGACCAATGAAAAGTGATATTTCAAAATATTATGAAATTAATTAAAAACCATTTATTTTAAACTAAATGAATAAAAGATTTATATTTTTAATGAAATAAATGGGATTTGAAAAATTATTGGAAATTTATCACCATAGATGTATCAATATTACAATCAGTACCTTGTATACAAAATGGAACAATTAGTAAATACTTTTTGTACCCGAAAAATGGTCGTTGCTTTTTTTAAGGTTAAAAAGTAGATTACGAAATATTCCTATACAGAGATGCCAAGCCTTCGCTTATTGCACAGCAGAATTTTCTTATAGGAAAAGTTATTTTTTAAATCCGCAGAATGCTCCAATTTAATAAAACATTTTCTGTATTAAAATACCGGTATCCAAAATGCCGGAGACTTGGCAGTTCTGCCTATAACATTTTAATTAATCACAGTACTTTTTTTAATCGAATTCAAATTTAGTGAAGACAACGTTTTTTGGCCAAAAGCAGCTTTTTTCCACATGTGTAACTACGATACAATTCCTTGATGCTGAAATAAAATGTTTTGACTTACGCTATTATTGCTTCCTCTTATTTATTTATTTGAATTTTAAATAAGATGACTCTAAATCGTGTTTTTTTAATGTACGGAAAAAATGCATTTCGAAAGAGGGCGAAAAGAACAATATTTGTCGATTTATTACCTGCGTTTGACTAAGTGTCTTACTACCTTGAATTTAATACTCTTCCCAATATTCGCTGTTATATGGACTTAGGCGCTTTTATAAAAAGTTTAACGTAATTCGAGCTTAAGAAAGTGAGTTTTTTACTGAATAATACAAATTAATGAAAAATGAATACTAAGAAATACTAATAAAAGAAAAATGAAGCATTATATTGATCTGTGTATATTTAAAAATGCATCTGCTAGCACTTATTAGATAATTTATGTGTATATAATAGGAGATAAATAGCTTTTGATTCTGTATTTCTATGCTATAAAGCATTAACGTTTGTGTATTTTTCGTTATCATTGGGAGTACCTAGCCGATTTAAAAAATAATGTGGGCAAAAAATGTTGGTAACCACCTTTGCTGCAAAATATACTATATTTTGCGTAGAAACAATAATCACCATCAATGCACGAGTAAAAAAAGTTCTAAAATTGAGAATTCTTTTATGTTGATATGACTAAAAATTTTAAATCTTTTTTTTTTGGTGGCAACTTTTAAGATATGATATTCTCGTTATGAACAATTTCTAAAATAATCGACAGTTTAATTTCACAAATTAAACATTTTTTTTTTCTAAAAAAAGTTTTAAACCCAATTTATCGAGAATATTGCAATTTCTAGGATACTGTTGGGGTCAGAAACTATAGCTTTGGCATCACAGTAACGTATAAGATGTAAGTGCTCGTTTAGGACAATTTTAAAAAAAAAGGATTGCTTAACTCTTATCGACAACTTCATTGCATCAGTGGCAAACAGATATTCAACATTATAAACTATTCGGACGGATTTCACACTTTATAAAATACACTCCATTCTCTTCAAACATAATAGTTTATGTTATTTATAGTTTCTCAAATCGGTGCGAAGCTTCTGTTTATGCACATGGCATCATTTCAAAGAGTTATATTTCCAATATTGGAAAATTTGGTGTATTATTTTCTGTATTACTTTTAACATTTTGCATATTTCCAATTTTATATCCATGCATGGTTTGCTTTTCTTTTATAAAAATAGTATATGCAACTTTATATATAAGATTTTGTAATTCTATGATTCAATATGCTTATTTTATCATATTTTATCACAATGACTGACCAATTAAAGGTAACATCTCATTTTCTTTACTTATCGCAAGTTATTAAATGTGTATTCTCAGCAATATCGCTCAGACTAATCCCTCTGAGGGAAGTCCTAGTAAGCATTATGCATCAGTCTAAAATAAAATAAAATAAACCGTTTACAAATATTATAAAGAATGTATTTGAAAGGAAATCCTTAAAAAGCACAACAGATTTTCCCACTAACTCATAAAAGACATATTCTGTACAACCCGGCATCAGCAGCTTTCGCTCGGTTAGTAAGAATTTATTCCGCTATCAAAAGGTCCCGAGTTCGATCCTGAGGACGGCGTGAACTAAATTGTGCAATAATAATAATAAGTTAAGAAACATAGTAGCTTAAAACCACTCGGTAAGTTCGAAATCTTTGACGATTAATCGATTTATTATTTTTAAAAATTATATTAAATTATTATCATTAAAAATCAGACTTTGTAACAGAAAGTTACCGCTTCTTCAAACGGAGTTTTCCTTTCTTGCATGTCCCACAACGGTAAATCTACTTACGGAACGGTAACAGTTCGGCTACGTTGCTGCCGGTAGTTTCACCTGGAATTCACAGATTTATTTTTAACAGTGTGGCTCACAATGCGAGTATCACTATTTGAAGCCGTTTGGCAAATTAAACACAATTTTGGGTAGAGCTCACTCATTTTTCATCAATTCACGAGAAGAGATACAATAAACTTAATAGCAGCATATTAGAAGAGTATGTCTTTAAAAAAGAACACGTGCATCTGAACGAAAGCGGCTCGGGAAAGTCACTGACCTCAATCTTCCATCAGCATTCCTTTTTTTTTTATCCCCAGCCTTCCTACCTTTATAATTGTTTTATTATACACTGTTAAAAATAAATCTTTGAATTCCTGGTGAAACTACCGGCAGCAACGTAACCGAACTGTTACCGTTTCGTAAGTAAATTTACCGTTGTGGGACATGCAAGAAAGAAAAACTCCGTTTGAAGAAGCGGTAACTTTCTGTTACAAAGTCTGATTTTTAATGATAATAATTTAATATAATTTTTAAAATTAATAAATCGATTAATCGTCAAAGATTTCGAACATACCAAGTGGTTTTAAGCTACTATGTTATTTTACTTATTATTATTATTGCACAATTTAGTTCACGCCGTCCTCAGGATCGAACTCGGGACCTTTTGATAGCGGAATAAATTTTTACTAACAGAGCCAAAGCTGCTGATGCCGGGTTCTACAGAATATGTCTTTTATGAGTTAGTGGGAAAATCTGTTGTGCGTTTTAAAGATTTCCTTTCAAATACATTTTTTATAATATTTGTAAACGGTTTATTTTATTTTATTTTAGACTGATGCATAATGCTTATTATTTTTTTAAATCAATTTTTTTTTAAATAGTTTAAATAAAAAAAAATCGCTGTTTAAAACCACTGTTTATTTATTTATTTTATTTATTTATTTATTTTTTTTTTTTTGAATGAATGAATGAAAAAAACTTTTTATTAACAACTTTTTTTAGAAAAATAATGTTATAGATATTTTTTTTTAAATTGTCGTACACTTTTTATTTATTTATTTATTTATTGGCTAATTAATTAAAAGACTTTTTAATAAGAAATAAGAGAAAAATAAACAGAAAAAATGTAATTTAAAAGGGACTTTTTACGTTTTCATTATTTCTTGTCGCCAGTGGGATACGAACCCACAATCTGCGCTCGCGGGTGATTGGCGGTATGGTGCCTTGACCACTCGGCCACGGCGCCCCGTACAAAACGGAGTGTCTCCGTTTTTCTTTATTTCCACCCGTTTCGTTATTTTCAGGAAATATAGTGGGATTTGCTGATTTGTAACGGACAATGCCCTTTTGTTGTAAAAAGGGACTTTTTCTGTGAAATTCAGGAAAAAAATATTCGTGAATTTCAGAATTTTTTTAACAGTGCAGACCGGGCCGAACTTTTTCCCTGTGGGTCGGTTTGGGACCGGACTTAGATATTACGATCCATGCATACCTTCATTGCAGACTACCAATATATTTTGAAAATAAATTTAGCTTTAAATCAATACGCTGCCTTTTTTATGTCCGAATAAGAGGCACTGTCTTAAATCAACATTTAATAAAGGACAATTTGTGGACGATCCCTCACGTGCGTTCAAAATGTGTCAAAAACCTTTCCTTCGTAGGCATGGTTAGGTGGTGAAAGTCATGAATTTTGGATTTTAATATCTCTGTGATATTTTTAGATATGGAAATGAATTTTTTTTGTTCAAATTAAGAATGGATACGGAATAATTTCCTAATTGGAAATTTTGCTTTACGGGGGCCGTATGAAAACTTAATTTTTATATTTTTTCAAATAGACCCCCCATGGAGTTGCAACTTATCGTATCAAAAATTTCACCTTTTTTTATGAATTTTTGCAATTGGAAGTATGGGTCTAGGGGCAATATTTAAGGAGATAGCCTATTGTAGCGATATATATGACTCACCCTGTATACAAATCAAATGCTGTGAAATTGAGCTAACGTATATGTTTCTTGAGTTCTACGACTCCCATCACCAAAGTATATAACAAAATCGACATTCCTCCAAATACACAAAAGACGAAAATTGAAATGTCAGTAAAGAAACTTTCGGCGCATGTTTATTGACATTTGGGTTTTCATCTGTCATATATCTGGGGGAACGCTGATTTGATTTTATACACTGTTGATGTGAGTCCCAGCACTCACGAAATATATATGCGTTTGCTCTCTTTTACACTGCTTTATTTGTATTTGTTTTCAAACGTTGTTTTTTTAGGGATTTAATTTACCACACAAATTTTTATTTATTACTATGTATATAGTTTAAAAAATATGCGAACGCCCTGTATTTCATACTATAAAATTACAACATTAAAATATCTAATCAAACTATAAAAAGCAGCAATGTAGCTCCGACGATATACGTTTTGAATGTAGTATATTTGAATTTATGTATAATTCTAAAATTTTTGCTTCAAATGGTTATGTAGTTGCTAACAATTTAATATCTAATCATATTTTTAGCAGAAAATTACAAGTAAAATAGGGATCTTTTGAAGATTACTACTGAAAATTTAATCTTGTAAATTTAAAACTATAAGTAACATGGCAAATGAATAATTATGAAAAATTCAAAAGGGCTGTACATGCTTTCTAAGTTATTTTCTCCTTTTTTTAAGTATGTTTATTTAGAGAAAATGTTGATGATTTCTTGGCGTTAAACTACTCTGACATCGGATTCGATAATCGATAATACTTTAAAAATTAATAGTAATTTTCTAAATGGATTTTTTTCAGCTTTTGAAAAGGATAGTTCCTTTAACCGAATGTTGTCTGGAAAGTTTTTTTTTCTTTTTTTCATTATATGAATTTTGATTTTCTATATCGCAGTGCAATTGAGTAACATGTCACATTTACATTTTTTTCTCGATCCCTATAAAACATAAATACATAAAATTTTTAATATAGACAGCTTCATATCCCTTCTATTTAAAATAGTTTTTTTAATGTTCTAAATTGAAATTTTATTATTATTTAATGTTTAATTTCGATGAAAAATTTTAAATTATTTTTTTGAGTTGCATTCATTGCGCGCAAGATTGTAGCAAAACTATTGGTTCAAGAGCCCCCCAAAAATTGATAATGATGTAAAACTAATGTATCTTGAACGTATGCTTCATTTATCAGCAGTTTATTTATTTATTTATTTGAAATTTAAATGTAAATTATAAAATTGAAAAAAAAATCATTTTTTATTGAAAAATTGCCAATTTTGCTTACAAATGATGTATACATTCAAGATATATCGGTTTTACATCATTATCAATATTTTGAGAATTCTTGAACCAATTGTTTTGATACAATCCAGCAAGCAAGTGGATTCAAGTCAAAAAATAATTTTAATTTTTTAATAAAAATTTAACATAAATTTTTTTTTTCAATATCGTTTTAAAAAAAGTACTTTAAATAGAAGAGATATTATATGTTGTCTATGTTAACAATTTTATGCTTTTATGTTTTATAAAGACTGAGAAAAAAAATTAAATGTGACATATTGCTAAATTCTGCTGCCAGGTAAAATGAAAGACTTCTGAGATCCCATTAATATCGATTCGCATATTACAATACAATCGGTCTGCGGAGTCATATCTTGAGGGAGAATACCTCAGATTTGAACGGTTGACTCGTAGGTTTCAATTATACTTTCCTGCACCCAAAAGTATGAAAACATGAAGGATTGGGAGCAGGAAAACAGAATGGTAAACATATGAGTCAACCACTAAAATCGAGTTTTTAAGTGTTTTCCATCCAAGATATGCCTTGGAAGACCGCATTGGAAGATTCCATTGTAATATGCGAATCGAGATTTAAATTATCCTAAATTTTCATCCGCGAACTCGACGAGATGATTGCTTGCTCTGGTGCCTTCCGGTCTAGTTTGTTAACATAATTATTGCCCTGTAATATGTGTGTTTCCTCTATACTTTAAATTCTGATAAACAAAAATTCAATTATTAGACTCATAAATTTCAATCTATATATTTTTTTCTTTCATTTGTTTACACGCAGTGGTTACGTAAAAACTTTATTGCTAAAAATTGGCAGTCGGATGCAAAAAGATTCTGCTTCCCTGGGGGGGAGGGGGGGGGAGGGGATCGTTTTTCGTGTATTTTAATTATATTGCAGTAATTTAAACACATTGAAATTGAAATCCACGACTCAGGTGCACTATAAAGTTCTTACTGTAGAATATAATATGCATAGCATTTATCATTCATTTACAGGAATACGCAAAAGAATCTGACTATAGAAGAAAATGAGTAATAATTGAACTGTTGAAGCCTACGGTCAATAATGCTGGACGAGCGTTTTCAATTGTGGTACGCGGTTTTAATTTACAATTTTTAGGTACATTCGTAATTATGTAAATACGTAGCACCTATAGTTGTCGTTCAGTCCGTCCGTCCGCATATAACACGTACGAACGCACCTCATTTGCTGCGATTTACGTGCAATTTCCAACATGTTTAAATTATAGTTGGTCTGGATGAATTCTATAGATCATATACAAGGCAGCACAAAAGTTCTTAACAACATCCGTTTACTGGAGAAAATTGCTGAGTGGAAATTTTCAGCTGTGGTATGCGTTTAACTGAGCTAACTTTAAACATATACTATGTAGTATGCAAGGATATCTGTACCGCAATATAACACGTTTTTCAATAATAATAATAATAATAATGATTGGATGTTAATAAAGTTTCTGTATACGGTTTAACTCATGTTTCCCGAGTTTTTCAAGATAAAGCAAAGCGATTTTGAATTCATTGTAAATGCGTAGTGACAAATCAAATGAATTTAATAAATATTGAACTTTATATTTATATTTTCAAATTTTATATAAATGTAAATATGTATAAATCTATATTATAAAGGCCAAACGTATCTGTGCGTAACGCATACGTCATTTTTCGAATGACAACACTTTCTGATGAAATTTCACTTTTGCAATTCTCACTACTGCAAATTTTTAAACTCCCAGATATAGCACATTTTCAATCTTTGCACCGTTGTCTGCGGAAAAATGTCTACTTTTAAATGCAATTTGTTTGAAAATTGTATCTCAATTTGTTTTTGAGATATTAATTTTTTTGTAGTTTTTAATTTAATTTTTCTGGAGGTGGCAACTTGAGTACTCCATTTCTGCGTAAAGTAAAGGGAAAATAGCCATAAAGTAAACTAGTCGTTGGGGGCCACCGTAACACTTACCCATCATAGATATGCATAATATAAAATATGAAAATAAAACATGTGTAAACTATTTATAAAATGCATTGCAATTCCAAAACAAAACTTAAACATGCATTTTAATACTTTTAATATACATAGCTCTATATATATGCTCTATAATGAATTGCTGATGAACCCATTTCGACAAATTATACAAAACGCCAAAATACTCGAGTAAGTACCAGATTGCGTAAAAGAAACATCCTTATAACTCCAAAAATAATAATCATATTAACTAAAAATTTACTGCGTCGAATTAAGCGTCTCATTTCCAATTAAAATATATCTTTGTATTGAAATTTGAATGAAATACAGGGTCGTGAAAAATCAAAGAATGTGAAAAACAGGATTACAGATATCTCGGCAACTAATAATCCGATCGACTTCGTTCTTTATACAAAATTTGTCTTAATTTATTGCCTTTTATGTCCACTCCTTAAAATAAAAAAATTCGAAAATTTTTATATACCTTTCATCAGAACGAATTTTTCGAGAGTCCGAAAAAAATAGTTCCGGATAATCGAGGTTACTGATATTAAATAGGCTTCGTCCCATTCTTACATACTAAGTACATACAAAATTTCAAGTCTCTATCTCAATTTGTTCGTGAGATAGAGCGGTTACAGACAGACAGACAGACACACAGACGGACGGACGGCAAAATTTTTTTTTCTAAAAACATGTTTTTCGGAATCTCCAGTATCTGAAACGTGTAAATCCGTCCAAAAAAATTTTTCGATTTTCAAAACGATTGCAAGACTTACCCTATACTACGTATGATGGGTAAGTAAAAGGAGAAATAGAGAAGATTTATAGACGCTGGGAGTGATGCAAAAACACAACCGCGTGTTTTCGCAAAAAAAAAAAAAAAAAAAAAAAAAAAAAAAAAAAGGAAACGTTTAGTACTATAGTTTTAAGGTTATAGTAAATTAAAATGCTACTTTGGAATGCTTAAATTTAAGCAGATCATTTTCATTTAGAGAAAAAAATGCAGGGCTGATATGAAAGGATTTAGTGCCTGATGATCAATGTGATTTTTTTTTTTTCCCCCTCCGGTTTGAATTTTTTCCGCCGAGTTAGACAAGCAAACAAAGATGATCTTGGCAGTAATTCCAGGTTTAAAGTAATGTCCGGTTCCCAAAATTTTTGTCCAACTGTTTAAGACATTCAATTGTAATTTTATTAAAATAACATTATTTGCTTAATGTAATTTTTTATAAATTTCAGTTAAACTTGCTAGAATAGATGATTTTTTTTTTATTTCTTTTTTATTATCTGTCATTTTACCGGAAGAAAAATGCAAAACATTTTTTTTTTTTTTCTTTCTTTTTAAAATAATTATATTTTTTATGCTATTTATTTTTTACTTTATTTTTAGCACCATTTATATATTTCAAATAGAAAATTGATCTGAAATAGAAAATAATGTAAATAAATATATATGATTTTATAATTCACTAATATCCAATATTTAAAATGTAAGTGAAAATGATATATTAAAATCAAGGTTCGCGTGTTTCACGGAAAATATGGCATCTTCTTTGCACGCTGAAGTGACGAGGTACAATGTTTGTGTATTTTAATATTTATTATTTTAATTTGTGTTGCGTATTTTAATTTATAAAATGAATTTTAAATTTGTCATAGAGTTAACTTTGGAGCAAGCTTTTTTGAAAAAATGTACGTGCAGTTGTTTCTTTACTTTTAGTATTTTACTTTGTTCATAAGATTTTGCATATGCGCAAAATCTACATTGTAACGAACAAATGTGCCCGTGCGTAGCACTGACGTTACTCAGCGAATGACAACATTTCAAGATAAAATGACTTTTTGCAATTTTTGTAACTGTAATGTTTTAATCTTCTAAACGTCACACATTTTCAATTTTTATTTCGTCATATAGGAAAAGAAATCTACCTTCAAATGCAATTTGATTGAAAACAGTATCTCAATTGACTCATTTATATTTTTACCGTATTTTTTTTTTTTTTTTTTCAAATCTCTATCACGTATCTCCATTAAGAAATAATGATACGCAATTTACTCATAAATCTATAAATATTGTTCCTGATAATTTTTCATAATAAAATTAAAGTTGCATGAGTAATAAAATAAAAGAATGGTTAAAGACGCAGATTAAATTATTAAAAATTACAAATTCAACATGTAATCAAACAATTTAAATTTTTATACTTCCAAATAAGAAAAAAAAATACTTTGAAAATACTTTGAATTTGTTTGGAAACTGTATTTCAATTTACTGACTGGCTGCGGTTTAAAAGAAAAATCATGTTATTTTTAAATTTATCTCTACCGAATGAAACTCGATTACGATAGATTAATGTATTTTTCCTTAGAACAATATAAAGAGTTCGGGATTTGTTTCTGGCTAATATACTATAACAAAATTAAAATTTCCTTTATAAATAATAAAATAAAATAAATAAATACAAATTTAACAGACATGTAATTAAATTACGCGCCCGAAGTACTGAAATGACAAGAAACAAAATTGCTGTCGTAAGTTACGAAATCTTCGGCTAATAATTTCTGGCATGCGTTTAATACGGACATGTAACTTTTAATAAACTTCATAGCTTTATTTGATTCCATAATTAATATTTTCCTTTCACCCTTTAAGCGGACTTTCCGCTATGTAATATTTTAATTCAAAGATTGATTTAATATAATATTGAGATTAATGTTAATTTTTTGAATTGTACAAGATAAAAATATATGTAAAGTTATCAAATACAAATCTTCATACCAATATTTTTCAGTTATTGTTTTATGAATGAAACATGAATGAAAAAGTCCGCAAGACACTTAACCCTTTGAGGGGCAAAGCATTTCAATTCTTAAAATGCTGAAATGATTGATTGACAGCAGAATTTAAAAACAAATTTGTTTCAAAATATTTAAAATCATTTCTTCACGTATTTAAAAAATAAAATAAAATTGCCATTTCAAAATATTGGTGTCAATGTGGCGTTTTGCAATTAAGTGGGATATATTTTATCCCGCCCCCTTCAAGAGATTAAAGGGTTAAAAATGCTTTTTTGGAGTTAACAATCTAAAATTCATATTACATGTAGAAAATTCATTAGAATTTTCAATTTAAAAAAAAAATAGTTTTTATCTTTGCTATGTAACCCGGGAAGTCCGGGTTCGATTTATTAGTTTACTTAAAGCTCCTGTTCAGTCACGCAAAGATCCTTGCGAGCTAATTTTAAACCTATGATAAGGCTATTTTCAAATAACTCGTTTGCACTTTGACATTTTTAAATATTTTTATTTTCATTGTATAACTGAAATCTATCTCAATATTTACCTTTTTTAATTTTTCAATTTTAGTGTTAGATTTGTTTTCTTATAAAGTTACTTTCACTTTCCGAACGGATTCGATATTGAAAGAATCCTTCGAAAAGAAAATGTCACAAAAATCGAAAAGTTAAGAAAAAAGCAATTGTAGAGATCAGCCTCAGATAACCAGTGTAAATTTTTTTGAAAATATCAAAATGCAAACGAGGTATTTGAAAAGAATCTTCCAATAGGTTTTACATTTTTTCGCGAGGGTATTTGGATGATTCAACAAAAGTAGTTAGATAATTTCATTTTTACAGCATTGTTAAAACGATAAAAGAATTTTAGTGCAAAAAGTTTCATTCTGCGATTATTAAAATTAGAGCTTTCGTATTTTTTTTTCCTTTGCGTATTAGACGTTTGGGTTTTTTCCATAAAACCTTATACCTTTTTAAACTTTAAATTTGAATGTTTAATTGTCTTTTGTAAATAGTAACAGGTATATTTGTTGAAATAACTGCAACATGCCAGGATAAACAATGTCTGTGTATAGCATTTCCCATATTAGTGCACTTTATTAATATAGTGTACAGTTACTGGTAAATTGGCACATCCTGTAAAATTGTATTAATTTGAATATTTTTAAATAATTGCATCTGACATACAAAGTAAATGGTGTGTTACTACATTTTGAAAATTAGAATTAGTAAATATTAATTAGGCTTTTAAAAAATTGCACTTATGCAAGGTAATGCAACTTTGAATAAGAATGTTCTAATTGGCATAGTCTAATGAATTTGTATAACAGAGCATTTGAAAATCTGAATTAGTACAGAAGTTTCATTAATATATTTTGAAAAACACTGCTGTTGTATATAAAATATTTCTGTACATAGGTTACCTATCTATCTTCGGATGCTATTCTAGTCGGTTTTTTCAAGGAATCGGGAATCAAACGAAATAAATCCAAATATATCTAACAAAAATGAAAAAAAAAACTTAATATTTATTTTTAAAATTTCTAATAAAAAATCAGTAACAGTTGTTTTATTCAATAATCTTATATTATCGAATTCAAAGCCGATGTTGGAGGGAAAAAAAGCTTGAAAGTCGCTAAACTATCTATGTTTAACTAAGCTTTTAGCAGGTTTGATATCTTTAATTTCACGCTCCTACCTAAAATTGCTTTTGAGGTATGGCAAAATGACCTAATCTTTCGACCATCTGCTTAACCCTCTTAAGGGCGGGGGATTTCTCAAATCTATAAAGTACGTGTTTAATTATTTTTTAATAAGTTTATTATTTTGAATTTCATACTTCTACCTAAAACTGCTACGGTTTATCTAAGCGCGAAATATCCTACGATTTTAGACCCCTTTAAACACCGTAGGGGGTAATTTCTAAAATCCTGAGTTTCATGCCCCTATCTGTTATCTGTTGCTGAGATGTGGCGAAATCTTCTAAAAAATTCACATGCCTATTATCTTATAATATTTCAAAGGGGTGTTTTGAAAAGAAGTTTTATGAAAATTTAATTTTAATATTGTTTCGATTGTATAATCCGCAAACTGATTTATCTAACAGTTGCAATGGGAATTCCATTGTCAATAATCAAGGAAAAATAAAAATTCATTGAGGATTTAGGAGATTTATTCCACTTTTCTATGTACAAACTCTGTGTTCTGGGAGCACTTCTACAAAACTGATTTTTGCTGTGATCAGCCTTTTGTATCTGCCTGCTTTTTTAAATCGGGGCTTAAATATTTTAGTTAGCATAGTATTTTAAAGTAATTTTCTTCGAGTCATCTAATAGCATAATTATCTGCGATTAAAGATGATGAAATAAACTAAGAAGTTAGTGGTGCCCAGAGAATTTGGAGCCCTGATTTACACTGGACATATATTTTAATTTGTGTAATTTGTGATAATACAGTGCTTAAAACAATTAGAGGAGAACGTGGTTTTAACGAAGTTACGCAAGTATTTACACCAACAAGTAACATAAAATAAATTATCCATAATTTAAAGCTTAGAGGAAATAGAAGAATAATGCCAATTTCATGCAAATTTTTAATATTACCACTTAATGTTTTACCCCATAACAAGATAGGAGTTCTATTATAGCTGGCAATCTTGTGAGTCCACATGGTTAATTTTTGTTCATCATCTTAACCCTTTCGCTACTGGTGTCCATGATCAAGGACACTTTTTAGAAAAAAATTTTATGAATTCTAATTTAATTTAAAGAAATTTTACAATTTTTGTCTGCATTTTTAATCATTTCCCTATTAAAAGCACAAATATTTAGAAATCAAACAAGTAGATGGCAGCACCTAGGAATATTTGTAGAATCTCATTATTTTGATATAATTTTATATAAGCAGTAGCTAAATATATTTATTATTTTGTTAAGAAAACTAGAAACTTTGATTTAAGCTTATTTTGAAAGTTCTAAGTATTTACAATTTTGTTATAGAATTATTTAAAAACATGTGTCCATGATCATGGACAAATGTTTTCAAACGGTGTGTGTACCACTATACTGTCACTTTATGATATCGTTTGCTTTCGTTTAGTTTTTATTCTATATTGTTCATTTAGTGTACTATATGTTTTATTTTCGTTGTTGTTATTTCTATTTAAAAAAAATTATAAAAGGTAATATGAATAAAATATCGGGAAAGTGGAATTGTGTATAATTTTATATTATATCAGGGAGCAACCACCGAAATAAATAAAGATGCACAAAGCAGATTTGGTCAGGAAGCAGCAGTTGTTATGCATTTGAGTAAGAGAATCACCGAGAAAACACAGTTATATTTTTATAGTAATTTTTCATCTTATGCTTTGTTGCAGATTTTGAACAGTCATAAAATATTAGCAGCTTGTACAGCAAAAGTGAAAAGGTTTGGAAATCCATCTTTCATTCTGAAAAGAGCAGCAAAAAAAAAAAAAAAAAAGAAAAAAAAAAAAAAAGGAAGAAGTTTTATAGAAGAGCTATATAATGAGGACAACGATATTGTACTTGTTAGATGGTATGATAATAAAAGTGGGTATATTACAATTAACTTTTTGGGAAAAGGCAACACTGATGTTGCTAAACGATTGGATAAAAATTCTACGCAAAACATTGATGTGATTCGACCAGAAGTTGTGAAAAAAAATAATGAATCAATGGGAGGAGTTGATAAGATGGATTTTCTAATTGGCTTATAGAGAATTTTTATTCGGTTAAGGAAATGGACACGTTGCCTTATATTTCATGCAGCAAACCTGACTATATGTAATAATTGGCTTGAATATAAAATAGATGCTACTGAATGTAATAGTCCAAAAACAGAAATTAAGGATTTGTTACACTTCAAAATAACAATAGCGAACTATCTAGTGAAAGCTGGAAAACCATCAGCATCAAGAAAACGTGGTAGACCAAGTAAAGCCGAAGACATGCCAGAAAATTCCCAACACTATATTTCGCGCAAAAGCACAGAAGTAAGAACATATAAGGCAATACAACAACAGCCATGCAGTAGATCATATTCCTATCCACAACGGCTGCAAGGAAGCAGGCCGCTGTAAAAGAAAATAGTGAAAGGGAAATCACATTTTAGGTGTGAAAAATGCCAAATTCATCTATGTTTGAGTGAAGAACGCAATTGTTTCAAAGAATTCCAGTTAAACGCATAGTTATCACAGCATTTGAAATTTAAACAGTATTTTGTAACAGTATTATTCTAAAACAGTATTTTGTAACAATAAAATAAAATTTATTTTTCCACCAACAGTGTCTTTTCATTATAGTCTACCCTACACCCATTGAGTACAAATGTCCTTGATCAAGGACATTCTCTAATTAAAAAAATTATGGTCATGAAAATTTTTTTAGGTGGTTTTTAGCTTATTAGGACCTTTATTAGCAATATTTAAAAACCTCATAATTTTTATTTCATTTTTAAAGTTTTTGTACTGAAAGGGTTAAAAACGTTAACAATAACAACAACAATATAATAATAAATACAAACACAATTTTTATATCAGTTTATTTATTCATCATTCTATAAAATTAAATTAGAACAGACAAAATATACATACTTCATAAAAAAATAAACATGAAAACTTCTGTTAATCGCTATGTAAAACAACTTCATATATATTTAAATACACAAAAAATATCCAAAAATATGGCGAAGGTTGTTAAACATTTCGATTAACTAAAGTTGCAGTTCCCGACACACTATAGGACATTAAACAATATTTACTACAAATGTAGGACGGAATATGGACGAAGTGTATATGGAATGAGTGCATTTAATAGTTTACAAAAATATACCTTTTCTATCAATCGTTAAACTGGAGATAATTTACATTTAGTATAAAAAATATTAAACTGCAATGGACATTTCTGTATGTACATGGAAGAAACGGTTTTGAGTAGAATCTGAATAGAATGCCCCAAAATATTGCCAGAAAATGTGTACAAATATACATTCTTTGTATGTAACATCATAAATAGAAGTAAAAATTAAACCATGTGCCTATATGAGAAAAACAATAGTTAAAATTTTGCTAATTTTAAAATTTACTGAATATTCAACTGAATATTGAATAATGTAAGTATATTTGTAACTAAAAATACAAATATATTACAAATATACACCAAAGATAAAATGTGTTTGCTCTTTTATGTAAGTATGTGGTGATAAAACTGTAAAAGAAGGAGGAGGGGCAGTATATATTTTGATTTAAGAGGTTTTCCTTATTTTCATTACACTTAAAGAAAATTTTGTGCTCCATAATTTTTTACTGAAATAATCCTCTTATATTTCGTATATTTTATCAGCAACAATTCAAGAAGTCTTCCTTATTTCCTTTCAATTAAAGAAAGATTTATGCTCTATCTCTCTCTCTCTCTCTTTTTTTTTTTTTTTTTTTTTTTTTTGTAATGAAATAATCCTCTTAGATTTTGAATTCGTTAAAAAATAACTTCATTGTATTGTAAACTACATTAGTAATTTATTACGAAATATATAAATAAATAAATATTTAAGTTTTCAGTTATCTATCCAGTGATTAAAACTCATGTATTTTCATCGTGCTAGAGTAGTAATGAAAAGTGAAGATTTTCTATTGTTTCATATCTTACATTGGATTTACTTTTTATGATTCCTTTTGTTTTTTCTTCACTATGAGTCTATACTTATTTTAAATTTTAGCTATTGATATTAAAATAGAATTTTTTTATCTGAAATTCATGGTTAATCAATTCTTAATTTTCTATTATTTTTTATGTATTGTTCCTGTGGCCAATTTGAATACAGATATTTCTGTTTATCGTTTTCTATATTCAAATAAAAATCATTTGCGACTTTCATATTTTGTAGAATATTGCCACAGATAAGGTATTTCAAAGTATAAATTTCCATCTCCCACTGTTTTTGGAATTTCTTTCCCCTTTTTATTAATCAGTGCATACAGCAATATTAAGTATTTTAACAAACGATTAATCTTTACAGTATCTATTTTATTTTGTTAATTAACAGTTAATTATTTATAAAACGTTTTATCACATGTGCATATATACATATATATATATATATAAAGGATTAGAAATGCCACCTTATTTGTAACAAATGCATGATTTTCATTTTTACGTTTAACTTTTAACGAATACTTTTAATTTTTTAAATGACCATTTGATATATTAAATACATATACACTAACATTTTAACTCTATGTTATTGTTATTCGAAACTTTATTTCAATAATACTTCACTAAGTATTTTTGATTTACTTGCCTACTTGCTTACTTGCTTACTTGACTTTGATAAAATAAATTAAGAAATCTAAAATTTATATACTAGTTTAAATTTTTTTTAATGAAATGAATGAAAATATACAACAAACAAGAATTTAATAAGTACTTAACAAAGTTCGTTAAAAAATGGTTTTCAAAACTATCGAATCTATATTTGTAAAAATACAGAAAACCAGTTTAAAGCATGCATATAAACTCCGGACTCTTCTCTCATATGTAATAAATTATCTTCAGTTTCTTTCACTTACGTTGATACAATCTTCTCAAAATACTGTTTTATAAGTAATGCACGGAATGTATTTGATAATAAAAGGCACATTTCTGCGCAAAAATCTAGCATTTTCATCGATACCGTCTAATATGATATGAATACTTATAAGTTTAGCATGACAAAGAAATGACATAAATAAAAACGCACAATGATGCATGATCCTTATGTAAGCGCAACACACAAATGTCCCTTTCTCTATGAATAAAGATTATTCCGATGAGGAAATAAATAAAATACTCTTATTGAAAAATAGGAGCAAAATCTAAGAAATATAAAACTATGAATATCTTAAAAGCCTTATCTTAGAGCTATTTTTATGGGTGATAACTTTAAAATTCCTTAAAAGAGTAAAATATACCAATATTGAATTACCAATATGTAATTTTCACTAAAGCCATACAATTACAATATTTGAAAGAAAGTTTCATTGTAGAAAACATAAGAAATCAAGTAACAATTTCTGGAGAAATACTTTAAATAGGTGAATAAATGTGAATAAATGTATTTATAAGGTTTTATATTGAATTGAAATATTTAATTATTGCCTTTGAAAATATTAGAATACTACTTTTATTATATATACAGCAATATAGTAATATTACATAAATATTAGAATAGAATTATTTTTACACCATTGTTTGTAACTATTTTTAAGATATTGAGTATTTTTTAAATTCAAATTATATACTTTTGGTTTTGGTAATTATTATTTAATGATACTTTCATTCAGTGATAATTTAAGGTCTTAGAAATATCACATGCTAATATAACTATCACTGGACAGCATTTTTATAAGTATATGTTGCAGAAAATGGCTAACTGTGGAAAGTTTTACTGAAATTTATTTCATATATAAATAAATATCCTAACATAGTAGTTTATTTTACATTTATCACAGAGCCATAGATATAAACACATTTTGAAAAAAAAAAATCTTTCTTAATAAATTAAAACGAAATTCTAACTTAAATGAAAAATTGATAGAAAAATGGTATGGCACCTTTATGTATGTTTTTATTTCAGTACCAAAACCTGTTGTAACCGATGAGGAACATGATTTCCCAAAAGAACACTAGCACCAAGAGAAAGCAAATAATGACAAAAACGGTTTGGGAAGAGCTCCGTTTCAACACATATGAGTATAACAGCAAATAACTCCCATTATTCTTCATAGAAATTATTACTTTAACATACTTTATGCGAATCAAGATTAAACTATTTTATTACTTACTTGAGCATCTCAACCAAATAATTTAAAATAAAATAAATAGCTATATCCTAACTAATAAATAACAACTCTTAAATAATGTCTTGAAACGATCAGCTCTTCCCCAACACGAACAAAATTATAAATATGAACGAAAACACTTGACTAATTCAGCATGGCTTGAAACTAACTGCGACATAGTCATGATGTCCATAGTACCTAGAAATATGCACCATCAGGAAATGAAATTGTTTTTCCTGGTTTAGCAGTCAGTCGTGAGCAGTTTATTTAACATCAACCTGAGTGCACAGCACTGATTGAATTAACACAAAGTAGTTCGTTGTCGTAACAAACCGAACATTCATTTTTTTTTCTTCAAGTTTACGACTGCGATTGGCGTTTGAAAGAAGAAGAGATAGTTGCATAAATAAACACAGAGGAACAAAGACTGGTACAAACGTAGATCGTTGCACTGAATACTGTTTAAGCACCGAGAATAGTGCAGGAACTAGAGAAGGAAACATAAAATGCCACATGTGGCTTTTTTTCTTTGTTTAATGCCAACAACAATCTTAACACCTTCATTCAGTCGAAATGTAAATTGAAAAATCGTCAAGATGAACGGAGTCGACCACTATCTCCTTCTGAAGAAGTTACTGTTCATCTTCAGCATAAGTGGTGCTTCTGGCTTGCACCTTTGTGGGTCACAATGCATAAAACCATCTTCTTGGCACACGCAGTGAAGACAAGGTCCACTAGCAGATGTTACGGTCTTGCCCATCTCGTAGAAAGTTCCATTGTACTGGCAACCTAGGAATAAATTTCTGGTTAATTTGTGCTCATACTCGCCAATTTTTGTGATAAAGAAAATTTTTTAGGAATGTAAAACTTTCAACTTGTTTGTGGGAATTTTAATATATTCGAGATTAGTTACAGCGAGCTCGAATGTAACGGGAATTCGGCTTTTACAAAAAATTATTTAATAACTAGCTGACCCAATATAAAAATACATTACATGTAGCTTGCTTATATAACGAAGTAAAACATCTGCAGATACACAAAAAGTCCCTTTCTTATTTTAACCTTTCTTAAGAATAACATACCATTTCAACGTGCGCCTGCCCCATTGATGAAAATTATGAGGCTCTTCTTCAACGCATGTATTTATTTTTGATTCCAGATACTTTAAATGTTTTACAGACATAAAAGTACCTCTACAAATGTAATTGATAAATCAGTTGTTTTTGTGGATTTAAGTAAACCACCATGCATATTATTTTTTCCATAAAAAAATGTATGCAGTTTGAATTCATTTATTGTGTTAATTTGCTCTTGCAGTCACTATTTAAGTTATGAAGTGGCAAGGACTACAGTGTGAATCTTTTTCGAAGATCTGTTTATCTTTTTTGAAGATCTGTTTCGTTTTTTGCCGCATCTGGCAGTGATGATTCCTAATACGTTAAACTCAATGCTTTACTTGTTGCATTTTGAACTGTGAAAAATATGTAGAAAATGCTGATGCAATTGAAATAAGTCATATGCAAGTTATTTGGGACAAACGTAATTATTCTGTCAATAAAACTTATTTTTATTTATTCTGTGACTTTTAAATCTTCCAGTATGTATTGCCCGTAAAGTAAGATACGACTAAACAGTATCATTTTTATTAAAATATATAGCTGATGGTTTATCCTTTGCTTACAAACATTACACTGCTATTCATATTTAATGAATTGTATAATTTAAATATTTAAATTATGTTAAGACATGGATTTTTAAACATCAAAAGCGTTAACATTGCTAAAAAACATCAATAGTATCAACATTATTAAATATTTTTATTATTTTAAGACACAGAAGGAAGCTTTAATTCCTTTAAAAAAAATACTAAATCATTACAGAAAAACATTGTAATGTTAAATTTTCATTTTCTATGAAAATGTTTATTAAATATATATTTAGAATAAATTTATTGAAAACTGCATAAAATAAATTTGTTTATTAAAAATGATAAAAAGCTAGGTTTTAAATACATCAAAAATATAATATTTTAAGTAAACACGTAATTTTTTAATTAAAGTATTTATCAAGGATTTAAATTAAAACGGATAGAAAAATAGAATAATATTTAAATATAACGCATGGTTTTTTCCCCTCAACAATAAACACTTGGTGCTGTTTAATTATTATTATTACTATTATATTATTATTATCATCATCATAGCAAATACTTTTTTTAAATTTTCAAGATTTAGCAAAGTTACCAGTATACTTTCATCAGTTACTTTATATTTTAATCACCTATGATAAAATGTTTTTGCTTGATAGTATGTTATAGAGAACTGCATGGTTCGAATTCGGGCTTATTTTCATTCACGGCTCTCGGCCAGGCCGGGCATACTCTTATCTAAAGCTCGATCCGAGCCCCCCCCCCCCCCATAACCATTTCTCTTTGTGACAGGTGTCACAAAATTGAAAAGTGTAAAAACACAAATTCTATTAAATACATTTGTCATTTATTTTGAAACTTTAAAAGATTTAAAGTTTTTGGTAAAGGGGATCTAGAAAACATATGTGAAAAAATGTATCTAAGAGTACTGCATAACCCTTTTTGTATTCCAAGAATGAAGCAATATGTAATTTTGATAATGTATGGTTTTTTCACACAAAAAATCTCGATATGTTTATATATATACAGGGTGAGTCATAAATATCGAAACAATAGGCTATCTCCTTAAATATTGCCCCTAGACCCATACTTCCAATTGCAAAGTTTCATAAAAAAAGGTGAATATTTTTATAAGATAAGTTGCAACTCCATGGGGGGGTCTATTTTAAAAATTACGAAAATTAAATATTTATACTGTCCCCAGAGGATAAAACTTCCAAGTAGAAAATTTTTCTTTATCCATTCCTGAATCGAACAACAACAACAACAACAAAAAATTCATCTCGATATTTACAAATCCCTGAAAGATATTAAAATCCAAAATTTTCCAAAATTCGTTACTTATACCACTTAAACATACCTCTGAGGGCAGCGATATCAGTTCATTTGGAATACAATTTAGGGATCGACTATAAATTTACGTATTATTAAATGTCGATCAAAGACAATAGTTTAAATTTTAGATATAAAATAAAAGCGTATAGGTTTTTGCTTTAAACTTCCTTGAAATATGCTAGATGTTTGCAATATCTCGAGCTTGGTGTCAGCCTCGTAACTGCCACGACCCATTGTCCGGACCGTCTTATTAAACTATTATAAAAAGTGTTATTAAATTAAGTGATATTAATTAAACTCTCATTAAAATTGTCTTAAAAACTTATTTCCGCGGGCAATAAGTTTAGTAAAAATAGTAATAGCAATAATGACACTTCTATTAACGCAATCATTGGAAATAAATTTTAAAAAATTACACAGAAATATTTTCAAAAATCTACTTTTTATTATTCAGCTTCAAAATTTATGATGATTTTAAACCTATTTTTACTTTTCTCTATCTTTACAGGAAGAAAGTATTGGATTCGTGTAAATTTTGAATTCCGGTTTTCGACGGATTCACACGTTTTAGGGCTCAGAGTTACCGAAAAACATGTTTTTTTTTTTACAAAATGTCTGTCTGTGAGTACTACTCCTGTGTTTCTGTATATGATATAAATTTTATGAGCGCTCTATCTAAGAACTAATCCACGGAATTTAATAAAAAATTATATTTACTTAGTCCTTGATATAAATTGGTGCTGATTAGTTTTTGGTGTGAATCGCTTAACACGTGACCCTACTGTACAGGTTTTTGTGCGATTTCCGCAATAGTTGTATCTCCAGAATTATACGCCTAGTGTCGCCCGTAATTAGAGGCACCTTTTGCGCATCGTGCAATAGCAATTTTAACAAGAAAAATATGAAGTTGACAGGGCCAAAACAATGAAAAAATGGAAATCGCCGTGATAAAAAAAATGAAGTTTAAATCAACTGACGCATTTAAACAGTGATTAAAGAAGGTGAGAATGGCAAAACTTAAACAAAATCTGAAATCGAAACTATACAAGATGGAGTTAATCACCTAGAAACTTTTAAAAAGCATTTAAACATTAGAAGTCCATCTTTGTTTAAAACTAAATGCACTTATCTGCATCAAATGTTTTTATTTCAGTATTTCTCATTTTTAAACTGGCATAAGTCAATAACCGTCGGTTATGGTAACAGTCCAGCGAGTTCAATAGTTTTTTAACATCCATTTGATGTTTAATAACTCATAAAATAATAAAGATAGATTAAAATTAATAACATAAATGGTTAGATAGACTCAAAAAGTTTCATGACCCTTATCAATGAACTTCCCCGTATCTAGAATGTAAAATAGTAGAATAATAAATATTAGCCTCTGTGGATGCCAACATGCTTGCCGCTACCTGGCGTGAAATTGACTATCGACTTGATATTCTCCGTGCGACAAAGGAGGCACACGTGGAAGTTCATTGACAAGGGTCATTAATCTTTTCGAGCCTATCAAACCATTTATATTATTAATTTTAATCTATCTTTATTATTTTATTAGTTATTAAACATCAAAATGGGTCCGGGACTTTATAAACACCCTGTATAGTATTACGTGTGGAAAAGACCCTGCCTATGATGAAATCTTGAAAAATGTATTAATCCAAGCAAAATGAATGTATCTTATACGTAAGAAGAGACTATATAATATTTTTACATTTGCTTAGAAGGGAGGTTTTCTAAAATGCATTTTTTTCTTCCTTGTGCAATTATATCTTAGAAGATTTTACTATATAGGATTTTTCAGATTTTTAAACTTTTATTAAGCGGAATATTGGTTAACAGCATTAGTGATAACTGGAACATATTTATATATAACATATATTCATTAAAAAATAAATATTGCAGCCTACAGCGCTTTTTTTAACGAAGATTATAAAAATGAAACAAAAGAGCTAAGATAAGTATTTTTGCTCAGAAACTCTCGTATGAGACAAATTTTTACCGAAACCGACGTAAAAATCAAGGTTTTATCGAAATTCATTTGGGCTCGGGCCGAGATTCTAACTTTTTTTCTGGCCTTTCCGTACTAGGGCCGAGATTCTAACTTTTTTTCTGGCCTTTCCGTACTAGGGCCGAAATTTTAACATTTATATTGGGGAGAGACAATATATTTTTTTGTACGGGCTGGGCTCTTGCCGAACTTATACTTGTTACACTGGGCCTGGTCGGGCTGAATTTTTTTAATGGGATGGATCCGATTCGGACCTGGAAATATCAGCTCTGAGTACATAAATTTACAGTATATAAATTTCTAGTACATTTAACAAATTTTAAACATTTAAAACTCGTAATGGCTTATAAAGATAAAATTTTCAATAGCAGATAGTTTAAACACTTTAATTAAAAATTATTTTTTCATACCTTTAATTTCCATTGTTGGCCTCGAAACTTCTCTTTTGTCAATGCGTCGCTGTATTATTATAGGAGTAACGCCTTTTCTCCTGCTTAATGCAGATATATTCTTTGAAGTTACATACACAGCTGAAAAAAAAAGTTACATGCGTATATTAGAAACATTTGTGTAATCTAACACATAACACAAATAAAGTATTCAAATTTTAGATAAGTATTTTATCATGGCAAAAAATATCACATGGATTTATCATAATCCGATTGAACATGGTCTCACTTGGATGAAATATTTATTTTAATGAAATAAATATAAATACTTATTTTGTTGTTTAAAGGACTACTTCAGTCACGCGAAAACACCCGCTTGATGATGTTAATCAATAAGTGAAATTTTTTAAGATATCTCGTTTGAATTTGAATGTTTTTAAATGAATTTTATTTGTAGGTTTTTTTTTTTTATAAGACTACTTTGACTTTCGAAACGATTCCAAAAATAAAAGTATCTCATTAGAAAAACCTGTAAACAAAATTTAAAGCATAAAAAATGGTATTTTTAGAGATTTAATTCAGCTATACTATGCAAAAATTATTTTAAAATATTGAAATGTATACAAGGCATCTTGAATTTCTTGAATTGGATTAACATTAGCGAGCGGGTGTTTTCGAATGGCTTAAGTAGCTTCTTAACAGAAATCTCTGATGAAGACACTTATAAACAAATATATCTTTAGAAAATATTTAAAAGAAATAATATTTATGAGTATACCTATATATTTTTCCTTATCTAAACCATTATTAAACAAAATTTCTCTAAATTTAGCAGAGAACAGGTGACAAACTTGCACGTTATTCTGATGTTATTTTAAATGCATATAAAAATTTTAAGTTGTTTATGGGAGTCATATTCCAAAAATACTTACGATATAACAACATTACAAAGATGATACGCACATAAAAACAATAAAAAAGGATATTAGAGGTTCAAAACGATTGGACATCGAACAATCTTTCTAGGAACACGTTCCATATCAAAAAGTTGTCCATAACATTTATTTCAATTGTATCAAGAGCATTATTCAGATATTTTAACAGTTGTTATACGATAAAAAGTGTAATACTGTCTATCTATATGTAATAAAAGAAATATGGGTTTCACTAACACTTTCAAAGCAATGATGGAAACGCTTTTGCTTTGGTTATGGTGCATATTGCGTATTGTTTTAGAGTTTATTCTTCTGTTCTAAATATCGCGATAATAAAATTTGTGTACAAAATTGTAAGATAATGTAAGACAATTTATTGATGTTTATGCATTTTTTCTATATTTTAAAGACGATTTTTTTTTTAAATTTATCTCAACAATGAACATTTCTTTGTTACAATAACGTAAAGTAGCAATTGCAGCAGTATACATAAATATGCAAAACTAAGAAGAAAGCGAAAAAGCAGAAAACAGACTTTTAAAAATGCCAAATAATACAGAAAAAAACCCCAACAACAAACAGTTTCAAATCCAACTGTTTGCTTTTTTTTTTTTTTTTTTTTTTTTTTTGTTTGTTTGTTTGTTTATTATTTGTGCAATTTTAAACATTTGTTTTTGCCCTTTTAATATTTTTGTACAAAGGCTTATTTTATTTTATTTTTATTTATTTATTTATTTTTTTTTTTTTTGCTATTTTTAAGAACCAAGTGGCAGTTTTACCATTATTGATAATGGATAGGTCAAGCTTGGAGAGAGCAACTTCTTCAACCATCCTCACGTAATCAAAACAAAGTAATCTCTTTCATAAAAAGGTAAAAGGGCTGAAATAATTCCTTTGAAACTTTCTATATGAATAAATTTAAACGAGATTAGGAAACGGGCGGATTTTAAATGCGTAGTTATTCATAAATTTTAAAATTTTATTATTTGAATACATAATTGATATAATTCATATTGATTACTTTCCAATATAGTTGGTAGGTATTCTGAAAAAATTGTAAAAGTTATCTTAGAGTCTTTGAATAATAACGATTTTTATATGTGCTCATTACCAAGGCAACATATGCACTGGGCAGGATCCCATAATTATACACATATTATCCTTTCGACAAAGCAGTGCAGTTTTAGTAAAATATTCTTTTGAATTAAAATTCAACAATATTATATCTGTTTCCTAATAAAAAGAAATCGGGGTAAAATCTCAAATTTTATATGTTGTTGTCCGACTACTGTTTAGCTCCTATTCTTTCTACCTGAAGTCGTTTATTTAGTTGATATCTCAACAGTGTCGCACAGTATCTGTAGTCCTTTTTAGTGATTCAAAAGCGGACCCCAAGTATGTTATTGTAATAAATTGTTGAATAACATATATATATATATATATATTGAGTTTAGCTTAGAATAGTCAAATTAAATGATTTTGTTTTAAATCTTAATAGGGTAAACTATGGTGTACGGTTTATTTTTTCTGTTATCACATAACTCTGTTTTTAATTCATTTATTTATATATTATTATCATATTGACGATAATTATTTTTATTTTTCCCTTTTCATTTTCCTGTCCAATTTGGTAGTTTTGATGTTACTTTTTTCTTTGTTTTTTCTTGAATTGGCTTTGGTTTTGTGTGTGTTGGTAGTCCCAAATTCATATTGATTTGCTTTTTCATGGCAAATACGAAGATGAAACCACACATTTCATTTGTAGTTCCAAACTATTTGGGACCTGAAGATTCTGCTTTAGTTCTACAAATTCCATTTGCATTCATATTAGTTATTTTTTCCTTCCATGTTCAATGTGTTATTAGTTATTAAAATCAATGGTTCATATATTGTAATAGTATTAATGGTTTTATATATATGTATGTATAATTAAAATGAAATAAAAAATGTACGAACAAGTTTATAAAATTCAAAAGATGAACAAAATATGAACATTGGCCAGAAATGTATAATAAAAAACGATGAGTAACTGTCAGAATCCACCGTCAGAAAAGCTTGTAGGTAATTATAGTACATAGTATAAAGCTATGTTATTTCACATATAATGAAACTTTTTATAATAATAAACCTTTCAATAAATGAAATTTTGAAACTATATAAAATATATGTACATGGTCTTCCAAAATTCGACCGACAGATTCAGATGGATGATAGTAGACATCAAGTGGATGGAAACTTACAGGGAAAAAAAAATCGAAAAAAAAAAAAAAAAATGGTTGACAGTAGTAACTTTCAGAAAACTGAAGTACAATATAATGAAACTTTTAATAAACATGCCCAGCCCACCTTTGCTTTAAATATGATAATCGTACAAAAAAAAAAAAAAAAAAAAAAAAAAAAAAAAAAAAAATTGTGGTAGAAGTTTTTACTATATGCGCCAACAGTACACACAACACGCTTCACAATTTGGTCTGTGATTATCAGTTCATTGGTTATCATGGATTACAAAATTATCATGTTCTTCCAGAAATTCTTGTAATGTTATTATATTTTATACAAAACAAGTAGTATGTGCCAGTCCTAAAACTTTATTAGAATAAAAGTTCTAATATAGTTACTGTTAATACATTATATATTTAACACAAAACTTCCTTATAATAACTGTAATAGCGCAAAAATCGCTATTACAGCGCCCCCTTCAGGCGGATTTTTCGGGAAGGATCAACTAGTCATAGCCAAACACTTACACAAAAAATTTGGTTCAGTTCTATGCATAACTTCATACACTTTTCGGTGATAAAATATTGAAAACGGCACAAAAACCGTTATTACAGCGCCCAAAACTTCCTGTGGATTTTTTTCAAATTTAAGGAGGACCAATTATCCATAATCAAACAGTTACTCAAAAATTTTTATTCAATTCTAGGCATAACTTTTTCATATTTCGAACCAGAAAAAAAATCATAATTGAAACAATAAATAAATCAAAGCGATATTTTGTAAAAAAAAAAAAAAGAACAGTCATCAAAATTAAAAATTTAGTACTAAAAGCGCTAAATTTATAAAAACAATTATATTTAACTTTAAACAATAATATTTGTATAAAATTTAGACGTTATAGTATTAAAAAAATACAGAAAAAGACATCTCTTGGTCAAAGTTTGCACCTTTAAATCTGCCGCAAGAATCTAAACATTTCAGTCGTTTAGCTAATTGGAAATTGCACTGTTTCTGGTAGTAATATTCGAGCATGTTGATTTGATTTGTCCCTTCTTAGTTATGGTCCCATCAGAGGCCGAGAGGTTCTACTCACGAAGCTGGTAGACGGGAGGTACTGAGTTCGATCCAAATCACGCCCGTCGGTCTAATTGTTCGGAGTTTTTCGTAATTTCCTTCAAACCTTGGATTTCCTTGCGTAAATTCTGGTTAGGTTCCCTTAGAAAGACCCCCACGGAGGGCACTCCGCCTTAGAACCACATCCCTTGTGTTGATATTTGGTCGTCATAAACGCAATCAACCAACCTTTTTAGCTGCTGTGTAAAAACACAAAATATGCATAACTTATACTTTTATAGTTACTTAAGTTTTTTATTTTTCAGTTATTTTAACTTAAAATTTTTACATAAAATGTTCTAAGTCTACAGTTTTGCATCTTTACTTAAATAGGAACCGATACTCTTTAATATAACCGGACTCAAGCAATATTTATTGGTTCTGCCCCTCTGTAACAAAGAAAAAGAAGTGTTTAAAAGAAGTAATATTATTGAACGTTCTAAACAGATTTAATAAAAGTTTTTTTTAAGTACTTAAATGTTTACAATAGTTAATTTTTTTAATATATTATTAGTATAATACTGATATTATTAAGTATAGTACATACACTATGATATTAGCATAGTACTTACACTATACTATCAATATAGTACTTATACTATACTATTAGTATAATACTTACACTTTATAAAATATTCATTATGTTTAGCAAATACTTTTCTTTCAGTTAAAAAATATTGAACACACATGTTGATGATGCGCTTATTAGGGTTTGTTCATCTGACGAAACCCTATTCGTCTCAGTCCTTTGTCTGTCTGTTCGTCACAGAGTCCGTACACAAAAACTGTACAAGTCAGAGACTTCAAATTTTGTGTACGTATAGCTGAATACTTCGCGTCACATGACAAATCATAAAATTTCGAAAGAGTCTGTTATTTTAATTTTTCAATGTTATTTTAATTTTTCAATTTTTAAAATTTTTCAATGTCATCCGTTTATTTTTCCGATTTAAATTTCAAAAGAGAACCTTAATTTCAAGAGTTTTCGTGCAAATATGATAGCTTGGAGGTAAACTATCTCAACAGAAGATTCTTAGTTCAAACGATTTATATTATTTTTATTATTATTTAAACTATTTTTATCTTAATATTTACTTACATACCATGATTTAGTGCTTTTTTCGACTTTATAAATATTTAATTTATGTTACAAAAATTATAAATAAATAAGTTATTTTGGATTTTAAATTAGAATATAAGAAATTTAATGAAATGTAAAATGTATTTTAATTTTTTAAATAAATTAATTGTATAATAAACTTATTTAATTTTTATTTTAAACTACTTGTACCTTTATAATTTTTTATTATTTTTATCAAATAGCTCTAATAACTGAAAGCAGAATTGAAACTATTTTTCATTATTGACGAAAATAAAAATTTGTTAAAATGCGATTTTCGGTTAATTATAAATATTATTTCAAATTAAAATATTCTTGACATTTGCTTGATACTGCCGTCTATTGAGAAAACATATAGCGTGTATTAAACGCCAAAAAACGTTGTTCAACTAAATATAATGGTGCTGCCATTTATGTAGTTTTATTAATTATAAATTAGTATCTTATATTTATTAATTTAAGAATAAAGTATTTTAAAAGAGATATTAAATGAAATCCTCTGTGCGATTTGCGATCACCTTAGGTCAGGAATATGCTAAATCTATGGCGATCACACTTACCCACTTGTTTTTTAGATTATGACTCAATGGAGCCACTGTAGTGAAAAGTAATCTGGACTTTTACTCTGTGAACGATCAAAGGTACTCTTGGTCATTTTGACAATTACGCTTGTTGAGCTCAGTAATGCATGCAAGCAAAAAGAAATTCAGAGCAAAATTTTAGATCAGTTTGTCAGTTGTTTGCAGCTTATTTCCTTTTTATTTTATTTTATTTTATTTTTGGTTGAAAAGTATAGATATAAAATTAAAACATTAGGGGCCGCCCACAAATGATGTCACGCTTGGAATGGGAGAGGAGGGTTTATGAAATTGTGTCTGTTTGTGACAAGAGGGTGGGAAGGAGTAAGAAGAAATGTGATGTCACACATTTTGGTTAAAAATATTATTAACAATCAGCAGATTAAATTTTGAAGTTATTTTAAAATTAAAGTATTTTGTGTTCATAAAGTAAAGATAAGATTTATAGCCAAAAATATTAAATTCTACTTCAAATTTCAAGATACTAGAATTTTCAATTGTTCTTTCATATTAATATTTTATTACTATTCTATATTAATTATGTTTTTAATTGTAAATCTTAACCTTATTTCATACAAAATAAATACATGAATCATTTTTATTGCTATGCTCGCAAGTGCAAATAAAACACATAGATATAAAGTTGGAATAAGATCTTAACGTAGTGCTTTGTTTCTGAACCGCAAATATATGTTTATGTAATGCAACATGACATGTGACAAGAGGGAGGGGGAGGGGTATGTTGAAGTGGGACACTTTGTGACAAAGGGAGGATGGGAGTCAAAAATATTGAAAAAACGTATGACAACATTTATGGACAGCCCCTTATGTCAAAACCTCCCTCAAGATATGTCTTTTTAAATATATGCTTGAGAAATAATGCATAAAGATAAATGCAATTATTATGAAATATGTGAAAATATGTTTCTACCTATGTATTTCAAAATTGGAAAGGAAAGTGTCGAATGTACTCGATCTGTTATGATGTGAAAAAACCCCAATTCATTGGTTTAAAATATTCTTTAAACGTAGAAGATAAGCAATACAGAAATATTGAATAATTTAAAAATCCAAATAATGCTTCTATCACCTTCTCCCCCCCCTCCAATATATATATATATTATTATTATTATTATTATTATTATTATGAACAAGATTTTCCAAGAGGAGTAAAAGTCCTTAAGAAGAAATTGTTAATTCTTTTTTAGCACTTTCCAACAAAGTTGAAAAGTGCTTATACATTCGGTTTGTCTGTCCGTCTGTCCGTCTGTCCGCGCTCTAACTCCCGTAAATATACTCGGATTGCTATGAAATTTTTATACGTTGTTGAGGTTTACCCTAGCACGAACCCTATTGAAAATGAAGTATCTACCATGATTAGTTTATCTACAGAGAGAATCAAAAGTTTCCCATTATATTACGGCCTATGGGGAAAAATCGTTAATATACTCGGATCGCCATGAAATTTTAGGACGTTATTGACGTTTACCCTAGCACAAGTCCTATTGAAAATGAAATTTCTACAATGATTAGTTTATCTACAAGGCGAATCAAAAGTTTCCCATTACATTACGGCCTATGGGGAAAAATTGTTAATATACTCGGATTGCCATGAAATTTTAGGACGTTATTGAGGTTTACCCTAGCACGAACCTTACTGAAAATGAAGTATCTACCATGATTAGTTTATCTACAAGGCGAATCAAAAGTTTCCCATTACATTACGGCCTATGGGGAAAAATTGTTAATATACTCGGATTGCCATGAAATTTTAGGACGTTATTGAGGTTTACCCTAGCACGAACTTTACTGAAAATGAAGTATCTACCATGATTAGTTTATCTACAGAGAGAATCAAAAGTTCCCCATTACATTACAGCCTATGGGGAAAAATCGTTAATATACTCGGATTGCCATGAAATTTTAGGACGTTATTGACGTTTACCCTAACACGAACCCTATTGAAAATGAAGTTTCTATTATGATTAATTTATCTACAGGGCGAATCAAAAGTTTTCCATTACATTACGGCCCATGGGGAAAAATCGTTAATATACTCGGATTGCCATGGAATTTTAGGACATTATTGACGTTTATCCTAGCACAAGTCCTACCGAAAATGAAGTTTCTACCATGATTAGTTTATCTACAGAGCGAATCAAAAGTTTCCCATTACATTACGGCCTATATGGAAAAATCGTTTCAAAGGAATTTTAAAGATGTTATACCCTGTCAAACATATTAAAATATGCATTCTATAAAATATAAGGTGAAAATGTAGCTATTATTTGTTTACAGGGCCACACAAAAGAATTCCATTAGATAATGGTAAAAGGGGGAATTGTGTGTGACATATTTTAAAAATATTAAGCTTTTTCATGTATAATAAAATTGATATATGCCCCTGAAGCTTAATATAAATTATATGCTACTGTCTTGCATAATATGAAGTACATAGCATTTACAGGGCCATACAAAAGATTTCAAATAGTATATTCTTTCCGAAGTACCGTATATGTGTCCGATGATGGTTGATGGAAGGATGAATTGCATTTTAATTATGATATTCGCGTTTATATTTCGCTAAATATATGCACATTATATGGTGTGTATAAATGTTATAGTTGATATACAGGGCTACCCAAAAGAGCTCACCAACGTTACTGAATATGAGCATAAATTGTTTAAACGTGGTTCTTAAATAAGCTATGCATTTTTACGCTGAGCTGCATTCAATTTACTGAGAAATGTTTACAGGATATAGATAAAGGGATATACAGGGCCACGCAAAGAATTCGGTACATGGACGCCTATGAATGATGATTTATGAGAATGTGATTTCAGTTATTTAAAAGTGTTTTAGTTTACAATAAATTTTAGCCTAATGCTGACGTGTAATAAAGGTACAATGTAAACTACAGGGCTGAACAAAAGTATTCAAGTATATTTCCATCTAATAGTATCAATTGCTGAAAAAGAAATTTCAAGCTACTGGGATTTTCTTGCTGAGCTAAATTTGCCCATTATATGAACTGACATATGAAATACAGGGCTGTTCTAATGTACTGGAATACATATTTGGGTATATTTGGCGATACACTATTATTTCCCTTACAAGATTTCATTAAGTGTTGGAAAGTGCTTCATAATTTATGCTTAACGCATGATTTTTCTTAGTTGTTTTTTTTTTTCTTCTCTGTGTTATTTACTTTAACTTACATAGTAAAAATTAGATATCTGCTTTTAAACTACCACATATAAACAAAATCTAGATGATTAAATAAAAATAAAATAGGTAAGAGTAATGATCTCTTTTGTCCCATTTTGAGTACACCCATGAACTCAATCGATGTACTTTGAAAAGAACTTACGACATTCATATCGTGGACAGCAGTAGCCTGGAATAGTCGTCTGATGGCAGTTAGGAGCCGGTGGCGGACAAGATTGTTGCAAGCAAATAATATCTCCTCTGAAACAGAAACAGAACTCACAAGGATCTGCTCGTGGAATTTGTTCAGCTGACTGGAAGATTCTGCCTTCAAAAATGCACGCTGGAAAAAAAAAATATTGTATTTTAAATAATAATAATTAAATAAAGATTAAATTACTAAATAATAATAATAATAATAACAATAATTAAAGAAGGTAAAATTACTAAATAATTAAATAATGAAGATAAAATTACTAAATAATAATAATAATAATAATAATGATATAACAATATTGATTTAAGCTTTAAGCTCTACTGATCGATAAAAGAGAATTCGAAAGACAAAATTATACAATTTAGCGATGATTATATATATATATATATATATATATATATATATATATATACTACATGACTATTAATTACCGACACTTTCAATTTGAAACATTTTGTGGAATATTTAAAGATATATTTTTATATTTTTCGGATTTTTCTGTAACTTTAGGATCATGAAGAATATGTTCGACTTCGTATTTAACAATGGCTGTTTGTCAGAAGAACAATTAGGGGGCAACAAAAAAATCAAAGAAAAATAAAAATACCTGGGATCTTCCTGTAAAACAAAATGAGCGAAATGATCTACCGCTATACCTTATCCATAGATATTCATATTATATAATATATGTATTTATTTGTGGAAGAACAGAACATATATTCAAGGACATACATAAATTTTCTTAAAGCTTAAAAAATTCTTACATGTTTTTTTTTTTTTGTTTTGTTTGTTTATATCGTGCAGGATTTTTTACCAAATTTAAGGCCAATTTCAGAAAATTTGGCAAATGTATTAGAAATAATTTGGTGTAATAGGAATGTAAATATATTAAATATTTGATGAAATATGAGCGATTGTATGAAACATTTTTTATCTACGCATGCGCGCACAATAATTTGTTTTTCTTCGTGGTTAGATAGTCAAGTCTATGGGGCTATAATTAGCTTATAAAAAAGAGTCAGTCAAATATCGTGAAAATTCAGAAAGGTATCAATGATTGACTGAAATGATTTTTTGTTGTTCTCTAAAACAAATAAATGATAAGGAATTTTCCATAAATTGTTGTTTTTAATTTTTTTTACATACATTTTTTATTCATGCTTTAGTTCTTGAAAAACCACCAAACAAGCCTATTCAGAAAAAAAATATCAAAATTTAAGCTTTGTTTCTTAATCTACTCGTTGGCATCCATTAGTATTGATTCTTTTAATGAAAGCCAGATAATAAAAAATGATTATTTGTGAAAAATCCCTTATCATTCTGTAACTTTTAGAATACAAGTAAAAAAAACTCACTATATTGCCGATACCACCCCACCAGTGGCCCAGAGATTATGCCTCCAAAACTGGTTGACAGTAGGAAGGCTGGGTTTGAATTCAATCGCTACCGTCGGCCTAACCGTTCGGAGTTTTCCGTGGTTTTCTTCGTTCCTTGGATTTCCTTGTAAAAATATGGGTTAGGTTCCCTTAGAAAAACCCTCACGGAGGGCATCCCACCCCATTAAGGCCTAAATCCCTCGAGCAGATAATTGGCCGTCACAAATACAACAATAACATATTGCTGATACCCTTCTGAATTTTCGCGGTATTTGTTTGACGTTTTTTATAAGTTTCTCCACATAGTTTACTAGAAATCATGGGGGAAAATTTTTTTATTGTGCGCACATGCGAAGTTAATAAATATTTCATACAACTGTTCATGTTCCATCAAATATTTTATGTGCTTAAATAAGTTTACATTGTACAGTCTTATTTCTACTACATTATGTCTAACCTTTGGAAATCGGTGTTAAATTTGGTAAAAAACTCTGCATAAACAAAAAATATGCACCTTTTTTTTTTTTACTTTAAAAAATATCGATATATCTCTATAAATATATTTTTCACAAATGAACACAAACATTGTATCGTCGTGGGAAAAAAGAAAGAAAAAAAAAACACTCCTTACTAACTTCTCAATAAATAATCGTTGAAGAAAGTTATTGGCATCTAAAGTTTGTAAATAAAGCCTATTTTTAAATGATATGTATAAAAGTTCCTTAAGGAACCATTTGCATTTTAAAATGAACCCAAACTTCATTTTTTTCAATGTCAATACCCAATTTATTAAGATACTTCAAATCTTCAATGAAAACTATGAATAGACACCAAATTTCAAGTCATTTGAATGATAAGGTTTTGAATTTTAAACATTCAAAATTTAATGCTTTTAATATTAAATTTCATTTTCATATTTTTATTAATATCTCCTGAAATTAAGCTCATACTGCGCTAATTTTTTATGTAGCAATAAAACAACAATATTCAAACATAAATAAGCTGAATTTGTAATTTTTATAATTTTATGATATGAATTATGAAATTGATATTAAAAAAATTATGAATTGGAACCTGCAATTTCTTGATGGATTTAGATTTATTAAACTCTGCTTTATGGAAATCCAAAATTAAAAATGTTTTTTCCTAGTAGTTTTCAAATTATGCTTAAAAAAAAGTCAAAATGATGGCTTAAGGAGGCCATAGAAGTGACTAGATATTTTGAAACTTCTTTTACTGTTCTGTAATCTAGCAGTCTTCAAATGAGTGCTTGAGTGGTGATTGAGATGCCTTGATCAAGAAGGATGCTCTCTTGGTCAACAATGGATCATCGAACTTCGATTTGGATACAGCCCCTAAAATATGCTCGTTTTAAAATGATTAATTTCTCGGAAATTTCTCGTACGAAATGCATGAAAAATTATTTTTCATGCATTTTATTTTGTAGAATTTATTTATGCTGTCAGAATTGGGTACTGCTATTGTAAAAAAAAAAAAAAAAAAAAAAAAAAAAAAATTAGGGCTCGTTTAGTTACATATAGATGCCCCTATAAGCAAATTTCATATACATTAGTTAAAAATAGACTTTATTTTCAATCATTTGGTTTCAGTAACTTTTTCCTACGATTAATTTCTTTTCAGAGATAATAGGGAGTGTTACTTTTTTTTTTTCCCACGACTGGTACAATATCCGTGTATTCATAAAATATAGTGATAGATGATTTCATGCATTTTATTTTACAAGTTGGTCCCAAACATTATTATTTTTCTTTGATTTTGTTGTTGTTGTTATTGACCTTTTAATTCTCCTTCCGATCATTTCTCCATTGGTAAATATATAATGGAACATATCCCTCATAATCTGGAATTCCAAAAAATATATCTTTAAATATTCCACAAAATGTCTAAAATTAAAAGTGACGGGTGATTAATGACCATTTAGTATAAATGTAATGGATTGTTGTCTAAAATGTGTAATTAAAAATATGCATGGGTTACTTACTATTTTCATCGATAATATAGTCTTCCTCTTCTTTCATAGCTAGATAAGGGAAAAAGAGAAATTAATCGATACTACAAATATAATCTATACAAATGAATAATATGAAAAATAATTTCATTTTATGTTTATCAAGTTAATTAAAAAAGTTGCATCATAATAAGGTTGTTTTAAAAATAAAATTTTTTATTTGTTATCAATATCGGATTCTAATTATCTAAAATACAATAGTTGTTTAAGTGTTAATAAATAAACAGCATTACATGGGTAGCATTGTGATTTTATGAGAAAAATTATGAGAAAATTGAAAAAAATGTATAATGTTTCTATAGAATGCATTCGAAAAATTCCTTCTTCGAAACGTAAATTTTTAATATAAATAGAGTAAAAATTATTTAATACACTATTGATTTTATTTAATTATTTTTATATTAAGTTTCAGAAATTCATATTCTTAAAAAAATATTTTTTTACATCTTTTACTGAACTGTTAATGGAAAAAAATGTATAATTACTAACTTGTAGTTTCGATTGATTTGTAACCCTTTGTGACAAATTCTGTTGCATTTAACTCCTCCTTTGTTGACGGTGTCGAAACTTCGGGTCGTTCTGTTACCTCTGCTTGAGGGGGCTTTCTGAAGGAAATCACCGTACTTTCACTATCTTCTATGGCAGTTGTTAGCTCAGGTTTGGTAGTTGTTTCGGCAGTTTTCACAGGGGTAGGTGTAACTGTGGTTTCAACCTTTTGAGGTACCGTAGTATCTGCTGACATTGTTTGCGTCAAATTTTGTTGTTCCTTTTGCGTTGTCATGACTTCCTCGGTTATCAAGCGTTTTTCACTTGTAGTATCAGTAATCATTGTCTGTACACTTTCAGTTACTTTTGGTAATTCTGTTTGAGTTTTCATCGTTTCAGTGTCCTCAACAACTGACGGAATGGTTTCTCTATGTGTAGTTTTGATTATTAGCGATTGTGTAGTAATATCAATGCCTGATGTGATCCCTTCAGTTTTTGTTTGAATCGGAGACACTTCTTCTGCAGTTATTTTAGTTTCATTCACAATTTTAGGTGCAGATGTTGTAGTAATTGTTTTCCCTGTAACTTCAGAAATAGTAGAAACTGTTTCATTGAATATCGAAATGGTTTCTGAATCTAATTTTTCAGTTACAATGTCATGTATTGTTGGCGATGATTCTAAATGCTTAATAGTGGTTTCTTTTGAAACTGTAGATTGGTCAAAAGCAGGTGTAACTGGTAACGTGATTTCAGAGCTCACATTTAATTCATGAACAGTAGTTTTCACTTCAGTAGTACTTATATTTGCTGGTAGAATTTCTGAATCTGTCTCAGTTTTTGTAAAAGAAGAAGGAGTTACTTCAAATTCTACATCCTTCCTTGTTGCTCTGCTTGGAACTTCAGTTTCATCAAAAAGAGCTACTTTTTCTCTTTCAGTAGTAAATGCAATTGTAGTTGTTTGCATATCCGCAGTAATCGATATCAGTTTAGTTTCTTTATCTGTTTTTAGTGTTTCTGCAGCTAATTCTTCAGTTGATAAACTAGAAATTGTTTGTTCCTCGGTTTTAAAAGATGTTATTTCTTGTGTTTTTGTGGATTCAGACCTGATTTCTTCTGTAATTTGAACTGGTGATGTTCTGTCTTGGATTAAACTAGTTTTTGTTGTCACTTCTTCTGGTGTAGTTTTGGGCAAAATGGTAGTCATACCAGTAAAATCAACCGGCTTTTTCTCAGTGAAAAATGCAGTTGTTTCTTTATGACTAGATGTTGTGACTTCTGGGAATACAGACGATTTTTCTTCACTAACAGTTGACACAATCTCCGTACTAGTGACATTTACATCAGATATAAGAGTTTGTGTTTTTTCTTTGGGCATTTCTGTTAATTCACTATCAGCTCCTTTTGTTGTTTCTGCAGTTACCATAGATGGAACCAAAGATACAATTTGAGGTGTTACTGTTAGTTTACCGGTTGCAATTTCAGTGTCCTTGATAGTTTCCATGTAAAATTTAGGCGTTGTTATTTTATCTTCCAATGTTGTGAGCGGTTCTTTAGATGTTAATTCAACAGTTTCTGCATCATGTGTAATTTCATCTTTCATTGTGGTCTGATCCAAATCTAAATCTATTTTGCGAGTTAAAAGAGTTAACGGTGTTTCCGTGTCAAATTTAGGCGTTGTTGTTTTATCCTCAGATGTTGTAAATAGTTCTTTAGATGCTAATTCAACAGTTTCTGTCTTTTGTGTAATTTCTTCTTTCACTGTAGTCTGATCCAAATCTAAATCTATTTTGCGAGTTAAAAGAGTTAACGACGTGACTTTTTCAGTTTCTTTAATACTTGTATCAAATGGAGTTACAGATGTTGTATCTGTTTTTGATGCATCCATCGTTTCAACTTCTTTCGTGGTAAATTCCGTTATGCCTTTCATTAAATCAGTGAACCGAGTTGATACAAAAGTGAAAATTCTATCTGTAACTGTAGGTGTCGTTTCTGTCTCTTCGGTAGTAACATTTGAAGTTGAAATGGAAACTGTAGAAACAGTTGGAAATTCCGTTTCTTCCATATGAGTAAATAATGTTACCTTTTTATCAAGGCTTGTTGCAGTTTCATTTGTTTCAGGTTTTTCAGTTTTTATTTCTTGATCAGTTACCTTTCTATGAGAAGCGGTAGTCATCTCTTCGATTATAGACACGTGTTTATCTTCAGCTTCTGAGCCATGTAAGCCCTGCTGGTGTTCGTGAGGTGGTTTTGGCCTCCTTGCTGAAATTTCATCAATTCTGGTAGTGAAATCAGTAGAAATACTTGAAAACTCTGTTTCTTTTTCGGGAGTCGAAACAGTTCTTTTTTGATCGAGAGCATCAATAGTTTTTCTTGCTTCGAATACTTCTGTTGTAATTTCATAATCTGTTGTTTTTTCATGACGAACTGTAGAAATATCTTTTTCAGGAGCGAATGTAGTAGTAATCCTATCGATTTTTTCATCTGTTTTTAACTCAATTGGTGTCTCTTCTTCAGTCACTGTTTTAAATGTCACAGAACTTATTTCATCTTCATATTTTGATGTTATCAATGATGCGGTGGTTGGTTGTACTGTATGGTCTTTAATTGTATCGAAATCGAGTTTTACAGTGGATAATTTCCCCAATGTCGTATCTAGTTTTATTTCTTCAGTAGTAATACTTACACTTTCTGATGAAATTTCTTCCTTTCCAGACAAAGTAATCTCAGCTTCTTTTTCAGTAATAACTGGCTTGGTACTAGGTTTAACATCAACTGAAACGTCATCTTGTTTTGTCGAAGCAATTGAATATTTTAAAATGTCTTCTGTAACTTTCTCTGTAATCATAGAAATTTCCGTTGGTATTGTCTCTGTTTTTGTAGTTTTTTCTACATCCTTTGTTGCCTCCTTTCTTCGTTCAGTTTCTGATATTGTCATTTCTGTGCTAGTTAACATGTCATCAAGTTTAGGAAGCTTACTTGGCATATATGTGGAAGTTGAAGTTTCCAAATCCACTGTAAAAGATGTAACTTTGCTTGTTTTGGTAGGTTCAGTGACGCTTTCTTCTCTAGATTCTCCTGTTACCGTTTCTCCAAACATTGTCTCTTCTTTTTCAGTTATTTCGAATATCTTGCTTGTTGTTGTTTCATCAAAGCTTGTCGTTTCTTCTCTTGTAGTTTCCTTCTCAATCTTTTCTGTAATTATTTCTTTCGATGTTTTATCGACTGTTACTGTTCCAAGGTCAGCAGTTGTGACGGATGGAGTTTCAGTTTTCAAAGTTTCTTTAGATGCTTCAACAGTAGTTGAAACAGCAGCAAAGTCAGGTATTTTCGTCATTTTTTCATCAGTCTTTAAGTGCGTGATGGTGGTACTTTCAAATAAAGTTTCATCTTCTTTTTCTTTGTGCACGTCAGCAAAGGTAGTGCGAATAGTATCAAAAGTCGTAGGAGTTTCTGTTGGTTGCTTTGTAACTTCAGCAATATCTGTTTCTTTTCTAACAGTAGTAGTCACAAACGTGGCTGATTTTTCAGGAGTGGCTTCAGACGATTCTTCACCTTCCATGGACAAAGTTGTTAGCTCATCAATTTCAGAAGCACGTTTCGGTTTTTCAGTAGTGGAAATTAATTCAGTCTCCTTTGCTGAAATTTCAGTTGCATCGGACGTTTCAAAATCCTGATCAGAGACATCTACGTGCTTCAATAAATCTTCAGGTGTTTCATCTTGTGCAATAGATTTTCGACCTGATAAATCTATTCCATCCGATATGGCCTGCTTTGTAGTTGCGGTTTTTGCAGAAACATCACTTTCAGTGGAAGTTGCGATCGTATCTATGGTAGTTAAATGATCTGCAGGAAGTGTCATTGTAGAATCCATTTTTCGTTCCTTTTCTTCTTCTGATTTAGTTACAAATACCGTCGAAGCAATGGCCTTTGGAGTTGTGGAAAACATAAAACTGATTGGAATGGGTGTCGTTAAATCGGTTTCAGTAGCAGCGAAGGAAACTAATGTAGAAGCCTTTTCTTTGTCCTTTTCAGCTAAAACAAAAAATGGAAATAAAATAAATATCACTTAGCCGAAATAATAATAATAAAAAAATTATTAACAAATTGCTATTCACGTTTTTTGTGGTTATGCTAAAATGTTAATTTAAATTTGGCGAGAAAATTCCTTATTATTGCATTAGAGTATCGTTATGCTTTTCTATATATTAGAAAAAATTCCTGTGGCCCGGCCTACAGATACAAGAAGATATCGAAATTAAGTATTAATTTAACCAACAAAATTAAGATTTGAGATAAATCTAATTTAACAATTTTATCTGGCCGCTTTAGACAAGTTTTTAATTTCACTTTTCTGTAAGAATTGGTTTTATGAGAATCGTATTAATAAGATAATTTTTTCTTCAATCCCTATTTTTTTCCCTCCCTTCCTAGTAGTTTTAGGAATATCATTCATTAGAAGTGTTCATCTCACCAAAAAGTTTTTAATACAAAAGTTATGGCTAATGTTGAGAATATTTATATAATAAATTTAAGCTATGGAGAGATCTTTTCAATAAATTGACCACAGACTATATTTTAAATTCGGGCTCTCTTTTTATTAAGACGCGCGCGTTTAATAGTGCAACCCTATATACAGCATATCTGAGGGTTGTCAAAAATTTCATTATTCCAATTCTCCCTTTTATTTTTTTTTTTTTATTTATTTTATTTTATCGTTTTAGTGGTGGATTAACGGTGAACGGGATTTCTTTTTTTTTCTATAACACTTTCTTTTTACTTACCCATCATATGTAGTATAGGGTAAGTCTTGCAATCATTTTGAAAATTGAAAAAAAAAAAAAATTTGAAAAATTTGTACGCTTCAAACATTGAAAATTCCGAAAAACATTTTTTTTTTTTTTTTTTTTTTTTTTTTTAATTGCCGTCCGTCTGCCTGTGTGTCTATCTATCTGTGAACATTCTATCTCTCGAACAGATTGAGATAGTGACTTAAAATTTGCTGTGTACTTAGCATATGATAATGAAAAGAAGTCTACTGAATATGAGTAACCTCGGTTATTCGGAAGTATTCTTTCCGGACTCTCGAAATATACGTTCTAATGAAAGGTATATAAAAATTTTCGAATAATTTTATTTTAAGTAGTAGCTGTAAAGGACGGTAAAAAAAAATATAAATTTTTCATAACGAATGAAATCGATCGGATAATTAATTGATTGTCGAAATATTTATAATCCTAATTTCCACTCTCTTAGGTTTTTCATGATCCTGTATTTCATTCAAATTTAAATTGGAAATTTGATTCATAACTCTGTAAACTGTTAGTTAATAGGTTTATCATTTTTGTAATTATAAGGATGTTTCTTTTACTATGTGATTATTACGTCGACCAAAAAACTATCGCCAAACTATAAGATAAAATTCTAATAATAGCTTATCGTAAGTCATATGCACATGACATTAAATACATTACATGTGTTTGTATATCATAACTTATTTTTAAAGTAATGTTTTATTTGCATTTTTATTCTTTTACTATTTTTTTTAATTTTTTAACTTTTTTAACTTTTTTCTTTTACTAATTTATTTGTTCTTCCATTATTTAAAATAAAAAGTATGCCAGTTTGTATAATTTGTGAGTAATTTGGCGATTTATATAATTTTTAGAAATTGGCCGATGGGATAATCAAATAATACCCGCAATTCCACAACAGAGCATTTTTATGTTTTAAAAATAGTTAAATATACATTTAAATTTTATTTTGGAATTACAATGTATTTTATAAATAGTTTACACGTGTTTTATTTTCATATTTTATAGTATGCATATCCATGATTGATAAGTATTACGGTGGTCCCTAACGACTAGTTTTCTTATCTTGTCTTTTGTTTTGTTTTTTTCTTTCTTTTTTTTAAGAGAGAGGGGTTAATTTTATTATTATTATTATTATTATTATTATTATTATTATTATTATTATTATTATTATTATTATTATTATTATTATTATTGTTGTTGTTGTTGTTTTTTTCTATAAAAATTGATTTTATAAAAAAAATTGTTAGCATAAAAGTTGTAGATTAAGAAGATTTATACTAAATTTATGTGAATTCAATATCTTGTGAATTGACGAAATTGAGAATTTATAATGAATACGATGTTAAATTTCCAGAACTATTTTCCACTATTAATCATATAAATAAAAAAAGTACTTTTTTCTGGAAATATGCGGAGTTTTCTCGCTACAATGCATAATCTAAAAGAGATCAAAGTTTGCCCACAAAGCGCGATTTTAGTAGATTAACCTTTTACTTAAAAGTTTTTTCTTACATTTACGTAAAATTTTAGTTTTAGCAATTTCGTAAAAATTAGTGTTTTCCTGTATTTCTTTTTCTCTCCTTTTTATTCCTACCATAAAACTTTTTTTTAAAAATATATGAATTGTTCTTTGTAGCCTATCTAAAAAAGATCAACATTCACTCTTTACTCACTTCTTTAACAAACATTTATTTATTTATTTATTATCAGTAAGTGTAATTTAAAATTATTTTTGTTTTAATTTAGGTACCATTTCAAAAATTTCGAAAAAGAATTGAAAAAAAAATATTTATTTTAATCTCTATTTTATACTCTTTCTATCTCCAAGTACCAAATACAATTATTCATTCAGGAAATATATGAATTTTCCATCCAATTGTTGGAATCTAAAATAGATAAGCAAAATTACATATTACTCTAACAATCGATTTTTTGTAAATTCGGCTTATTTTATGTGTATATATTGTTATTCCTTATATATACCTTTCCAACAGAAATTTTGTAAAATATCATAAATAGTTTCTTGAACTTTTTTTTTTTTTACTTTCTCCAAAATCTGACTAATGTAAGGATAGGCGGGCAGATACCTCTTCCCATTTACGCGAGAGCCAGTCTTTGAGAGAAATCAGAATTTTCTTTACATAGGGCAAACGGTTAAAATTGGCCAAACGTGACCGAAATCTTTATATATTTTTTAAAATGCGGTCTTTCTGTTCTCCTCTTTGTTTTCGGTACTTCTCCCACCTTTCGTTAAAAAAAGCTTTATAACTACTTATAAAACTACTTTCTCAACTCCCTTAAATTACTTATCCTCTTTTCTTCAGAGTCTGACTAATGTAAGGACATGCGGAAAGATGTCTTCTCACATTTAACCCCTTGAGGGCGGAGGGCTATATTATATCCCACCTACGATTAATGAATATTTGCACCAGAAAAATTTTATTGAATTGTACTTTTCTAGCTTTGGTGGAAAAGAGTCGTGAAATTGCTTTGTCCTTATTTTGAAATAAAATATTTTTCAAAATTCTGGTGGGAGTTCAGAATTACACTAATGTAATTGCTTGAAGATCAAAAGGTTAAGGGGGAGCCCTATGAGAGTAATAAGGATTATGCCGAACGGTTAAAATTGGCCAAACGTGACCAAAATTCTTTGGAGTGCAGTCTCCCCCATACTTCCCCCATCTTCCCTGAAAAAAAAGTACCATATTATTAGACAATTAATTATTAAAATTTCATCTTAAAAACTTAGTATTCTATCCTTTTTAAGAGAAATTGATGATGACTAGTTATTTATTATTATTATTATTATTAATTATTATTATTATTATTATTATTATTATTATTATTATTATTATTATTATTATTGTTATAGTTTGGACACAAATACTCCCGTCAACCATTCCATCTTTTTTTTTTCCAACGAGTATTTTTTCTTAAAATTCTGACGAACTTTCTTGTGATACCTTGAATACAGACGTGAATAACATCTAGTACGAAATTTATGTACACATGCAATAAGTATGAAGTTTAGTACTAGTCATTTCCGCATAATTTGCGAACAATTTCTATGAATTGGTAGAAGGGAGCTTCCAAAAATAATACTCGTCACGAGGCTCTCAATGGACTAAGCCGGGCGCTGCTTCAATATATATAAAAAAAAAATTCCTCGAATACATGTATATTTCTTTTGAAGTCGTTGAACTCTGAATTACATTATTCTAAATTATGAATTTTTGGACCGTTAGACACATTTTAAAGACATATTTATCATATTTTCATTTATGTAACAAAAGTTTATTACAACAACAACAACAACAAAAAAAATATTTATCTACTGAATCTCTAATGGTTTGTATGTTTTTGAATATGTTTTATTTTCTAAAACATTCAAAGACAATACTTTTTTTTAAATTATATCTTTTGTAAAGGACAAATCGGAAAAGTTTATATTCATAGTCGTTTGCATTGAGATAAATATTTAAAAAGAGTTATTTTCGATTAATGAAAATTTACTTACGACATTCATAAGAACTTGGGCAGCAATCAAATGTGGAACTAAATTTCGGAATGCAGTTTTCTTTAGGAAGTTTGCATAATATTTTAAAACAGTTTATTTCACCCAAAGAGCAGTGACACTTCTCGCATGGATCTATCGTAGTGACTGCTTCACCATCTCTGTAGGTTGTGCCATTCACTATACATTCATCTAAAAAACAAATATTATGAAATAATTTTGTCAAAAGTATATTTAAAATTTAAACTATCGTTAATCTCACTAATGCATTTAACTTAGATGATTAAACGTATTGTTTTAAAATCGCATCCAACCAAATTTTATTTCAAGTGGTATATCTTAAACATCCATACCTCAGTTAAGGCATGAAATCATTTTTTAATGCGCTTCCGAATAACACTTTAATTATGTTAGGGAAAAACATTCTTGAGAGAAATTTAAAAAATAAAACAGAATTTTCAACATTTCTTTTAAAAATAAATTATATATATGGTACTATACCTTCTGTTGTGTCTGCTGGTCTGTCATCTTCGGAAATTTTAGGAGTTATGTCTTCTTTAGTAAATATTGGTGTTGTTTCTTTTATTGATTCAGATGTAAAATCTTTACTTTCTAAGTCAGTAATCATAATCGGTCTCAAAGTTGTTGTTTCTTCTGTCACCATTTTAGGAAGCATCGTTGTTGCCGTCGACGAAGTTGATTCGCTTACTTCTGGAGATTTCTCAGTTACATGTGAAATAGAGGTTTCCGAATCAAGAATTGCACTCGTAGCTGAAAATTTAAAGTCAGCTTCTTTAGTTTCTGCTGTATCAAAAATAATGGGAGCTCTTTCTGTAGTGCTAGTTGTAGCAGAAGTAGTTGAAAATTCAAATTCTGACGCTGTTCTATGGGCTTCAGACGAAATATCTTCTTTTTCCGTAAAGATTTCGGACGTTTCGCTTGCTATTGCTTTAGTTACGAATTCTTCTGTAAATGTTGTTTCAGGTTTCAAACTTTCTTTTGCGATATCAGTCAATTTTACAGATTCGGTAAATATGGTTTCATCTTTCAGAGTGACTTTGTCACTTATTATTTCTGAAGATTTTGTCGTTTCTGCTGTTTGAGGTATTTCAGTCTTATGAGTAATTTCAGTGAAAGAGTCTACAGGTTTTTGAGTTTTTGTGAATGGTGAAATTGTTGATATATCACCAGTTATTAATGAATGCGTTTCAGAAGTTTCAGTATCAGTAATTATTGAAGTTTCTTCTGTTATTGCTGGTATTTTAGAAGCTATTAAAGTTGTACTAACGCCGTCGAACATTTCCTTATCTGCCTCTTGTTTAAGTGATGTTTTTATTTCTTCTGGAGTTGTTGGTGTCATATCAGGAACTATTGTTGGTGATTCTATTTCTTTTTCTGACGTTACATGGTCAAACTTTTCATCGCTGCGACTGGTAAATTCTTCCCTAAATTTGGTTTCTGGATAAATATTTGATATTTTTGATGGCTCCGTAGTTGTTTCATTTACAGTTAAGACTGTCTGAATTGCTGAAACGTCAGTAGTTTTTTCTAGTAAGGTAGATGTATCTAATTTTGTTGTAGGAGTTTCGGTTTCTTTACTAGAAAATATAGCTTTTTCAGTGGCAAATTCCTGTGGTATTGAGGTCTCTTCTAAAAGTGTAGCATTATCTTTCTTAACAAAAACTGTAGTCATAATTTCTGCCTGTTGGGTACCAGTTTCAGCTTCCAGCGTTTCTAGTGGTTCACTCGTTTTACCAACAAATTCTGTTACAAACGTGCCATCAATTTTTTCTTCTAACTCTTTTTCTGTTGTAAAGGATAGTTTTGATACATCTGGTGTTATGATATCTTTTGTAACCTTTTCGATAGCAATAGATGTTTCGGTTTTTATTTCTGTTATTTCTTTGAGAGACTCTTCCGTTGGAGATGTTTTATCGTCAGGAGACAAAGTATCGTCTTTAAATTTAGCTGTAGTTGAAATAATATCAACTTTTTCAGTGACAGCTGTTACAGGTTTGATTGGTGGAAATGTAGATGTCTGGGTTGTCTCTAGCAATGAACTATGAATCATTTGTGTTGTAGTAAAATCTGGTTTCGTAGATTCCTGCACTGCAATAGTCGAGATTGTTGAACTTTCAAATTCTCCTTCTGAAGTACTTTCTTTATCTGTCTTTGCTTTAGTTGCAGTTTCAGTGGTCACTTTGATAATTTCTTCACCTTCGGATTCAATGGTTATTACATCCGTAGCAGTTTTTAGCTTTAGATCAACGGATGAAACATCCTCCTGAGTTATAGATATATCAGTTTTTAAAGAACTTGTGGATGTTTCGATTGTTGTAGTTTGAGGTTTGATCATAGCATCAGCTGCAAAAGTTGCATTGCTTGGGATTGTTTCCTCAGTAATAACTGAATGTTCTGTAAATGTTGTTTCAGCACTTATTGTAGGTAATTTTGATTCTATTGTTTGTTCTTTTTCTGGAGAAACAGTTATCAAAGGATGTGGTGTTAAAGTAGAAGTTTCTTCACTTGAACCAATCAAAGTCGTTACTTCTGTTTTCAAATCAGTTTGAATCTTTGTCTCCGAATCAAGATATTTTGTACTTGTTTCCGTTTCAATGGAAATTTTTTCTGTAATTGGTTTAACCTTTTTATCTTCTAATGTAAAATCTGTAACTTCAATAGTTGTTTTTATTTTTTCTGGTGTTGTCAATGGTTGTTTGGATGATGTTTCAGTTTCTTCTGCTTTGAAAGTTTCAATTGGAATAACTGTTTTTGTAGTGTCCAAGATCTCAACTGAAGAATGTGTGCTTGTATCCAATTTATCTGTAATCATATCTGTGCTATGAATTTTAGACGTACTTATTGACAAATCTTCCTCTGAAGTTTGTTTTGTTTCAACTTCGAAAGCAGTAGTTGTTTCTTTCAATTTATCGGATGTAGTTTCTCTGACTGTTTCTGTCATGAAGTCTAAAGCTGTAGGTGTTTGAAGTTTGGTAGAGTCAGAATCTTTCTTTGTAATTTGCGTTACTTCTGTGCTAATATGTGTTTCTAAATCTTTAGCTAATTCTGTTAGTTTTGATTCCGATACAGTTGTTTGTAGTTCAGTCATTTCTTGAGTGGTACTTGTCTGTTTCTCACTGATATATGTTGTATCGTCCATGTGAGAGATTTCAGTAAATTTACTCGTGTCAGTAAATAAAGTTTTGGTAGATTCAAATTCTTCAGCTTGCTGTGTTTCAGTTTCTAGCTCTGGAACCTGTGTACTAGGTTTCATTTCAATAGATGGTAATTTTTCTGTAATTTCTTTTGGAAGCATTGTCGACACTGATATACTTTCACTTATTCCTTCAGTTTGTTTAGCGGATGAAAAGGGTATTTTTGTTGAAACAGATGGTGTTTCCATATCATGTTCTGACAAAGTAGTAGCACGATCTATATCGGGGAACGCAGATTTTTCATCGTCTAAAGAGCTAAAAGTTATGGTTTCTGCACTTAATTGTCCTGTTGTGAGTGGTAGCTTAGTGACATCTTTTGAAATTCCAGTCGTTGCTAACTGAGTGCTTGTTTCAAAATCAGTCTTGAACGATGTTTTGGAGGGTACAGATGTGATATCAATTTCACTTATAGTCACATCTTTCTTTACATCTCTTTCGGGTAGTTTAGTAGACAATGTAGTCTTATCTTCTACAGCAACTGAAGACGTGACAGTAGAAAATTCGCTTAATATACGAGTTGTTATTTCTTCTTCTTTTGTTGGTGTTTTAGTTATAATTGTAGATGTTTGTATTTCATCCGAGGAAGTAATCTCTGTTCTGTGAGGTAATAAAGTGCTGTCTTTTATCGTATCATTAGTTTCTGGAATAGCCGTTTCAGCTGATAATTCAATTTTCAATGTGGTTTCAGATTCTTCTTTACTTATAACTGTAGTTACAAGAGCAACGTCTGTTTCCTTTGTTGGTAATATTGTAGTGTAATTTTCTTTAGTGAACAAATCAGATGTAGATAATGTTTTATCTGTAGCTTGGAAAGTACTTGTTTCTACTTCATAAACATCTGTCAGCTCTGGAATTTTTTCTTTTCTTGTGCTTACAGAAGATCCTGTCGTTGTAATATTGGAGTCTAATGTAATTTCACTTTGTGTTACTTTAGTAGATTCAGTAGTGAGTTTATCAATGTCTTTTGTTTCCGAAATAGTAGGTTTTCTTGCTAAAATTTCTTTGTCTTCTTCAAATATAGAAACTTCTTTAGGCATAAGCTCGGAAGACGTTTCAGCTTCAAAATCTACCTGAACAGTGCTTGAGATATCAGATGGTACAGTTGTTGATATACCAGGCAGAGGTGGACTAGACAGTTTAACTCGATCAGTCCCTTTGTCTAGTTCAGTTGCCGCAGGAGATGTTTGTGTTTCAACTTTACTGGATAAAGTTGTAAAAGCTGTAGCTTTTTTATCAAGTAATGTGGTTGTTTTAAATTCACCATCAATTAAAGTTACTGCAGATGTTTCAGCTTCTAGTGCAGGTGCTTGAGTTATTTTATCAGTGGATTTTTCGGAAAAAGGAAGAATTGTAGTTGTAATCACATCAAAATCTTGGTCAGAAAACTGTTGACTCTCAGTAACATTTCTTGTGATCTCCGTAATTTTAAATGGACTTAAAGTTATTTCTTCGGTTCTCACCGCAAAAATAGTTGTTCTTTCTCTAATTAGTGAATCTGGTACATGTTTAATTGATGTAAACACATTATCAGTTACTATGTCAGTTTCATGAATGGTATGATCAGTTTCTTCAGAAGTTAAATCTTTATCAAAATCTTTTGGAACCTGCATTGTAGTTGTTTCAATCTTTTCATCTGGCCGAATGCTTGGAACTGTTGTAAATTTCAACATGGTGGATGTTGTTTCGTTCAGAGTCATGTCAGTCCTTTGCGTTATTAATTCGGGAAGTATAGGAGATGTTAAGAATTCAACAGTGTCCATTTTTTCAGCTATAGTTGATGGCATCGTAGGTATTCTTTGCAAATGTTCTGTTGTAATAGGTAAATCTGTCCTTTTAAAAGCTATTTCATCTAAAACTGTTTCTGATACAGCAGTCTTCATCGTCAATGGACTCTCTATATCTTTCGGTGTTTCTGTTATTTCTTTTGGAGGTTTTAGAGTAGAAATACTTAATCGTGTAACGTTTTCCGTCTGTGTTTCTATTTCTTTTACTTTTGTTTCAGATTTTACTTCAGTTATTTCAGTAAATGTTGGGACTGAAGTGATATTTTCGGAAAATGTTTCAAAAGTCATGGTAGGTATTGAACTGAATCCTTTCAACGTTATTTCTTCCAACGAAGCAGGTGAAGATTTCTCCGTAACCTCCGTAACTGGATGCGAACTGATTTTATCAGAGTCATCAAATAGTTGTGATGTCGTCTCAGGTTCTGCTTCTAATTTAATCGTGCTTCCAACTGAGAAACTATCTGCTGTTTCTGAAGCTGCTGGGAAACTTACTAGCTCAGTATCTGGTTGTGTTGTTACTTCATCCGACATAGATTCAGTAAATTCTGAAACATCTGTGTGAAGACTCTTTTTTGCAGTAACTAGTGGTGTTGTATCGGCTCCTAATTCAGTTGCTGGTAGTTTTTCCTTTTCAGAAATAACAGTTGGTGTACCAAAACTCATTGCTGTTGTTGATATTTTTTCAATTTCTGAAAAATCTTTAGTTTTTAATCCTTTATCGTCTGTCGGTAAAGAGGAACTGATAGTGGTTTGACTTTCAGAAGCATCTGTTGTTTCTGTCACATCTTTTTCTTTGGTACTCATCGATGAGGAAAGTGTTGTCTTAATATCTAATGTGGGGGTAAAATCTTCTAATTCTTTACTCATCTCTGTTTCTGCTTTTTCTAATGGAAACACTTTAGTAGAAACTTTTTCTTCTGCTGATGTTTTTGTGGGGGGCATAGACTCATCTTTTTCGTCCATGACACTCGATTCTTCTTTGCTTTTCGTAGTTATAAATGTTGAGACTGTTTCAGCTTCTAAAATATCTGTCGTGGAAGTTTTATCATCTTGTATCAAGGTGATTTTTGTATCAAAATATTTTTTATCGGTTGTCAATTTTGGTAGCTCTGTTGTGATGGATTTTATTTCTTCGGTCGCTTTTGTTTCTGAGATAGTACGATTTTCTTTTCCTGTAATCTTGGATATTTCTGTTTCTGACAAAGGTAGTAATGTTGTCATAATATCTTTTTTGGTAGCTTCGAGCATATCGTCAGTTATTTCCATGTCTAATCCACCCTTTGTTTCTTCTGTGATAAAAGTTGATTTTTCAGGTACTGTTATACTTGGCGTTATTGTAACATCTTCTGCATCTAATATTGCTGCCGTTGTTGCTATAATCTCTTTTGCGGGAGTAACTTCGGTTTCAAAATCTTTTTGTTTGGGCGTCCAAATTGTTGTTAGTTCTTTCATTACGTCCGTTTTTTCCGATTCTAACTCAGTTTTTCTTTCTTCTGTGGGAGGGGTCAATTTATCTTTTTCGATTGCACTTGGTGCTGTTGTAACAATCTTTGATTCTAACATTGTTACAGTTGTGGATATGCTTTCTTTTTCTTCGCTAACTTCGGTTTCTACATCTTTTTCTTTCGTTGGCAGTGCTGTAGAGATACCCTTCCTTTCGTCAGTTATTTTCGTTTGTAACTCAGTTTTACTTTCCTCGGTAGTAGGAGTTAATTTTTCTTTTTCAGTTACTCTTGGTGTCATTGTAGTAATTTGATCTTCTAATGTTTCTATTGTTGTCAATATACTTTCTTTCTCTGGAGTAAATTCAGTTTCTAAATCTTTTTCTTTCATCGGGAATGCTGCAGTAATTTCTTTCATCTCGTCAGTTATTTTCATTTCCAATTCTATCTTACTTTCTTCTATAGTAGGAGTCAATTTTTCTTTTTCGGTTACACTTGGTGTCATCGTAACAGTCTGTGCTGCTAATGTTTCTTCCTTCGTCAATTTACTCTCTTTCTCGGGAGTAACTTCGGTTTCTACATCTTTCTCTTTGGTCGGGAAAGCTGTAGTGATTTCCTTCATCTCGTCAGTTGTTTTGATTTCCAATTCTGTTTTAGTTTCTTCTGTGATAGGAGTCGATTTTTCTTTTTCAGCTACACTTGGTGTCATCGTAACAGTCTGTGCTTCTAATGTTTCTTCCGTCGTCAATTTACTTTCTTTCTCGGCAGTAACTTCGGTTTCTATATCTTTCTCTTTGATTGGGAACGCTGTAGTGATTTCCTTCATCTCGTCAGTTGTTTTTATTTCCAATTCTGTCTTAGTTTCTTCTGTGATAGGAGTCGATTTTTCTTTTTCAGTTACACTTGGTGTCATCGTAACAGTCTGTGCTTCTAATGTTTCTTCCGTCGTTAATTTACTTTCTTTCTCGGCAGTAACTTCGGTTTTTATATCTTTCTCTTCGGTCGGGAACGCTGTAGTGATTTCTTTCATCTCGTGAGTTGTTTTAATTTCCAATTCTGTCTTAGTTTCTTCTGTAATAGGAGTCGATTTTTCTTTTTCAGTTACTCTTGGTGTCATCGTAACAGTCTGTGCTTCTAATGTTTCTTCCGTCGTCAATTTACTTTCTTTCTCGGCAGTAACTTCGGTTTTTCCATCTTTTTCTGTGGTCGAGAACGCTGTACTGATTTCTTTCATCTCTTCAGTTATTTTCATTTCCGATTCTGTCTTACTTTCTTCTGTAATAGGAGTCAATTTTTCTTTTTCAGTTACACTTGGTGTCACCGTAACAGTCTTTGCTTCTAATGTTTCTTCCGTGGTCAATTTACTCTCTTTCTCGGGAGTAACTTCGGTTTCTACATCTTTCTCTTTGGTCGGGAATGCTGTAGTGATTTCCTTCATCTCGTCAGTTGTTTTGATTTCCAATTCTGTCTTAGTTTCTTCTGTGATAGGAGTCGATTTTTCTTTTTCGATTACACTTGGTGTCATCGTAACAGTCTGTGCTTCTAATGTTTCTTCCGTCGTCAATTTACTTTCTTTCTCGGCAGTAACTTCGGTTTCTATATCTTTCTCTTTGATTGGGAACGCTGTAGTGATTTCCTTCATCTCGTCAGTTGTTTTTATTTCCAATTCTGTCTTAGTTTCTTCTGTGATAGGAGTCGATTTTTCTTTTTCAGTTACACTTGGTGTCATCGTAACAGTCTGTGCTTCTAATGTTTCTTCCGTCGTCAATTTAATTTCTTTCTCGGCAGTAACTTCGGTTTCGATATCTTTCTCTTTGGTCGGGAACGCTGTAGTGATTTCCTTCATCTCGTCAGTTGTTTTCATTTCCAATTCTGTCTTAGTTTCTTCTGTGATAGGAGTCGATTTTTCTTTTTCAGTTACACTTGGTGTCATCGTTGCAGTCTGTGCTTCTAATGTTTCTTCCGTCGTCAATTTACTTTCTTTCTCGGTAATAACTTCGGTTTCTAGATCTTTTTCTTTGGTCGGGAATGTTGTAGTGATTTCCTTCATCTTGTCAGTTGTTTTCGCTAATAACTCTGTTTTATCCTCTTCTGTGGTGGGAGTCAATTTTTCTTTTTGTGTTACACTTGCTGTCATTGTTGTAGTCTCTGCTTCTAATGTTTCTGCTGTCGTAATTATACTCTCTTTCTCGGCAGTAACTTCAGTTTCTGCATCTTTTTCTCTGATCGGGAATGCTGTAGTGATTTCCTTCATCTCCTCAGTTGTTTTCATTTCTAATTCTGTTTTACTTTCTTCTGTGGTAGGAGTCTTTTCTTTTTCTGTTACACTTTGTGTCATCGTAACAGTCTGTGCTTCTAATGTTGCTACCGTCGTCAATTTACTCTCTTTCTGAGAAGTAAGTTCGATTTCTACATCTTTTTCTTCGGTCGGGAATGTTATAGTGATTTCCTTCATCTTGTCAGTTGTTTTGGCTAATAACTCTGTTTTATCCTCTTCTGTGGTGGGAGTCAATTTTTCTTTTTGTGTTACACTTGCTGTCATTGTTGTAGTCTCTGCTTCTAATGTTTCTGCTGTCGTAATTATACTCTCTTTCTCGGCAGTAACTTCAGTTTCTGCATCTTTTTCTCTGATCGGGAATGCTGTAGTGATTTCCTTCATCTCCTCAGTTATTGTCACTTCGAATTCTGTCTTACTTTCTTCTGTGATAGGAGTCTTTTCTTTTTCTGTTACACTTGGTGTTACTGTACCAGTCTGTGCTTCTAATGTTTCTACTGTTGTCGATATACTCTCTTTCTCGGGAGTAGATTCGGTTTCGATATCTTTTTCTTTGGTCGGGAACGCTATAGTGATTTCCTTCATTTTGTCAGTTTCTTTCATTTCCAATTCTGTCTTACTATCTTCTGTGATAGGAGTCAATTTTTCTTTTTCAGTTACACTTGGTGTCACTGTAGCAGTCTGTGCTTCTAATGTTTCTACCGTCGATAATATACCCTCTTTCTCTGGAGAAGCTTCGGTGTCTATATCTTTTACTTTAGTCGGGAAGGCTGTGGTGATATCCTTCATTTTGCCAGTTGTTTTCTCTAATAACTCTGTTTTATCCTCTTCTGTGGTGGTAGTCAATTTTTCTTTTTCAGTTACACTTGGTGTCATCGTAACAGTCCGTGCTTCTAATGTTTCTGCCGTCGTCAATTTACTCTCTTTCTCGGATGTAACTTCCGTTTCTACATCCTTTTCTTTGGTTGGGAACGCTGTAGTAATTTCCTTCATTTTGTCAGTTATTTTCACTTCGAATTCTGTCTTACTTTCTTCTGTGATAGAAGTCTTTTCTTTTTCTGTTACAGTTGGTGTTACTGTACCAGTCTGTGCTTCTAATGTTTCTACTGTTGTCGATATACTCTCTTTCTCGGGAGTAGATTCGGTTTCGATATCTTTTTCTTTGGTCGGGAACGCTATAGTGATTTCCTTCATCTCGTCAGTTATTTTTACTTCGAATTCTGTCTTACTTTCTTCTGTGATAGGAGTCTTTTCTTTTTCTGTTACATTTGGTGTTACTGTACCAATCTCTACTTCTAATGTTTCTACTGTTGTCGATATACTTTCTTTCACGGGAGTAGCTTCGGTTTCGATATCTTTTTCTTTGGTCGGGAACGCTGTAGTGATTTCCTTCATCTCGTCAGTTATTTTCATTTCGACTTCTGTGATAGGAGTCTTTTCTTTTTCTGTTACACTTGTTGTTAGTGTATCTTTCTGTGCTTCTAATGTTTCTACTGTTGTCGATACACTCTCTTTCTCGGGAGTATATTCGGTTTCGATATCTTTTTCTTTGATTGGGAACGCTGTAGTGATTTCTTTCATCTCGTCAGTTGTTTTCATTTCCAATTCTATCTTACTTTCTTCTGTGAGGGGAGTCAATTTTTCTTTTTCAGGTACACTTGCTGTCATTGTTGTAGTCTCTGCTTCTAATGTATCTGCCGTCGTCAATTTACTCTCCTTCACGGGAGTAGCTTCGGTTTCCATATCTTTTTCTTTGGTCGAGAACGCTGTAGTGGTTTCCTTCATCTCGTCAGTTATTTTCACTTCGAATTCTGTCTTACTTTCTTCTGTGATAGGAGCCTTTTCTTTTTCTGTTACACTTGATGTTACAGTACTAGTCTGTGCTTCTAATGTTTCTACTGTTATCGATATGCTCTCTTTCACGGGAGTAGTTTCGGTTTCGATATCTTTTTCTTTGGTCGGGAACGCTGTAGTGATTTCTTTCATCTCGTCAGTTATTTTCACTTCGAATTCTGTCTTACTTTCTTCTGTGATAGGAGTCTTTTCTTTTTCTGTTACACTTGGTGTTACTGTACTAGTATGTGCTTCTAATGTTTCTACTGTTGTCGATATACTCTCTTTCTCGGTTGTAACTTCCGTTTCTACATCTTTTTCTTTGGTCGGGAACGCTGTAGTGATTTCCTTCATCTCGTCAGTTATTTTCCCTTCGAATTCTGTCGTACTTTCTTCTGTGATAGGAGTCTTTTCTTTTTCTGTTACACTTGGTGTTACTATACTAGTCTGTGCTCTTAATGTTTCTACTGTTGTCGATATACTCTCTTTCTCGGGAGTATATTCAGTTTCGATATCTTTTTCTTTGCTTGGGAACGCTGTAGTGATTTCTTTCATCTCGTCAGTTGTTTTGATTTCCAATTCTGTCTTACTATCTTCTGTGATAGGAGTCAATTTTTCTTTTTCAGTTACACTTGGTGTCACTGTAGCAGTCTGTGCTTCTAATGTTTCTACCGTCGATAATATACCCTCTTTCTCTGGAGAAGCTTCGGTGTCTACATCTTTTACTTTGGTCGGGAATGCTGTAGTGATTTCCTTCATCTCATCAGTTATTTTCATTTCCAATTCTGTCTTACCTTCATCTGTGATAGGAGTGAATTTTACTTTTTCTGTTACACTTGGTGTCATCGTAACAGTCTGTGCTTCTAATGTTCCTACAGTCGTCAATTTACTGTCTTTCTCGGGAGTAGATTCGGTTTCGATATCTTTTTCTTTTGTCGGGAACGCTGTAGTGATTTCCTTCATTTCGTCAGTTGTTTTCATTTCCAATTCTGTCTTACTATCTTCTGTGATAGGAATCAATTTTTCTTTTTCAGTTACACTTGGTGTCACTGTAGCAGTCTGTGCTTCTAATGTTTCTACCGTCGATAATATACCCTCTTTCTCTGAAGAAGCTTCGGTGTCTACATCTTTTACTTTAGTCGGGAAGGCTGTGGTGATATCCTTCATTTTGCCAGTTGTTTTCTCTAATAACTCTGTTTTATCCTCTTCTGTGGTGGTAGTCAATTTTTCTTTTTCAGTTACACTTGGTGTCATCGTAACAGTCTGTGCTTCTAATGTTTCTACAGTCGTCAATTTACTGTCTTTCTCGGGAGTAGATTCGGTTTCGATATCTTTTTCTTTGGTCGGGAACGCTGTAGTGATTTCCTTCATCTCGTCAGTTATTTTCACTTCGAATTCTGTCTTACTTTCTTCTGTGATAGGAGTCTTTTCTTTTTCTGTTACACTTGGTGTTACTGTACTAGTCTGTGCTTCTAATGTTTCTACTGTTGTCGATATACTCTCTTTCTCGGTTGTAACTTCCGTTTCTACATCTTTTTCTTTGGTCGGGAACGCTGTAGTGATTTTCTTCATCTCGTCAGCTATTTTCATTTCCAATTCTGTCTTATCTTCTTCTATGATAGTAGTTGATTTTTCTTTTTCTGTTGCACTTGGTGTCACTCTAGTAGTCTGTGCTTCTAATGTTTCTACCGTTGTCAATATACCCTCCTTCTCGGGAGTAGCTTCGGTTCGTACATCTTTTTCTTTGGTCGGGAACGCTGTAGTGATTTCCTTTATCTCGTCAGTTATTTTCATTTCCAATTCTGTCCTACTTTTTTCTGTGATAGTAGTTGATTTTTCTTTTTCTGTTACACTTGGTGTCACTCTAGTAGTCTGTGCTTCTAATGTTTCTACCGTTGTCAATATACTCTCCTTCTCGGGAGTTGCTTCGGTTTGTACATCTTTTTCTTTGTCCGGGAATGCTGTAGTGATTTTCTTCATCTCGTCAGTTACTTTCATTTCCAGCTCTGTCTTACTTTTTTCTGTCGTAATAGTCGATTTTCTTTTTTCAGTTACACTTGGTGTCATTGTAACTGTTTGTGCTTCTAATACTTCTACTGTCGTCAATTTAGTCTCTTTCTCGGGAATAACTTCGGTATCCATATCTTTTACAATGATAGGTATTGTTGTTTCGGTAATTGTTTCTTTTAACTTTTCTGTTGATACATGTGCAGAGCTAGACTCCTCTGTTGACTTTGTTTCCAAGACAGTTAAAAATTCTCCGTCTGTAGCCATAGACTGATCTTTTTCTTCTGTAGAGATGGATGTAGAGATATTTTCAATGTCTAAAGTGCTTGTTGTGGCAAATTCTTTTTCAGTAACTTCCATTTCTTTTTCGTCAGCCAATGAAACCGTTGATCTCATTTCTGATTTTTCAGTTGTTTCTGACTCGAATGTGATCGGCTCTCTTTTTGTAGTGAATTCTACAGGTGTGTGAGATGGTGATATTGTTTCAGTTTGAATTTCTTTATCTACTGTAGAAATATCTTCTTTTTCGGGAGCAATTGTAAATTTCACAATTCCTTCTTTTGGCGTTTCAGAAGTTACACTTTTTAATGTTACAGTTGTTTTTGTTTCTATTGTTGTTTTCTTACTCTCTTCCGTGATGCGTTCGCCTTCATCTTTTACTTTTGTTCGCGGGTGAGTTGTGAACAATTGTGTTATGTCCTTCTCTTCTGTTGATAATTGTGTAATGTCATGTTCCTTTTCGGAAGTTATTTTTGTGATACTTGTCGTACTGAAGCTTTCTGGTATAAACTGTGTTTCTGCTGTTTCTTTTTCGTCTGTAGAAACTGTCGGAACAATTTCAGTATCATCTTTGATCACTGTTGATTTAGTTGTTACTTTGTCATCAATTAGCTTGTCTGTAGTTTCTTGTTCAGGCGTAGGTTCTACAAATGGTATTTCTGTTGGAATAGCCACTGTAGTTTCTTTTGACTTCGAAATGGCTTCATCTTCAGAGGATGTTTCACTAAAGACTTCTGTTGATGGTGTCGTCTTTTCAGAAACAACTGTTTCTGCTTGCATTGTCGCTATATCTGGCATTGTAGCATTTTCTACGAAATCCTTAGTAAACATGTCCTCGATTACATCTTGATCAATAGTTTCTGCTTGCATTGTTGCTATATCAGGTATTGTAGCATTTTCAAAAAAGTCCTTAACAAACATGTTTTCGGTTACATCTTGATCAATAGTTTCAGTTTCTTTTTGAAGTGTAGTACTAGATGGCATATCTAAATTATAGAGATGAAAATAATAATTAAGATCACTAATATATAATAAATACAGTTGATTTAAAATACATAAAAAGATACAATTGATTTGATTTTCTAAATATCATAAATTATTAACGTGCAGTTTTTTAATACACTCAAAATTTCGAATACCGCCATCTGTATCGTATCTTAGCTCCACATCAATCTGAATATATAATACAATGCCAAATTCCCATAATCCCGACCTTTAAAACAACAATGCAATGCAACTTCACTCAATACGTTTCTTAAAGGAAGGTCTCCATACGGGCATACTCGGAAAAATCTGAAAAAATTACAGAATGTTCTTCTCATATGGGTATATATGTTTATAAAAAAAATTTCGGCGGAACCTCCATACAATGTCCGAAAAAAAAATAATGAAAATTTCGTTTATTTGGCGATTTATCTCCGGTTGGCGAAAAAACGAAAAATACGCTTTTACGCTTCGAATATTTAAAAAATATATATATACTTTCTATGTTAAATTTGTTTAAATAAATTTAATTTAAGTAAATTTAGTTTTGCACTTTTAGTTTGCTTTAAGTACATATAAAGGTATTTTGTCATATACATTTATATATACTTATAACAAAATTTAACTATTATATTTTATGATTTAAAACACAATTAAAATTGATTAAAATTGTTCCAACTGAAAAATATGACACGGAAAATTAGACATCGTTGCTATGGAAACCTCTTTTTCGGATTGGAAATGTACGACGACAGTTTCCTTAAAAGTGATTTTTATAACTGGTAAAAAAGGTTAAATAAAGAAAATGTAAATTGGAGAATAAAAACAATGGCAAGATTTCATTCAAATCAGTAATAAGAAGAAAAAAGATGATGAAATATTTATTTAACCTTCTTTACAGAACATTTTAAATTAATATTGCTGCAAAGGTTCTGAAAGTTCAAAATGTTGTACAAAAATTGGAAATTATTCCGGATAAGAGGAGTTATAACTAATAGCAATGAAAATAATTTTTGAATTTTGCTAACTACCTTTTAGAAGCATGAAACCCTATGCTAAATTCAGTAGCTTTAATACGAGTCTAACGCTGCAAGTCGCAGTTCTGTACATTTATTTTACGTTTTCTTGTGTCCTGAAACTTTTGAAATACATTTTTTTTTATATCTTTCCAATTTTTCTTACTAGAAGTTACATTTCTAATTTACTTTTCCCATTTGTATAATTTACGTAAATATTTACACATTTAAACTTCGTTTGTACACCAGGGATGTCACTCAGAAAATAGCCAAAAAGAGGAAATTATGCGTAAAGTAAAATTTACGACATTTTTCGCAACATTTATGCATGAATTTTATAATCTATAATGTTTATAATAAATTTTTAAAAAATTGCAGTTTTTTTTTCTTGTAAACTTTTAATTTATACGAGTAAATAAAAATGATTTTTCTTTAGTTTACAGTATTTTATATGAATTAATTTAATCCAGCAACAAATTCAGTGAGGAATTTTATGTATTACATCATTTTAAATCAATTTAAGTAACCCAGCAATAGATTCGATGATTGTTCCAGGAGTAAACAGCAAAAATGTGCAAGTTTTTTTTTTTTTTTTTTTTTTTTTTTTTTTTTTTTTTTCACTTGACGAAAAAAGTTGTTTTATTTCATGATCGTTTGACGGAAAATGCCGTTTTATTTCGCGATTGTTTGACGAAACTCGCCGTTTTATTTCGCGATCGTTTGATGCAAATCGCCGTTTTACATCACTATCGTTTGACGCAAATCGCCGTTTTACATCGCGATCGTTTGTCGAAAATTGCCGTTTTACATCATGATCGTTCGACGAAAATGGTCGTTTTACATCGCGATCGTTTGACGAAAATCACCGTTTCGTTTCGAGATCGTTTGACGAAAATCACCGTTTCACATTACGATCGTTTCACGAAAATCACCGTTTCGTTCCGAGATCGTTTGATGAAAATTGCTGTTTTATATCGCGACCGTTTGATGAAAATAGCCGTTTTATTTTGCGATCTTTTGACAAAAATCACCGTTATATTTCGCGATCGTTTAATGAAATCCGCTGTTATATTTCACGATCTTTTAACGAAAATTGCTGCTATATTTCGCGATTATTTGACGAAAAAAAGCTGTTGTATTTCGCGATCGTTTGATGAAAATAACCGTTTTATTTTGCGATCTTTCGACAAAAATCACCGTTATATTTTGCGATCTTTTAACGAAAATCGCTGTTATATTTCACGATCTTTTAACGAAAATCGTTGCTATATTTCGCGATCACTTGACGAAAAAAGCTGTTGTATTTCTTGATCGCTTGACGAAAATTGCTGTGTAATTTCGCAATCGTTTGACGAAAATTCCCGTTTTATTTTGCGATCGTTCGACGAAAATCGCTATTTTTTCGCGATCGTTGGACGAAAATCGCTATTTTATTTCGTGATCGCTTGACGAAAATAGAGAATTCTTAAAAATTAAAAAAAGCGGAAATCCGCCTTTCGGCGGAAAAGTGGCATCCCTGGTACACTTTTGAAACTGCGATTTGATTTTCTCGAATACTCATTACGCCAGAAATTCACGGCCTCTTCTCTATCATCCAACGATAGAGGTTTTATATTTATATGCTTTGATTCATCATAAGATAATACGTTGGAGAATTCATTATCATCGGAATTTTGCAATACTTCGTTCGATGAGAGATATACATTGACAAAAGATTCGTGATTTACATCAATGTTGATTCAGGGGGTGGCCCGGGGGGACATTCCCCCCTCCAGACCAATGAAGTGTCCCCCCTCCGAAAAATTTAAGATTTTGTGTTTTCAATGGTCAAAAAGTTCAATTCCCCCCCCCTCTCCGGTACTCTAAAATGTCCCCCCCGGAGTCACAGAAGTCCCTCCAGAGAAAAGTGTCTGACATCAACACTGATTTACATCAATATGTTTTTCATATTCATATTCTTTTAAAATTTAGACTATGCGATTTTTTAATTGAAATTTTCTTCTGTAACATTTGTCAGCCTTATATTCCTTTCCATATATTCTTTAAATAGCATCCAAACAATATTATATGTGTTCATTCTCAAAACCATATTTTAAAAATAACGGAAAACGATTATTCCAGATACTAAAACAAAATCTTAAAAGTTAACTGAAAGTGAAAGTAAATTTTTGCAACTTTCAAAATAGAAAAGAAATAAATTGAATAATTGAAAAGAAATGTCAGGTTGCCTACAACTTAAAATAGATATTTGCTAAACATAATACAAACAAATATTTGTTCAATAATAAAATTAAATAGCTGTAGCAACTAGGAACATGCATAATACAAATTAATAACAAAAAATCGCTGTCGGCTTGGCCTTATAGACGGAGGTAGATTTCGAAGAATGCTCATTTCAACAACAAAAAAATAAATTTGATTACAGATAAATCCAGTTTAATAACTTGATTTGGCCGCTTTTAAAAAAATTTAATTTCATTGTTCTGTAAAAACAAGTTTATCAGAATCATCTTAAGCTAAATTCGACTCAAATGTCCATTTTGACAACCTATTTTGAAATATATTCTGACTTTATTTAAAAATTGACCATTACGGCACATTATATAGTTCCTAAATAACAAAAAAAACCTGTCAATTGAATGCGTTTGAGAACAAAATTGAATTTTAAAATGAGTTATAAAATAACCAAATTGTTATTGTTCGGAAAATTTTGCACGAAGTGTCCACTTTGCAGCATTTTTTAAAAATATATTCAGCGTTTAGCAAAAACCTGACCAATACAGCACATTAAACAGCTCCTAAATAAGAGAACCTGTCAATTGGATGCGTTTGAGAGCAAAACTGAGTTTAAAAATGAGTCAGAAAAAACGCAATTTATTATTTGAATACTTCCTTAAATTTTCAGTCACGATGACTTCGAGAAATTCTGTTCAAAATACCCTTTTTGGCAGCCTTTTTAGGTGCGTTCGTAATTATGTAAATACGTAGCACCTATTGTTGTCACTCAGTCTGTCCGTCCGTCTGTCTGTCCGTCTGTCTGTCCGTCTGTCTGTCCGCATATAACAACGCAAAAACTACCCAACCGAATCGTTTGAAATTTAAAATACATAATTATAACATAATTTTGTCGAGTCATTTCAAATTGTATGAAAATCGGATGGATAGATCAATTACAGGGACAATCAAAAGGATTCCGTCACATTACGGTCAATTTGGAAAAAAGTTTCAAATGCATTTTAATCGTTTGAAATTAAAATATATAATTATAGGGTAATTTTGTCGAGTAATTTCAAATGTTATGAAAATCGGGTGCATAGATCAATTACAGGGACAATCAAAAGGATTCCGTTACATTACGGTCAATGGGGAAAAAAGTTTTAAATGCATTTTAATCGTTTGAAATTTAAAATACATAATTATAACATAATTTTGTCGAGTCATTTCAAATTGTATGAAAATCGGATGGATAGATCAATTACAGGGACAATCAAAAATATTCCATTACATTACGGTCAATGGGAAAAAAGTTTGAAATGCATTTTAATGATGTTACACTCATTCAAACATAATAGATTTGGCATGAATCTATGAAATGTATACTAAAATATGTATTCTGTACAATCTGTCATTCAAAGAATTTTTATTATTAAATTACAGGACTACACAAAAGTATTCCACTACATAATGCTATACGGGGGAAACATTGTTTGGAGCGTGTTTTAATTATATTCAACTATTTCACATTTCATGAATAAGATATACGTTGCTGAGGTGTAATAAAAATTACTTCCTGCATATTTACAGAAACACAAAGATTTCGATTACTATACTGTATCCGAAGTACGCTCTACTATATCAGCAAGATCTGAATATTTTTAAAACTTCGTTATCGTGCGAACGCACCTCATTTGCTACGTTCACGTGCAATTTCCAACTTGTTTAAAATATATTCTGTCTTTATCAAAAAAACTGACCAATGCCTCGTATTATATAGTTTCTAACTAAGAGGACCTGTAAACTGGATGCGTTTGAGAGCAAAAATGAATTTAAAAATGATTAAAAAAAACGCAATTTGTTATACTTCTTCAATTTTTCAATCACGATAGCGTTGGGAAATTTTGTTCAAAATACCCTTTTTGGCAGTTTTTTTTTAAAAATATATTCTGTCTTTATCAAAAAAACTGACCAATGCGTCATATTATATAGTTTCCAATTAAGAGGATTTCCCATTTGGATGCGTTTAAAATCTAAAATTAATTTAAAAATGAGTCAGAATATAAGCAGTTTGGATTTGAGGTTTTTTCTCCAAATCCTATTTTTGTTTTATTTATTTTTGCTATACGAATTGGTCCCATGAAAAACTTGTCAATATAAAAGTTGTAGACATTATTCAGTAGATATAAAATAAATTTAATTGCATTTGATAGCTTAAGAATTGGCGAAGTTATGGATTTTTTTCTTTTTTCACCCCCCCTTTTTCTTTTTGTTTTTCATTTTTTTCATTTATAAAAATTGGTCCTATCAAAAACTTGTAAATACAAAAGTTTTAGATAATGCTGAGAACATTTATACAAAATTTAGTTGATATTGATATCTTGAGAATTGACGAAGTTATAATTTTTTTTCTCCCAAAAAATCAGTTTTTTTCGCCCCTTGAGCCCGTTTCAAAATTTATCAAAAATCTGTCATGCATAAAATTTTGGCCTATTTCTAAGAAGTAATATAAACTTTAAAGAGATTCGATATCTATTTTAATTAAGAAGTTATGGCGTTTTTTCGGTTTTCACAAAAACCCTCCCTATTTCCATCCCCTTGGACCGATTTTGCCCATTAACGAGCTTAGCCAAGATTTTATACCCCTTGATTTTATGTATCAATTTGGAAGAGATTGGAGCAGAACTATAGAAGTTATCATGTCCATAAGGAAGTGATATATATATATATATATATGTACGTATATATACATGCATATATATATATATAAACTATTTTACTGATGGTAGTTTTGGGGTCTAGAGGTCATGATCGGCGTAGATCTGCAAAAAATTTTCAGAAATTCCAACATTGGAGCGACCGCAATAGGTAGTATTTCATACGAAATCTACCAAAAAAATAATAAATTCTTGAATGTTTAAGTTTAATTTAATTGAATATTGAACAATTTACAAGTCAATTAAAATCAATTTTCAGATTTGTTAAAATCGTCTGCTTTTGGCGAGGAAATGCTCTGCTCGCCATATAGCCCGCCGCTTTCAGCTTTTCACGCCAATTATTTCAAAGTATTTTATATTTTTACATATCTCCTATTGTAATTCCGCCGCTAAATTTGACTGATCCTTTATTACTTACATGAGTAGTTTAATTCGCATTAAAAAAAAAAAAAAAAAAAAAAAAAAAAAAAAAAAAAAAAGTATGCCCAGTATGGAGACCTTTCTTGTTAGTGAATAATTCAAGAATGAACTAGTCATAAAGGATTTGACTGCATAAAGGTCAATATTAGGGTTATTTACTGATTTATGCATAAAATTTACTTTTATGCTAAATTAAAAATACCCCAGCAAAATAAAAATATATGATATAATGAAGAAAATTTTCCTCATTTTTTGTTACTCGTTGTCCTTGCAATATTTTTTCTATTTTAATTCCCATTTTGTATAGAATAAGTAACTTATGATACCGATTTGGTGCTAGCGTAAAATTAAATAATTTTAAATACATAAAATAAAATAAAATGCAGCTTTAAAATAAAGATTAAATATTAATTTAATGAAGATTTACACAAAAATTAAAATTTAAATAATGAAACTTAAAATAGAATTTCATTAAAATAACCTGTTTTAAAATGTCACGAAATAAAAGAAAAATTTACAGCTAAAAATTTTATTCCTATGTTATAAATAAAATTTAAATTCATATTTTCAAGCACAATTTTTTATTTATTGAAATATCATCAATTCTTATTTAGTCATAGAATATTAATTCTTTTACCCATACCTCTTTATATATTCATCTACCATAGCAATTGTTGGCAAAAGTTTAATGCGACGTTTTTTCACTATTGTGTAGAAGATGAATGCTAACTTTTTTTAAAAATTAATTAATCATTATAATAATTCTTGCAGCACTCACTGGTTCAGTTTCAATTTTTAGCTCAATTTTTAGGGGCATTCGTAATTTATGTAAACACGTAGCACCTATAGTCGTCGTTCAATCCATTCATCTGTCCGTCGTTTGTCCGCATATAACAACGCAAAAATACCCAACCAAATCGTTTGAAATTTAAAATATATTATTATTATATAATTTTTTCAAGTCATCTCATATGTTATGAAAATTGCATGTATAGTTCAATTACAGGAAAATCAAAAGTATTCCATTACAGTACGGTCAATGGGAAAAAATGGTTTCAAGTTCATTTTAATGATGTTACACTCTTTCGGGCATAATACAACTCATATGTTTCTATGAAATATATGATAATATTTATTATTAATATACAGGACCACACAAAAGTATTCTATTACATAATGGTGTGTGTGTGGGGGGGGGGGAATTGCTTGGGATGCGTTTCAATTTCATTAAACTATTTCACATTTTATGAAATTGGTATACGTTGCTGAGATTTACTACAAATTCCTGTATAAAAGAAATCATTTAATATTTATTTCGACACACAAAAGATTTCGGATACTATATTGTATCCGATATACTGTATATATTAAAAACCTGGCTATAGTACGAACGCACATCATTTGTTGCATCTGACATGCAATTTCCCACTTGTTTTTCCAATTTCTTTCTTTTTTTATCTGCTTTTTACTGCTACTTGGACACATACACATCATCACTTTTACATCATCAAAGAATCACAAGATATGCACTTTTTCTCAAAATAACAATGTATATGTATAGACTATGCCCAATAATATCAAACGTGTCATTCAATTAACAATTTACTGTTGCTTATTGGGTACTTTTTAGGTGGGTTTGTAACTAATACAAACGTAGCATCTATAGTCTTCGTCTGGTCGGTCCGTCCGCCCTAACTTCTCGCTTCTACCTAAAACTGCTGACATGATATGGCGAAATGTATTGTAATTTTTTATCATACCTTTAACCCTTTAGAGCGAGGATATTTCTAAAATCCCTGAAATATGAGTTAAATTATTTTCTTAATTGTTTCGTCATCATGATTTTCTCGTTTCTACCAAAAACTGCTGATAATATGGTGAAATGTGCTATAATTTCAGACCATTCCTTTAATCCTTTAGGGAGAGGGAATTTAGTGTTTATTTATTTTTTTTAAATAGATTTGTTATCCCGATTTTCTCGCTTTTACATGCAATTGATGAGATATGGCAAAATGCCATAAAGCTTGTAACCAAATCATTAAACTCCTGGTGGGAACCTTTAGGTGCAAATTTCTCAAATTTAAAAAAAAAAAAAAAAAAAAAAAAAAAGGAAAAAAATATGTATGTTGTAAATTGTAATGGATTACTTGAACTCAGAAACTCATGTTTCTATTTAGAATAGCTAATGGACATATTGCATAAAAGTTCCCACTTTCTCTTCTTTAACCCTCTTAAAGGCAAGGAGATTTTATAAAATCACTGAAATACATTAATTAATTTTTAATCCATTTGTTATTTTGAATTCCTATCTAAAACTGGTGCTGGGATTTGCAGCAGTGATATATATATTCCAAAATTTCTGACACGCACTCCTTTTAACTCTATTATGAGGGAATTTCTAAAGTAGCTCAAATGCATGTTTAAGTATTTTTTTTAGTCAGTTTATTTTCTGGGATTTGTCACTTCTACCTAAAATGGCTGCTGTGATATGGTTAAATGATCTAAAACTTCCACTCTTCCTTTAACCCTCTTATGGGAGGAATTTCTAAAACTTCTAAAAATTGTATTTAATATTTTTTTAAGAAATTTGTTTTTCTGAACTCCTCGCTTCTACCTAAAATGGTTGTTGAGATATTGGCAAATGTTTTAAAATTTTCAACCTCTTTTTAATCCTTTATGTAGTAATTTTCCAAAATTTCTGAAATATGTATTTAATTATTTATTTAGTAGATTTGTTATCTCAAATTTCACGCTCCTTCCTAAAAGTCTGCTGAAATATAGCAAAATCTTCTAAATCCTTCCTTAGATCCTCCCCCCCCTTTTGGTAGGAAAAGAGCCTAAAATGGAAATATTACCTAAATTTGGTTTCGGCCTTCAAAATCTGTTTGTTTCGATCATTAGTTCGCACGCTTCAGGGAGTCTCAAGCATCTTTTATCAGAATTTTTGTAAAGTAATAATTACTTTATTTAATGACAAAAAAAATTCTGTCTTCAGATATAGTGACCAGAAATTTTCTGGTATAAAAACACTTAAAATCCTCTTGTCTCTTGATGCGTACGAACCCTGATTACGAAAGTTTTCACAATTCTCATCTTAAATCCTTCCTTTTGCAACATTACGTCTGCCAAAAATTAATAAAACATACAATCGTCAATTAGGTTCTGAAATTTAACGTTGCCTTCAGTTATTGGATAAAATTCTACAGTAATAAAATAATTCACATATCAAAATGATTCGCATTTTTTAACGTAATACATTCCAAAACCTACTTAAAATTGCACGCTCGTACGTGTAATTTTCTACTCACCACAAACATATTTCGGACAACATTCATCAACCAGTATTTTCACTTTGCATTTTTGTCCAGGAGTCGGAGGTTCTAATACACATTCTACGACATCGCACTTCACTACGCTGTTCACACATGTACAGTTTTCTCTGCACGGATCGCTTGATTCAACTTTTTCTCTGTTTTGATACGTTCTGTTCTCATGACGACATATGCCTGAAAGAAGAAAAAATTTTATGTGTCATGTTAATAATCAATAGTAAAAGGTAATAAAAATTTCTTAAAGAATTAATAAAATTAAATTCTTAATAAATATGCATAAAATTTAGATGCATGGGGAAATAAGTTGTAGTTACTAAACTAAAGAATCTTCATATTTAATAAATATTGATACAATATCGGTTTAATGTATTACTTTTCTCTAGTGGGCGTTCAAGACCGCCAAAAGGCACACGACGATAATGTTGCATGATTTCGCGTGTAAATCAAGGCTCCATATGATCTAGACGCCGTTATAATTGCTCTCACTTTATTTCAACATTTTTAACGGGAGATAGTTTTGCCATTAGATAAGGCAAAGATGTTAATTTAAAATAGTGGTGGACAGAGCATTTGGAGATCCCAATTATGCGAGACACCTGATATAACCCTACATGACTGTCATCCAAAATCGTTTGAGTACCAATATTCACTTTGATACATAAAAATTGACTAATAAACGATATCTCTGTAATCATTAGTATTTGCGAAAATAGCATAATAAATAAATAAACAAATAAAGTTTTCTGTCACATCCGATGCAGATAGGGAAAGCTTTATTGGGAATGGATAAGCATTTAATGCATATTATGACGTTTGCATAAAATGAGCGACTGTCAATCTTTTGGAGCTCATGAACCACTAAATTACCAATTTTGAATTTCATTGACCAGTATTACTTTGATAAATATACATATATATATATATATATATATATATATGTAAATGTTTTTTACAGTGCATATCACAGAATGAAATGTATCTATTCCGTGAAACAAAATTATAAATGAGGAGAATCAAAGTATGGTCCGTGGTATATCACAATTTTTAAGTACTAAACTACATAGTATTTAATTGCAGAAAGTGCTTTTCTAATCATACAAGAATAATAATAAATAAAAAATATAAATTGTTTAGTTGTAAAAGTAAATTTAATTATTACAGAATAGTTGACATTTGTTTAGATATCATACATTTTTAATGAGATATATATTTCTACATTTTTTAAAAAGGTTCTTATGTTTTTGGCATAAATGATCTTGCTGGAACACGGAGAGCCTATAACAATATTCTTGGCCTCATAATCGTTGTCGCTCAAGCACAATTAAGAAATGCTTTCACTGAAAAAAATGGTTTCTCAAAATTGAGTAAAAAGTACTCAATTTCAAGTACTTCACATACTCAAAATAGTTTCCATCCAAATGTACTCAAAACTAAGAAACACATGTACTCATTTTTGATTATAAGTTTGTGTTCAAATGAAAATCACTATGAACTGCCCCCTTATAACTTATAAATTAAAGCAAAAATATGTTAGCATTTATTTCTTGCTCAAAATTATTTACACTAAAAGTTTAATTGATTGTTAATTAAGAAAAATAGCAAAAATTATTAGCAAAATATCCAAATCGAATATTTATATGACAAGAGCACTTTTGCAAGCACTTTTAAATTGTTCCAAAATATTGTATATAATTTAATATTTACATTAATAAGCATCTTTTATGCCACCATGAATGAAACAAGCCATTACAGGGTATAAAATTATTGTTAGTTTGGATTTGATAACATGTGATGTTTCAAAACTGAGAAAGTTATGTGGTCATTTTTTATCCAAACGTACTCAATTCGATATGAGTACATCGATGTACTCATTCTTGAGTACTTAATTTTTTTCAATGTTGGTTCAATACCATATCATATCTTCAAAAATCTAGGTAAGCAAACATGAACGAAGTGGGAAATAAAAAGTAGATTATCAATAAATGAGGATTTACTTTATTCGCCATGTTCAAATGGTACACAGCACGAATACAGGGACATCGTCCTATAATTAACGACTGTGGAAGACAGCGGCACTTGGATCCGTTGACTTTTTATCAGCAAGGTGGTCAGAGAAAGAAAATAAATTTTTCATACACCGCAAGTTCTTGTTTTAATTTGCTAGCATAATAAATTTGGTGAGACAATATGAATCATATAAATCCGTTAAAAAGAACCGTGAATAATTTTAAATTTAATTTTAAAAATTTTAGTGTTTGAATTTAACGATAAACTATATAAAACTACGTTCAAATCCAGCCAAAAATACAATATTGAAGAATTTTAAACTTATAACATGTTCACTCATATACCGTTTGTGAAAAAAGAGTTTGCTTGTTTCGTTACTAAAAGCTTTTCGATACCACTAATTTTAAACTTCAATATTAATTATTTATTTAATGGCAGAAAACATATTTTGATTACTTAATATCTTAATACGGTAAAATTGGTGTATGGTCCCTATATTTAATTTATTGTATAAAATAATAATAATAATAGTAATAACCTCTTAAGGAGTTTAATTTTAGGGGAAGGCATAAATCAAAGTAATGGAGAGATTATACTGCTAAAGAAACAACAGCATAAAGAAAAACAATATAAAGAATGTGTATAAGATCAAAGTTAATTCGGACATTTCTTTGTTTTTCCTGTTAAATCTGATTTAACTAATTGGAACTAAAAATGAAAATTTGCGTGTGAAAATTAATGGCAGAAAAGTTTAATAATTTTATTTATTTATTTACAATAAGAATACATAGGTTCTAAATATAATCAATTAATAGGGACAGAAAGTGATATTTGATAAAGTAAAATGACATAATTTAAAACTATGCGATTTTGCTAAGCAGAGCCGTTGTATTTAAAGTCGAGATCGGTACCTAATTTTAATTGCTTTGAAATTCATTATTTCGCGCAAATATATTGTTGAAAATAGAATTACAATTTTGGTTTATTTTTCACTATATAATATAACTTTCAATCGTAAGAAAAAAAAAATAACATGACAAGCTCAGGCCGCTTAGACATAGACTGCTAGTTAAGAGTATTTACACTTCATGGAGAAATAAAAGTTAAATATTTGCAAAAATATCATTTTTTAAAATATCTAACAAATAATATATAACAATTAGCAACTCCTGCTGTGATTTAAATTTTCCAAATTAAACATCTAAATTTTTGCAAGGTATTATCACGTTTTAATATTATAAGTTTTATTATTTATAGAGTACATTTAATAAGATATTTAAAGAAAATCTAATAATGTTCAAGTTTTTCTGTGGAGCACTAGCGGTCCACAAATCACTGGTTGGCGACCTCTACATTAGATGACATTCAGAATGGTCCCCTACACATACTGAATGCTATATGGACGAGACGTGGAATGCAGTGAACGAATACAATCCGTCAACATAGGAAGGTTTGTAGATTCTTTATTGCTGCATTCTGTTGAGTGTTCAAGGGCCTCAATTTAGTATATTTCAATTAAAGTATTCAATTACATATTTCAATGGGTAAAATACAAGTGTCGAACTTCGTGTTTCCAGTTAAAGTTATTGTTATAGACGTCATTATTTTTCTGTTGTATTTTCCAGGAAAACGATGTCTAGTAAAAATATGGTTATCTTGTCAATTTTTACAGTGCAAACAAGGATTTTTATTCGGAGCGGTTTATACGTTATTTACAGAGTATCTTATATATTGTGAATGATTTTAAATTATTACATTCTGATTAGTTTTGTAATAATACAAAAGAAGAAAGTATATAGCCATAAAAGTCAGCTTTTCTTCAGGTATGTAATCTAGTAAATATAACAAAGGTAAATTTATTATTTCTTTATCCCTAAATGTTTTTTTTTATATTATCCAACTACGCAGCACAAAAAAAGAGATCGAAATTTTTTTACGAATTTAAATAAACACACAAGGTGTATTACCTTCGCCTGGTATTGGTCTCTTGGGGAAGAAGGGTCTTGCAGTAGTGCTGCGTGGTCTAGTAGTAAACATGTCTTCGGGTATTTCAGTTATTTTTGGAACTCTTGGGCCAGTAACCGTCATTACTGTGGCTTCTGTTGTTGATTTTTCAATTTCCAGTCCAGGGACTATGGTTACGACTTCGTCATCATCTATTCTACGTATACCTTTGGTCGTCGGGAACAACTGCTCAGATTCTGTTGTGCTGAAAATATCTTTGCTTCCCAAATCTTCCTCAGTTGGAACTGAGGATGAAGTCGAAGTTGAAGTGAATGGCGGATGGATTGTAGTCAAATTTAAAAATTCTTCTTCAGTTGAAATCATATGAGTTGTCGCAAATTCAGATATCTGAGTATCTTCAGCTGTAAGGATAAAAAGATAAACAGTTATTTTTCTTAAATAATTTTAGAAATATTATTTGAACTTTTTTTTGTAAATGACTATAAAACTTAATAAATGTCTAGCGCATTAAAAATTTTAAACATTAATCAAGAATCAATTAGAAAACTTAATTTCAATCCTATTGGGTTTGGAATTAAACTAATGCACTTTGTATTAGAACCATTTATAAATAAATTAACAAAAATATTCTCAAATTCTTCTTACCTATTATTGAGATTTTTGGTTAAAGCATTATTTGTTTTATTTTTTTAATTAAAAAAAGTTATCGGATATTAATTATACACAAAAAAGACTTAGTTTCCACGTATTTGAATCAATGTATCATCATTAAATCGAATTGCGCAAAAAATAGTTTTTCTTAGGCATTTTTATTCAATCTTAAATGCTCATGCAACTATTTCGATCAATTCGACAGAACTCAGGAAAATTTAATATTTTCCTTTTGAACGGCTACTTTTAACTATTTAATTTAACAAAGAAATTTCCTCCAGTAAAAGGACAATTTCGGATCTAAGAATATTAACCATTTACTTAATTATCTCGATTTAAATCTGGTTAACATAATTTAAAAGAAACAGTTTTCCAGAATCAATCCATATTTCCATATAATGAGGAAAATAATTTTTATTCCATATATTTTTTTAATTTACTATTAAATTTATTTTAAATAAATTTATTATTTTTACTTTATCCAATAAAGTTAAAAAGTTACTGATTTTTTTAAAAATTACTTGGTTTGTGAGGATAATTGTGATTTAGACAACGATTCTTATATTAGTCATAGCAATAGAGAAACTAAATTATTTAGCAGGGTCAAGATAATCATTTATTTATTTTTATTTTTTTTTTCAAAAACAACAAAAGATAATATTGATAAAATATTTTTTTGTCTTGTTGAACTTATTAAAAACATAAAAACGGAAATTAATAATTCTCACAAGAAAATTAAAAGAAAATTGAATATATATATGTAAAAAAAGAAAGAAAAGAAATTATCAGATAATCATTTAAACTATATCATTAACAATCTTAAACTAATACCTAAACTACACCTGAATAATATTTAGTTTCATTTATGCTTCTCACCTTAGCAAACCAATATAAAACATGACTTCATTTCGTTGCCTCTTTGGTAAATTTCACAAGTTCGAAATTAATTAGAGTATTCCATGAAATTGTTTCTGTTTCTGTTTTTTTTTTTTTTTTTTTTTTTTTTTTTTTTTTTTTTTTTTTTTTTAAATGAAGTTTATTGATTTTTTCAGAGCTGATTTTTTTTTCCAATTTTAAGAAAAAATTAATTTTACCATGACATAGCTTTACTATGACAAAATTAAAAATAGCTATCGAAATCACGGAAATTACCTGAAATTAATAGAAATGTTTTCTTTACAGAAACCTAACGAATGTAATTATTTTGCGTGGAAGTGCAAGCAAGAATTTTTTTAAGACGTTTGGAAAATGTGGTACTTAAAAATTTAGTAATATTTTTTTTATCTTTTATCATAAATTACTACTTCAGAAAAGAAATCCCTATTTACATTTAAAGAGTGAAACATATTTTTGAATTAAAAGAAATGCCAACGGTTTGCAAATAATTATTTTTTTTTTATTATTATATATATTTTTAGTATTACTTAATGCTATAACATAAATGATCTTACAAAAGTGAATTTGGTTATACACAAATATGATTATGAGGTTTTTATGTATCTCCAAGATATTATTTGTAATTTAAAGCATTTTAAAAGTAAAACAAACACATTTCCTGGTCACTCACTAGCCGAATTCCCCTCCTTAATTTTAAGTATATGGGTGTTTGATGCTTCTTATATTTAAAATATGTCCTCAGGAAATTCATTTTTTTAAACATCTTCTTTCGGCGTTCTCTTCTTAAAGGATGCCACTTTTTTTCTTAGTTTTCAAAATATTTCTAAAATCTATGCTTAATTTGATATGCTATGTATAGAAAACTGACGAATGAGAAGTAAAATTTTAACACTTCATGTAACAGTAAACATAGGTTTTTGAAATATTTTGAAAACTAAGAGAAAAAGCGATATCCTTTAAGAAGAGTTCACCGAAAGAAGAAATTAAAAATATTAATTTCCAGAGGACATATTAAACATAAGAATTCATCAAACGTCCATAGATTTTACATTACGGAGGGGAAATCGGAAAGTGAGTGATCAGTAGCCTTAAGCGAATAATTACCATATCGATAAAAAGCTACAAATTAATGAATAAACGCTTAATAATACTTACGACAATCATATTTTTCAGGACAGCACTCTCCTTCGAGTATTTCATGCGGTACACAATTTGTTCCAGGAGCAGTGCATTCGATAGCAGTACACATTACTTGATGTCTCATGCAGTAACATTTTTTGCAAGATTCATTAGAAGGTACTTCAACTCCATCTTCATATAAAACGCCATCCACATTACAACCTACGGGAAATAAATTACATTAATATACTATATAATATATACTTATATAATATATTATTATTGCAAAAAAATTGAATCAGCGTACTATCTATCAATAATGTTTGAATGTCGACTAAATTTGTATAAAAAAAAGAGTAATTATTTAACAAGTTTATTTTTAGGTAGCATATTTTAAGGCGGTCCGGGACACATTTTAAAATAATTTTTATTTATTGAGTTAAAATTTTAAATTATTTTGTGATGGTTAACCTTATTATTTCTAAACAAAATCACATGATAATACTACTCAGAATTAAAAAATAAATAAATAAAATTTATTAAAAAATGGGATAATTTAAAATCGTTATAACTCAAAATATTATTTGTAGACTATCATTTATTTTTTACATTTAAATGTACAGAAATATGTACATTTTAATTTTGATTCAGCATTTTTAAAAATATTAATTATTCAAAAATAAAATTTTAAAACAAAAATGATGCGATTTTTACTTAAAATAAAGTTTCAAAAGAATTTTTTTTTTAATTTGTTGAGTGAAAATTAAAATAAAACAAAAAAAAAAAAAAAAAAAAAAAAGACATCTTACAAGTTTCAAGCATTTATATTTAACGGTTATTGAGTTATAAAAAGTTAAATCGGAGAAATTGGGAAAAATCCCATCAAAAAAAAAAAAAAAAAAAAAAAAAAAAAAAACGCATTTTCACAAGTTGAAAGCTAGATTTTGAAAGCAAATCAAAATGAAAAAAATAATATTTCCTCTTATAAATAAGATAGAAACATAATTTAAACGTCATTTTAAGCATAAAAAACAGAAAATGTTTTAATGCAATAAAATGTTTGTAGAAAATTTTAATATTTTTGTGTCCCAGGCCCCCTTAAGGTCTTAAATATACGCATTCGAATCCCTGCTAGAGATAGAGAGTACAATATTGGGAAAATAAAATAAGTGTATGCTTCATGCTAATATTGGCCAAATTACAGAGAGGGGGTATAAGGCTATCTACAAGCTATCATGAAATTGTGTACATAAAGAAATTAAAAATACTACTTTTTTTTCCAATGTTAATGACATTATTTTATAAACAGATTTGCAGTTACCTGGTGCTAATGTTTCAGCTTCTAAAACTGTGGGCGGAATTGTAGTAGCTGCTTCGTCAGCTGAAAATAAAATACAATTGAATCATTATGTGAAAAATGAAAATGTTCAATAATATATGTTCAAGAAACATCAGAGATGATACAAATACTAATGTATTGTGCATTACCTGAATCAATTAGAATAGAATTTAACCGGATGCATAAATAAAAATTTCTTAATTATATCACAAAAGTTGCCTTTATTTTTGGTGATGAAGAATTAAATCAATCACTTGGGGAAATATGCAGTAACAAAGCTCATTAGAATATTTCATTTTACACGAAAAGAAGGTCTCCGTAAAGCTAAATCTAAAAAAGTACTAAAAATACCGAAGAATTTGCGCTTGTATTTAATATTAGATCAGTCAAATTTAACAATGGAATTCAAATAGATAAAATGTAGAAAAATTATTCGAATTTTTAGTTTTATTATAAAAGAAAAAGATTTGGTGACAATTAAATTGCTGAAATTTGAAGAAGTGTCAGCGCATAATTTAGAGGCAATTTATAAATAAATGTTGCGGCATGGGCCATCATTTCGCTTTTGTCACATACATCATCGATTCTAACAGTGCAAAACTTGATAATTTTCACTTCATCGAAGAGAGCAAATAATGTGCTTTTAAGTGAAGTTTTTTTCAGAACAGCAACTTAATTCATTAATTTTTACGGTTTTTGAAAATGATTTTTTATTATATCAACGTATGACATAACAATATTTTTTTACCTACTACAGGTAACTTAGGTAACATAAATGCTGCAGTAATATAAATATAGGCAGACAATAAATATGAATGAATCAATAAGAATAGAATTTAACCGGAATCATAAATAAAAAAAAAATAATTTTATCACTAAATTTTATTATTATGCATAACTGATTTTCTTTACTGAATAGACTAAAAAAAAAAAAAAAAAAAAAAAATATGATATTATTGATTTTGCCTTAATGTTGATGCCTCGTTTATTACCCAAAATTAGAAAGGTTACCTTTTTCTGGTAATTTTCATATTAATTCTTAAGACAAAAACCAAGAAATTTAAAAAGCATCCGAACAATATGCATATGCGCGAAATTTTAGCCAGTTTATACCAAGAATTCATGACAGATCAAATAATTGTGAAATTCATAGTTATTATTAAAATTTTTATTAGCGTTTTGTTTTCAAAGAAATAAAAAAAGAGATGAAAATGACAAAAATACATATTTTTTTTAATTTTTATTATACTCTAACAGACATAGGTGTCATTAATAATCCATTACGTAAATGTTCATTTAAATGCTATTATAATTTTCACGTAGAACAAGTGACATCACATTAAGCCGCGACTTCCGTATCAATAATACTAAGCGTAAATGGGTAACAATAAATGCAAACGTTTATTTATCACAACATCTTCATAAACGAAAAGCATGATTATTTGAATGAAAAATTAGTTTGGCAAATTGAAATGTATTAAAAATTACAATATGTTTATCACCTTTATTTTTCTTTTTATCACATTCCTTTTATTCGTACTTAACATTGTTTATAAACATATAAAATATCGTTCAAAAGACATAAAACACATCTGTTAGCACATGTAATGATTATATTTCACGTCGTTACGTTTTTCCTTTTTCGTGGAATTACCTTCATCTTTTGTTTTTATAATTTCAAAGATCACTTTAAAGTACGGTTATTTTTGCCTTTTTTTTTCAATCTGAAAACGAAGCGAAACGAAATAAAAACTAGCAAACAGAAAACATACGTTAACATCCCGGAAAACGCGTCAAAAATAGTAAAGCAATTCCTATCTCGTTTTTGAGTTTATTGAGTCATTTTCAAAATAAGTTGTTCAGAAAAACCTTAAAACAAAGCGAAAGGGTAAAAAGGAAGAAAAAAAAAGTAAAATGGAAAGAAGTAAAGGTGAATTGCGGAAGTCAAGCTGCTTGCGATATACGAGCGCCCTTGGGGTACGTGAAAATGGAAAAATGATGATTTCATACTTTTTTCTTAATAATAATAATTATTATTATACATCAGAATGTTGGAGATAGCGGAAGCACTTTCAATGTTTTCACGGACAACCCACTAGATCCAGTAATTCTGAAAGGAGTTAACGGGATGTTCTACGGAAATATAACGTTTATTCTTATTTGCTGCTTATTCCTACATTGTTTTTGCCTTTAAAAAGATAATGCTCTGCAACGAATTAAAAAAAGTGGAAAACATAAATTTTTTCTTTTTTTTTTTGTACTACAATACAGCATTTTATTTATTTATTTATTAGTTGTCGCTGTATATTATCGAATTCTTGCGAAACAGAATTGCTATAATATTTATAGTTTTTACAACGGTCAAAGGGTCATATCTCCTGTGCCCTCATAGCTTATTTTGTAATGACATTTTTAGATGAATGAAAAAAATAAACTACTGAAACAGTTAATATGATTTAATCATTAGATATAAGTGCAATGTTTCAAAATTTGCACATTTATCGTCCTAAATTTTACGTGTAAATGCACGAGGCAATTTTGTTTTGAAATAATCATTATGATACATCTTCATACTTTTGTTGTTATAAATAGCAATTTATAGCAAAAGTCGAACTTGTAGTTCTAATAGCTGCAATCATAGTAAAACTAACGACGGTACTAGAAGCAATATTTCTATTGTTTATGATTCGTCATCATATTCATTTATACTTCATATTAAACATTATAAGAGGAATGTCACCTCGCCAGTTCTGAAGTATCACATGTGATACTCCCAAACCCGAGCCGATATACAAAATTTAATTTTTTTTTTTTTTTTTTACATTTTTATTTAACTTTTGTATACAGTTAAATGGCTTTGGATTCAAAAATGTCCTTTTGGCTTTGGATCAAAACCAATAAATGGCAGCACTAATACTTTTTCTTCATAAATTAAATAGTCTTTTCATCTGAGTTTGAGAATGGTATTCGAAGCAGAGTGTCTAAGAAAATGAGATATCTTCATAATTAATTAAATTAAACGTTTACAATAAAACATTTTGAGGATTTTTGGATCATTCACTTATTAAAAACCTTTAAATTTATAGCATATATATTAATACCATCATGTAATAGAATACTTTTGTGTAAATCTGTATATTAATAAAAAGTATTCTTTGCATCACAGATTGTGCAGAAAGTATATTTTAGTATACATTTCATAGATGCTTATGAATTGTATCATGTTCGAAAGAGTGTAACATGATTAAAATGCACTTGAACCTATTTTACCCATTGACCATAATGTAACGGAATACTTTTGATTGTTTCTGTAATTAAACTATACATCCGATTTTCATAAAATTTGAAATGACAACAAAATTATGTAATGATTATATATTTCAAATTTTAAGCGATTCGGTTGGGTAGTTTTTGCATTGTTATATAGACGGATGGACAGACAGACGGTCGGATTGAATGCCGACTATAGTTGCTACGTATTTATATAATTACGAAAGCACCTAAAAGGCATGTCGTTGGCACCTGACGTCTACTTTTGATTGTAAAAATCGTATTTTAATATTGCATAATGAGGGATCGCGCTTCAAAATTTTTCCTCAGGTTAAGAGATGAGATTTCTAGATCAGGGAGTTTCAGTGAAGCCCCCTTAACATTATTTTTTTCTATAAAGTTGTTGTTACATTTTTGGTTTTTACGTTACTGCGGTATGAATGATTCAACTTAAATCAGACTTATCATCGGCATTAAGAAATTATAATTTTTTGCTTATATTAAGGCACATGTTGGAAATTTTGATTTAGATTAACAGTGAAATAAATACGCATATATATATCTATATATATACAATGACATGTAAAAAAAATGTATATATAAATGCAATATTTGATAATAAACCGATAATACTGTGAGGTACTCGAACAAATCAGGTTTTTTGATTAGTATGTAGTATAAATGTGCTGATTTCCAAAACTTTTAAGGAGCCATTGGCTTCTAAACTCAAATAATCTAGTCGCCGCAGTGTGAAAGAAATACATAACAGCAATAGTGCTTATGTGGGCAAAAAATTTCAAAGGGAAAAATTATCTACATTTGTTCAGAAGAAAGGCAGACTATTTACATTAAATATTATATTTCATTTAATTACATTTTTCTTTTATTTGATATAAATTAAGTGTAAAATAAATAAATCTTAATCTATGTATAATCAGGAGATAAAGTTGGGCAAGATCGAGATTAAAAAAATACTTCGAATATTATAAGGATCGCAGAAAAAACGCTAATTTTGCCAAAGGGTCGTAGAAACAACGCGAATATCATCAAAAGATAGCTGAAGAAACTCTATATTTTATCAAATGATTGCAAAAAAATCCCTGTAAATTTCGTCAAAGAATCGCGAAAAAAGCGCAACTTTCATCAAAGAGTAGCGGGGGAGAGGTGATTTTTGACAAAAAACTACAAAAAACTACAAAAAAAAAAAAAAATTGGGATTTTTGTTAGAAAAGCAAAAAAAAGGCGATTTTTATTGAAGATTGCGAAAATACAAGCGAAAAAAAAATAATAAGATTTTTGTCAAATGATCGCGAGAAAAATGCGAAATTTCACAAAAGATGACTCCTCAAAAATTGGTCACCAAATCAAAAACTTTAGTCGACTGCCAACTGTGGATCTGCACATATAGTGTAGTACAAACAAGTGCATTCAATCTTTCACATTTTATTTCTTTTCTATCATTTTTCGTTAATATTATTTATGAATTTTTTGAATGTATTTTTAAAAATATACAGCACTATAAAAATATACAAAAATATATAAAATAAAATAAGCAAGCAAATTTTTTAATTTTAATATCTGTAAATTTGTCATATTCTGACAAATTGGGACTCCACCAGTGGCCGAGAGGTTAGTACCTCTCAAGTGGTAGACGGCAGGTGCTGGGTTCGAACCCAGTCGCGGCTGTCGGCCTAACCGTTCGGAGTTTTCGTGGTTTTCTTCGAACCTTGCGTAAATACGGGTTAGGTTCCCTTAGAAAGACCCCCACGAAGGGCACTCTTCCCCTGGTCCTATATCCCTAGTGTAGATAATCGAACGACAAAAATCAACCAACCAACCTGACATTTTTGTCATTGCATTAAAATATTTAAAAACTTATGTTAGAGTATTTTATGATTTCACAACCTTTTAAATATTTCTTTTTACTTCAAAATTTTGAATATTTTATGCACTGAGACGCCATAAAGTTTACGTGAAATTAAATAATTGTTAAAAAAATTCAAAAGCTCATTGTATAATACTTTGTTTCCGTGATTTATTTTCCGTTATTATAAAATTTAATTCGAATAAAATGCTTTTTGTGATAATTTTTTTGTACATTCATAACAACACTTGTCATTTAGAAAAAAAAAACCCATAAAAATCAATCAATTTTTTAATCAATTTTTAACTCAAACACAAAATTTTTAACCATAAAAAACTTTTTAAATTTTATTTTTTAAATTTTTGATTAGTTAGCCAAAAATTAAAGTTTTAAATTTTATTTAAGATGTAATTTTTATTCAAAAAGAAAATACTTAACATTATATAACTGTTTTAAATTTCTTATAACTTTGAAAATATTGATGTAGTAGTAAATGCATGATGTTAGTATTTTAAACACATTTGGTAAACATGACTACAGATGGCAGCACTACAATCTTGGAATAATTCATTTGTAATGGAAACGAAGCCATAGAGATTTTTCTTTTATCAAAGAACAATTAAAAAACAATAAAAATACAATCATCATATAAAAACGTGCTATTGATCATTAATTATTTTGAAAATGTACTTTATTCTTCAAACAATACTTATAATTTCAATGCATGAAGATGACGGTACCTACAATAAAAAGCAGATTATAACCACAATATATCGCTTAAAAGACTTATGTACGATAACATTCTCATTCTTGAAAAAAAAAGATGTCAAAGTATTATAAAAATATTTCATTTTAATTTTAAAATACTATTAAAATATTGTTAACAAAAAAGTTATTACACAGCTCTTTCGATGTTACTTTTATCTCGTCAGATGGCAGCACTATAAAACAACTGTATAAGTATTTTTATATGGAGTTTCATAGTAATGTCCTCAAAATCGATTATTACAATACAAAGTTTTAAACAGGGACATCGCTAACACTTTTTATTGGTGGGGGAGAAGACCTTAAATTGCCAAGTCAATTTTTCATATTTGCCAACTTGTTTCATATTTTTGCCAAGTTACCACACTTAGAAAATGTAATACAGTTCTTATTTGTAAAAATTTCAATAATATTCCTAATTAGAGTTGTAACTTTTGCAACTTCTATCTAAAAATAGGAAATATATTACAGTTTTTATTAAAATTTCAATGAAATTTGCCAAGTGTAGCAACATTTGGGAATGTTTGGGGGGGAGGCTCCCCCCCTGTCCCCCCCCTTAGCGAGGCCCCTGGTTTTAAACTAATTCAATTTTTATCTTACTGCAAGCATAACTGGCAGGACAGCAGCTTCCTATTTTGTAACGAGGATAGCAGCCCGGAATGTGAAGTTCGCATGTTTCATTTGTGCACACTGATACATTCCTGATGCAATAGCAAGCGTGACAGGGATTTAAAGGATCAACAGGTAGCCTCGCTCCTTCTTCGAAGTATAAGCCGTTTAAGTAGCAACCTAAAATACAAAAAGAGAAAAAAAAAATGTATATTTTATAATAATAAAGATTATGCAGCGTTGAACAAGTAGGAAACTAAGCAAAAAGGGGAAAAAAAACTTTATCCAACATACATAAGCATTAAATAATTAAAATAAAGGGTAATACAAAATATATAAATTAATTAAATTAAATAAGCCATTGTAAATATTAATATATATTTTTAGGCAGTAGTAATTAGTACATATGGTTCGTTAAATTCTTCGAATTTTCGTATCTAAAAATACTTTTCCTCTATTCTAACTTGTGTGTAAAAAATTAGTTGTCACTATAATGTCCTGGAGGTAAAAAGCCACTGATGCCAAATTATACTTTTTATTGCATATTTAAATATTATAAGTGAATTTAGTTTTCTCTTAAACTTTAAAATTGTTAGAATTATATTTTGATATTAATTGGTAAAATGTTTAGTCATGAAAGTCATTTTCGCTCTTAATCCTTTGAGGCGTGCTATTTGCAGACTGTTAATTTTAATGTCCAAACTGCCAAATGGCATCAGAAATTATTTAGTACGATTTCGATTTCATAATACACGTAAAGAAAAACCTTTGATTTTTTTTTCAAATAAATTTGTTCTTAAATTGAAATGTAAATTGATTATTTGAACATTTTTGAAGCAGAAATGCCTCGCCCCTGAAAGGGTTAAATGAGAAATTTTACTTTAAAAAATTACAAGCAGTTTTGATCATTGAATAGTTAATAATTCCTTAGAAAAAATAAATTAAATAAGGTTAACATTTAATATGTCATAAAACACTATTGAGCATTCGCTATAAAGATTGTATATTTCCAATGTATGTAAGAATTTATCTTGATGGTAAAACTACCGTAGCAAAATAATTATTGACTGTCCCAAATTGAGAGTTGTCTTTTTCATAAAAACAGAAAATTTTGCATAATAACGTAAACTTAATTTGAATTCCCTTGCCTTTTTCTTCCTTGTCGGGTCGAGGTGATGTCACTCGGGGATAAACTGCAATAAAAAGATAAAATAATAAGTATACATTTAGTAATAAAATTACAATAGATAACTACATATAATTCAGAATTATTTATCCCTTATATATCAATCAATCAATCTGTATACACTAAAATTTCTGAATAGCGACCACCAATGGGAGCACGATAAAGTGACCGTACTTCGGAGGTTGTCGTTATTCAGAAGTTTCACATTTTAAAAGGTCTAAATTAACATTAAAATCAAAGTAATTGTCAAAATTTATTTTATTTTAGCATTTAACAAATATGTACTTTATATAGTAGCGTATAACCAGGGAGGGGTTGTTGCTGTCCAAATGATCTGGATGCTAATAACATTACAAAATTTTCTTTGCCTTGATGATTAACAGCAGAAAGTTTTGCGAATGATAAGGCTGAGAGAACTTTACAAATTTAGTGGTATCCAGAGCATTTGTACCTTTTTCTTGGCTACGCCAATGCTGTTATGCATATTATTATTTTATGCTAATTAAATCACTTATTCGTAATCATTTCAAAAGCATATTGCTTTCTTTAAATGTATAATTTTTTCCAAACATCTGTTCTAATTTTGTTATCATTTTGAGTGAGCGCGAAATTTAAAAATTCAATTAAACTCAACTAAACTCAATTTTAAAATAAATTTAAGTAATGATATTTTAGCAAAAGAAATGCTTTGACAGATCAGTATTTTTTAAAATAAAATAAAATAAAGAAAACATTGATTAAAGGTATGGAATTAAAATAAATATGTTAAGATATTGCAATAAGAAAAGGAAAAAATTAAATATTATAAGAATTTGGAAATAATTAATTTAGAATTGAAGCGAAAATAATTTCATTATTACATACATATATATATATACATTTGTATGTTCCATAGATAATAATTTTTTTGCCTACCTTCAGGGCACCAGTATTTAGGACAGCAGTCACCGACATGCTTTTCCATATGGCAGTTTTCTCCTAGTGGCTTGATGAACGGGCAAACCCTAAGATAGCACATCATGGCAGCATTAGTACACGAACAGTTCATGCAAGGATCGTTCGTTTCGATTACATGACCAGTTTCATAATGTTTGTTCATAAAATAGCACCCTGAAAGAAAAAAATCATAAGGAGTTAAGTTTAATATGTTTACAAACGAACAATCGTCACTATAATGAAAATACAAATACAGCGTATCAAACTCTCTAAAGTTAAAAGCACTAATTAACCATTTGTATCACCTCGCTGTATACTTGCAACAAAGTATATTGACAGCATACCAAGTGCTATATCAACAATATATTATAAATATGCAAAATAAAAGAATATAACAAATTGTAAGGCAATTTCACATCATGTTTTTATCAAGGTTAGATGTATAGCAAATTTGAGTTGAAAGTTTTCTTTATAGGTTTCACATAATATAACATAAGACAATTCCAATCATTTCATTTCACTTTGGTGTTACTTTCGGTGTGATTTGTTATTCTGTATTTTTGGATTTAATATTGAAGCGTTTGTAAATTTAGTTCAGGAAACATACATACCTTTTTCATTGGCATATCGACTAGCAGCTGAATCCTGTACAGGGGCTGTGAAAGAAGAAAAATAAATATTATAACATACATAAAGCAATATAAATTTTGCAAAACAATATAATGCATTAAAATTAATTTAATGACGAACAAATATATAAATTAGAGAAAATGTAATCTATTGACTTTAATATAAAACAAACATTTGGGAATAGCTTGTTCTAATTTGAATCGCATCTATTAAGATATACATGTGTGTACTAACATAATGAATTTTGTTTTCATTATTAACATAATGAGCGCCTGGCCACCCAATAGTATTTCCCGGGACTCATACAAGACAAGTACGTTATGCCATCAATATTTTCATTGAAGAAAATTATTGCTACTATTGGTACAGTAGAACATATTTATGACGCAATTCTATGTAACGCAATAATCTATGTAAAACACAACTTCGAAGATGTAAACAATAAATTCTGCTCTTAAAAAGTACCCGCAATCCACATTGTAAAAATACTGCAATACTTAGAGCAATGTGGTTCAACCTTTAGTTACTCGAAGGCTAAGGAAATTTTAGGATAGGAATGTGAGAGCCAGAAACATTTCAGAAAAAATAAACGAATTACATATTTTAATCAAAAACTTTTATTAAAATTTATATTAAAAGAAGTTTAATATGCCGTTTCATTTTACAGTCGAGAAATCAATGTGGTGACTGGCTCTGCTTTCCTGATACCAATTTATCAATGTCTATTTTAAATTCAGTAAGGCAAACACTCAGGATTGATACGAATGAAAGAGTTCCATTTCGATTTCTCGGTTTTGATTTAATTTGCTTTGGAGCAAAAAAAAAGCAATTTCGCACACATATGTATTTCCAAAAAGCGTTAACATTTGGAAAAAGAATTTAAGCTGTTTAGGAAAATGTTCTTTAAATATCAGTTTTCAGAAAATTTCAGGGTCATCACATTTTACTTGCCCATCATGCGAAGTACAGGATAAGTCTTGCAATCGTTTTGGAAATCCAAAAAATATTTTGCCGGATTTACACGTTTCAGACACTGGAGACTCAAAAAAATAAATAAAAAAAAAAAAAAAAAAAAAAAAAAAAAAAAAAAAACGCCGTTCGTCTTTTTGTGTGTCTGTCTGTCAATCTGTCTGTCCGTCTATAAACGTTCTATCTCCCGAACAAGTTAAGAAGAGAATTAAAACTTTGAGTGTACTTAGCATGTAATAATGAGAAGAAGCTTAATGAATATCAGCGACCTCGATTATCCGGAACTATTTTTTTCGAAATCTCTAAATATTCATTCAGATGAAAAATACATAAAAAATTTCGAATATTTTTATTTTAAGTTGTGGTTGTAAAAGGCAATATATATATAAATTTTGCATAAAGAATGAAATTGATCGAAAGCTGTCGAGATATTTATAATCCAATTTCCACACTCTTCTATTTTTCATGACCCTGTATGTCATTCAAATTTCCATTCAAATATATGTTTTAATTGGAAATGAGACGCTTCATCCGAGTCAGTAAACTGTTAGTAAAAAGGTTTATCATTTTTGGAGTTATAAGGATGTTTCTTTTACTACTTGATTATAATGACCAAAAAATTATCGCTAAATTCTAAGGTTAAATGCCAATAATAGTTTATCATAAATGTCATATATATTTGACATTAAATACGTTACATGTTTTTGTATATCATAGTTGATTTTTAATTTGACGTTTAATTTGTATTTTTATTAATCTTTTGCTAATTTATTTGTTATTTCGTTATTTAAAACGAAAATTATACGATTTGTGAGTCTATAATTTATAAGTAGTTTAACGATTTATATAATTTTTCGAAATGGGTAGTAAAGTAGTACCCGCGATTCCATAATAGAGCATTACTATGTATTAAAAATATTTATATAAACGGTTGAATTTTATTACAGAATTTCACTGAATTTTATAAATAGTTTTCACGTATTTTATTTTCATATTTTATAGAATGCATATCCATGATGGATAAGTGTTACGGTGGTTCCCAACGACTAGTTTTTTTTTCTTCTTTTTTAGGGATAGGGGGTTAATTCAATTTTTCCTTGTTTGTTTTTTGTTTTTTACTATAAAAATTGTTTTTATAAAATACTTGTCAGCATAAAAGTTGTAGATTAAGAAGATTTATGATAATTTTTTTGCGGATTCAATATCTTGTAAATTGATGAAATTGAGAATTTATAATGAATATGATGTTAAAATTCATATGTAAGTATTACGGTGGGCCCCAACGACTAGTTTTATTCTGGTAGAACAGGGCTATCTGAAGATCACAAATTGCCATATAAAGGTCGCAGTACACCTCACTCACTTAAATAACCATGGGGTTGTTGAACAGTGGAAGTTTTGATTTTAGAGAATGAAAATCCTGGAACTCTTTCACGATATCTATTATTATTTCATAAAACATACTAAAATCTGTGTCACCTTTTTTCTCCTTTCCCTTCCCGCCAAGATGGGAAATGTGCCGTATTATTTGCCTCCAGTGTAATTTATATTACATCAAGTTTTTTGCGGAATCCCTCAGTATGTCTATAAAGCTGGAAGATTTTTGTTTTCTGCCTTGTAGTTTCAAGTTTAAGGGTGTATTTCGATTCAAACTGCTTATTTTCCTATTTATTTTTAAATTTATTTTTTCTCGCATATGCATCAAACTGGCAAGTTATCTGATATAGAAAGTATACAAGGTACCGTAATTGTCGATTTTTTGATAAATGCAGAAAATATCGCAAAAATAGAAATCAAAAACGGCATTTGGAACCGAATTTTCCGAAGCAGGAGATCTGTTAACGAAAAAAAGGCTCATACTGAGAAGATAATTGTTTATAAATCAAATTCTAATGAATTGAGCGTAAAATGACATCACACGGCACCTTATACGTCTCTTCAAAGATTCCCTCAGTAAGTTTCATATTTCTACTTTTAAAAATGCATCTGAAATTGTCTCGGGAAATTTCGAGCTGTTGAAGATGGAAAAGCGTTTTTTCGAATACACCCTTAAGGCATTTAGATATGATAGTAAATCTGCCAGAAAAGTAAGAAAAAAGGAAAGAAAAGCAAGATTTAAAAACTGGATTTCTTCCAGCTTTTCTTGATATTGCTTGGTATTCATGTCCATTGTTCTCGTATCAAATAAAGATTGTAAGATGGTGCTGACATAAATTTAAAAAAAAATCTAAAGTAGTATTACTTAAAAACTTAAAGCAGTAAGAAGTGTAAACGATTTTTTACATATACATTGGTAAGTTTCAAACATGTTTTTACATGCTTATGATGTAAGTTTTAATTATAACGTAAAAACTTGAGATTTTAGGTTTTTACATTCTACTGTAATGCATTACACGTATTCAGAAAAAGAATCCTTCTCCATTCCCTTCCACTCTTGGACATGTTTAGGGATTTTAGTCTGGCATTCTAACATTAAAGAATAATTAAAATTCGATATTATTGCATTAAAAACGTATAAAATTAATATATTTGCAATTGGGAAATATGAACTAACTCTATAAGCATTGAAAACAGCTTTGTTCATGTAAGCCAAAAAAGCCACTATGTCATTGTCTCATTCACTTAACGTGTTAAAGGATTTTTAAAAGTTAAACATGAAACATTTTCTATATAGTAGCTAAAATAATGGGAATTTTGTTTTGTAAAAAAATTAACACGCGTTTAATTAACAATTGAAAATTGTTACATTTTTATTCAACTTTCTTAAAAGGTGTACAGCCAACAGAGTGAAAAGATGTCCTAGACTATGATCAAGCCAGACTAAGTGCAGCGCATCACGGTTTCAGCCTTGAAAACAGACAAAGGGGATAAATGCTAGTCTTTGTGGCATGCGAATATCTCAGCAGTAGAGCATTGGTATTTAATGTCAATGACTCTGGCTCGATCTCAGGAATTGCATACATTTTTGATCTATTTGGCTACCTTATACTTTGGTACCTTATAAGCATGTTGAATAAAATTACAGCACATTTAATCTTAAGCATTTTCATATCGTAAAATTTATTAAATCATGTGCAAACACAGGCATCAATATACTTAATTATTACACCGTAAGAACATTGTGAAAGCTTTCTCACTAGATCATCATTAAAATTTTATGTGCGTACAGAAGTGATTATCAAATTTTAATGGTATGCAAACTACCCTTAAGTAGAAAATAATAATAATAATAATAATAATAATAATTCATGACCCACCTAATGTGAGAGTGTATCTAATATCAGTATAAAAATAGAGTGCATCTAATATCAATATGGAAATTGTGCCTGACTTCTATAAGGTACTGCAATCTTATTCTGGATAAAAGGTAAATTTTTGTACAAGGCATACAAGCCAACAAAAACAAGGATTGATAATTCCAATGAGTATTCCAATGATTGAATAATAATTAAGACAACAAAAATAACGAAAAATAATAATATTTAATGTTATCAAAACACAGCTTTACAATTAAAAGAGATTTCTGGCACTGGTGTTTACAGATTATGAAATTAATTTCAGAGTTAAAACTGGTTAGCTTTAGTGACTTTCGACACGCATTTTTTATGTTCTAGTTTTTCAAAAGTAGCAAAGTAGAGGAAACACAATCCCATAAGTATATCTGGTTGAACCAAATAAAGAACAACAAAGCTGATTTAAATATTTCTGGATCTACTGCTTCTTTGTTCATCCAGAATTAAATAACGATTTTTCCAGGGATATCATAATGACTGTGCGGTTACTGACATATATCACGACGAAGTTATAACATAATATCAAGGACTGTTTAAGAAAACACTGTATTTTAAGGAAGTTTTAGTTTAAGCTATATAGCTTTCATGATTGTTGTGATTCTAAAATATTGTGTTTGTTACATTTCTTTTAAAATAGATTAAATAAATGGTATACTTCTGTGGCAAATTTCGATTGTTCCACGACCTACCAAAATATCCTCAGCGACTCATCAGAGGGTCGCGACCGATAGGTTGGGAACCGCTGACGTACAGTGTATACAAAAAAATATATATATTTCAATAGCATTATTATTAAATAAAAGACAAATAAAATTTGAGCAATCGCAAACAAAAGAGATCTAAAATAATATGGTTATGATTTAATAAATGTATATTTTTATTTATAAAAATACATTAAACATGCTTTTATAAGAATTAATAAATAAATATAGTTTGTTTCAAATAAATGAATGTAAATTATTGTGCTCAAAAATATAAAATTTTCTGAGAGGATGCGTCTCTAATTCGTGTTAAGAAACAAAAAATTTATAAAAGAAGTGGTCTCCATTCAGTGAAATACTGTAGAACGTAATGGAATTATAAGATGGCACATTTTGTATTTCGGATCAAGACTTTTCAATTGAAAATGATATGAATGAATTCAAAAGTGAAAGTGGTTAAGACTCACATCCTCCCTTGCCTATATCCTCATATTGTCCGAAAGCAGTCAGTGTTCCGTGATAGTACGGAATTCTGGTGAAAAGATAGAAAAACATAGTTACACAATAGCACATTGGAAAAAAAAGAAGGAGGAATTATAATTGGTGAATCCCTTCTCTTTAAGTGGACCTCCACCTTCTGAGGAGTTATTGAACCCTACAGATTACGTTTTCTAGTCATTTTTGTGACCAGAACAATCATCACGGCTGCGTGACCCAACGACCTTGACTTATTAAGGTATGGTTTGTCTTTTCATTGGATTTTAAAAGCAAGGGTTATCATAAACATTGGGCTATAAAATGGTCTGTCGCCACGTGTGGTCAAATATGTGCCTTGACCCTTCAGATGATCTCACAGGTCGTCAACGAATGAGTGGGTGTTACTTAGCATCCTTGGAGTTAGCAGTGTACCAAGGGGCAGCCAAGAAAAGCGATAACATCATCATAATTTAGTAACCCATGTTTAAGGGACATAAAAAGAAACGTAAATAATGATTAAGATCTGTAGACATAGAAGACAGAAAATCACTATGAATAGCAGTTTACTCATTAGGGAAACAATATTCACCAAAAATATCAGAAAGCTGGCTTTCACTCGCAGCTGAACCATTTGTCCATTCATTATGTCTGCTAATGAAAAGCATGCTCTAAAATCATTGGGAGAAACCCTTTTACAAGCATTTATGATTTGTAAAGCAAAAGAACGTTCACAGAAATTCAAACAATGGAATTTTTTTCACTAAACATAGATGCCGGGGTCATTGCTTCACCCTGGATTTTGAAATTTAATTAATTTAATGTTTTTTTTTCTCTGACTTTGTTGGGTGGAAAAGTGGGGTGGAGGAGAATTCATTTTTTTCTAAATTAAAGAAAATGTTCTGTATAACTCTCCCATTTGGGTGTACATCAAGTGCGCCTGCCAGTGGGAGGAGATCATAAAGTGCGCCCACAGCTTCAACCCTGTTTAATAAAGTGCGCCGGAAGGTAGTGAGATAAGCAATCCATCATTGTATTGAGGGTTGCCTTAAAGAGATTTTTTTTAAAGTCTTCTGAACGCAAATCCAGTCATAGTAAATCTTGGTGACAATAATCACAATACTTATATGTACATGGTCTGCATTCCTTTAGCATTGCATTACATCTTATAAGATATTCATTTTGGAAAAATATGTTCCCGAATAAAAAATAATATGCTTAAAAAAAAAAAAAATGTCACACTGTTAGGTAACAAGTATTATTTCTTCATAAAATTTTCTTTTCGCAAATAGTTTTAAAAAACTCTACAATGTTTAAATTTCTTGTGAAAAAATATGTATACGGGTTTTTTACAACCATACTTTTATTTATTTCCCTTTTTTATTTTTCAGTTTGTGCACTTTATGTTAACGGATATACATTTTTATACTGTCCATTTTTCTGTGATTTAATAGCTATTTAAAACAACAACAACAACAGCAAAAATGTATATTATTACTTAAAATTTTTGTGAGTTGAAGAAAAAACATTATTGATAGCCGAAATTATCGTTAAAGCTCCCAATTTAGCGAATTAACGCCAACAGAAAACAGTCTTTCTAGCAAAAGAAGCTGTCACTTCGGGCCCATAAGTACAAGAGACGGGAGTGACATCAATATCCGGTCACTTTGACGCAGAGCGCACTTCATGCAGGGGAAGGAAAGAAAGGGTAGGCATCGGCGCACTAAGCCGATCTCCCCCCGTAAAAGACAATTTTTACTTCTGATTTTCTTTTTGCTTTCATGTATTAAGAATTTATTTTAAACAACATTTTTGCTCTTAAACTCCGAGTAGAATACAATTTTAAGTTCTGTTTTTCGTTTTGTGTTCGTGCATTAGAATTTTATTTTAAACAATGTTTTTCCCATAAACCCCACGTGAGACACAATTTAAGTTATATATTTTTCTTTTTACGTCCATGCATTTAAATTTTATCTTAAATGCTCGAATTGAAAGGCGGTAAAGTCTACTTCTAATAATAATAAAAAATAAAATAAAATAAAATAAAATAATATATATATTATTTCAGCTCATTTTCTCAAAAAGAAAAAAAAAAGCTGAAAGTAAATTATTTCTTAATATTAAATATTTTTTAAATTGTTCCATTTTTGTATTGCTTTTTACGTTGTTATTTTTAAAAAAATCTCTTGCATTAAGGGTTCTAATAAAATAATTTTAGCTCAGCTATAGTTATCATTTTTAAAGTGACCTAAGCAACGGACCACAGCAAATATGTCCTAAAATCTTTCCCTTCCCTTGATTTAGCTCTACCGATGCCCATGATAAGAAAGAAAAATGCTGAGAATTATTACAAAATATTTTTCTTACACTCAAGCAAAACTATTAAGAGGCTACTTCACTTAAATGAAAAGATCCGCTCGCTCATGTTAATCCTGTTGAAGAAATTTATAAAGATATCAAGGTTGCATTTTAATATTTTTAAATGATATTTTTTGCATTGGATAGCTGAGATCGATCTATGTATGGCGTTTTTTACTCTTTCGATTTTGTTTACAGATATTTTTTATAAGAACGCTTTCATTTTCGGAACCGGTTTGGAAAGTGAAAGCGTCCCCATAAAAAATATCTGCAACCATAATCGGAAAAGCAAAAAACGGCCTGCATTCAGACCAATTTCAGCTATCCAATGAAAAAAAAAATCATTTAAAAATATTAAAATGCAACCAAGATAACTTTATAAATTTTTTCCATAGGATTAGCATCAGCGAAGGGATCTTTTCATTTGACTGAAGTAGCTCCTTAAAGTAACTTGTAATCATGAATAAATTTTATTTGCGAAATCAAGCTTCCTAAATAGAATGTCGATTATTTTTTGCGGTGATTTTTATTTTTTATTTTTATGTACATAATTTGTTTTTTTTTTTTTTTTTTTTGTTTTTTTTTTTTGAACTTGAAGTGCTAGATTTATCATCAACATTTGGATATAAAATGAACTCTAATAATAAGATTAAACTTTCAAACTATGGTGTTTTTCTTACTTAAAATGTTTAAAAATATCATAAAATATTTTGAATACACTCTTTTAGAACGGCTCTTTTCAAAAGAGATTTAAAAAAAAGCTCCAATGATTTTTTACATTTAATAAAGAATGATTTTTTTTAAATAATAAGTATATTTCAATGTGTGCACACTAGTCCCATGAAACCTTCAATGTACCGTGGATTAATTGCGGTAGCAGTAGTGTTAGTTATTTTCATTTATTTGTTTTTAAAATAGAGTGAATTATACGTAATTATTGCAGTAGTTTCGGTTACAAGATTTTAGGAAGTTGTTGAGCTGTGTTAATGGCATCTAATTAATATTTGTTTGTTCAGTTTTTCGGTAACATGCAATTCCATCACATCGAATCAAATGTTCTTTTTTTCCGGGAAATTTAAAGAAAATAATTCGCGTTCCATTGCACAAACACTTTGAAGCGACAGCAACGTGAAAAGACCTTGAATTATTTGCAGAATTTTAAATATGCGCGAAGATTGACAATAAAATGTGATTATTCTAGAAAATATACTATTTTAAAGAATAGTAATGTGTTTAAGTAAATTCAGTAACATTTATTTATTTATTTTCCTTTTAACTCGTATTAGTTTTAGCTTGACATTTCATTTATCACTTTTGATGATTTTTTTTTTCTTTTTTTTTTTTTCCAAAGAGCGAGTCACGTGTGGGTTTTTTTTATTATTATTTATTATTATTGTTGTTCTTGTTTTTGTTATAATAATAATTATTATTATTATTATTTTCTTTTATTTTCCAACGAGAGAGTCATGTGTATATTTTTTTTTTCACTTACAATATTATTTTTGCTTTTGTTATTATTATCATTTGTTTATTTATATTACTTTCACCTGTCATGTTTTTTAGTAACTTTTAATGCTACATTTATTTTAGTTTTCAAAGAGAGATTCATGAGTATTTATTATTTTCTTCTCTTATGATATAAATTTTGCTTTTGTTACTGTTATATTTTACCTCTCCTACCTTGTCACTTTTAATGATTTTTTTTTCTAAGAGAGACTCTTTAGAGCGGATCTTGGACTCTTTATTGTTTATTATCATTTTTATTATTCTATAGGTTTGTAGACTTGATATTTCACGCCTCGTGAATAAAATAAATTTACCTAGAAGAAAAACTTTGTTACATGTAAGTTGTTACTAATAATTGAAAATAAAACATTTCATCGAAAATACGAAATCCTGTCAAACAGGTGTAAACAAATAAATTGAGACAAAAAAAAAAAAAAAAACTCTCTCAAATTCTCAGAATCAATGAAACCTTTAAAGAACATATGAACGTGATACGAAATATATTTATTGTTCGAAAGTGAATTTTCCATTACCTAACATTTTATCTTTTGATATTAGTGAATAAAACCTTATCTATCTAAAGTATATATTGTTTCCTGGAACTAACACTATTCAAATAATAGCCAAAAAACAATGTTGCTAAGTAAATATGGTTTCCAATATTTAGCATAAAGAAAATGCTCCTTTCTCACATTTGTTGAATGCTAGTGCGATATTATATAAAGTACATTCTTAACCTTGAATAAACATCACCTTAATGGCAGTCAATAAACAAGATTTCTAACTAAATGAGGTCATAAATGATTTGAATGCGATCTACAGTGTAATGGCAGTTATTTACATCCAAAGATAAAATCGTTAGACGTAATCGGTACAGCCCTGCAAATAGCATGTGGGAAAACAAGAAAATGCATATACATATTTTTTTCCCTCAAGTATTGCTCTACGTTTTGTCAATTTAAGGCTCGTCACCAGTCAGATTTAAAACTCCACTCTATAATGATAAGGCATCCTAACATGCTTAAAATGCATTCGGTTTTTCGAATTAATCAACATTAAAAGTTTTTAACTCCTTTTTCCGGTATACTTTTCTTGAAGGACACTTTTTTCTTTTTGTACTTTACAAAATGTTTCTAAAAAGTGTATTTAATTAGTATATACTTTTAGTGTTAACATTTAAATGAAATTTCAGAACTGGGAATAACATTTTAACACTTAAAATAAAAATAACCCGTGCATTTTAGATAAATTTTGTCAAATAAAAAAGAAATAACTGTTTTTAAAAAGAGAATAGGGAAAAAAGAAATTAAAAATTGTAAATTTTTTAGGAGAAATTTGTAAAATACGGATGCATTCCAAATCCATACGTTTACCATAAAAAATGGGGTTTTTGGCGTGACTGGTAATAACCATAAAGTGCACATGACACATTTTTTTTATTATTCTTTTTTTGAAATGAGAATGTAAACTTCAAAACTAGCCTTATCCAGAAAGTTAAATTTCGGGAAATCGCGAAAAACCTCTGATTACGTCCATTGGTTTTCAGTGTAAACTACGATTTTACAGTGCCAAAATTGCACGATCAAACTACTTTTTCGCAGATTGTCGTTGTTTTTCGATGTAAGAGTCTCCAATAGAATAGACTGATAGAGAACCTTGGTTTTTTTTAAATTTGTGCTAAGGCGAGTTTTGAAACTCACAACCTCAAATATATGTAGATATTCTTTTTCAGATGCATTATTTATATAAGGTTAAAGCTTAATTTTATCCATATTTAAAAACTGTTATACCATCTCAAAGAACAATGCTTTTTGAATATTTTTCTCTCTTTTTCAAATACGGAAAGAGCCCGATTTAGACAGTGGGGGTGGAGGCTCTGGGGCGAACATTTTAGAGGCGGGGGGTGGGGGGCTTCCTTCTACCTTAAACATTTTCGTGAATTACACTGAAGTGACTAAAACTAAAATTTATACTTATTATATGTATACATAAGTTTTGAACCAAGTATTATTCACGTATACACATAATAGCAGAAGAAAGATAATTTAAAAAAACTATAGCATGCATTTGTTTCAGGTTATAGGAATATTAGGACAAATGTGAGCCGTTAAAATTTAAATACACTAACTATTAGCTTTTTTGATGACATAACTAATACCAAAAGTATGCGTGGGGCACGAAAACGAGAAGGTTGGAGAAGAAATCTCCTTAAAACTGAAAAAAAAAAAAAAAAAAAAAAAAAAGAACTTTAGTCACTTTTGTCCATTTTTTATCATTTGGCACTCCTTTAACGAAAACTTATATCTGTCCTTAGGAGGAGGGCTCAAGACGGGGGGGGGGGGGGACGAGGCAATTGCCCCGCGTGCCCCTGCGTTAGTCAAGCCCTGAATACGGAAAACGACTGTTATTTTTTCTTTAATATTTGCATAACTATTTATTTATTTATTTAGAAAAATATTTTTTGAAGAGAAAAACAGTTTTTATGAGAACTTTGTTGTAACAAAAGTCCTATTTTCAAAATTTTACGTCATAGCAAAAAATCTGCAAACAGATTAAACAATATGCAATTGAAAATAATCATACAAAATTTCTTAACTTTATCTTTTACAGAAATTTAGATATATCGATTCAATCAATTTGCAATTGTAAATAATTACACGAAGTCTTATAACTATCTTTCACGGAAATTTAGATACAGTCGACTCTCATTAATTCGAAATCGGATGATTCGAATCTTCGCTTAATTCGAACTAAACATGAAGTCCCGAAATTTTCAGTGGTAGAATAACGTTAAAAATTTTCATGAATTCGAATTTATTTTTTTCTCTTGACTTCGTTAATTCGAACTAACTAGAATTCCGATCTTTCATTTTTCTTTTCTTTCTCACGGATTTCAGATCATTTGAATAATATTTTTTCTTTGATTTTTGTGAAAATTGTTCCTAACGAGCATCCATATAATCCAATGCATTTGATATCCACTTTCTTAGTGTCCCGTCTGTTCATCAGTGACGCTTTAAATTTTTCTTCCATTGTGCTTGTTTCTAATCTTTTAATTAGTTTATGTATTTATACATTGTAATTTAATATTAAGTCATATTCTAATGATAGCAGACGAAATAAATTTTAAAAAAACACTAAAACATTAATTCCTTTGTAATAACACGATATTAAGAATGTTTTCATTTCATATTTTCCATAATTCGAACTTCGGATAATTCGAACATTTCTTGTGGTCCCGACGAGTTCGAATTAACGAGAGCTGACTGTATATCGATTTAATTAGTGAACATGTAACTGAAAATAATTGTACAAAGTATTATAACTTATCTTTCATGGAAAATTGGATATATCCGTTTTATCAATCAATATGCAACTAAAATTAATTGTAAGGAATCTCATAACTATCTTTCAAGAAAATTTAGATACATATATTTAATATACAACTGAAAATAACTGTAAGAAGTCTCATACCTTATCTTTCATGAAAATTTATATATATTTTGATTTAATTAATATGCAGCGGAAAATAGTTTACAAGGTTTCATAACTTTATCTTTCATAGAAATTTAAATACATAAATTTAAATAAAACAAATCGTAGAAAAAAGAAACATTTTGAGATAAGTGAATTTAAATTTTTAAGAACTTTTAGGCCAACACAGAGATTACAAGATAAAAATAATTATATCTTTTGGTAAAATTATTCTATTTACAGGCAGTTTATTTCATTTTATTCGAAAAAGTATGTTTTTTTTTTCGCCAAAAGAATAAAAATGTGGACATCGAAATTTTTTTGTAACCTGGAAATTTTTTTTCCTTTTAGCGACTCTAAAGGTTGTGGTTCTGATTGTCAGTAAAATTTCCCCTTTATGTTTCATTTCAGTTTGCTTATACGAGTGTACATTGTAAAGAATGATAAAGAAAGATAACTGTCTTTAGTCGAAAATATAATGTAATCACAATTGGAAATTTACAGCGACCTTTCTTAAGATAATCTGATTTCAGAAAGAGTTCTTTTTATATAAAAAACTTAGAAATTAATATTTTTTCAAGATTGAGGAAAAGATTATAAAACAAAGATTGTTCAAAATACCTAGTATTCAAACCTATATTTCCCCCCTCCCCCCCCAAAAAAAAAACTTAATGTAAAATTATTTGGAAAACTTCCGAAATTCAATGGCACCAAAAGAAACATTTTATATGCATTATTTTTTAAGTCTAAAAATATATATTATTTTGGAGATTTCTAAGAATAAAAAACGCTTTTTTGCATTACGGGCAACTACGGAGAGGATATTGTATATTTTCGCTCCTAATTTTATTTTCATAAATTAAGAAACATTTGTCCTTTTCTGCAGTGTGAACGATATAATTTTTTTACTGTATCAGCGTAATTATTGTAATAATTCATTTCGTTCTTTGAAAAAGTAAATTTAACTTATTTCCTTCTCCGCCTTCTTTATAATTAACGTTAGCTTTTATATGAAAGAAGATTATAAACAGGTAAATTAATTTAGAAACTAATTTGTTGGATCTTTAACTTATGGTGAAGAATTTAAATGCCTTCTCTGAATTACGATAAACATTACGATTACATTGTTGGTTGAAGTAAAATGCTTGAGACACAAGTCTTACGGAAGCAATGAGAGAGATGTGTGAATTTTGATTTGATTACTAAATTACTTGTCATTTAAACAATAAATTACGATTCCATCTCTCAGTGCACTTTTAACCCCAAACACTAAGAAAACAAAAACTCTTTAAAGGACAGTTCGATTGTGGAATGTGAGTAGAATACCGAGTCAGCTTCCTCTATAATCAGTTTAATAATGGCCATACCCATTTTTGGAATCTCAATTATACATGAATGTATCTTTCCGCACCAAATGGGTGGTGCTTGGCCATCTCATTTCAGACACGAACATTTTGGGTGTCATAACTATCAATAAATATATTCAAAATCATTTTCTCTTATTTTAGCTGGAGAGACTATATTCCCTTTCAATCAAAAGAGGACAATGAACTCAGGAGGTCATACGGTATCTTTGGGGCTCGTCAGCAGACTCGTGATTTGAACCTTAAATTGGGCAATACTTTCCATCTAGAGAAACCCAGAACCTCGGGGCACTTGGTAGGTCGCTGGGTTGGCAGGCTATCTAACCTTGGCGTATTATCTGCCGTTATCATCTATGTAGTGTCCCTCCCGCATAAATATGAATACTATTACAGCTCCGCCATTCATAAAATTAAGAATTTAGTTTATTCCACTTGGAATTTCGGATTATTTAGAATTACGACGATATAAGTATGGAAGTATATATGTATGTGTGGATGTCACAAAATGTCGGATTTTGATCATCTGAGACAAAGAAAGTATCCATTGAAAACAATATAAAATTTCAATTGGTAATTTTTTTTTCGATTAGAAAGTAAAGGATTTTCCATGCAAAATTGCTAATTTTTTAAGAATTTAAAAAATAAGCTAATTTGTGTGTAATTATATGTCATTTCTTGACATATGTATGTCAGGATAATGACAATTTCATTGCGAAACATTTTTTCATTCAACACTCTTACATTTCAATTTTGTTTAAAGGAACATGTTTTCAATATAGTAGCTCAAATTTCATGTGATGTTCAGTTTTATTTGTTAATTTGCAGAAACCAGAAAAAAATGGCGTAATAAAAGTCTACTCAATTTTTACAAAGATGTTAATCGCATTATTTTCAAAGAAATATCCAAAAGATCTTGCTGGTAGCTAAGATTTTACTACTTCTGACTTGAACTATCTCAAAAATAGGAAGAGCTGGTCTAGGGTAATTCTCCTTATTAGCACCATATTTATACCTGATAAAGAACTAAAACGAGCATACTATGAAAATTACGTTCATTTCAGTGGCAATCATATTTAATTATGGTGAATTATTTGTAAAATATAGAATTTGTTACTTTCCTCTTACATTTGTTTATAAAGTATAAACTTAATTAAAAGTAAAAAAAAAAAAAAAAAAAAGAACTAGAAAAATATATTTATTTAGTATAGCAGAGGGCCCTTTACTTTGCACACGTTACAGTGTGACATTCCAGGAAAATTACAATCTGAAATTCTTAGTGTTTTTATTCCTTAATTTATATTTGTAAACATGTATTATCTCCTGAAAATACTTCTATGGATATTTTTTTATCAGAATGTATCAGAAAAAATGTATTACATAATATTTAATAGTAATTTTATTGTGCTGTGCTGACTCTGATTTCTATAATTTTTTTTTTTTTTTTTTTTTTTTTTTTTATTCACCCATATAACTTATAATGGAATATTAGATAGGATATTTATTAATAAAATATTTTTAAAATGTTTTTTGCTAATAAGATATTGAATATTTTTTTTTTACTTTTATTTAATGATTTTTACTCTGGATTATTTACAGCATTTTTTGCTTGTTAAGTACAATGCTGCTCTCTTAACGTGATGCTATTGTAAAATCTAAAAAATTTTCTCGAAACTCTGTTTTTCTAACAATGTCGAGAACTATTGGATTTATTTCCTTTAATTTTTTATTTAAATTAAATCCAATCGTTTTATCTGAAACTTATCCCACCAAAAAGTATATTTCTTATTCATTAAATATTTTTTAGAGTTCGCAAAAGCAAAAAATGGCAAAAAAAAAAATTACTCTTTTTGTTCAAATAGTCGTCATTTTGTCAAAAATCAACTTTTTAAACTAAATGTTGGCATAAAATCTCTTGAGACGTTGATACCTTTTCATAATAGGATGTCAAAATTTATTTGAGATGCTTGTGACCAGAGAAAAAAGGTCGCTTTACTGGAACCCCATGTCCTATTGTAGGTGATATTTTCTATTTGAAGGTGATATCTTCTATTTTGTAACTTTAAAAAAAATCTTAAAAATTGGCACAAGGATTTTTTATTAACAAATAATAAAAGAAATAATAATTTAAAAACAAAATTTCTACTTGAAAAGGTCGATTTGAAAGTAATTTTTACTGTAAACTTGTTTGGATGTTAATTTTAACCCTACGAAAAAATAACCTTTTATTTTGCACAAATTAAACATCATTTATTCTTTCTTTAAATATCTAGGCAATTTGCTTCCATGCTTCTTTTCGTTGAAACAAAATTTTACAGCATTTCAACTTTGGCATTAATTAATTCTGTCACTTTCACGTGTTTTTACTTTTCTTGTTATAAAAAGTCTCGGCCACACCTGGAAGTCGCTATCTCAAAATTATCACAGCGTATCTTCTATAAATGCTACCAAGGTTCGAAAAACTATGAGGTTCAACTATGCCCAACCATCCTATGAATGAATTCTTTCGAAAGAATGAATTTAATTGTTATCCGGACCCGTCAAGGCAAGAAGAATAAAGAAAATAGCCATGAATCATGCGTGCTGATGATTTTCGTGCAAGTTTATTTTGTAACAAAATTTCACAGTGCTTTAGTTTTAGTAACTATCCGTTTTTATTATTTTTTAATGATTACTCTAATAGGAAAAACTAATATTGTTTACTTTAGTGTAAACAGTGACTTTTAACTGAAAATATTTCAAATGAAATGATATTGCCACAGAAATTTTGGCTTTAACCCTCTCGGGTCCAAATTTTTTTTCAGTTTTTAGAAAAAAATATTTATACGTTAATAACATTAATGCTAGCCATCCAAATAGATTAATTATTGTGTAACGAATATTTAATTGTCTGTAAGATAACGAATGTTTTTGTTTTGCGTACTATTCAATTAATATTCATATGACAATAGGCTAAGGAAGAATTTTTGAAGATGTTTAGAAAATATTGTATTACAGTAAGATTTATTTTATATTACAACTTTCTAATATTTTTTGCGCTTTATTATACACATGATTCTTTTAGAAAAGTAATTTTTAATTTAACTTTAACGAGTGAAACATATGTTTAAATTAAAAGAATCGAAATGGGCGCAAAGAGAATGAAGCAAATAATAATAATTATTAGTAGTAGTAAATGCCTAAACATAAATGAAGTCATATAATAAATGCATAGACATATAATAACATTACTACATGTAAATAGTAGCAAAAATGTTTCTTAAAACAAAATAATACTTCATTAAAAAATATGTACTATTAATACACCAGTCCCGAAAGGGTTAAACTGGAAATAGTTCAAATGAAGTGATAATATCACAGAAATATTGAATTTAAACTGGAAATATTCCAAATTAAATGCAATTACTAGAGAAATAGCATCTTTAAATTGAAGATATTTCAAATGAAATGCTACTTGTATAGATATGTTGAATTTGAATGGTCATGTGTAAATATTTAAATTAAAATGCTTCTACTACAAAAATACGGACTTGAAAATATTTCAAACATAATGCTATTATTACCGATCTACTTATTTAACTGAAAATATTTTAAATGAAATGATATTGTTACAGAAATATTGACTTTTAACTGGAGCTATCTTAAAAGAAATGCAATTACTATGGAGAAATATTGACTTTAAATTGAAGATGTTTCAAATGAGATGCTACTTCTATAAAAGTATTGAATTTAAACGATAAATATTTAAATTGAAATAATACTACTAAAAAAATACGTGTTTTAAAGTGGAAATATTTCAAACATAATATTATTAGCATAGAAATATTGATATTGAATTCAAAATATTTAAAACTAAATTATACTAACTACAGAAATAGACTTTAAACTTGAAATAAATTATATGGTCTTAATGATCGGGCTCTTTCAAATTTAGACATTTTGTCAAATATTTAAAACAGTATTTGTCAGATTCTTCTGGAATTTCAGGATTAAAAAGAACATGTTGGACAATGTTGATTTGATAATTAGGAGGGCTACAAAAGATCAAAGAAAAATAATAATACTTGATACCACCCTGTACATTATAATGCACGAAATAATCTATTGCTGCAAAATAGGAATTTGTGGATATTGTACAGCATATTTGCTGATTTGTGTAAAGATAGCACGCATATTTATCGAAAAATAAAGATTTAAAAAAAAAAATAAAAAATTTCTGACATGTTTTTATTTTATATCATGCAGGGTTTTCAATCAAATTTAACGTCAATTTTAGAAAATTTTAAAAAGTGTACTAAAAATAATATAGTGTAATTGAAATGTAGATGTATTAAATATTTTAGGAAATATGAACGGTAGAATGAGATAATTTTTATCTGCGGTAACAAAGAATTTTTTAAATATAATTTAATAGTCAACGCTATGAAGCAGCTCTTTAAAAAATCCAGTAAATATCATGAAAACTCACAAAGATATACGCGATTGAGTAAGCTGATTGTTAGTTGCTCTCAATAAGAAGTTTTATAATAAGAAATTTTCTACAAATTTTCAATTTTAATTTAAATTTTTTATTAATGTTTTAGTTCTTCTTGAATAACTACCATAACGAACCTATTCCGTGATAAAAAGAAGTATCAAAATCGGATAGTTTTACGCTTTAAATAAAGTAACATTAATAAATTAATCCAATAACTGTAACAGTTTTATTTGTTAATTTGAATTTAATAAAAAGATTTTAATACAAACATTTTATCAAAAAAGGCGCTTATTTTTTAAACACAATAAGGCAGATAAACAAAATTATCTAATAATTTAAAACAATTACTATTAACAACTATTAAAACTATTAACAATTATTTTACATTAATGTTCTAATATTTATGATAGTTCCTTAGATATGTTAAATAATTCCAATAATAATAATAATAATAATAAATTAAATATAACTTCCTTAATCTAAAACGAATGAGAATTTTCGCGATCGTGCGCATGTAAACACCTTATCTGACACTGACGAGTTTTTCCTTAGTGTAAAAAATAAAATAAAATAATAAAACGTCTTTGTGGGAGTGTGCAAGTGTTCATATAAATTCCATGGATACATCAGTGAAGAAGATGGATTAAAAAAAATTGCACTTGCCAGAAGGAAAAAGCCATCATTCATGAGAGTGTTTCACTTGCCCAGCTTTCATTGATTCTGTTTTACTACTTCCTACCTTGTTATTCATGATTCGAACATGGTATTTCATAAATCATTGAAAAGTTAAACCGTAGATAAAAAGCATTTATGATCTACAGAAAATTTCAACGTATTTTTTAATGATCTTGAATGTTGACCTGTTACTGTCAAGGTCAATAAAAGAAATTCAATGATCCAAAGGGTCAAAAACTTCACTTTAGGACAGAGATTTGCATGCTAAAATATATCATATAAACTGGCGGCATTGCTTTGTATTCTTTCAGTTTCGTTGCATTCTGTTACTTTGTAGAATTACAGATGTGTGTAATATAATAAAAATTTTAATTATTTCGCAAAAGCAAATTTTGCTATTACATATTTTATTAAAAGAAAATGAGAAGTATTAAGCATTTGCCAAACTTAAAATCAAATAATATCTTTAAGAAGTTTTCAATTTATTTTTAAACTTCTTCAAGATTAAATTATCCTTTTTTTTTGGGGGGGGGGGGGGAAGAGGGAGAGGAACATTTACAAAACGGTTAGCGCTTAAAATGTAGCTCAGTAGCATCCAAATGTGTTGTATTTGTAATGCATAAAATCGCTCGATTTTTCAGAAGAAAAATGTCTTTTTAATTTTAAATTTAAAAAATATTTGCAATTTAATTTGCTAGATTTCTAAAAATACATTAAAAATCATATATACAGAATACATTAATTGAAAATAGATGATTTTTATGCAGTTATAGGAAAAATTGAATATAAATCGTATAAAGTTTATGGCATGTATTTTATCCTTTACAGAATTGGGACTTTTTATTTCTTTTTATCAATAAAAGTCCCTTGAAAAAAAAAAAAAAAAACTTTATACTATTTTATGCTCATTTAGTGTGACAAAAAAATAAAAATCTTGGTTTCTTTTTTTGGTTAATGATTAATTGTTTTGAATCAATATAAAAAAGAAGTAATTGTACATTTTTAAATGATCGGAGATAATAGTAAAAATTATCTTTCACTTATCTTTCTTTTGTCAAAAAAGAAAAAAAAGGCTATACACGTGCGCATCAAATGCAAAAACGGCTAAATTTGCGTGAAGATGGCAAAAAATTTGGGACATTTGTGTAATATTAACTATGCATTTGTAAATTTTTGGATAGCATTCGATCATTTTTGTTTGACTTAATTCCAGGCTACAGGTATCTGCATTATAAAATTTTTAATTTAACATACCTGTATTTTAAATTATTTTGTTTGATATATTATTTGTCATTATGATCAAATACAAACATTTATTTTTGTGGAATGTCCGTTACTAAAATTTTTATGATCATCATTGAAATGTACGTTGTTTCGATTTAGTTTTGCTCTTTCATTATTTTAACTTTTCATTCATAATGGAATACATGGCTGAGAAATTATTTTAAAAAATTTAATAGAATAATGTAATACAAAATTTTATTTAATTCTATGCATAATTTCATACAATTTTCGATAGTACAGTTGAGAAAGTGGCGCAAAAATTGCTTTTACAGGACGACTTCTGGCATAATATTTTCAGATTCAAACAGAAACTGTTGTCCATAGTCAAAAACATACACAAAAATTTGGTTGAATTCTATGCATAACTTTATACACTTTTAGATGGTACAATAATGAAAATAGCACAGACATTGCCATTGCAGCGACTTCTTCCAGAAGAATATTTCCATATTGAAGGCAGATCTGCGGATCATATCCAAAAACATACATATTTTTTTCTATGCATAACTTCATACATTTTTCGACGGTGCAATAATGAAAATGTCAGAAAAATTGTTATTACAGCGCTTCCTTCCGGCAGAATATTTCTATTGGATGAGGATCTGCTTGCCATATTCAAAAACATGCACAAAAAATTTGGTTCAATTCTAAGCCTTTCATACACTTGTTGATGGTACAATGGCGACTCACGGGCACACAGACAGACAGACAGTTATGGGATCCCTGAGTTTTAAAATGCAGATATCCGACGGTTAGTGGAAGTAAAAAAAAAATTTCAAGTACAATACTTTATTCTATTGAAGATAAAAGGAAGAAAAATTAATTAAGAATTTGCCATCAAAATGGTTCCTACCCCCAATGACACCTCCGTGGAAGTCAGTTTCAGATTTTGTCTTTTATTTGTACGTTCAAATGTTTAAATTTGTCTAAAACAATATGTTTAAAGGGATAGGGGAAAGCCATTTGATTATCTTTTTACAAAAATACTCATTGAAACTTATTTCTTAATATCTAATGTTTTTCAATTGTTAAATTTTTGTATTGCTTTTTATGCTACATATTTAAAAATAGTTTTACAAAATGTGTTTTGACAAAAAAAAAAAAAAAAAAATCTTTGCCTTGTTTGTTTCACATTTATATATTTTTAAAAAATGTTAAAAAAAAAAAAAAAAAAAAAAAAAAAAACGCGGTCAAGGTCGCTGACCACAGGAACATGTATTCAAAAATGCTGCCCTTTTCTGGGTTTCATTTTGTCAGTGCCCATGAGAGACACGAAAATGAGAATATGACGAGAATTGATTAGGGGTAGCGAAAGTCTATGAATCTTTCAGTCTTTGTGGTAATTGGGGTAAGGAAACAAGATTCCACATTCTACAGGGAAGCAAATAATGAATGGTCAGCTTTTTCCGACACTTCTACCTGTCTTTTCCCCTCTAATTTTAGGCATGGCGATAGAAAAATTTATTTTTCCTGTTGTTTAGAAATCCTTTTTAAAGGATGGAAACATATCATTATAATGCTGCGTATGAAATGAAACACTGAGTGCAGCTGTTGAATTTTCTGAAACTCGTTGGTGGTCTTTCTGTTGTAAAAAGAAGTTTGACATGAAAAATGCAGTCTTGTCCCCCATATTTTATTCATATGTGTTAATAGACGATTGCAAAGTGTCGAAAACAACAAATCTGTCCAAATGAATGACAAATTATGGCTGTAAAAGAAAAAAAATGTGGATCAGCACTCAACATCGAAAGATTTTCTGACACATCCATGGAGATATTTTGATATGAAAAATGTGAAAATTTGCTGTTAATACTGTTAAAGCGATGTAATCAAATATCGTTTTTCATTTTTCAATAAGTGTATTGCACTGTGTATTACAGCTGTTCTATGATGCTGACTTTTCTCGAACTGGTGGTCTCTAAAAATGGTTCCCATTTTGACGCCATTTTCTGAGAAATTCTTTGTCTTTATATAAAAATGTGACACTTTATTTTATTTCTTTGTATCTAAATAAGAACAATTGCAAAATCAGCCATTTTGGAGTTTAGAACAACACGAAATGTTTAAACTATCAGCAGCATTTCATAGAACGGTTTAAAAGCATTAATTTGAACTACTTTAGCTATTGAATCTGAAATTTGAAAATAAACTAGGACGTAAGAAGGATTATTATTAATATTTCTTGAAAATTAAGCTATTATTAATTGAGATGTGATGTTTATCTATTTGTTTAATTTGTTTAATATTTTTTATCATACTTACTGATATAATTTCTTGTGACAAACCAATATTGGGCCTTTTAGTGGTTATATCTTCAACAGTACTGAAAACTTTAATATGAAATATTACCCTAACATCAGGATGTTTTGTTTTTTCCTGCTATTTTTCAATATTGACAATAGGTATTTCCCCACTTTCTTCCCAATATTTTTTAAATTCAACCACTATTTATAGAATACTCGCGTTTTATTGCAACTATTTCCAATATCAAACCAATATTTATGGAATAGTGCATTTTTAAATATCTATGATGTAATACCGAGTTTTAATTAACATTGCTTTTATGTTAGAAGTATTTTCAATGAATATAATACTTGTGCAGTTGTCGCGCTTAAAAAATAACAAATAATTGGGCTCTGATATACAAAGGCAAAATGAAAAGAAATCAAAAATTCTTGAAATACTTAAAATCTGGAAAGAATACTACAAAAACTAAACCAAAAAGGTACTGTACTGTGTAAATTTTATTTAGAATTATTATTTAACTTTTATTTGAACAAGGAACAACAGATTTTATAAAACAAAATAAACTTGTTCGAAATGTGGCACATTAATTGTTTACAGATGACCTTAGATGTATTGATGTAATATGGGAACACTGGAAGCGATGAAAACATGTGCAACAATAAGAATCAAAGATTAAAAAAATCTGATATCACAAGCATAAAACATTAATTATAAGAATAAAAGTAAATTAATACGATAATTTAATTGCTTAGGATATATTGTAACGATAATGTGTAATGCGAGACTAAGGAAGGTAAAAAAAGAGAGGGAGGGAGAGAAAATCGGAATTTTTAATGTCATACTGTATCGTGTGTATGAATTAATATCCATTAAAAAAGATGAAAAAATTAAGAGGCATTGACATAATTTTTTATATAATATTGACATGATGATGCAATGTTATATAGAATAAAAACGTTGACAATGAAACTAGCAATTCACAAAAAAGAAGGAAACTTTCGCAACACAGATGGGTTTACTGAAATACTGGAGAAAAAATACTGAAATTAGAGGGAAACTAAGAATAGAGAAATACGAGAACATGAGAAAATTAAAAAATATACAACTGATCTTTTTGATAAGGAAAGAAATAGGTGGCAAGGGGCACATTGGGAAATATATAGAAATAAGAGAACATATAAAAAATTACAAAAAGGAAATTGATCCTTCAAATAGAAAAAGATGTAGGAATATTACCGTGATTAAAAATTGAATAAGAAATATGAGGAAAGAAAAAAAAAAAACCAAAGGATCTCTTAATAGTTGAAAAAAGAGCTCAAGAACACACTAACACAAAATAAACAGATGTAATGTAACAGGATGTGTTGGACAAACAAAGATAGGAGAAAATTACAAAAACTTTGTGAATGACGGAAACTTCAAAACTAAGAAAAAATTTAATAAAATAATAATAAGAATTTTTATTGTTATTAAAATATTTGGTACTACTAGGTTATCCCGTCGACCAAAAAATTATCGCCAAATTATAAGATTAAATGCCAATAATAGATGATCGTGAATGTCAAATTCAATTACATTAAATACGATTCAAGTGTTTAAAATGTCATTAAATGATTTTTATTTCGTTTTTTTTATTTGTATCTTTATTAATATTCTACTAATTATTTGTTTTTTCGTTATTTAAAATAAAAATTATGTAATTATGTATAATTTGGTTATTAGTTTGGCGATTTGTATAATTTGGCGAAATCGGTCGACGGGATAATAGAGTAGTACCAAATATTTATAATCTTAAACAAAGGAGTTATTGGTTAAAATTTACATTGTTTTGTATCATATAGCATACGTTTAGCTAAAAGTATTTTGTTTCAAATTAGATGGTTAGATGTAACTCTGTTTTAAAAATATTTCATGAAGGGCTTTTAAAAATTTCAGAAAAAGAAATACAAAACATTTCAATTGAAGTCTTGTAATACACTTCCACAAAACTATTACTTATTATTAGGAGGAAGGCGATCAAAATCAAAGGGCACACAATGTAAGATAATGTAATATTAAAGGACAATGTAAGGTACAACTATCGAAGAATAAACAAAATAATTTTAAAAGCCGAATACAGTTATCCAAGGCTGTTAGCAGATTATTTTATAAAATTGAAGTTTAAATTTCAATCGCTCCGTTTTAAAAATATGTACATAAAATTTATGCATGGAGGAGAAAATTCATTTTTCTCTTTTGTTTAATAGTAGTTCCGTATCTTGTGTAATAGTTACGACAATTAGTTAATACTTGTTTTAATTTTTGATTGTGGCTGGAATGTTATGGATAATTCAGACATACCTTTAAGCTACGGTTGTAGATCCTTTGTGAGCGAAAAATGACAAAAGCTATACAAAAGCAAAGCAACAAATTCGACGACAAAGAAATTAAAAACAGCAAAAAAGCTATTTTAAAACTATAATTGGCTGTAATTTTGAAAACAGCAAGCATCTTTAAATTTCCCTTAAAATTTCTTTTATACTTTATCATAAATCATGAAAATTCATATATTTATATTTTCAAAATGTAATTTTTATTTGCTTGCATTAAAGAACTCTATTTTTGCATATCTTGACAGAGTTGATTCTTCAACATATTTTTAAACATGATCCTCTATAATGAAATAAAACACGGAATATGGAAAATACATTGACGTAGCATCAATTTCATCTTCTTGACATGAACTTCGTCTTTCGATGACTCTATTTTGCCATGACCTTTAAAGAAAAACTCTTTTCAGCATCTTAGTCAAATGAAAAGGCCACCTCCATCATTCACCTCCAAGATCAACGATGCTTAATTTGTTTACCGAGGAACCGCAGTTACGCATCTGGCCATTCACTAGTGCTTTTGATCTTGACCTGCAGGTTTATTTGCAACTCGGCATCATTAGAAGTGAAATGCGTTTCATTTCTGTTACTTCCAAAAAAAAAGAAGAAGGAGAAGAAGAAAAATAAAGAGATACATTCTAAATTGTATCTTTCATTGAGTGTGGAAAAGCAATTATTCCCTTGCTGTTTCGGAGAAAGTGGATAAAAGCTATTAAGAGACGAGACAGCTGTGTACGAATGCGCATTTCCTACTTTTTTATTTCCTCAAATTAGATGGCGCACGAAAAATGCTGGAGGTATACTGATGATAAATGGTTTGATTTCAGGAGATTACGCAATATGGTTAATCATGATTAATTTGCATTAAAATGGAAAACGATGTAGTTAATTATCTTTATGCACGTTAAGATTGGGTGTTGTGCGTATTTATTGCTTTGTAAGTGTAAATCTTTTTAATTGTGATAGGAAACATTTACTAGAATACTTCAATGTCAAATGGTAAGGGGTGCCGACTTAGTGGTAAGGCTCGAAGCAAAAATGAATTTGGATTTTATCAGAAGTGATAGACGAAATATATTTGTCGAGTGGAAAATATGATGCGTCGTATATTTCTTATCTGATAGATCCATATTCAAACTACATATTCGTGTAATTCGTGATAGATTTACATTGCGCTCGTAACCCCGCGGCTTAAAATTAACTACCATGTCAAATTCAAGGTTTTTTGTCTAACGGTCTACCATCTCTCTGTTGGTAATCATACCAACATCAATACCTATGTTGAAACAAGGATGTGACCAATAATTTTGAAATCGGTTTAGTATTTACCAATATTCCATAAAAAACGTAATTTTGAAAGTTTTTAAAGGCATTTTTAGAGCACTTGTTGTTTCTACCAAGCTAAAATGGTAGTGGCACCAACATAAAATACAGCATGATTAGGACTAGAGACTGTCACTATTAATCGGAAACTATTGCTTTTGAAATTGGTTCAATATTCTCATATTGCATAGAAATTGTAATTTATGACAATTTTAGAATGCTTTTCGCTCCTTCCCATAGTTTCATCCATTTAAAATTCAAATTTATTTTTGATTGTTCTTCCCATTTATATTTTATAATTAACTATCGTGCCATATTTCAAGTTTCTCGGTTTTTCAGTATCACGGATATCGAATTTAGAAAGCTTCTTTTGCTCTTGCAACCTTATAGTGCTGGTGTCACTGACCTTAATATTATAGCTTATGTTTGAGCAGATTCTATCACCACCCATTTGCACCTTCATTTTTTAAAGCGGTTTGGTATTTTATAAAATTTCATAAAAATCATTGTTTAGTACGTTACGAGAAAGCTTTTTACTCACTTCATTTTGTTAAATTTGGAATTTTCTTCCAACAGCTATTAGAAAGCATTTGCATCTTTTGTGCCAAATTTCAAAATGTTAGAACTCTCAGTATCACAAAAATGCAATTTAGAGCATTTTTTGCTATGTACAATCACCAAATGGTAGTGACAACAATTTAAAGAATAGACTGTGTTTGCGCAGGGACTGTCACCATCAATTTGAAATGATTACTTTTGAAATCTGTTTGATATATCCTGAGATTGAGTAGAACAGAGTTAAAACGTTTTTCGAACGCTTTTTACCCATTTTTAGACCTTTTCGAGTTTTTTAGGAAATTTTCTGAGAGATCATTTAACCTAATAAGTAATTACCATGCCAAATTTCAAGTTGCTAATCCCTGCAGTATCTAAAAAATTGCGATTTAGCACGTTTTCTCTCTTCCGCAATGCGCAGATGGTAGTAACACTGACATGAAATAGAACTTGTGTTTAAACAAAGGCTTCGATTTCCAACCATTAATTTTGAAATCCATTTGATATTTTCGAGATTGCTTTGAAACTGCCAAGTAAAACATACTTAGAACGTTTTTTGCCTATTTTCATCCCTCTTAAATTTCATTTTAGAAATTCCTTAGAGATTATTTTTGATCTAATAATTATCCACATGCCACCATTTCATATGTCTAGGCCTTTCAATAACACAAAAATAGCAATTTTAGAGCATTTTGCTTTTGCATTCATTTTAGGATAGTGTCACCAATTAAATTTAGCCGAAACTGGAGCGAGTAGTGCCACCATCATTTTCACACCATTACTTTTTGAAATGAATTTTGTATTTCCTGAGATTGCGTAGAAATCGCAATTAAGAATATTTTTAGAATGCTTTTCGTGCATTTTTACTTCGTTTAAATTTCGATTTTTCTTTTTTTCTTTTTCTTTTTTTAGAAAATGTTTTTAGAAATCATTTATATGTTATAAGTAACTGCCATGCCAAGTTTCGTATTTCCAGGTGCTTCAGTAAGACAAAAAATTAGAAAAAGATTTTAAGACAATTTAGAACATTATTTGTTCTTGCAGTCTTCAGATGATTAGAAGAATTAGAACCAATGTTTGCACAACGGTTGTCACAATGAATTTCCAACCATTAATTTTGAAATCGGTTTGATGCTTTCTGAATTGCGTAGAAATTGCCATTTCAAACATTTTTAGAACGTTTTTCGCGCATTATCACTTCTTTTAAATTTAAATTTTTTGCAAAGAAGTGTTTTTTGAAAGTATTTATATCCAATATGTAAATAAGATGCAGTTATAGACCCTTCATACAAATATCGCTGTTTTAGAAGGTTTTTTGCTCCTGGACCCCCTTTGGGAAAATATCACCGACATAAAACACAGCCTGTCTTAGAGTAAGGGCTGTCATAATCAATTTCTAAGCATTACTTTTGAAATTTGTTTGGTACTTCTTTATATTGCGTAGAAATCGCAGTTTAGAGCATTTTGAGAACGCTTTTTACGCATTATCATTCTTTTTAAATTTCGTATTTTTTTAAGATATCACCTTAGATACCATTTGCATCTAACATTTATATCTAATATCTATTTAAAAGTGCGTTTCCTTTAAAACCTCTTTTTATTTTATGTCTATATGAGAATGCATTTGTTTAAAATGATTCTCTTGGCGTAACATAACATAAGCTAATCGTGTCTGACTCGGTAAATTAAAACATTTCATCGATTATTAATCTTCTAATGTTCAAAAGAAGAAAAAGTTAAAGCAAAGAAGTCCCTAAGTACACTCGACTTTATCAGTAATGTATACTTAATCTGAAAGTAAATGCTATTAATAATTTACTACATTAAAACAAAATTAACAAAAACATTTTTAAATCTTAAATTTCTCTATGTATGTCATGAAGGAAGCGTCGGCTATCCAGTGACTCGATTACTTGAAAATTTGCCAGGGGCGAGGCACGCTTAAAGATGGTCAATGAACGTTACTTCCACCTCAGTTGCATCACTGACATGCCTATATCTGATGGTAGAATTGTCTTTTGGAATTAATTATAGAGTCGTTCATAAAAAGGATTTATGTCACTCTGATTAATTCTGTCTTTATACATTTATTTTTGTTGTGTTAAAAAAAAAGAATCCAAATACTTTAATCGGAAGCAATTTCAGAAATAGTTAATACATTTATCAATAGTCTAGTTTTAAGAACATTAAGGGGCTTTCCCTCTGACATCTGAAATCCCCCTCGTTATGTTAAATCTATGAGAGAGGTATGCATTTTTATTTTTAAAATATCTTCCAGGTCTTTGTAGACTTCGTTTGACTTCGTTTATCTGTATATTCTTCTTGAAGAATCCCCCTCTCTCTCTTTTTATTTATTTATTTACAAGTTTTTAAAATATTTCTAAAACATATGCTTATTTACACGAATTTTTTATATCGTACTGGCAATTCATACGATTTTTAAACACATTCAATAGTAAATTAAGAATATTTTCTAGAAATATTTTGACAATGAAGAGAAAAATTACACCATTTAAGTAGAGTACACAGAAAAAAATAAATTTAAAATATTAATTTGTTAAAAGGGGTATTTTGAAAATAAGAATGTATTTCCCTCCCATAAGTTTAACATTGAGATCGGAATGGCTAACCCGCCTATATAAACCACACTCGATGTGTAAAATGTGCATAAAATTTCAGAAAGGTATTTTAATTTATGATCCGTCTGGAATATTTAGGTTTTATATTTATTGGTTTTCATATAAACATTTTTTTGTATTAAATAATATTATAGCTGTTTATATTTACAATGATCTAATTCTTCCTAATTTTGTTCATCATGGAAAAAAACTCAACGTCAAGAAAATTTTAAGATAATTTTATTTAAGAAAAAATGAGGATATTTTGACTTTTAAAAAATGATAATGGGAATATTTTACAAAGTTTATCCAAATTATGTAATTGTAACCGTAACCTTTTCAAGCAAAATAGGATATTTTGACTTTTAAAAAATGATAATGGGAATATTTTACAAAGTTTATCCAAATTATGTAATTGTAACCGTAACCTTTTCAAGCAAAATAGATCCCAAGGTAGTGGCGACTGTTGCGGTGGAGCAAATGACCGAGACGGCAAAATTCAATCACACACACACACAAAAAAAAACTCCTTTTTCCCATATCGTTTTCTCTTCAATTCTCAGAATATCCATTTAGTGTAAATATTTACAATTTAGATAAATGCACATATTATTCCAGTAATAAATCAAAAATATTTAATCATATCAACATTAATCTTACCTCAAAGATTTTTATATGTGTACTATAACATTTATTCCTTTGTAAAACGTTTTAGAAATCTTTAAGAAACTGCGACATCTTTGAATGACCTCCGACTACATATTTACACTGCCTTTTAAAAATAGATAAAAACATTTTAACAAATGGACCATAAACGGGATGTGGCAATGTTCTCAAGGCTCTTACAGAAACTCCGACAAAATAATAATAATAATAATAATAAAGTTATGGTCCTAAAAAGTTTTGCGATCGGGATTCTATACTTATTAGCAACCTAAGACTTAAAAGATTTTGTTTTCTCTTTGAGAACAATTTAGAAGCTCAAAATGTTTATTCCAAACAGTTACTTTTAATGTATAGGCCAATCAAAATGTAAAAAACAGTCGAGCCTGAGGAATCAGTGGTATGATTTCCTATTGTTTCGTCTTTTATCGGACAGACTAAAGAGATAGGTTGCATCCAATCCGGATTTGAGTCGTAATGGTTCTCTCTCATTAGCCTCTCTTCCTTCCCCTGACGAACCGCACTTGCAACTTGTAGCCTGATCTCTTGTTTATTCGAAGTTCTCGATTATACGTCAAATAAAAAAATAATTATAAAAGATGTTTAATATTGGAATAAGTATAGTAATGGAGGAAAAAAGTAACCGCCTACTAACTCTGCAAAAAGTAATAATAGAAAAAAGTTACTAGTGCCAAACATTTGGAAGTTAAATCTAATTTGAAATGAGCTCTCGAACTTCACCTTAAACAAAAAAATTTCTGAAAAGCCAAAAGATCAAATTGATGGGTTATCCGCCGATGGGAAACAGCCTTATTGTGGCACCCAATGACTTTTTTTTTTTATTCTCACACATCAAAAACAAATTGATTGAAGTGGACAATGATTTTCGACACCCAAAGAAGTGGTTGATGCATTCAAAATATATATTTTGGAGCTACCTCCATCGGAGTGAAAATAGTGCTCCGAAAATTGATTCAAACGCATGCAAAAGTGTATTGGTTTTCATAAAGAGTACTTTGAAAAACAATAAATCCAATGTCAATCATAAGTATTAGTTTTTTTCATTACTAGGCCAAAAATGTAAATAGCAACCTTCGTATGCTATTAAGATTATCAAAAAAGATCATGATATTGCTAACAGTCTCATTGAATCTATGACATGGATATTACAAGAAACTATATTGATAAAAATGGTTTCTATACATTATATTATAATATTATGTATAGAAACACTATATATAATATAGTGGTGTTCTACTTTAAAAATGTGTTTATGAGAAAGGAGTATTTTAAAAAAATTTAAACTTTCCCATATGTTATCATAGACAAAAAGCTTAGAAATAATAACCAGAGAGCATAAGAAGTCAAAATACATTATTTTGTTTCATGTATACAATCAAGGATGGAGTAGATTAAAGCCCGATTTTGTTTGTTTGTTTGTTTGTTTGTTATGAATTTTTATTAGAATATTTCTCTACTGATATTATGAGTCGCAAGAACGGAAACACTACATTGAACTTTGGATTATTTAAGATTGCATTACATTTTAGACAAATAAACAAGATTTTATCTTTAAAAAAAATAAAATAACAATAAAAACTGTTTGGTAAATATATTTTTCTTTCTTGAGAGTTTCAGAAAAAATTTAAGTAAAAATGAAAAAAAATTGCGAAGACAATTTGAAATGTTTAGTAATCGATCAAGTTTGATTTATTACTTTTCTACAGAGAGTTCCGTGCAATAAATATATGATTTAGTAATTAAGCATTGCATTACACAAATATATCGTTGAAAGTTGTTATCAAAGCATTTAAAAATTAACAAAAATATTGTAAAAAGAAAGTATATTTTGTTAAATAAATTAATTAGCCCATCTACATTTTTTTTTCTAAATGTATTTGTGAATGGTTAATACTATAAATATATGGTTTTATATCCTTTATTACTTCAGCCTATTTGAACTTTGCACGTTGCATAGTAAAATACCTGTGACAGACGGGCAGATAGACACAGGGACGACTTTATAAGGGTTCCGTTTTTACTTTTCAAGTACGGCACTCTAAAAAGTGGAAAAAAGAGAGCATTAGTACAAGGAACATTGCTCTTCTTAAAAAGAGCTCGTTCGATTTTATATAAATTGGTTGGATTCCATTCATAAAGTTCTCTTCGATTTTAAGTAACGTTTAAAAGCATCCAGCCGTTAATTTATTTAATTTCGTGACGAAGTGATAGAGTAACAGTGTCAAAGCATTCTTTTATTGGATTACGCTGCATAGCCGCACGCAAGGTGATACCTTCATCTGTTCCATCACCCTTGACATCGTGAGTAGTTAGCTAGTATGATGTCACTGAGACTACTCTTTGTCTACCAGGAAAAACAAACAAAGAGGAACTTTTCTTGAAAGGAAAATGACCATTCTGGGAAAAAATACAAATGACCTTTCATGCATATCGAAAAATTGTTCAAACAGTGGCTGCGATTCCAATCAAATGAACTGGATTTTGATCAAGGTGGATCACGTATCAACATAAAAGGTCCTGAACCGGAACTTTCACTCAAACTCGCGATAATAAGCCGCGAAGAAAAACTATTAACCAAGGGAGTCTTGTATCATGCCTTGCGGTAGCTAGGCACTCAATGAAGAGCCATTTAAGCTGAAACTCAGGGGCACAATAAAAAATATTTGAGATAACTTTAAGGTCAACGATCGTAGGTGAGGTAAGATGAACTTTAAACATGCATGAAGTACTAGTAGGATTTGTTTTCCTTGAATAATTAATGAAGACCTGAATTGTCAACGGAATGATGACATATTACTTCCGTAAATGTCTCAGTAAAAGAGTTAATAATAGGAATTATTAAATTATTCAAGTTCTTACCCATTATTAAAATTTATATTAGAAATATTTTGCTAACATATTTGAGTCTGACATGAAAATAAATAAAATAACTGTATTTACGCAATATGCGGTTTAGGATTTAAACAAAAAGTGGTTAAATTATTAAACAGAAAAATGTTTTATGGAAAAAAATATCCTGTCTTTGAGACTCTTGGAAATTTGGCAGTTAGTGCAATTATAATCGAAAAAAAATTAAAACTTGTATAACAAATCCTAGATCAAGGATACGGAACCTACAGCACACGTGTCCGAAGTGGTACTTATAACATTTGCATACATAAACTTTAAAACAAACTAAAAGCTCTAAAAGAAAATATTTGTAAATATATATATATATATATATAAAGTATGACAGCTCAATTGTTATATAGTTACGATTCACTCGTAGAAGAATATACATGCTAGTGAAATGTTTTTCAAAAAAGCTACTTAAATATGCTAACCTATCTTCTATAATAATTTTTTTATTTTTTATTTTATTTTATTCTTTATAACTATAAAAAAAATTATAAATAATACGTATTACCAGTTTTTATTGAATTTTGTTTGTTTAAATACAGACTGGGTTGATTTAGAAGATTTTCCATGTAATTAATTTAAAATGATGTAAACGATTTTTCACTCATGTTTTACTCTTAAATTGATTATATAGCATGTAATTTTACTCGTATAACATGTAACAGTCTAGGTTTGAGAGATAGTAGTTACTATTATAAAAACTTACAACTGCCAAGTGCGGGGCATTCTTTGTTTTACTGCGCCCGTTAACTCCATTTAGACTGTTCCAGTGTGTTTTCATTTCTTTCAGCATCCGTTCACTCCACACTGGTACAATATGAGATACAAAAGCATCAAAAACATATAACGTTCTTGGCAGTTTAGTGCTAATGAAATGCAAAATATGATTTCTGTACGAAATTTAATGAGAAATCGAACTGTGATACTTATTTCTAATCAATAATTAAGTTTTGTTAAAAAAAATAAAAATAAACTAACGAAAGCATGTTTTTAAAAAGTCAACGATTTAAAATTTTGATCGTTTTTTTTTTTTTTATCTACTAGTGTGGACTGTAGAGTTCACAATATTAAAACAGAACTGAGTTTTTTGTTTGTTTCTTTTTAAAGGAGGATAGTATTTAAAGACACTGACTACAAAAGACAGATTTGACAACATGCACATGGACAAGAGAGCAAAATGTATATAATAAAATTATTGTAGTTCATAGGTAATAACAACAAAAAGTAGCTCACTTTGAGCATATGTGAACTCACTTTACTACAACTATTTCCAGTTAAACATGGGCTATTGCATTCCACTTGTTTGAAATTACAGCTTTTACTTTAACAATTTATGAATGAAATGTAATGAGTTAAAATCGTTTAAATGGTTAGAGACACGCTGTAGAATGATGTTATAAAACAATTTGTTTATATGGAACATTCTTAATCTCTCCCTATTCTAAAAGTATATACTTTAATTAATTATTCAGCAATAAAAATACTTGGAAAAACCGATTTACAATCGCCTTTGAATTCCTCGGAATTCATCTTATTATCTTATTTCCTGAATTAATTTTATTTTCTTCTTAAATTACAAATGACAGTGATTAGTGACCATTGTTTATATTGCAAATTATTACTCTTTTACCAAGGGTAGCATAGATTCTTAACCCTTTTGGAACTGGCATACTAATAATAGAACGTGTGTTTACGTGGACTATAATTTTGTCTTACAATTACTTTGTTGTTATCTAAATTTTGTAATGATAGTATGCCTATATATTTACATTCAAAAAATGTCCGCCTAAATATATTTATACTGCTTCTGATTCATTTATTTTAAACATGTGTTTCATTCTTTAAATTTGAAAATAAGACCTTGTTCAGCTTAATTTTAATTGTAATTTCATTTGTGAAAGAAAAATAGAAGCAATGGAAAATTATTGTATTTATTTAATCGTGCTGTAATACTGCATTTTCTTGTCTTAAAAAATTCTTTATTAGACTACTGATATAGAAGTAGTTCGAAAAATAACTATGTAAGTTAAATTCCAGAAAATAGCATACTCTTTGAATTTTAATAAACCATTTATCATATAAATAACTATTTTTAATCTTAAGACGAAATACAACATTCCAGCTTGTTTCAGTCACAAATTATACTATATTAATTTTAAAACTTTTTTTTTTTCTACACTCAAAAGGTAGTAGATGTTTCTACAGATATTACAATATTACAAGTTAAAAAAAAAAATATATTTTATTTAAATTTCCAAGTGTTTTCGACCTTCAAATCCCGCAGCAATTGCTAGCGAATGTTTTAATTGTGTATCAATTCAATTTTAAATTAAAATAAATGAATCGGCATTTAAATATTTTCCATCTTAAGTCAGAGCACTACTACTTCTACTTACAGCAAAGTGACATATTTGATATGAGTAGAATGGCAATTAATTAAAATATTCTCTGGCGGTAGCTGTGGGTTTTGCAAATCAAAAGTACTAAGAAATTTAAATAAAATGTGTATTTTAAACTCCTAACATCTGTAGTATTATTATACGGTACCCTTTAAATAGACAAGAGACATTTAAAGTTTATATTGTGTAGTTTATTTTTAGTCTTTTAAATTATAAGTAATTTTTCATCAATGTATAACAAAATTGGACTCAGAGGGTTTAAAAATCCAAAGTTACACAAATAAATCTTTTGTTGTCTGCTAGTAACAATAATTTGACGAACAGAATTTCATAAGGCAAATTAGGAAAATAAAAATATATTACTTGACCATCGCGATTTATTTTCCGGTGCACAACACAATGATTGTCATCACATACAATTACTGGTCATCTTCAATAAACGACTTGATTTGTTTAAACCTATGACACGCTTCAAGACTCCACGGTCTATTGAGCTGATACATATTTTTTTTTCTTTTATCGATTTACATCACGTCAAATATGCTAGTGTGTTGTCACAGATACGACAGCTCCTTGAAAGTGAAAGTAAACACATCATTTTCTTTTTAATTCTAATTAGGAGCTTCCTTCTTTTTCTTAGGCAGATCAAATGAATCCAGTAGCAAGAAGAAGCTAAATGTGCATAATTATCTTGAAAATAAGTGGAATAGTTAGGTAAAATAAGTGACGTGATTAAAGTGTCATTTGTTTCAAAAACCGTGACGTGCTAGCATGCAAATACCAAATCAAAGGGTTCAACATTCCTGCGGATATTGTTCTGTTACATACACACACACACTAGTGTGAAAGAACTTTTTTAATATATATGTTTTTTAATATGCAGGTGAAACCTTCAACATTATTTTACCTTTTTCCAAGAAAGAAATAAACAGAGTAGCTTTTTTGGTTTTAACCATTATTTCAAAAAATTATAAAACACTTCAGTTGCGTAAGATTTTCAAATTTAAATGTATATTTTAAATACATTAACATTTTTTTCCCCTAAATATCGCTATAAAAATAAATAATCAGAATTTAAAAACAATAAAACAATATTAAATGTATATTTTAAATACATTAACATTTTTTTCCCCTAAATATCGCTATAAAAATAAATAATCAGAATTTAAAAACAATAAAACAATATCAAGATACATCTGTAAATGATTGTTTTTTTTTTTTTTTTTTTTTTTTTGCAATTATGGTTATGGCATGTTTTTACTGATAAGGTACCTTGTTTATAACACGAATCGTTTATTTTAATTTTAACGAATCTTAATGTTGTTCTAACGCTTTGAAATGAATGTATTTTTATTGTGTTAAATATGAATTTGTCAAATTTTCTTTTTGAATTGCAAGACTAATCCAGGAGCAATGAATTGCATTCCGTATTAAATAAAAATGTTCTTTATTTAAAATACATTACACATTTTTCGTATTTTAACTATAAGGAGTTTTTTTCCTTTTGATACATTTTAATAAATTTCTACAAATCAGGCAGAAAGATATTCTAACTAGAGATAAAAATAAGAGATACTTAAATTATGAAATATACAAGGGAAAAAAACAGAAAAATTATAAAGTAGTTGTCAGTGGATTATATTAAAAATGTTTATTCAACAAATTTTACTGAATCAAATGTGGAGGATAATATGTAATTAAAATTAATAATACCAATAAATAGCATTTCCAAATGAATTTCCTTTTTCCATCATTGTACAGAGTAAAAATTTGGTGACACTTTTTAGAATGAAAAGCGAAACTTAACGATAATTTAATTAATGAACAGCTAGCTTTAGTACTACATTATTCAACAGTGGCTATATCTTTTTACTTTTTGGAGCAAACATTTTGAAAACATTTACTTCTACATACATTATGATCCATTCTGTTTTATATAGTTTATGATGTATATTTATATTCGAGCATAGAAAAATAATTTAAAGTTATGTGCTTCAAATAAATTCCAATTTAATTTGTTAAAAAAATATTATTACATTTTTTCATTCTTTTTAAGTCTTTATTTATAAATGGAACACTATCTTTTTTACCTGAATAGATTCATATATTTATATTCTATATTACAAAAATAACTAAAAAAATGTGTTAGAAACCAAATCAAAGTTTCTGTTTTAATTTTAAACATTTTTTTTAATTCTCTTTTAATTTTTATATAAAAAGAATATTATTTTTTATTTTTTTAATTCACATGGAAGATTGTTCTAATAAATTTAATTCTTAAACATTTTAACAGTAATATTTTGCTATCTATATATCTCAAAAATTGTTTAAGAAAATGTTATGTAACTCAAATGTTATGCATCTAACTCTTCAATGCTTGATTTTTTCTATTTTCATGAGAAAAAAAATTTGAAATCTATATGTCGGACTCATAATGGGAAAAATAGTAAAAAAAAAAAAAATAAATTTCAAATTTTCAGTTAAAATTTGATATTTTATGGCGTATACCATAGGTAGACAATTTGTTTTTTGATTGATTATTGTATTGCTATGTTTTAAAAATATTAAATTGAGCTTAAATTAGTTATTATTATCTGCTTAATACTCTGCAACTTTTTTTATATTATTATTTTTAAGTATTCAATTTAAATAATGAAAGTAAATATTGCCTTAATAGCTTGGTTGATTTTTTTTCTGTTTTGTTTTGTTTTAATCCCGAAAAACGAACTCTAATTTTTTGTCAAATGCAGCCATCTGACATTGCACACGATAGGTATTTTTTCTTTTTTGGACTTTTCTTGGTCAGGGATAGAGTTCATATTTGCCAGATTCCTAGAACATGATGATAACTATAGTGTTTTTAGGTATGTGCCAGATTTGGCCCATAATGAAATGAAGAGTTCAAAATGAGTGTATTTAAAAATGTTATACTGTCTTTTGGGAAAAATGTGTAACATTTATTTTATAAAGAAAACAACTATACTTTATTTATTGATAAAGTCAATTGCATTTTCACCCTGTAAGATTTGTGATAGAATTTTATAACGGCATTGATTTTTAATTAATGCACCTGATGAATTTATTTATTCTTTATGCCTTTTAGAAGAGTTTTATTTGTTATTCTATTATTCTAAAAATGTCCCCCTCCACCTCAGAAAAAAAAAGTTCTTTAATGATTTACCTTTTGAACATAGGTAGAAAAGTAAGTTTCATGTGTTCAAAATAAGAGATGAATAATGAAGAATAAAAATAAAATCGGATTATGCGGATGAAATCATAGAGAATGAATAGTGCTTAAAACATAAGCAAATCTCTTTCATTTTTTGAGAAAATTTACGTGTGGTATCAAAGAATTTGGTTCCTATTCCATGATTTTTTCGTTAAGGCCGAATGAGGGCATTTTAATTTGAGCGATAACTGGATTCATATTGGGAACCATTTTTACGGCATAATGCAACTCTATTCTTTATCTTTACTCTATGATATGAAATATTCCATTTATCTTTGACCAAATTTATCAAGTTTTGAAGCTTATGCATATAAGAGTAGAAAGTTTTATTTGTTCAAAATATTATTGATATTTTTACATCCGAAATTTAAAATATTAGCATTATAAATTATTATTATTATTATTTAATTTGAAAGGAAAGTTTCCTTCTTTGTATTTATTTATACAAGTCCTTAAAAAATAAAATATTCCGAAATAAACAGTCTTCAAATACTTATATTAAATGGAAGAATAATTCACGGTTAACGACAGAAATTATTTCTAGAAAAAATATATACTAATATATATATATAAATTTTTTTTTTTTTTTTTTCTTTTTTTTTATATATATATACAGAAATTCTGAACAAAACGATTGTCTTTAAAATTTTTGAAAATTATGACTAACTTTTGAATTTTGTTTAATAAAAAAATTACCTTCTTTGGCATAATTATGTATCATTACCGCTGTTTTCAAAACAATAATCTCGATAATCTTCGTTTTATTTATTTTTGCAATTCCAGTAACAATTATTTTCAACACACGGCCATTTATAAGTAAAACCTATTTTTGCAATCTTTAAATAATAATAATAATAATAATAATAATAATAATAATAATAATAATAATAATAATAATAATTCAGTAGTATGAAAGCACCGAGGAAAGAAGAAACTTTCTCTATGGAACAGTATCCCAAAGTTACGCCTGTAAAAGCGTTTACTTTGTTCGAAATGTCAGTATGTTGGGAAGGTGTTTTATTTCTTTGGGCGGTGGAGAATTTATCGCGGAAGAAACTAAGTTTGTAAACTAAATATAAAATTTAAAGCTCATGTGAAACTATCTCGCTAGTTTTTTTTTCACTCATTAAGAGCTTTATAGAATATTTACCATTCCAAGAAATTTTTCATAATAATCTAAATAACTTTTAGTAGGAATGGTCAAACATCATCACTGTGGAAAAAAAAATACAAACAATGTTTATAGATTTAAATTGGAATATAGCCTTAAAACATTTTATTGCATAGTAATATTAATTTAATTACTGTAGCTTTATATATTTACAATTATTATAAAAATAATATGTATATATATATATATATATATATATATATATATATATATATATATATGTGTGTGTAACACTTTTATGTTTAGCCATTTTTTTTCTTTTTTGTTTGGTTTTTATGTCTAGTCAGTAGGGTACATAATGGACCAAATTTCTTAGCTTATAGCTCAGCCTATTACAGAAATGGACTGACTGGATTATTGCTTATATTTGTAAATTATGTACCCATAACTAGTGACTTGCAATATAACTTTTATGCTGTTTTTCATCCAATTGCTTTTCATAAGTCTATGTATAATCATTTCATGGAATTTCATAATTCAAATAGTTATCTGTTTTATTTATTTTTAATAGAAGTTTAAATTTTTCGTGTTCATTATACATGCTTAAACACAATTTATTTATTGGTCTTACTGAATTTTTAATTTTTATAAATATCTATGTTGCATTGCATTTATTTATAAAAAGCATTTATATTTATATATATATATATATATATATATATATATATATATATATATATTCCTAAAAAATTCATATATTCTTTAATTTATAATTAGATATTACATGATCTTATAATTAATTCTTTGCGTAAAAAATGTATAAAAAAATTATAAAACATAAAAATAATAATAAAAAATTAAAAATGTGAAAAAGTAATAAAAAAATATATATATAGGTTGGTTGGGTGGGTAGATGTTAGAGTACGGAGGAGGGTGGTGTTGTCTGGATAAAAACGCAAAGGTTAATTATTTATTTAAAAAAAAATTGAGAGTGGGTTATTTATTTTAACATAATTTTTAAACTGTTTAATTTACACCAATATATGGATATTTGTCTAGTTATATTTATAATTAAATAGCTATATTTTAATTATCAAATTATTTTTAATGTTATTGATATAATTTTTGGTATTATTATTAATAATATTACTATTATTATAATTTATTTTTTATTTTTTATTTTTTTATTTTTATTATCCTATATTAGGATAATGAGTTTTTACCATGTAAAGTCACAATAAATGTTACTGATTAAAGTAACAATAATGTATTTTAAGTTATATGTTAACATGAATGTTATCTCTTAATTCTAATTTTAATCATTTTATTAATTTAATTTTATGTTAATATTGATTATTAATTATTTTTCCGGTTCAATTATATTTCTATTCTGCTTTATCTTTTTTGTTTGTTATGGAACACTATTATTTTTACTTACTTTCAACTCCTTTTTGTAAAATATCTTTTTCCTTGTTTAATAATTTGGTTTTTGTGTGATGGTAGTCCCAAATTCGTATTGTTTTGCTTTTTCATGGCAAATACGAAGATGAAACCACACACTCCATTTGTAGTTCCAAAGTATTTGGGACCTGAAGATTCTGCTTTGGTTCTACAAATTTCATTTGTATTCATATTATTCTTTTTTCCTTCCATGTTCAATGTACTATAAGTTATTAAATTCAATGGTTAATTTCAAATGGTTAATATTGTTTACTATAATTCAATTTAATTCTTTTAATGATAAAATCCATTGGTGAATCTTGTCTACTTTTAATGGTATTATATATATATATATATATATATATATATATATATATATATATATATATATATATATATATATATATATATATATATATATATATATGTATATATATATATATATACGGCGTGTTTCTAAATGAATATCTCAATTTTAATGCTTGGTTGTATTTATTACATAAACTTAAAATTATAATTAATACATAGAATGAAAGAACAACTCAAATAGTTTTACCTACAACCTTACAAGTGTTTAATGTGACAGCACTTTTCGTCACACGGCACTCCTCAACTCGATAGCTCAGTTCTTCTCAAACTTTGATTAGCAAAGAAGTTTTGATGAGACTCTCACCCAATCTGATGCGTATATTATTTCTACCTGTGGGAATTTATTTGGATCGTGAGTATACGCCTCTATTACCAGCTGACCATTGTAACTGTTGCAACAAAGACCCCACAAACATTAATCAACGTTTGGGAAGAATTGAGCTATTGAACTGATGCATGACGAAAAATGCTCACAATGAACATTTATAAGCTTGTAGATAAAAATACTTGCGTTGTTCTTTCGTTTTATGTATTAATTATAATTTTAAGTTTTATGTAATAAATACTATCAAGCGTTAAATCCCCGATATTTATTTAGAAACATGCCATATATATTAACTCAGTCATAATCAATTGTTTAAATAAAGTTGCATTGACTGTTGCTTATTCTATTGAACTGTGCATTTAATAGATCAAATATTGATGTCAAAAAATTATTTGAGCAAAATATGTGCCCCGGTTAGCAGCCTTTGCCACGTTAGCTCAAATGGAATAGCATTGAAAATTTAAGTCAAGAATTCGGGCTTCGAGTTCCGGGTTGTGCATTTTTTCGTTAAGTTGGAAATATTGAATTTGTATATATTATATTTTTATGTTGTTTTTAACTGGTTGGTAAAACTGGAAAAATTGTATTTCAATCGAAACGCACATGTAGAATTTTTTTACATAGATCTGTGAATCACATTTTGGTTATCGCTATTTCTAACACAATAATCTCAGTTTCGTTTATATATTTATTTTTTATATGCTGTATAAATATATTTGACGATTATTGTTTGGATGTAGTGGTGTTCAGGAAAGGCGTCGAGATTTGTTTTGATTATAAGAAATAACTCTTAAGTCATGGATTAGAAAAATCTGTTTTATTTTTAAAGTAATCTGTTTAATTTTAAAGCAAAACTTATTTATAATAAATAATTTTATTGTTAAATTTAAGAAACAAATTTACAAGAAAATGTTTATTTATTTATTTTTATTTATTTTTTTTAATTATTTGTTCATACATTTCAAAATAAAACAAGTAAGAAAAATCATGCGTTAAGCATAGATTATCAAGCACTTGCTAACACTTCATGAAATTTTTAACAAAACTTCTTTAATTAGGGAAATAAGGGTATATGGCCAAATATGTATTCCGATGCTTTTGAACAACCCTGCATTTGATCTGTCAGTTGATATACGTATTATATAATGGGAAAAATTAGTTTAGCTAGAAAAAAGCTTAAAATTCTTTTTGAGCAATTTGCACTAATAAATGAGAAACATACTTGAAAACTTTTGTTCAGCCCTGTAGTTTACCTTGTACCTTTATTACACGTCAGTAAGAAGCTAAAATTCATTTTAAATTAAAACATTCTTAAAACAAATGAAATCACATTGTTATAAATTATCATTCATAGGTGTCCATGTACACAATTCTTTGCGTGGACTTGTATATCATTTTATCTATATTTTGCAAACATTTCTTTGTAAATTGAATGCAGTTCTGTGTAAAAATATATACCTTATTTAAGAACCATCTTTAAGTAATTTACGCTCATACTCAGTAACGTTGGCAAGCTCTTTTGGGAAGCCCTGTAAATCAACTATAACATGTATACACATCCTTATAATGTACAAAGATTTTGTGAAACTTAAATGCGTATATCATAATTAAAATTTATTACATCCATCCATCAGCCATCATCGGAAACATATACAGTCTGTCAGAAGGAATATACTATTTGAAATCTTTTGTGTGTCGCTGTAAATACAATGTACTTTATATTATGCAAGATAGTATCGTATAGTTTATATTAAGCCTCAGTGACATATATCAATTTTGTTATACATGAAACAATTTAATATATTTTTTAAAAATGTGGCACACTATTCCCCTACTTTACCATTATCCAATGGAATTCTTTTGTGTGACCCTCTAAATGAATAATAGCTATATTTTCACCGCATATTTTATAGAATGCATATTTTAGTGCACCTCTTAAATGCATGTAAAATTTAATATGTTTAACAGGGTGTAACATCTTTTAAATGCCTTTGAAACGATTTTACCCCATAGACCATAATGTAATGGAAAATTTTTTACTCTCTCTGTAAATAAACTAATCATGGCAGAAACTTCATTTTCAGTAGGATTCATGCAAGGGTAAACGTCAGTAACATACAAAAATTTCAGGGCAATTGGAGTACATTTACAGGAGTTAGAGCCCAGACAGACGGATAGACGGATAGACTGACAGACGGACAGCTAAACCGAATGCATAAGCACTTTTCAAACAATGCATAAGCACTTTTCAAACTTTTGGAAAGTGTTATAAACGTTAAAATTCATTTGAAACTATTTTTCCCCATAGGCCGTAATGTAATGGAAAACTTTTGACTGTTCCTGTAAATAAGTTAATCATGGTAGAAACTTCATTTTTAGTAGGGTTCGTGGTAAAGCAAACCTAAATAACGTCCAAAAATTTCATGGCAATCCGAGTATATTTACGAGAGTTAGAGCGCAGAAAGACGGCCATCCGACCATCCGGCCAGACGGCCAGACAAAGCGAATGAATAAGCACTTTTCAACTTTGTTGGAAAGTGCTAAAAAATACTTGTTGTATTTTTTAAAGAGTTAGACTGGCAGCAAAATATTATTATATTTTTTCCAATTCAATTTTTAAACATAAAAATACAAAATATTAATTGACTGAGTTCATAATTTTAAAATATGGAAATTTGAAATAGAAGATCTACATACCTGCATGATTTGGCATAAGAAATGTGGCAACGAATATGATAAATACAAGAGTGAAATAATTGATGAAAGGCGATAGGCGGCCCATGATGGCCGGTATCGTCTGCTTCTGAAATGAAAAAAAAATATATATACATAAATACAATATTTTTATTTTATGTTTTATTTTATTTACTCGTAGATAAATGATTTTTTTAATGTAAATAACTCTAATACTGTAGATCACATTAAGACTTCAGTTAAATCGAATTGTTTGATTATTATTATTATTATTATTATTATTATTATTATTATTATTATTATTATTATTATTATTATTATTATTATTATTATTATCTTTTCCAGTTTAAAGACGAAAAACTTGGCGCATTTTTTACTTCAGAAAATCACATTTATTTCCAAATAATACAGACAGGTATGAGAAAAAACCTGGTGAGCATTTATGCTTTATATATATGTGTGTGTGTGTTACAATTGTTTTTTAGATACAATTTACCTGTGCTTGTATCTAAAATTGGATAAATTGCTTTAAATTAAATAAACTGTATCAATATTGAAAAAATTGCTTGCATATAACAAAGAATAGCTTGTCAAAGAATATATTGCTAAATTTCTTTGTTTCGCTAAGCCTATTTTCACAGTTTCGACAACGCCAATATCCTGAAAAAATATTATTATTATTATTCCATGAAAATTACATTATTTTCTTTGTAAATTTTCGAATATCCAACATTTACGGAATCGTCTTCCAGTAGTACAGTCCGTATTATAAGACTAGCATGAGAACAAGCGCACGTCAGGAAATTGAATATATCAGATAATCAGGTATATATATTTAACAACATGTCCAATAAAATAGAGTAGCCTTCCGATTATCCGACATTCACGCAGGGTCAATGCGCTTTTATGGTTCATAAATAAATATCGGATATAATGGAATTTGCTCTAGTGAAAATCCGAAAATTGCATACATCAAGTATTGTAGCTAAAATACTCTACAAAAATATTCTTGGAAATATTATTTATAGATTGATAAATCACCATTAATTTTTAAGAGATTCGTAAAAAGACATCGAAAAAAAATCGTATACTGAAAGAAAAGTGTAAAGTTACTAAACTTTTTTTAGGAAATTTGGATTACAAGAATTTTACTGTAACGGCAACAACAAAAATTAATGTAACAGATACAAGCTTGCACTGTAAGACGCTGCAAAATATCTGTAATATTATTAAGAATTTTTTAGGAAATTGGGATGTTTAAAACATTTTGTGCAGCTGAAACTCTGCTTACAGATAAAATTTTAATAAGATTACAGTAATATTAGTAAATTATTTTCTAAAACTACAAATTTCAGTAGGTTTAGAAAAAAAAAAAAAAAAAACTAATTTTAAAAATGTACTTTTTTCTGTCTTTTTGTGTGTGTGTGTGTGCAGCGGATAGATAAAATTCTAGTAAACATACATATTTCTGTAAATTTACATCTATAGAATGACACAGTTTTTTTTTTTTTTTGGGGGGGGGGGGGGGGTTACGGGCCCTAGAATTTGCAAACCAGGAAATTCTTCGATACCAATATTTTCTTAAGAAAAATCGCTCCTAAAAAAAAAAAAAAAAAAAAAAAAAAAAAAAAAAAAAAAAAAAAAAAACGAAAATTTGCGCATTTGTGCTAGATTTATTATTATTATTATTATTATTGTGAAAAATACTGATATGTTATCTTGAAAAATAACGGATAGCAGTACAAATCACGTTTATAGTGTACATTAAAAAATCTCAATGCAATCAATTGAAGTGGCTATGAAGGAATAATACAGAATGAAAGATGTGTAACCAAGCATGCACGTTTGTGTTGCCGCATCTGGCCTTTTTTTTTTACAGTAAATCTTGCTGTAAAAATTCCTGCATTGTCTATAAATAAAATAAAATAAACCTGCTACTTCATTTTTTATGTTCTAGTTTTAAAAATTCCGATCAGAATTTCAGCAATATGCGGCAACACTGCAATAAATATAAGGACGTGAGTTTCAAAACTGGCCTAATACAGAAAATAAAAATTTGGGAATTTTTTATTTTCTGCAATATCTGTATTTTGCGCAATATCTGTGACCGCAGCCATTGGTTTTCATTGTAAACCAAAATTTTACAATGTCGGAAAAATGGAGGAAATTTTTAAAATGGAAGGATAAAACTTTTTTTTTCAGATTGTACACTGTAAAAAATGTCAAATGTTTCTGAATATAAAAAATGCACTGTAATCAAAAACTAAAATGTACAGTGACCTCTTCTAACTCACCTAAGGTTTCGAAAACCGTTCCTTTACCTTTATAAATCCAGAAAACTATTTGTTTTCGAAATTTAAAGAAGAATTTATAAAAATTAATTTTTATTAGCTGCCCGTCCTTTTCGGAAACGTTTCTAAGTAGCTTTTACAATACAATAATCACTTTTCTCAAATCGAAATATCACTTTTTCGGATACAGCCAATTCTCAAATAAACATTTTCAGCTGCCTAACTGATTTTGTGCATGCAATTGTAGCAAAATAATGTTAATTTTCATATAATGTTAATGCTGTTAATATTGTATGTTTGTCTATTAAACATATTCCCTGAATATCAAAATATTTTCGTATGAATTGGTAGCATCCGAAAAAGTGATATTTTGTTTTGAGAAAAGTGATTATTGTACTGTAAAAGCTACTCAGAAACGTTTCCGAAAAGGACGGACAGCTAATAAAAATTAATTTTTATAAATTTTTCTTTAAATTTCTGGAACAAATAGTTTTCTGGAATTTTTAAAGGTAAAGGAACGGTTTTCGAAACCTTAGGTGTGTTAGAAGAGGTTACTGTACATTTTCGTTTTTGATTACAGTACATTTTTATACATTCTGAAACATCTGACATTTTTTACAGTGTAATGTTTCTTTAATGCAGGTTTACGAATAGAATAAATAAAGAAAGAAAACTCGATTTTTTAAAACTTGGGATAAGGTGGCTTTAGAAATAGAATATATATTAACCTAAATCACTTTTAGATTTATCTTAATCCAGATTATATTTTATAATTGATTTTTTTTTTTTAACTGTAATTTATAATTCATATTTGCTGTCAGTCGGATTGATTTTTGTTTAAGTGGGCTCAGGGGTTGAACGATACGGAAAAACATGTAAACACAGCTCTCTCTTCGAGTCCATATAAAAACAGAAGTATTCAATGTAATTAATTTAAACTTTCTGATATTTTAAAGGTATGTTTGTAGTTTTATAAAATTATAAAATGAAGTACTTCAATGTAATATAATAAGAAATATAGCACAATTTATGTAACGCAATTTTCGGAAAAAAATTATGTGTTATATCACTAACACCAAGATATCTTAATGTTGAATTGACATAAGAACCTAATTTTTGCTTTAAAATGATCCGAAAACTTTAATCTATAGAATGAATTAAGGATATAATTATAACTCAAAAACAACATTATCAAAAAACTTTCAAATTTAAAAATTGAAAAAACTCCTAAAAATACAACTTTTTTTTTCATTAAAAATACTGAAAATATTAAACTATCTAAACGATATTAATTCATTCTATAGATAATGATGTTATACGCATGCAAATAAATAAATAAATAAATAAATAAATAATAATAATAAAAAAAAAAACCATTCTATCAAATAGTTTTTATTTAATCTTGGTGTTAGTCGTCAAAAAACAAGTTTTGTGAAAACGCGACTTAAAGTTGAAATTATATGGGTGCGGCTATGAAAGTGTTGATACATAAATGCTTATAACTCCGTTAAAAATGCAAATATTTTTATGCGGCTTTTTGCATTGAGTTAAGAATTAATTGAATAATCAAACTAGATCATAAAAAGCGATTTTTTGAAAAGTTTTCAACCCCTGAGCCCCCTTAAAGACTATTTAAAAATACAATATCAGAACCATAGGTAATACAATACATTTAAAGCAAATTTAATTGGATAGTTGCTCAATTGGTGTTACTACAAGATCTAATTAGGGATTCTCGGCTTATAACATATAAGTGTAATTTTTTTTTCTGTGAAAACTGATGCATTTATATTTAATATATATATATATATATATAAACATTGCTCACTATTCGACCGATAAACTAAGAGATGTGACAGTGGGCAGCAAAATGATAAAAAACTGGGTACTACTTGGTTATCCCGTCGACCAATTTCGCCTAACTACACAAATCGCCAAACGAATAGCTAAATTATACATATCGATATAATTTTTATTTTAAATAACGAAAAAACAAATAATGAATAGAATATTGATAAAGATATAAATAAAAAGTCGAAATAAAAATCACTTAATGACATTTTAAATACGAGTATCGTATTTAATATAATTGAATATTACATTCTCGATCATCCTTTATTGACATTTAATCGTATTTTTTGGCGATCGTTTTTTAATCGACTGGTTAACCAATTAGTACCAAAAATTGCTACAGAAAATGGGGTTGCAAAGTTTTATTTAATCACAATTAGAAGAGTTTCATGTTAACATAACTTGGGTTGTCGGAAATGATTTTCAGAAGAAAAAAAAAAACATTGCCATGAAAATGCAACGTAATGTGTACCTTTTTTTAACTTATAATTTTGCGAAAAGTTCTGGAGAAACAGTCTACTCAACCAATGGATGATACCGTAAACTAATTATCGCTATTCAAAATGTGGAGCATCTAGTGCATATTACCGACACGTAAAATAGAATCTTCTGTCACTTTTTTTATATTAACAAATTTACAACAAAATTGCGAATGTCTATTAAAATTTTTATTATAATGCACTTGAATTTTCTGTGAGACAAATAATTAGATTATAGATAAAAATATAAATAAAAAGTCGAAATAAAAATCACTTAATGACGTTTTAAATACGTTTATCGTATTTAATATCATTGAATATTACATTCACGATCATCAACCCAAATAGAGTTGGGATATAACATCCTGTATTTTTGATTAAATACGTGGTTTGTGGTCCCATATTCTACAGTAATATTTCATTCTCTTTATATCTACTATCACACTCTGAGTTTCGTTAAATTCGGCAACACCCTGTACATACTATAAAATCGTAAAAACCAATACAAATTACCAACAAAAATTGCGAAATTATGAGTAAAAAAGAAATTTATTCACTGACAATAAAACTGCTCCTCTTAACGTTCTCAACATGTATTATAAAAACAAAAGAAAAAAAAATAAAGGAAATTTGTAGAATCAAGACAAATTCATCAGGTCCTTAATGCTTTGAGTTCCATAATATATATATATTTACATATATTTGCATACATATGTATGTACATAATTTCACTTCATTTAGAATTGATATTTATCTGTAACACAACATAAACACCCCAAAATGGCTTAATATTTTTAATTTTATGCTACTTTCCTTCAGTTTAAACAAAGTAGATATTTTTAATTGCTGTTATTTGGCACCATGTAGCTCAAGTCATGAAAAGGTACACAATCTAACAACACGTGGATATTGTAAAAAATCATTTTAAAAATAATAAATATATATGTTTTTAAACGCACTTTCTTAAATATGTTAGCTCATTTTGGACTACCCTTTATTTGTATTTACAATTTCTGTTATTATTATTATTATAATTATTATTTCGATCGAAATACTGGAAGCGATATGAATATGAGTGACATATATTTATATCAAACGTAACTTTCAGAAAAGAAGATAAAAAAATTTTTTGAAGCTCATTAAGTAATCTAAACATATTCTTTAATAGATGGTAAGTATTACGATGAGAATACTCAGGCTGTATAAAGGAAGGTAGATAGCAAGGTACAAACATTAATCCATTATTACAAGTTATCATAACAAAATTCTTCCCATCATCTCAATGAAAAAACATATGCGAAATAACTTCATTTATTATAGATGTGTATAATTCATCTGCGTTTTTTCTTTACTTCGATTCTTTTTTTCTCAACAATACCCGTTCTTATGCATGATATAAATAGTCTTGCAGCTCTAATTAAAACGGTCTCCTTTTCATTTAACTAATCAAATGACAGACAGAATAGTAATGAATCTTTGATAACTCGTATCAGAGTGTTTATCTGGCAATTCATTTGCATAAGTGCTTGTGCTTAGCATTTTTTCTCTGCCTGATTAATGGGAAAATGATGGAACTTTTGTAGAATGAATGTTTTATCTTTGAATATTCTGAGAATTATTTGCAGATAATTTTGCTGATTACGCACAGAACATGTTTGGAAGGAATGTAACATGAGTTATTAATCGTGTTCCCTATGCTCCGAAGCAATGATTGAAAAAAGAAAAATAAACATTTTTAATGTATCTCTATCTTTGTGTTTGATACATGGGAAAACCCAGTTAACAGTTATATGTATATTTTGTAATGCAATATTTTACATCTTTTAATTTATTTTCATGTTTTTTATAATGAAGAACATTAATTTTTTATAATGTTACGATTCATAAAATAAAATATTTTGTTCATAAGATCTTGCTACAACCAGCATGTGAAGAGTAACTATGCACCAAATAGTAATTTTGGCCGAATAACAAATACCGAATATTCGTCCAACGCCTACACTGAATACCTAATTCAGTTTGCCGAATAGTGAATTTGAAGCCGAATATTCAATATTCAACGAGCACAATAGTAATTAATCAGTCATATACCTAATATTCGGCTTACCGAACATGTTGAAATTTCAGAGTTTGAAAGTATTAAAAAATTTAAATTTGAAAAGAATTTTTTATACATTTAACAATATCGTTTTACAAGTAAATTTAGCATTTAAATAAGAGGATGGTTTAAAAGCTTCGTTAATTGATAAAATTTATTTCATGTATTCCTCTTTGAATAAAAAAAAATGAATAAAATTTCTTTATATTTTAAAACAGATATTTCAAAATAAAAGTGAAATTTTGAAGAAATGGGAAAAAACATTTTACAATCTTATCTAGTTTGTTTGTCTAAAAGAGACTTAGATCGTATTTAGTGGTCAAATTTCTTACGTGATACTTTTCAAATAGTAAATAAAAAATGTAAAATATTCTTTTAATTAAACATGATTCTATTTGTAATTATTCTAGATACCTTCATATTTGAGAATTAAAATTTAGTTGTTTTAAGTTTTTTAAAAGTATTTTATGAAAAAGTTTTTTAAATATTCGGCGCGGCCAAATATTTTGTTATACGGTCAAGCTGAATGTTCGGCATAGCGAATAGTTTGATATTTGGTCAAGCTGAATATTCGGCACGCCGAATACTTTGGTATTTGGCCAAACTAAATATTCAGTAACATGGTGAAATATGGAATATATAATGAATATTTGGTGCATCCCTAGTACAGAGCACAAGAATAAAAGTACTCTTCATTAGGTGAGGATTAACATGTGTATAAATAAAGCTTAAACAAAATAGATTTGTTAAAGTAATTTGTGGATAGAATAGGTGCACATTCAAATATTCAATTTTTTGGTTTTACCCTATATTTTATTTCATACATATTATTCATTCCTCTTTCCTCGTTACATCAAGTATCATTATACTGTTTATTCGGATACATTGATCTTTCCTCTTATTTCTTGTAAAATTACTATTTGAACTTAAAAAAAAAAAAAAAAAAAAAATTATATATGTGTCAATAATATTGTACCATTATTTATAACTAGTACACCGAACCCGGGGTTTCCGGGTCACAGAGTAAAGGTGAAAAACTTTTTTAAAAATTAAAACTGAAAAGTCTAATAAATTTTTCCTACGTAATATGCTTTTTAAACTGCCAACTAATTCCAAACAGCAATTTTATATGAAAAATATTAATTATGTTATCATATAAAGCTTTGAAAATTATCGGTACTTCCGTATTAGACGCAAGATAGAATTTATTAGCCAAAGATCTTGCCAAAGATCTTGCCAAAGAATAAAATTGCATTATTTCAGTTTATAAAATCAACTAAGAAAATATGATACACAGATATTCTTTAAAATACATTTTTGTAAATATTAATTGATGTATTTTTTGTAAATTAAGTTTTCAACGAACTAAAAGTTACTAAATTGATAGGAAAAAACGAAATAAAACCAACAACATTCACTGGGTTTTATAGCCGACGATATTTTGACATAACACGTTTTTAATTACTATTTTTTTCGGTTGCTATGAAAAAATGGCAACTAAAATATACAGTGATCTGTTATTTTTCACGTAGAAAAGAGATAAATGGAGGTGAAGTATGCAATTAAAACGGTTTCATGGGCGTTGTTCTTCCAATTTAAGTCTCTTATTCGGGCCAAACAAAACAATCTCTAAGAACAGAGACCGAATCCTTTAACATCATTTTTTCTCTAAATGAAAAAAAAAAAAAAAAAAAAATTATATTTTAGCATTCTAAAATAGCATTTCATTGTATTATGAATTAAAACTGTATCGCTAAAAGTTTTCCTTTTTTGCGAAAGCACGTGGTTGCGTTTGATGCAATGCAGCGAATTTTAGAGATGATTTTTAGCGTCACCTGCAGCCACCAAACTGCATCTCTATTCATCTTCCTTTTTTTTTTACTCTATGGATATTTTTCCTTTTTTTCCCACACAAATGCGATACTTAAGTTGCCACCATTAGAGAAAATGAACTAAAAACTATAAAAAAATTAATATCTCAAAAACAAATTGAGATACAGTTTTCTAACAAACTGCATTTAAACGTGCATATTTTTCTGCATACGATGGTATAAATGTCGAAAACGTGCTATGTCTAGAAGTTTAAAATTTTACAATAGCGAAAATTGCAAAATTAAAATTTCATCGAAAAGTGTTGCCATTCAAAACATGACGTATGCGTTACGCACAGATACGTTTGGCCTTTATTATATAGATATGTGAATTGCAATTTTTAAAGAAAAATGCACTGCGAAAAAAAAAATCATAATATATATATATATATATATATATATATATATATATATATATATATATATATATATATATATATATATATATATATATATATATATATATATATATATATATATATATATATATATATATATAACCCGCACGCTTTAAAAAAAAAAGGGTACTTATTTATAGATTGTTAATCTTTTTAAAATGTTTTAATGCTATCAGTTTTATTTTTTATTATTCTCCAATATGAACAATATATCTGTATCTTGAAGATACTGTAATTTTATATAAAAAAAAGGCGCACCAATTTCCAAATAAGATTAAAAAGCAATTTTATTAGATGTAGAATTTAATTACATATTAATGTTTCTAATATTTGAATGTAGGATTTACAAGCATTTAAACAATGCTTGTTTTAGTTAATATGTTTAAATGTATGAGCTAGTCTCTTTTAAAAGAAAATCGCGGTGCCAATGCTGCATGAGACCGCCAAATTGAAAAGAAAGGCTCGTATTTCCATCTATTTCACTGTTAAACACTTATGTTAAAAAAAATGTAAATATGCTGCAGATTTCATTTTAAAATTTATATTGTTCAATAAAACATTCTACTCTTCACGGAATAATCAGAAATGCTTCTTTCCAAACAGAAACTTCCAAACTGACTTATTACACTTAAATTAAGAGAAAAACCTTAAAACATCTGTTAATTTTCGGTAAATGATGTATTGCTGTATAACTAAGTCGTTGGATGCAGCCAAATAGTGCAGGGAATAGAACATTCACCGTCTACGACGATCACCGGTTTAAAAAAAAAAGGGGGGGGGGGGAAGGCGGTAAAAAAAAAAAAAAAGGGTGTTTTAGTATGCAATGCAAATACCCGCTTTGTGTAAATATTCATCAGCAAACATAATCATTATTTAATTTTATTTCTAATTTTGTTGCTATTGGTTAAATTTGTTTCTAAAAGCAAAAAGTTATTGTTTTAAATAAAGAAAATACGTGAATGGGCACTGTTACCCTTAGGACCATTGGAACAAAATTTAATAAATAATTCCTATTATTTTATTACAAAATATAATTATGACAAAAATTGATTAACCAGTTAAATGCCATTGTGGTCTGCTCTCATAAAATTACTCATTTGTCTGTATATTAAATACAAATTTTGTTATTTTTGTGACCAGAGTGACACAAAGGTAACAAAAATTTGATTTAATATACAGACATGTAAAATGCTGGATATATATGTATATATTTTCTATTAAATTCAAATGGTTAGTATTGTTTACTATTAATGGTCTTATATATATATATATATATATATATATATATAACTGAGCAAAAAAATAATTATAAGTAATAAAAATAAATAAATAAATAAATAAATAAATAAATAAATAAAAATAAAAATACTTTTTTTCCTTTCCTGAAACTTTTTTTTGGTTGTAGTATTACAGTGATTTGTATAAGAGTAAATAATTCTTTCCAAATAATTTAACAAGCTGCAAAACTTTTTAAAAAGTTATAATACTAATAAAAATTAAAGTAACTGTAATAAAAATAACGCATACTAATTTGTATTTTCATACCAGTTTGTAAGTATTATTTTTCTACCCAAAGAAATATTTAACACGTACGCATCATAAAAAGCCAAAAAAAACTATCTCATTAGATGACTTCTTTTAGAGTAATTGCTAATAAAACTTTGAAATCATTTTAAATTCGAATAAAAGTGAAAGTATTTATACCATTCTCACATATCAAAAACGTATTATCGAGCTTTTATTGATTAGTCCTTAAACTTTTATTTTTATCTCCCGCTGTGTTTGTTAAAATACTTTAAAAATTGAGACGAGAAGTCGTATATCACAGTTGTTTAAGGTCATGGAGTATAATAGAGTTATAGCCTGAGGCAAGTTGTTAAAAACTTTGAGATTCTAAGCATGTTAAACATCAAAATCTTGGCATGTAAAAGGTCGCTGGGTTGAAAGAAAAGGGAGTTTAAATCAGTATGCATATAATTGTCATGGTCAGGTCTTTGAACTTGACATTTAAGGTGAAATGCCCTGGGTGTTGACAGTTCAAGATCAAGAATTTTAAAAATGATTGTTTTAATTTTGCTGTTGATTTGGAGAATATGATGAATATGATTAAAAGACAAAACGGTTACAGAGAAACATCTAATTTTATGCATTCCGTTTTGGAAGAAGTGAATTTTAATGAAGTAAGATTATTGAGACTTTGCGGTAGTTTTTCGGCTTTATTTATTTACTGATTCTTCTGAATGTTTGATATTTTATGAATATTTTATAGACAGTGCTTTTAAAAATGAAAGCAAATATAGAAGTCATAGTTAAACATTTATAGAAGCTATTTCCGCGAAACAGTGTTTTAAAGTTAGTGTCCAATTTATGTCGCAAAGATTGAACCGATTTCCCGCACCTCTATCTCGCCTCCCTTTTATTTTAATGAAAACTTATATAGTATTACAGTCTTTGAACTATAATTAGATATTTTAATTTGTTTGCTACATGCATTAGGGGATTCCACCTGGGCTTTCCAAGTTACAAAAGTAATTCTTTTTTTCTTTGAACTCTTTAATACACTTTTTACATTTTTATATTTATTTTGTGTATAAAAAATATTAATAGTTTAATCAAATAAAGTTTGGGAATTCATTAAGAGTTATTTTTATGGTTTATTAAGAGTTTTGAAATTTATTTTTCATATTATCTGGATGCCATAGATTAATTGTCCCAGGAAATCACCAAAGATTTCGCTATTTACAACAGCCCTTTCGTTCTAATAACTTCGGAAATTTAAGCACTTAGTTCAATGACACGTCTGTTAAATTTGTGTTTTTTTATATTATTTTATTTAATTATTTACGAAATTTGAATTTTGTTATCGAATATTAGACGAAAACACACGCTATTTTTTTTTCTTTGTGTGCAATTTGTTTAAATTTTCGTAATTGAGCTATACGTGAAAGGGATAGATTTTTTAAAAATCATGATTGAATATAATTTTAAAAATGAGCTATTGTTTTCAAAGATATTGCATTTGAAAAACATTTTTTCCCCTATTCGACGAGGTAAAATTTGAAGTTATGTACAAGTTAAGAAAAACAGAAGTAAAAGCGACATTTATTGGTCAGGTGTTGCCACTTTCAATATGACGTAACGTTACATTCAGTAACATTACATTTGATAAGTCAACTATTTTACTAAAAATACAAAACTTGAAAAAAAAAAAAAAAAAAAAAAAAAAATGTTGGTCAAAGATTAGGAAATTACGTTTACAAAGGCATATACCCGAGATTCCTTAGTTAAAGAGTATAGATGAAAACTATAGAATCTATTTTTTATTATTATTAGAATTCTAATAGATATTCTAACAATACCAAAAATCATATTTTTTGGAAAAACAACAATTATGCGTTTAACTATAGTTTTGAAATTTATTAACAGAGATGCTTTCATATTGTCTTCGATCCGGGAATTAAACAGCCAAAGAAATCCCTATTTATAATCAACTTTTTGATTCTGATTATTTCAATAGTTGAAGTGTATAGTTTAATTACATTTCTTAAATTTATATTATACGTATGTGTAGTACAATATTCATTCGATAATTAAAATTAGAATTAAAATTTAAATAAGTGATTGTCATTAGAATCTCAGATCTAAAGAGAAATTCACCAGTTTCAGGAAAAAAAAAAAAAAAGACACCAAAGAAAACGAGTGCTTCCATCAATTAAATTGAAGCATGTTGTTGCTATTCCGTCAACATCACAACATTTTCACTAATTTCATTCCAAATTATGCTGAGATTATGAAATCATGATGTAAATATATTCTCCAGAAATGATATCTTTTGGAGATATTAACTTCCATTTTGTGTTCATAGGAAGAAAATCAAATATCTCAGATATTGTGATAGCCCCATAGAGCATGCAAGTAAATCTAACAGAAATCAGCACTCATAATAACTGCTTCCGGCGAAATATAGATATCTTGTTTAAGACGAAAAGAAACTCGATATTATGTCAAATGAAGTCAGGTAAGATGCTGATGTTTGATATAGGACTTGAGCTGTAGTTCCAGAGCTATTGTCAACTGTTCCCTTTAGGTGAAATTAAGAGTGAAAAAGTTTTCGCTTTTATTAGCATTTCGCAAAATGACGATTTCTGTTTTTCTGTTGCTAGGTGATCCATCAGTAGCATTCGCTATCCAGGGAAATTCTATTAATATTGAATGTAAGGAAAAACATAAATTCATTGGTCATACATGAACATGCAATGCTTTTTCTGTCATTAGAACTTTCTTGCTTTTTATAGAGCAATTTGTAAAGCTTTATTCTTTCGGCGCTTACATCATCATCGTAAATGTTTGTGCGAAATTAACTTTGCCATCAAATAATATATTCAGGCAATTACATTACATATCAAAAAATTACATTGTCAGGATTCAGTTCGAGTATTTCGTTAACAGCAGCTTCAGAATCTAAAAGATGTATACGTCTGACAATGAAGCAGCCAGTCGAATCACTTTCATTGTATTCTGTACGCTGTCATATCTATTTATTTTTATGACAGGAAGATTTCCATTATTAAACTGCAAAACCGTTTAAAAGTATTTCTACATACAGAATAATCTAATTACTCACATAACGTTGCATGAAAAGAAGTAGCGAATACTTTGAAGATAAATCAATTTGGTAATGACTGACCTCAGAAATTAGGACTATTATTTCTACTGCATGGAGAAATTGCATGCAGTATAATAGATATAACCCCTTCCTCCCGCCCCTAAAAAACCCATTTAGCACTTGTTATTATAACTTTTAGAAATTAGAAATAACATTTTTATGTCAAAATATATATAATGAGAATTTGGCTTCACTCAAATGTTATATGGCGTTTGAAAAACTACCAAAAAAGCCTCGCGCTCCCTTATGACTACATACATAAAGAATTAGTGCTTCTTCTCTGCAATAATGCATTACTTACTTTTTTAGGAAACATCATAATATGAGCTAAATGAGGTTTACAGCTATACAATTTTCATCTTTTAACTTTATAACTTATATTTGTCTATATTCCTTTTTTTTTTCTTTTTTACTGGCTTTAATGAATACTGCGGTCCTTAAGCGTATATCATTTGGCTCAACAGTCTGCAGAAAAGATTTATGCATTTAATTTGCTTTAATTTGCAAGAGAATTGAATAAGACATTTTCAGTTATATAAATCAAGTTGTTTTCTGTATTTCAGCATATCTTAGAATAATTCACGTAATCTAAACATACCACCCATAAACAATTTTAGTGGGTGTGAAGGTAACTCAAAAGGGCAATCTCTGTCTGTGGTAGTCCGTTCACCCTTGCTGGAGCTTACCACTCCCATAGAAAATAAAAAGGATATGGTCAATTCGGCCGTGGATTTTTTTTTCTTAAACAAGGGATCGTTAACCTGTAATGACCTATGGAATTGGTCATAGGTTAAAGAGAAAAGAAAGGTCTATTAAATTGTGGCCAGAAAGACGGATGTCATAAAAAAAAGATAAAATTTACAAATCATTGTAAATATAGTTTTGCAGTCGAAATACTCACTACAGAATTTTATTCTTATCATTAACATAAATGAATACAATTTTTTTAGGTTTGATTAAAATCATTCATAATACAGATTTATTGTAATATATATATTTATATATATGTATGTATATATAAAATGATAATTCAATGATATAAAATGGTTCATACACTTGAGAACAAATGGAATTCAGGAACTTCTCAAAGTTTGTTTAGATAAGTGTAAAACTACATGCGTTAAAATCAATCTAGAATAAACATGTCTACGCATCTACTTCAAGGAGTTCTTATCAGATATATTTTTTTAATGTTCAGTAAGAATTTTCAAGACAAATTAGAAAATCAGAATAGAGATTTTATTTTAGTAAAGTATATCTATATCACAGGAAGCATTTTTATGCATCATAAAAAGTTCTGAAAACTCAGCTTGATCGCTTTCTTTATTAGAAAAAAAAGATGTGACTACAACATTCTAAATAAAAACAGATATTTAAAATGCACTATAATCATGAACGGAAACATACAATAACCTTTTCCGAGTTACCCAAGATTCTGAGAAGCGTTCCTTTAATTCCAGAAACTCATAAAAGAATTTATCCTTCAAATTTAAAGAAGTATTTATAAAAATAAACTTTAATTATCTGCCAGTAGATTGAGTAGCCTTTACGGTGCATTAATCAGTTCTTCTAACCAGAAGCCCAGTTTTTCGGATGCTATGAGGTCTCAAATAAATTTCTTCATGTTCAGTAAACATGTTTAACAGAAAGCACATAGAATTCACAGAATTAACATTAATATTAAAAATAACATTTTGCTGTTATAATTGCCGGCAAAATTTTAAACATGCACCTGAAAATCTTATGTTGAGGTCTGTTAGTATCCGAAAAAAAAAAAAAAAAAAAAAAAAAAAAAAAAAAAAAGAAAAAAAGAAAAAAAAAACATTTTACGGGAATAGAGAACTGATTCATGAATTGTAAAAGATACTTGAAAACGTTTTCGAAAACTACTGGCAGGTAATTAAAATTTATTTTTATAAATTCTTCTTTACATTTTGAAAATAAATTGTTTTCTGATGTTTCTGTAGATAAAAGAACGCTTTTCGAAATATTGGGTGACTTGGAAGCGCTTATTCAAATATTTTAGTGAAGCCTTAAGGTATCCAAACACTTTTAAGACGTCACTTTTGATCAAATATCAATTTTTTATTTTTGCAATATTATTAAAATCAAATCTTTTAAATATCGAATTATGCTTAAATCGTGTCTGTATCTCAATTAGAACTAAAGTTACGGCCGTTTAAAATTACAGCTATAATAATTTTTTTAATTGTGTTTAAAAGTTATTTTTAGCTTTTTCTCAAAATGAAATTTTTTGAATGCTTAAATAACTCAAAACCTCTTATAGCAGAAAGTAATTATAAATGAAATATCTTGAAAATTTGCCTACTTTTTTTTTTTTTTTTTTTTTTTTTTTTTACAAATGCTTATTATGAGAATAGATACATTCATGATAATGTATTAATTAGTTTTATATTTACAGTGTTATAAATGACAAACTTGCATTGAATTTTTTTACAAATTTTCCATCACATCAGCACCTTAACTGCCGCAGCATTTAAGATATAAATACTCCTACAATGCGAACAGTCCACATCCTAGAGAAAGTTATTTTCTTTAGCTAAGCAATTTACAAAAGGCCAATACATCGAGTTGTTTTTAAATTATCATGTTTTGTGAAAATCTCAATATAAAGAAAATTACTTCCAAATTAAATTTATTCTAGAGATTTCTTATTAAACTATACTGTTATTTGCATTTTATCCTAATACATTTTGTGCCTTCAAACAGTTTAAAATGATAGAAGGAAAAAAAAAAAGAAAAAAGAAAGCCGTATAATTTTATTCATCCAATAACAACAATGCCGATAAACCCATCAAATTAAATTTTATCCACAAATTTCATTTGAAAATGCAAGCAGTACTTTTATTTATTTTTTTATTTTAAAAGATTAAAAATAAACTTTTTTGTTATTTTTAATATATATATATATATATATATATATATATATATATATATATTATAGTATATCCATTTTATTTTACAGAAAACCATAGCCTTTAACCTTTACAGAAAAATGTGTGATTATTTTAACGTTTTAATTTTATTATTATCAAATATCCTAAAATTAAGTTGTAAATGTAGAAAAAAGTAACGACTTCTCATATCTTTGTATAATTTATACTACTTCTGAACTTTGTGAGTTTTTTTTTAACTTAAAGAGATGAAAGCTTAATTAAAATAATTCTCTTAAATAAAAATATAATGTGTAAAATATTTTCACAAACATCTCTATATTATGGTTAAATTTTTTGAAAGCATACTTATCTTTCTTTGTGAATGCTATACCAAACTTGTAAAAAAATCAACAACTGAAGTTACATAAAGTTTGGACAAAGAAGGAAGGTAGGGGACCTTTTCAGGTTCAACCCTTTTCAAAAGAAAGAAAAAATAGTCCTTCCGGCAGTGCCGGGAGGAAGAGGTAGCTGTCATATACCTTTATATATATTTATTTATTTTAAATTAAGTTATATTATTTAAAAATACTAAGCTCAAATTAGTAGAACCTGATTATGAGCTTGGTCGAAATCTTATTTCAGGTGCACATGCACACTCATATTGAAATCGATTAATATATATATGCGATAACTCAGCCATTTTTTAAGATACAGACGAAACAAAAAATGCTCTGGAATCTTTATATCAAGGTCAAATGCATAAAAGAAAAATCTTTTTCAATTTCTCACTTTCTTGTATCTAATTTTAAATTTTAAAATTTATAAAAAAATTTAAATGGCCATCATTTTGAAATAATAAGGCGGATGGAAATGAGTATGGAACTCGATTCAGGCCTCAGTATATACTATGTACACACCAAGTTACATTCAAATCGATTCAAAAATACGCCTGTTATCACGTGACAAAAATCAGATCGTTTCAAAATGTCAGCCATAAGAAAAATTCGAAGTGCTGTAACTCAATCATTTTCTAAGATATAGACAAAATAAAAAGTGTTCTGGAATCTTTGTTTTAGGTTCTAACACGTAAAAGAAAAATATTTTTCAATTTTTAATTTTTTCGCATTTAATTTTAAATTTTAAATTTAAAAAAAAAATTAAAATGGCCGCCATTTTGAAACAAAATGGCGGATGATGCTGGCCAACGAACTCGGTTGAGACATCTGTATGTACTATGTACATACCAAGTTTCATTCAAGTCCGTTCATAAATACGCGTGTTATCACGTGACAAAAATCAGATCGTTTCAAAATGTCAGCCATAAGAAAAATTCAAAGTGCTATAACTCAATCATTTTTTAAGATATAGACAAAATAAAAAGTGTTCTGGAATTGTTATTTAAAGTTCTAACACTTAAAAGAAAAATATTTTTCAACTTTTAATTTTTTCGCATTAAATTTTAAATTTTAAATTTTTTAAAAAATTTAAAATGGCCGCCATTTTGAAAAAAAATGGCGGATGGTGCTGGCCAACGAACTCGGTCGAGACATTTGTATGTACTATGTACATACCAAGTTTCATTCAAATCGGTTCATAAATACGTTAGTTATCGCATGACAAAAATCAGATATATATATATATATATATATATATGGTTATATACATATATATATATATGTCAACATTTGAACGGAGGGTGGTTTTGGGGTCTAGGGGTCATGATCGGTGAAAATATACCAAAATTTTCCGGAAGTGCTTTCCTCCGGACGGCTGCAATAGGTAGCTTTTTACTTTTTGTAATGAAAGCTACCTAAAAGACTCCAAAGAATCATCCCTTTTCAGGTGGGTTGAATTAAATAAGGACATATTTGAACAAATAAATTAATTTTCTTTAAAAAATAAACCCATCAAACTATTATTTTAAAAAATTCAAAAATTTTGAAAAAAATAAAAATTTTTAAAAGGTAAATACATAAAAACTGATTTCTAAAAAATCCAATTAAAAGAGTGTATTATAAGAAAATGGTAACACAATTATTATTATTATTGTTATTATTATTATTATTTTAAAGAAAATTATATTTGATCCAAAAAAAAAAAAAAACTTAAGAAATATTTTTTATCACATATTACTTTGTTTATGCTTAGCTATGTTAGCTGTTGTATATATATAGCGAATACCAATTTATTTTAAAAATAATCGAAAGAAGACTTAATTATTCTAAAATTTCTAGCAACATAAAAAAACTAGAGTTTTGTTAATAGAAAATGAACGTCCCAATGCAAGGTAAATCAATTACTAAATATTTTTCATTTATTTATTACTTTTATTTTTAAATAATTTTAGAAACTTTTATTTTGTTTTATTAATTAAGAATAGTATTCATTATTTTAGCTACATTAGCTTCAATATTGCATACCAGAGGCCAATGTACTCTAAGAAGTAATAATATTTTAAAAAAAATACTATTATTTTTACATTTTTATTATTCTTATATTTCTGGCAACTTAAATAAAGCCAGATTTATTTGGAATTTATTAATGGGAAACACGCGGTTTAACTTTTCAAAGAGCATTAATTTGAAGTCATTTTTACTATAAAAATATGTATCTCAGAACTGTTTATTTTAAAAGCTGAAGAAAATAAATTATTATTATTTTAATTTTATTTTTCAAGACCTTGAATAAAAGAAAGCTGTTAAGAGATATAACACAGGCCAGTGAACTCCGAGAGTTCTATCCTTTTTTTAATAGAATGCTTACCGTTAAACAAACAATTAAAAAGATAAATGCCTAAATTATTTTCAAATGCTTAAACCATTACTTATGAATGTATTCAAACAGACTTCTTGAATTAAGTAAGTTTTTATCATGCTGTTTATTCAAAAGTTATGGTTGCTGATCTAGGTTTTAAATCAATCATACATGTATCTCTATTTTTCTTTTAAATGTTAAAAAAAAAAAAAAAAAAAAAAAAAAAAAAAAAAAAAAATAGATTTTTTCCCGATCTCTATATTTATTTAAGATGCATTTAGTAACTTATTTGGTAAAATAATATATTATTTTCTTTATAAGCACAAATATTTCTTTATTACCATATGATTTATAATGATTTATCAAGATTGTGAATCCAAAATTTTCACATTTAAATGAACAGAAATATCTCAATTTTAATTTTGATACCTCATTTTAAAAAATATTAATTAAAAAAAAAAATTTAAAAATATTGAAAGAAAAAATTTGAAAAAAAAGATGTAATTTATTTTTAACAAATCATATTTTCAAAAGTAAATATTTTTTTTTAATTTGCCGAAACAAAACTAAAATAAAACAATCAAAAAAGACATGTTCCAAATTTGAAGCATTTATCTTTAAAGATTCTTGACTTATAATAGTTTAAACCCGAGAAATCGTGAAAAAAACCATCATGAAGGAAAACGCATTTTAAGAATAAGTCATTTGCATGACAATCATTGCTTGAAAGGTATATTTAGAAAACAAGCTAAAACGAAAAAAAAGTAGTAGTATTGCCCCTTCTAATTAAGATAAAAACATGGTTTAAACGTCATTATAAGCATAAGAAAATAAAGAAATTTTTAATATCATAATTTTATTTTATTTTTTAGAAAATTTCAATGTTTTTGTGCCTCGGATCTGCTTACCTACATTTGTCATATACTTTGTAATTTGTGTAATATATAATTTGTTAGTGATTTTAAATTCATTTTTGGTTATAAATTTAAAATTCTGCGTTTTTTAATATTTTGAAAACTTTTGTTTTTTGAACGCTAGAATCTGTTGGAAATGAAAAGAAGCTTGTGTTATTAAATCTTCTGTACTACATAAAAGCAACGTTTGAAATGCCATAAGATCTATTAAAATTTCTATCTTGTTTTGTATTTGTTTTGTAAGTAATTTCCAATCTTTAGCACCAACATGCAGGGTGGTTAATTATTAACGTGAGGTGTTCAGAGCCCTCTAATGAGTAAAGTATTAGACGAAACATAACCAAATTTTATGAGCAAGCATAGTAGACCATAAAATTTAAAATTCTTAAAAAAAAAAGTACGCCACTAGCGGGATTTTTGGCGCTGTGTTACCGACTAAAATGCCTTAATTTGCATAAAATCCGTTCTGTGTAGCAATCATGGGTATAAAAGGAAAAGCTGGAAGACTTAAACATTCTTATAGTAGACTTGATCTACGGTTAAACGTTTTTAAGGCTTAACATCACGATGTGCTCTATGGTCACTAATAGACAGGGCGTGGAGTTGCGGAGCAACTGGGAAGCCCCTGCATTTGCCTCATCATGTTCATTTTCATATTTTAAACATTCTGAGACGAAGTGCTTAGCGATGGTTCTTTCCTTAGGGGACCATGCTTTGCTAGTTCACCTGTATTATCAACGGAACGAAAATTGCAATTGTGCTCTTACTGTATAGTATTACTGTACTGTGTACTGTACTCTTGGTAGCCTTACTGTATACCTTCTCGTTTAATTACAGTTATAGCACTAAATTTTAGTAGACTTTCCACAGTTCTAAGCAAAACTTTTATATTAAAAAAAAAAATCTTCATTCCGTTTTTTGTCAAAAATGTTAAAATTTTTACGTTTCTATGCTTTTTTATAAGTTTTATATAATGCAAGCTTTGCACCTGACTTTTAACAAACTTTTCATTTCATTTCAATGCCAGTTTTATTTCTTTTAGTTTTCACTTCAAATCTTGTGTGCTTGGAATAAAAAAAAGTCAGTGTGAATCGTGGGTAATTTATATCCTTGAAAATATTTATCAACCAACAGTATTCTAGTGTTAACCTTGGATTTGACTTTATTTGCAAGTTTGCGCTTTCAAGAAATTTTTACATATGCTCAAGTAGATTGATTTATGAATGAAAATCTTTTTCACTCAAAATCAATCACGGTCTAAGAGAAAAAATAAGGTTAAGAAAATCACGGTTCAAATTAAAACTTTTTTCAATTGATATTCAGGCGTTGGTGTAATAAATATCTAATCTTGGTGCAATATACATTTTTGTTCATAGTACACGACGAAAAAATTGAATAATATGCGATCATGATAAATGATTGATCCAAACTATGTATTAATTATTAATAACAACAAAGCATAGTTCAAAATACTAAACATATTCTACAATCTTTTTGATAAGCAGGCTAACCATTTAAATATTTATGAAAAAAGAAATCGGTAAAAGTTTTTTTTAAGTAGTAGTACGATATAGTTTTATCAAAACTTCACAATAAAGAAAAAAAAATCTGTATTTTTCACGATTTTTTTGTTATTTTAATTATTAAGTACTGTAATTAGCGGTTAACAAGTATTTTTCTTTTTTTTTCTTTTTTCTGTCCTTTTTTTTTTTTTTTTTTTTTTTAATTAGTAAAATGAATACGTTTTTACTCTCTTTTTAGCTTATAAACTTTTTTCGGTAAAGTAACACATATTTAATTTAATTTATTTGCGTAATTGCGTCTGTCTTAAATCAATTTACAGTGTGATTTTACAAATCTTTTAATTTATAATTTTCTTTGCTTCAACTTTTTTTTTTTTTTTTAGTTTTTAACATTATGTAAAAAACAGAGAAATTAATTATCATTAAGTTTGGTATTTTTTTTTCTAAATAATAAACTGAATATAATTATCTTTTTTAATTTTTGTGGAATGATTTTATTTATAAAAGACGATGTTTGAGATGTACAGAAAACTTATTGTTAAATAAATGGATAATTAAATAAAGATACGTAATTTTTAAAAAAGAGACAATTTTAAATGAGTATATGTATCATACCTTGGAACTTTAAAATAATTTTATTTCTCTGTACTTTAGACGTAATGCATAAACAATATTTATTGAAATTTTGTTTATTTGATACAGGACTGCGGAGTCGGATGCGGAGTCGAGCAATTTTTGGAATAAAAGAGTGGGAGTTGCTAAAAAACAGGCCGATTCCGACTCCGATTCCGGCTTTTCTGTTATACAGTTTGAAGTGAATTTAAACCAATTATATGTCATTTTAAATCCATAAACGAAATTATCACTGTTATTTTTGGATTATTAATTTTGGATTATAAATTATAAATTATATTTTGGATTATAAATTTTCATCTCTATTTTTTTTTTTTTTTTTTCTTTTAATTGAATTTTTTTTTGCTCTGGAGGATATGAATTAACATCAAAATTATAAAGATTTCCAATTTTCAAGTCCACGGATATGAAATAGTAAAACCTCCATTTTGTTTTTTCAACAGATTTCGATAGTTGGATTTTTCGAATATGTGGCGAAATGCAAAATATGTTTTCCCCCTTTTTCTTTCAAAGCTCTAAGAACTGAATATATATCGAAATAGTCAATAGTAAATTTTTACTTTATTTTCTTGCGCTCCCGCATAATTTTAATCAGCAAAAACATTAGTATATTAGTCAGCTTAGAATCGTCGAAGACGTTAAAATCGTCGGAGTTAGAGCAACACCCCCTATAGGGGGTGTTGGTTAGAGTCGGCCATTTTTACTACCGACTCCGCGGACCTGATTTCATAGTAAACGGAGAAATTTTTATGTTGAAAAAGAATGGCACACCAGTAAGGGCGTCATCTAAAAGAATCTTAACCATTATGTACCATGAAAATAGCTAAAGATCAACTGCATAATTATTAAATAAATGTTAACTTTCAGTCTTTTCAAAAAGCAATACAAATGTATTTTTTCCCCACTCACTTAGATGCATTTGCGTGAAGATCTGTAATATTTAAAATTATTAAAAACAAAAATCATGATTAGAATATTTTTAAGATTTAAAATTTCCCCACACGAAAATTTTACAATAAGCAAGAAGATAATTCCACCTTGCAAAATGATGCTATCTATGTATTCTAATAATAATAATAATAGTAATAATAATCATAGTAATAATAATAATAATAATAGCTAATGCTGCTACTGCTACGATAATTGAATTTATTGTGACTTATTATCACTTTTCGACTTATGATTAAAAAATTATTGCATATAAAAAGTATGAAAATTAGTACTTTTATAGAGAAATCGATGACAAACATGTTAAAGTAGTTTTTAAATTGAAGTATTAGGTTAAACTTTATTTAATGTTGAAAATGGTTCAAATCACCTTAATTTCCAGTATAGAACTTTTTTTTTATAACTGTGCGTATGGAAAACATTTTAATTATTTGATGATAAATTTACTGATATTTTCTAATTGGTTTTATATTATCAATTGTAAAAACAACCGACAGCCGAATTGAAAATTCTACCAGCCAAAGATTTATGAATGGATAACTGATTATAAAAGATTACGATTGGTTCAATCCAATCTTCCATAATCATCGGCTATTCTTTTTAAAGCAGAGCAAATTTGTGGATTATTATCACGAACGTACTTGGCAAAGCTCTTTAATTACAAAAGAAAAAAAAATCAAGCTCAAGTTACTTTTATGTACACTAGATTATAATACATGCCAAAATAAATAAGAGAAAAAAAGTTTAAATAAATGCTAATTATTATAATAAATCGCGTTACTTTACAAATTCTTCATAATCGTGCATTTAATTTTTATAATCATAATTTAAAAGTTATGCGAAAATTCACCTGCAAGTTTTAATGTGCCATACAATAAAAATTTGAAAACATTCATTTAAACTATGCATAGAAGTGAAAATTCTGAGGAAAATCATTTGTATAATTTCGTCTGTTTATGCATGCACGTGCATGAATGATCACAAAAGAAAAGATATATCTATAAAGAGTGAAAACAGACAAATCATGTCATGGATGTGTGGAGGAACTAACAATGTATTCAGCAACTTGTCGCGTGCAGTATGCATCCAACCGTAACGGTCTCGGTTTTATTTTAATATGGCACTTGCTTTATGTAACGATTTTCTATTTTTAGAAGTCTATCCAAATTGCTTTTTGCAAAACTAGTTTAAAAAATAATAAAAATAATCCAAATATTTGAACAGGATTTTGATTGTCAAAAATGTTTCACCACTGACTCAATTTTAAACTGCAAGAATATTCTCGAGGTGAGATTTTTAGTAATACCCATAGAAATACTTAACTAAGGCAACATGATAAAAAGTAAAGATATTAAATTCTAGCAGTCAAAAAGCTAATACTATTAGTTACGGGCTACCATTAAGAAAATAAATTAAATTGGTGGGTTTTTTATAAGTTGCTTTATCGTTCAACTAAAATCGTGAAATTTTATATTAATAGTTTTAAGGGAGCCCGGGACACATTTAAAAAAAAATTTTATTTATTGAGTTAAAATTTGAATTTTTTTGTGATTTTTAACCATATTATATGTAAACAAATCACAACATCTTACAACAATAAACTTCTCATAGCTATTAAAAAATAAAATAAAAAATAAAAAAATAAAATTTGTTAAAACAGTGGGGGTAATTTAAAATCGTTATAATTCGAAATGTTATTTATAGAATTTTAATTGTTTTCATTTGGATAAACAGAAATATAAAAGGTTTAATTCTGATTCAACATTTTTTTAAAATATTAATTTAAATAAAAATTAAAATACTTAAAGTAAAAATTAAGAAAAAATGATGCAAGTTAATAAATCATATTTTCAAAAAAAAAAAAAAAAAAAAAAAAAAAAAAAACTTTTTGAATCAAAGTACAGCAATTGAAAAGATATGTTCCAAGCTTAAACCAATTATCTTCAACGGCTCTCGACTTATAACAATTTAAATAAGAGAAATGTTGAAAAAACCAAACTTGAGAAAACGCACGTGAAATAACGTAATATATACCGGGTGGGCAAAAAGTCCGTAAAAAAATTTTAAATTCATAAAACCTGGAAGAACAACCGAAATAAAAAATGGTTTGCAGGGTTAGCATTTGTAGGTCACTGGATTTTTTTAAGACCTCAATAAAAAATAACTGAAAAAAACATTCGACAAATGGCGACGGAAAAGTACGACTTCGGTGGAAATATGCAAATGAGATGGTTAGAAGAACTTGTGCTGCTAATCCACAATCACGGTTAAGAGCCGTGTATTTGATCATGAAGAAGACTAATGAGTGCGAAGAATAAAGCTTTGTTGGTGAAGTCATTTTACTTGAACCAAGAATCAGCGACCGATCTTTGATAAAGTACATAGCTTACAAGCGTAAATTAATAGTCCATTAACAGTGCAAGTTCTTATAACCGTCTCATTTGCATCTTTCCACCGAAGTCAAACATTTCCAGCGCCATCTGCGGATGTTTTTTGGGTTATTTTTTATTATTGTCTTTTAAAAAAATCTCGTGACGCTAACCGAGCAAACCATTTTTTATTTCAGTTACTTTTCCAGCTTTTATGAATTTTTAAAGTTTTTACGGACTTTTTGCCCACCCGGTGTATGAAAGTTGGCAATCTGGAGCAGTCGCCAAGTGAATCGGACAGTGCCAAATTGGATTTGTGATTATAATGCTTTAGGTTTTAAACTTTAAAAAACGAAACAAAGTTTTTAAAAGTTTTTTTAAAGGTACTGACCAGAAGATTAAGAGTGCGAAAGGACTCAGAACAATGTAAAAAACATAATTGTTTAAATGCAAATTATAGTTTTAATAAATATGTATAAAGTTATATTAACGTTTTTACTTTCTTCTATCTTCATAGAAGAAAGTATTGCAATCGAACTTTCTTTCGACTTCCGGTTTTCGACGAATTTACTAGATTTAAAGCACAGAGATTCCAAAAAACATGTTTTTACAAAATGTCTGTCTATCTGTGTGCCCTTGTGTCTCTGTGTCCGTATGTCGCCATTCTGACATCAAAAAGTGTATGAAGATATGCATAAAATTGAAAAAAAAATTGTGAAAGTTTTTGGCTGTGGAAAGCAGGTCCTTTTTCAGTTTTGAAATATTCCGCCGGAAGGGAGCGCTGCAATATCAATTTTTGTGCCATTTTCGTTATTGTACCAATTAAAAGTGTATGAATTATGCATCGAATTGAACCAAATTTTTTTAAAGTATATTCAGCTATGGCTAGTAGGTCCTCCCTGTATTTGAAAAAAATCCACCGGAAGGAGGCGCTGCAATAATGATTTTTGTGCCATTTTCATTATTGTACCGACTAAAAGTGTATGATATTATGTATAGAATTAAACCAAATTTTTTGGGTAAGTGTTTGGCTATGACTAGTTGTTCCTCCCTAGATTTGAAAAAAATCCGCCGCAAGGGGCCGCTGCAATAACAATTTTTGTGCCATTTTCAGTATTTGACCACAGAAAAGTATATGAAGCTTTGCATAGAATTGAATGAAATTTTTTGTGTAAGTGTTTGGCTATGGTCAGCGGAGCCCCCCTAAATTTGAAAAAAAATCCGCCGAAAGGATGTCTGTGCCATTTTCATTATTTTACTATCAAAAAGTGTATGAAATTATGCATGGAGCTGAAATAAATTTTTCTTATATGATTATTTTCGGATATGGCGAGTAGATCCTCCCTGAATTTGAAAAAAAAAAAAAAAAAAAAAAAAAAAAAAAAAAAAATCTGCCTATCTTTCTATTTGACATCGGCTCGTGCAGAAACGGAAACTCATTTTTCCTCTGATTAATTAATTGAAGCAAAAATTGATAAAAGTCATATTTTATATAGCATTGAATTAATAATGTTAACGCATTAAAATGTGTAACTAAATTTTGAAATATTAAAATGTATTTATGAGATTGAAGAAAGTTTTGAGATTGGCACATTCAACTAGTTTAACATGCATTAAGTATAAAACATTTATACTTTATACGTATAAGGAATGTGCAAGTTTTTGATACAATCATTTTGTTTCAGGACTGGTGACAATGTTTTCTACTTATGCAGGTAATGCTAAATAGTTCTACAGAAATTATTTTTTAAGGCATAGAGTGGACTTAATGACATTTTTCTCAAACCAGTTTATTTCTTGTAGTTTGTTTTACTTTTGCTTCTTTCTATGTATTTATTATCAATGATTTTTAAAAATAATAACCACAAAATAAGGTCTTTATCATAAGGTAATCACATTCTAAGGCAAAAGTCATAATATATTATTTTAACTGTTCCATTAATCAGTATTCTAGTAAAATTCAGGTGAAAAAAAAACTGTTTTGCCTTATCTTTTTTAGACCCAAATTATCCTATAGGATACACATCTTTACATTTTTTTCTTGTATATAAATAATTATAAAAAAGAGAAAAATTGGTAATAACGGAGTCTATTAGATAGAACAACTAAACAAAATAGCAACTTGCGTCTAATAAGACTTTTTTAGTGAGCTACGCGTTACATAAAAATGGCTTCTAGCAGAAACGTGCGAAATGTACAAAAATGAAAACGCAAATAATTTTACTCTGCGTTGAGATAGCATTTGTAGAGTTCGTTATTAAAGAAATATTAAATATATATTTAGTTATTGTTTTTCATTATTTTTGCAATACAAAAATGTGAAAAAAAAAATAAAAATCACGAAAAATTATCAAAAAATGTATTTTTTGAGCTCTATGTATCACCAAATTTTATGTAAAACAAATAAATTATTATTATTTTTTAAATCTTTCTTAGTTATAAGTTCCTTAATATTTATCCAAAACTGAAAATTTAAAAAGTTCATAAATAAACCTTGGCGTCTGAAGAAGATAAATAGGGGAAGAAAGGCACCAAACCAAAACAAATGTTGCACCTGTGAAAAAACTGCTTTAGATCACCTATGTTTGTAAATAAAAGGCCAATATTACTTGAATATTGCTTATTGCGAAGGGATTATAAAAGTTCAAAAGATGCATCAAAACTGTATTCGAGTATTTGTTACATAGATATGCTCACCAAGAGAAAAAAAAATCGTCGTGATTGAACATTTTCTCTAATTCTGTGCAGTAAATGCATATGCAGCGTGAGAAATTTATCAGCCATCCAGACAGGTTAACGACCTCTGCTGCCTCCCACCTTGGCAAACACTTACTCCCTAAATTACAGACCTTCCTCTTGTCCAGTGTCCTCGGCTCACACCCATAAAAATATTTCGCCCTAGGCTCAGTGCAGAAAAATAAAACAGAAGCTACACTACCGACGACACAAGCAAAAAGTCAAATGGTTGAGTGAAAAAAAAAAAAGAAAACTTTTATTGTATCTTTCTCAGGAATACCCATTCTCTGCATAATTACAGACTGTGAGTGTATTACTTTTTGCTGAAGCTGTGAGGAATGAACGGCCAAAAGTTGCTATTGTCTTTCTTATATCCAGAGAACTTCTGCCACAGTCAAAGCGAAGAGAGAGTGTATGTGTGTGTTTATTGTCATACTGTTTTTGATACTTTGTTTCCAATAACATAAAAGTTGATAGAATTTAGATTTAAATTTTATTACACTTTCTATGAAAAGCTCAAATACAGTATTTTAACATTTTAATGGCCATAGTTGAGTTTTTATATTAAAAATCATATTTAGATTGATAAAATAAGGGACGGAATGCGCCAATAAAAGAGCAGGCAGCAACAATTGACCAGGATGATATAAAATTGTAGACTACAAAAATGAGCATAATGTATATGTTACATTTGGCTGATATATCAAATAAAATTAACACATCCGAGCATACCATCAAAACTTATATTCATGGATTAATTTTTGTTTTAAACAGTTTTGGGTCTAACTGATCAATTATTAGCACACTACACTTACTGTACATTTATATGTATCTATTAATCTCTCTCTATCTCACTCTCCACACATTTATAGGGGATAAGTTTAATTTAAATTTTACCTAGTAATTATTCATGGGTCTTTCAGTTTATGAAAATCTTACTTTTCGATGGTTTGTGTTTACTTTTATATTTCTAAGATACAGTTGATAGGTTACAACAGAGTCAATTTTTAGCTAATTGCTTGATTCTCTACAGAAATTGAATGTTATATGTAATACTTATGACCCTGAAGACTTGATTTACAATATAAGTTTTCTTTTGTTTCCATCAATTTGATTTTTAATCTGTAACTATTAAATCCCATGGAAATCGGCAACATATAAATAAACCAATAATTATAATGCAATTTAAAAATTTATAATCAATATCATGAAATGAGCAGATTGAGAATAAAAAATAAAAGCATGAGGAGAAAACAATTTATAACATTTTGCTTTTAAACTAATTATTAAACCAAATAATCGACCTAAAATAGGTTAACCAATAATTAGAATGCGATAGGAAATATACAACCAATAATACTAAATGATTTGATTAATAACAACAAGAAAAAAAGACCCAAATTGATTTGTGCGCTTTGTTTTTTATTAGTTTTTATTTTTGTATATATTAGTACATTTTTCAAAATTTAAAAAACGCGATTCAGCAATTAAAAAAAAAAAAATTATAATCCATACTAGAAAATCAATGTTGGTGTTACTGAGACTCAATAATGTCAATATTACATTGAGGTACATCCAATGTTACGCAGTATTTCATTCATCGAAAACAAATTCCCAGTGATGTCTTTACTAATAGTTTTAGTCTTACATTCGAAATACTTTCAATGAATTCCCACTATTTCACATGACTTTGCGGAGGAAAAATTTGGAATGAGACGGTAATATATCATATAATACTTAAATGAGTAAACTAAAATTCTATTTCAGTCTCTTTGACTGACCAATTCATGTATGCCAGGTGTAATGCCCTAAGAAATATCTGGCGCCAATGTGATTGCCTTCGTTCACGTAACAGGGGCCTTCTGAAAGGGCACGGGGGCCTTCTGAAGGGCAGTCACTTGACACATTGTGGAAAATTGATGTTTATGACAGCCAAACAATATTTTAGGTTGTTGAACCTCTACAGAGAAAAAGGGCAAAATATATATCGGAAAGAAAAGAAATGCTTTGAAATTACGCAAGTGACTTTTTCAAACATAAATAACGGCGTTTCCAGTATTTTGCGATACTTTGGAAAATAGGTAACAATTAGAGGTGGACAGTTCTTAACCTCAACATATCACTCTAACAAAATTGCGTCATTTTCAAAGACTCGCTATCAAATATCTAAAGAAGGAGTAAAAGAAGATGTGTTAAGATAAGAAGTCCGATTAAAGGTTATTGTCCTTTATAACCGTATAAAAATTAGCAAAAGGTACAGAAACATTGCTGTGAAGAAATATAAACAAAAAGTAAAGGCTAAATCAATTAAAATTAAGTAATTACTTATTAATCTCTTTGAATTAAATAATTATTTAATATTTATGAGAAAAGAGACAACTACTGGCAATGACAGTAAAATTTGAATGATTCTGAATGCCTGTATAAAATTTTGAATAAAATTATAATTGCATTTAAATGGAATATTGATTAAATGTTTGTAGTCTTAAGTTTAGTGAAGTTATAAACTTCATTGCTTTAGCTTGTATTAATAGAAATTTATCGAAAAGTAATACCAAATCACTTAAAAAGCGAATCAACAGGAGCAAATCTGTGTTTTAGCTTACGTTCGATTAAAAAACTGAATAAAAATATAAATGCCAGGTTGTTATTATAATGATAAGCAAATTTAAATATTTTTGTCACATAAGGAATTAAATAAAATTAATTAAGTAAATTTTTGAACCATTAAATATTTAGATTCTTTGATCAATAAAATGATGCTTGCTTAAAATTACCCAGAGATTGATTATCGGTTAAATATCAGGCGATGGATTTTATCTTCGATTTGTATGGATCACGTATGTTTCTTTTTTTTCTAGATCTCTAAAATATAAAATGAACACACTGCGATTTTCTTTAGGATGTAAAATTTTGATTGCATTCTTTGGAAAAAGTTGTACATGAGCTGTAGTTATGTCTTCTATTTTATAGCTATTCACCATCTTTAAATCTAAAGTAATGGATTTTATTGTTTTCGACCCGTGTGGCCGGTCAAACAAAGCTTCGCTTTTTATTGTTTGTGTTTTAGTGCTTTCAAAGAAAACATACAACCAAATAAAAACGTAAATAATTTATGATAATGGAACTTTGAGATACGAAAACAAGTGATTAGAAAAACATGGTTAAAACATGGCTTAGACGTTGCTTAGAAAAACATGGATTTTTAATAAACTATTGGTCGATGCTCTAATATATTTTCATGCCCCCCCCCCCTCTCTTTAAAGAACAACAATACTCATTATAATGTCGAAAAAACAGTACTTATATCAAAATAAGAAACTGTGTCAAATATTTCTGTAATATATGCTCTATATATACAAAGTACTTTTCTCGTTCGTATATGTTCTAAAAAAACAGTTCTCAAACATTTTTTTTTATTTTTTTTTAAATATTAGTACAAATTCATTATTAGCAATAAATATAGTTTATCATTACAGCACAATATGTACAATGTATTATATTTTCATATCTTTAGATTAAATTAAGATGAAATTAGATGAAATAAGTCTTGACTATAACTGTGACATAATTTATTATTATTCAATTGCTGATTATCCAAAAATGTTTTTCAATTAATGTTATATGTTTATTACTTAAAATAGGAAATGTATCTTTAAGAAAGATTTAAATCTCAAAAGTACATTATAATAACTGAAATATAAATCGTTTCGTTTAAACATCCTTTAAATAAAAAAAATCACTTTATTTAGATATAGACAAAGTAACAAATAATCAATAGCAAGTGACAACTGCTTTTTAATAACATTAGAATGAAATGGTAGATTCGAAATATTTATTAAAAAATGCATTAAAATTATTTAAATAAAGCTGTAACACAAAAATATTTTTAAAAATATTTTTTAATGTCTTAATCAAAAAAAAAAAAAAAAAAAAAAAAAAAAAAAAAAAAAAAAAAAAAAAAAAATCACGCAGAGAAAAAAATAATGAAATGCAAATTTAAAAAGAATGCTAAACTTTTAAATACATGTAAAAATGTAAAATTGAACACTGTTTTTCTTTAAATATTAGAGTTGTTAACACGGTATTATAACTAATATTATAATTGGAGAAACGAAAGAGCAAAATAATGAATAAAAATAAACATGGTGTAACAAAAATGTCTCAAAGCAGGCTTTGATATAATAATCACATATCTTATGAGATTTAAATTTTACTTCTGTCATTAATTAAATTATATAAGTTATAATCTCAATTAAACAATAGTTTTTTTTTTTTTTTTTTTTTTTTTTAATAAAAATAACTAATTTTGAGCATCGATGTTTCTCATCATAATCCTTCCATCCATTAATCCTGCTCATCATAAATTAAACTATCAAACGTATTTTACATGTTATTTAAATCTGCAAATAAGATAATTCTTGTTTCTTTATATATAAATTAAATGTTTAAGCATTAATTTGTTTCCAAAATATGTCATGTTTTATATTTATAACGCTTATGTAAAAAATATCACTTATTTTCAATATGGGAATCATTATAAACATATCTGTTTAAAAAGCTGAAATATATAATAATTATTGACAATTCAAACACATATTTTTTTGTAAATTGCTTTAAGAAACGATATAATTACGTAAAATCAATTTGTGCAAAAAAAAAAAAAAAAAAAAAAAAAAAAAAAAAAATACAAATAATATAAGTTGAGTATTAAAGTAGTAAACATTATATACTTGCAAGTGCTCTTTGCGATATCAAATTAGAATTTCGTTTCGAAAATCGTCTGCTCGAGCTGAAAATAAACGGTAAATGAAATGTAGAATCGTTTACACGAATCATTCCATCAAGAATCGCAATCATAATCCATTCGGAATTCATTACCAGCTCCAGATTGATGTTTTGCTGATAAAACCACCCCTTCACTCATCCTACGCTTTTTAACTGTACCTGTGTTGGCATTTTTTCACATGAAACGTAGATTTCTTCTTTGAAATGTGGCAACAATCGTTTTTGCTCATTTAATTGAATATTAGGTGCCATTTTTCTGAATCAGCATCGTAATGCGATCTTAGTCAAATTGTTTAAAATACAATGAGAAATAAACTCTCTCTATGTTTCGTTCAGTCGCACGTGATTTAGTAGTATTTTTTTTTTCTAGAATTTGAGTAGTGAATTTATATAACAACTTAACTATCATAAAATTTAAGAAACATTCATATAAAAGCTCTATGATGATCCTGGGAGGTAAGGAACTGTTTGGAACCAAAATAAGAAATAAATTTTAAATATATAATAAAGGTCAGCCAAATATTTTGCAACGTTAACAGACTTCTAAATCTATCTTTCAATCGGAATTTATATAGATATACAGTGTCTCACAAAAGTGATGGGACACGTGTGCTTTATAAAAAGAAACTGCAATAAAATAAATAAACAAACATGTGCAAAAATTTTTTGGGTGTGTTTCATATTTAAAGTTAGTAACAATTATTACATAACATACATTTTGTCAAAATAATAAAATATTAATTTAGTAAAAATACAATTGTTCCGAACGGAGCAAAAAATGGCTCACATAAGTGATGGGATACTTACTTTTCCATCAAATATTTATCCAATAATTTTACTTTTTAAAAGGTTTTAATGTTTTGTTGGATTCCCTTTTACTTTTAAAACATGATTTAATCTTTTTGGGATGGATTCGACTAATTTTTTTGTGATTTCTGGAGTGATTTTACCCCATTCTTCTTGAAGCACCGATTTTAGTTGTTGTTTTGAAGAAATGGTGTGTTTGCGAATTCTTGATTCCAATTCTTGCCAAATATTCTCTATGAGATTTAAGTCTGGAGATTGTGGTGGTGTTTTTATTATTTCAGGACAGTTATATAGCAGCCAGAGTCTAACGTTCAGAGCAGTGTGCTTGGGGTCATTGTCCCGGTAGAATTTAAAATCGTTATGAAGGTTCAATTTTCGTGCTGAAGATTTCAAATTTTGCTTTAAAATATCAATATACTTGTACTGATCCATTATACTGTCAATAAAAACAAGATTACCAACTCCAGCGGACAACATACACCCCCATACCATAACTCCTCCTCCACCATGTTTTACTGTTGGTACCAAGTTCTGTTTGCGAAATTCTTCCCTGGGTTTTCTCCACACCAAGATTCTACCGTCAGAACCAAATATATTAAATTTACTCTCATCAGCAAATTTAACTTTATTCCATTAATCAGAATTCTTATTTATGCTGGATTTTGCGAAATCTAGTCTGAGTTTTCTATTCTTTTCACTTACGAAGAATTTTTTCCTGGCTACTCTACCGTGATATCCAGCAGATCGAATTACCCTTCTAATAGTCTCAGGATTAACAATTATTCCATATAATGCTTGTAAATCAGCAGCAACTTTTGAAGCACTATTTCTTGGATTTTTTTAATATTTCGAACGATAATTCGCTTTATTCCATTGGATAGCTTTGATGGTCGGCCAGGTCTTCTTTTATCCTGAATCATATGATTCTTTTTATATCGTTTAATGATTTTGAAAACTGTTGAACGACTCAAGTTAACTGTTTCAGCAGTTTTTCTAATAGATTTTCCACGTTCAATATGCAAATTAATAACTAATTTTCGAATTTCAGGCGAAGTTTCTTTTCGTTTGGCATTCATGGCTACACAGAGCTAAAAAACACAAAAATTCCAAAACAAACTGGAGAGAAATACCGCAGACGATTTTATAAGTTATTGCCAATTGCTTTTAAGTAAAAATAAAACCCCCAAAAATATTTCTATTGCTTATTTCTGACGATTTTTGTTGCATATATAATGGTGTCCCATCACTTATGTGAGCTATTTTTTGCTCCGTTCTAAACATTTGTATTTTTATTAAATTAATATTTTAATATTTTGACAAAATGTATGTTATGTAATAATCTTTCCTAAATTTAAGTATGAAACACACCCACAAAAAAATGTGTACATGTTTTTTTTAATTTATTTGATTAGTTTCCTTTTGTAAAGCACAAGTGTTCCATCACTTATGTGAGATATTGTATAATGACTGAATATAGGAATATAGCTTTATGAAAATTTTAATCATAATAAATTAACTGATTCATAAGCCTTTGGACCCGATTTTTTTTTCTATTTTTAGAAAAAATTGCTTTTATGTTAACAATATTAACACTACTTATCCAAATAGATTAATTATAATTTCACGACTATTTCATTGTCTAAAATATTACAAATGTTCTTGTTTTGTGAACCATTCAATTCATATTCATATGACAATAGGCTAAAGAAGAATTTTTGGAGATGTTTAGAAAATATTATATTACAACAAGATTTAACTGATATTAAAACTTTCTAATATTTTTTACGCTATATTACACATAATTCTTTCAGGAAAGTAACTTTTTTTTTTTAATTTAAAGAGTGAAATATTTTTCTAAAATAAAAGTATCGCAAACGGTGTAAAGATAATTAAGCAAATATTTATTAATATTACCATTAATACTATATGCCTAAACATTAATGAACTTATATAGTAAAGACATAAAAACATACTAACATTACTCTATGTAAACAGTAACAAAAATGTTTTTTAAAACAAAATAACACTCAATTAAAAGACTGTAAAGGGGGTGTACTATTAATAATATGAACCCGAAAGGATTAATCTAAATGTGTAACATTCACAAAAAAAAAAAAGTCTCGAATAATCGACAAATTGATTGTAACTAATGTACAATGTAATAACATTATGTAAAATTTTGTTTAAAAATTATTTTTGTCTTAAAAATATATCAAGAAACATTTATCATTATTAATATTAATCTGGGATTCTACTATCTTCACTAAAATCTTCAATGAAAGAAGATGAAAAGCATACATATTTCAGACTATAAACGAGTTTCTATTGAGATACTGACATCTGGTCTGGGAAAATTGGAAGTTTGTTTCATTTTATTTTTGCAACTTTCTTTCTTTCTTTATATATATATATATATAAAGAAAACTAGAAATCTCTGAACGTGACTGGAACTTATAAAAGAAAATGGATAAAAATATGTTACAGTTATGCGGTATCTTTACCTGCGAATCAGGGGGTAAATACCTGCGAATCATTCTTTGAAGAATGATATTTGAACTTTAATGTAGTTAACAATTGCTGGTCATATTGTTCTTGTGCTTAATTGAAAGATATTCCGTGAGATTATTAATTGCGACAGTATAAGAAAGTTTAACTAAAAGTTACATTATAGCTAAAGGCTTTGCTGAGATAGTCTAGTTTGACCTTATACATAATTATATGAGACGGGGAAAGGAATTTGAACTGTTGCTTGGAAAACACATACATTTAATTATTAAATTGCTTTAATTTGTATATATCTTTTTTCTTACTTAGTAATATTGAACAAAACTTGTTCTAAATATCGGTTCAAAATGCTTATTTGTTAATTCTAGTGATACGCTTAATGCAGGGCTGTCAGAGCGATTATTTTTTAATTCTATCTCGTGCCACCTTTTCAAGCAAAAATTTTTCACATACACTTTCTCGACATGTGAAAGATAAATATATTAAAAATTAGTATTTTAAAAATAGTGGCACGAAAAGAATATAAAAATTGTGGCAGGCCTCTTAATGATTTACTTACGATTTTATCAATCTAGGAAATAAATTATATTGATAACCTAATTTTTTTGTTTAAATTTAATTTAATAATCGTGAATGATTTTTCTTTTTATTAGAATATTCCTGAAATGCATTCATAAACATTATTCAGGTTATTTTCAAATGTTTGTATTTGAATTAACGACAACATAGTAACATTTGAGTTCAGAAAAAAATATGTAATCAACTACTTTGGCTTGAATGAACTATTTCTTTCTTTTAAAGATGCCTTCATTTTTATCGGAATTAGAGGATCCAAACCACACTTCTCCTGTTACAAAACATAAGTGATTAAAAACTCTAATAGGTTTTTTTGCATTTAATATAAAATTTTTGGATCACTAACAACGTTAAAAGCATTTTTATATGAAATATATCAATAATGTATTCAAATAGTGTTTTGCATTTTTTTTAAAGCGACACTTAGACATAAAAGAGCTTGTTGAATTTCGATAGTTTTAGTCTCTTCTTAAGCACATATTTCGGTTATATGTCTGTTAAATTTGTGTCTTCTTTATATTGCATTAATTTATTTTTATTATTTTTTGCTGAAGTTTTAATTTCGTTGTACAATGTAAGCCGCAAACAAATTCTTAGCTATTTATAGTGTTTTAAATGAAAACGGGTTAATTTTTCATAATAGGAAGGCACGTGATAGAGATAGATAAAAAAAAAAATCCTTTAAATTTATACTCAAGTTTCAAAATATCAAAAATTTATGCTCTTTAATTTTTTTAATTAATTTTCGAGTGGTCATGCCCACATATGTATACGTTTTCATACTCTATTAGCTCTAAAGTGGATAATGCAAACTCCAGATTTATCAAATTTATCTGTAGGATCAATCTTTCTGTGTACCACATTTTTTAACTTTGTCGGTGGTTTATCGATAAGAATTATGTTACATTTCTTCAATGCATGCCTAATCCGCTCAAAAAGTTGTGGAATGTATTCCATACTGCAAAATTTACTGGCGGGCTTTTTTTTTAAAACTTTACTAATATTTATAGATATTTTATTACGATTTCCTTATTTATAAATTAACCTGCTGATAAATTTATTTAAAAAAAATATTTTCATAATTCATTATTTAGATAAATATCGGAACAAACCTGAAATTCGCTCTTGACATAAAACCGATATGCAGCTGTTATATTTGAATGGAACATTGGTGTCATGGGATATAGTGTTATTAGATCTGCAATATTCTTAACCAGTTCTACATCCAAAAAAGTTAATGATCAGTTTTCTTCTGTTTCATAAGTAAATTTTATGTTGTTATCTATGCTGTTAGCGTGGTCAAAAATTCAATTAATGCAGAGATACCGCGACTCCATATTATGATAATGTCATAGACATATCTAATCCGTAATAATGGTTTAAAGGTAGAGCTATAGAAATTATATGATTTTCCAGGGGTCTTAATTTAAGTCTGGCTAGTAATCCAGAAATTGATGAGCTTATTAGGGCCTCTTGTGTTTGCATATAATAATTTCCATTAAAAAGGAAGACATTATTGCTTGTAATTAAATTTAAACTTGAAATCATGATAGTTTTATTATCATCATTTTATAATGGTAATATTAAAATTCATTTCATCAATTCATTTATTAAAATTGATTTCATCATTGCATTGTAGTTAACTACATTTTAATCGTTCTGTTTTTCTACAAAAATCATTTAGTTTTGAAGGGCGTTAAAAAAAATAGGTGACAAAGTATGCAATATAACTGTTTGTTTGCGAAATCGCGTAGCTATTGCTTTATTATTATTATTATTATTATTATTATGTCAAATTATGAATTTAGAATTGTGCTATGGTCTAAACTAATTTTTTAATTGAAATAGCTGCAGTAATTACCCCAAAAAATCGTTGTTGCCCTTAGCTATTATTATTATTATTATTATTATTATTATTATTATTATTATTATTACTATTTTAAATGAAAAGTTATACGAAAAAAATATGTGAGATTTTTTTTTAAACATATCTAAAATTTCTAAACTATCGTTTTATTTTTTAGTCTCTAAACGAGTTCGTTTAATAAAGTGCCTTTAATGGCGTCTTAAAATACAATAAAACGTACTTGTAGTTAAGGAAGTATAATACAGCAGTGATTCAAACCAAATGATATTTTTTATAAAAAAGATTTTTTTTTTTTTTTTTTTTTTTTAATTTCTAATAAATTTTACCAAAAAAGCAAGACGCATTTAAAACCTAGAAAGACAACTTGTACTGAAAAAAAAAGTATATGGAAATTCTGTGTATAATATAAACGGTATTATAATTCATCATACAGAAAGGGGAAAAAAAAGAAAGATGAAACTGATACGCAAGATGATTTATTATATTTATATATATAGTGCGTGTATATGAACTTAAGCATACACTCAATTAGCGCCTACACTTTATTTCATTTTTAACAAAAATGAAATGAGAACGGCATGTAAACTTGACAGCATTTTCTGCATGAACAATCGTAACTTATATTGTACCGAAATCTTAAATTTTCCCAGACGTGTGAAAGAAATACTTCTGCAACTCCCTTTGCTCCAGTTGCACCTTTGACCCAAACTCTGAGATTCCGCGGTCAGATCAATTGTACGAACTTCCGAAACCAACCATTTGCAAACCGCGGCAAGGTTGTAAATGCTACTCTACTCTAGAGGGGATGCAGAGAGGGATGGAGACTCCCATCTGTTTACGCATATTCCAAGAAATCCACTTGCTGCATGGATAGCAAATGTTGATCTGCAGAAAACAGTTTTGACCTTGGCTGCAGAATTTACTGTTGGGAAAATTAATAAGTAAACAATACGAGGGATTGCACCTGTGTTTTTGGTGGAAACGCATAATTAATGGTCAGACAATAGTAATATTTTTTGTACCTTTCTTTTAATTTAAATTTAGACAATGTTTCAATCCTCTTATTATATTCGATCAAAGTCTTTTTAACATTGTTCTCAAATTTTCTTCTACTCAACATCACGGAATTATCTGACACCTTCACAAACTCATTTATATTTATAAATGCATGAAATCTATATTACACATGATTATAGTTATATCTATATTACACATGATTCATTAATATTTTAGTGCACATTTAAAGACAAATTAACATGCAATTCATCGCTAGCTTATTCTACTTTACTTCCTCAATTGAGTTTGAGAGTCATGCTTATAAAAACATTCCGGGGGCATATTCGGTTAAACTAATACTATAAATAAAAATAGATCTCAATTTACAAAATATTGCTACAGTAATTCAGATTTTTAATATATAATCTAAATTAATAAAAATTAAGATTTGTTAAAATTAATCGGAAATTTAAAAACGCGAAAAAAAAAAAAAAAAACCCAGCGGACAAAACTCACAAAATTAAAACGGATAGAAACCATACCGCTTAAAAACTTACCAGGCAAAAGGCCCATACATGACAAAAGTCTGCTCTATTAAGCATAATTTCCATTTTGATAAAATTATTTTACAGAAAAGAACTCAAGAATATCAAACATCTTTTATTCATCTTCAAGGTTAAATAATATTCGCTAATGTGATTTGCGTAATAAAATTCTTCAGAGCCACTCCCCGCTTCCCTTCAGAAAATCAAATGTTATGACTTTGTTATAAGTATTTTCTATTTCTTTTCTACATGCATTAGTAGTTACACGATTATAGGATACGGAGTAATTTGTGTTTAAGATGCACACAAAATGGTCAGATAATAATGAGTAATTCAAGATTGCCGATTCCCGCTAACTAGTGAATTAAAGTGATGGCACATTAAAAGATGTTATTTATAAACGGAAAAGACTAATTCTCGTTAATCATCTAACAGAAATAACTGATGACCATGAGGCATTGTCTCATCTTCCGGTCAAAATAACTACCCTCTTTCGCTATTTTTTTTCTTTAATTTCATATGTGATGTTCCCTTCCGTCGCAATGGTTAAGGAAGAAAACGCTGAAAGTTTTTGATTAAAATCTGAGAAAGATCAAGGTCTTTATTCCAGAGGTAAAATGAGTCACTCCACTGGACACAGCATACGAAATGAGCAAGCTCTGCGTTCGTGATCTTAGGAGGAAAAAACTGACCTTCGTGCTTCCGTCTCCAAAGATTTAATTGATTCTCCCAAGTGATAAGATGAAAGAGAATCGAGCTTAAGTTTACATGTTTACTCACAGCCTACATGCATTTTATGCGCGTGAAAACAAATTTGAAAAAGATATTTTACCAATAACGAAAAAAGGTAAGAACATTAAGAGAAAACTATTACAGAAAAATGCCTGATGAATGACGATTGAAGCACAGTTAAAATTTGTGAAACGTTTTGTGATTTGTATTTAAAAATGGATCTTTCGAAGGAAATGAGAAAACAATATGAAAGAAGAGAGCTCTGTGATGATAGAAAATTTGTGGAACATTTTGCGATTTGTATTTAAAAGAAGATCTTTCGAAGGAAAATGAAAAAAAAAAAAAAAAAAGAATTATGAAACAAGAGCATTCTGTGATGATAGAAAGTTTATAGAACATTTTGCAATTAATATTTTAAAACAAATCTTTCAAGAAAAATAATGGAAATGAAAAAATTATTATGACAGAAGAGAACTCTGTGATCATAAAAAATTTGTGGATCATTTTGCGATTTGTAATTAAAAGCAGATTTTTCGAAGGAAATGGAAATTTTAAAAAATGTGAAAGAAGAGAACTGTGTGATGATAGAAAAATTTGTGAAACATTTTGCGATTTGTATTTAAAAGCAGATTTTTTGAAGGGAAGGGAAATAAAAAAAAAATATATGTGAAAGAAGAGAACTCTGTGATGATAGAAAAGTTTGTGGAACATTTTGCGATTTGAATTTAAAAGCAGATCTTTCGAAAGAAATGGAAATTGAAAAAATATATGAAAGAGAACTATGTGATGATAGAAACATTTGTGGAACATTTTGCGATTTGTATTTAAAAGCAGATTTTTTGAAGGGAAGGGAAATAAAAAAAAATATGAAAGAAGAGAACTCTGTGATGATAGAAAAGTTTGTGGAACATTTTGCGATTTGAATTTAAAAGCAGATCTTCCGAAAGAAATGGAAACTGAAAAAATATATGAAAGAAGAGAGCTATGTGATGATAGAAAAATTTGTGGAACATTTTGCGATTTGTATTTAAAAGCAGATTTTTCGAAGGAAAGGGGAAAAAATATGAAAGAAGATAACACTGTGATGATAGAAAAATTTGTGGAACATTTTGCGATTTGTATTTAAAAGCAGATCATTAGAAGGAAATGGAAATAATAATAATAATAAAAATATATGAAAGAAGAGAGCTCTATGATGATAGAAAATTTGTGGAACATTTTGCGATTTGTTTTTAAAAGCACACCTTTTGAAGAAAATGGAAATGAAAAATATATGTATATGTAAAAGAAGAACATTCTGCGATGGTAGAAAATTTATGGAACGTTTTGAGATTTGTAACTAAAAGCAGATTTTTTAATGGAAATTAAAATAAAAATAATAATTACGAAAGAATATAATTCTCTAATGACAGAAAATTTATGGAACATTTTGCGGTTAATATTTTAAAGCAAATCTTTCAAGGGGGGGAAAAAAGAAAGTGAAAAAATTACTAAAAAAATAAGAGCATTTTGTGATGATAGAAAATATTTAATTTTTTCAATATGTCTGTATCGCAATAAAACATAAATAATGATTCTAAAAATATATTTTTTTATTTACAAAATTATTCATCATTGAAGCCGATATTAATAAAATTGATAGAAGTAAATATCTTATCATTTAAAAAAAATCATGTTAACTTTTTTTAATGTGATACATTTTGTTTTTCGAATAAGTTTTACTTTTGACGTTAACCGTCTCCTAACGGGGATTTTTTTCTTCGTTGATGTTTTTCTCCTCATTTTAGCTTACATCAGTAGTATTCCACCTTTAAATTATACGTTCTCTTTTAAGAAAATCACGCTTTGCCGGTAGTCTACGAAGACGTATTTATTATTGTTTTGTAGTAATATATTCCCATTACAACAACATCCGCTCACAGAAAACATGAATGCATCTTCCGTGCATAAACTTCTTGGAATAATTTATAGCATCCTAAGGAGAGTTTGATTACAGGAGTCTTTGTTGTTTTACAATTCTTATCCGCTTTTTTTTATTTTTATTTTTTTTATTTCTCCCAAGTAAGATTTTATGGACTGCTTATGGGCGTTTTATTTGTTTTCATGATGAATTAAATTTCAAAATCCCATTCATTTTTTTCTTTTTTCATAAAATGATGAACTTACTTATTGGATATTTATATAAATGAATATATTTTTACTCTCTACTATCTTTACAAGAAGAAAGTATTGGATTCCTGAAAATTTTCGAATTCCAGTATTTGATGGATTTGCACTTTTTAGGGGTCAGAGATTCCAAAAAACATGTTTTTAGAAAATGTCTGTCTATGAGTCTGTGACTTTGCCTGTCTGTATGTGACATAAATTTTATGAACGCTCTATCTCAAGAATTAATGCACTTAATTATATATATATATATATATGTAAGCCCTGATACAAACTGATGCTGATTAGTTTTTTGTGTAAATCACTCAACAGGAGGTGCTGCTATACTGCCTTTTTTACGATTTACGCAGCAGCTGTATCTCAAGAACTAATCCATGAATTTTAATAAAAAATAATACATACAGATAATTCCAGGGATAAATTGATGCTGATTAGTTTTTGGTGTAAATCTCTCATCAGAAGGCGCTGTTATACTGCATTTTTTACTATTTACGCACCAGCTGTATCTAAAGAATTAATGCACAGATTTTAATAAAAACTTATATTCAGATAGTCCCTGGTATAAATTGATACTGATTAGTTTAGGGTGTAAACCGCTCAACAGATGGTACTGCTATGCTGCATTTTTTACAATCTCCCCAATAGTTTTCTCTCAAAAATTAATGCACGGATTTTAATTAAACTTCAGATTCAGTTAATCTTTGATATAAACTAGTTATGTTTAAGTGTTTTTGTCAATCGCTCACAGGTGGTGCTGCTATGCTAAGTTTTTCGGAATTACCGCAATAGCTTTATCACAAGAATTAATGCACGAACTTTCATCAAACTTCAGATTTAGATATACCTTGATAAATTTTATTGCTGATTATATTTTGGTTTAAATCACTCAAAAGGTGACGCTTTTCTGTTGCATTTTTCTCGATATCCGCAATAGACCTATTTCAAAAGTAATGCGGGGAATTTCACACTTTTAGAACTCTCGTGGTGGGCATAAATTGTCATTTAATTTTGCCTCTTTGGCAGCAAATTTTGAAGTATTAACATGTATAAGATATAAGAAAGGTTTGGGATTGCCAAACCCGACTAAATTAGAAATACTAAAGTTAGTTGTTAAAGAAAATGAGATTTGACTGTCAGTAGATTGTTAAAATAATATAAAATTTATTACAGTAAGTTGTTACAGTAGTTGAAGTTTTTCTGTCAGTAGATTGTTAAAATAATAGAAAATTTACTACAGTAAATTGTTAGAGTTGTCGAAGTTTTTATTGCCAGTAGATTGTTAAAACAGTGAAAAATGTATTGCCACTAGATTTTTATGATAATTAAAATTTTATTGTCAGTAGATTTTTATAATCGTTAAAACTTTACTGTCGGAAAATTGTTAAAATAATTAAAATGTATTTTCAGTGTATTGTTATAATAGTCGAAATTTTACTTTCAGTACTTTTTAAAAATATTCGAAATTTTGCTGTCGATACACTGTTAAATTAGTCGAATTTTTACCAATTATAGATTATTGAATTAGTTTAAATGTTACTCAACTTCAAATTATGAACTAAAATTTACGTCGCTACATTAAGAATGTATACATAGTTTGGTACAATAATTTAAATAAAGTACAATTCTGAGTCTTTTTTTTTAAGTAAAAAAGTTAGCATTTAATAAATATTTTGTTTTATTGCTTAAATGTTATATTCCTCCATAAATATTCATGAACTTTTAATTTTTTTGCAACAATTTTCATCGATCTTTTTGTATCGAGAAAGTATCATAGGAAAAGAGAGAACAAATCATTCTTTTATTTTTTAAATATAAGTCAATAGATTAACGCTTATAATATATCATATGTTTATGAAGAAATGCATCAATTTTCTTCAAATTAGCACATTTCATATTATTTTCCAAGCAATTCATATCTTTGAAATTTAAGACGAATGATTAAAAATTAAAATCACATTAAAAAAATCTTACAAAAGATTCTAAAAGTGTTTAATTCATTTCACATTAAATATGGCTAAAAGTCATCTTGATACACACTAGTATTTTTATATAACGAATAAACTTAAAAAAAAAAAAAAAAAAAAAAAAAAAAAAAAAAAAAAAAAAAAAAATCAGTTTTGCGTTTCGATATACATATTGAAATATATGTTAAGATGGATGCCTTTAAATTCGTTTATACTTTGTTAAATTCTTGTTTATATTTAAAACAGTTAAAACAAATATTTAGCTTATTTTAAATAAACTTTAAATTTACGTGCACGCATAAATATCACACAGACTAAAAATATGAATTTCATCAGTAGTGGCCCATATGTATTTGTATTTTTTCCTTTCATAAGGCATTTCATATTAAGGCACTTTACATAAAAGAAACAAATTAAACCTACTGATATTAGGATCTAATAAGTGTTAATAATATTTATCATATAGCTAACCTAAAAAATTCCTTAGCCATGTTGAAATCTTGAAACATAATGCAAAAATAAAGTTGCATATACTGATAGGATCTAGCTAACCTAAAAAATTCCTTAGCCATGTTGAAATCTTGAAACATAATGCAAAAATAAAGTTGCATACTATCAAGACCATCCAAAAGGTAATGCATTACGTATATAACACAAGGAAATGCATATAATAAAAGGTAATGCTCTTAAGCATGCTTAAGAGTGAAATTTTGAGTCACAGCAAATATTGGAACGATTACATCAAAGCTCTTCTGCAATATTCGTAGTTGTTTAATACTGATCTCAAGTTTTAAGAAGTAACTTGCTTGATACTTTAAAAAATTAAAGTTTCAAGAAGTAAGTTGACTGTTGCTTCAAAGTAAAATATAAACAGTCTGTTAAACGGATTTAAAACAAGCCAAACTCTTAAACATAATTCAAGCAAGTCAGATTAATATTAGGCTGATGTACATTTGCATTATAAAACATATATTTTTTTATGACGAAGGAAAGACCTTGGAAAGAAAACTGCAGACTTCAGTATTTGAAATATCGAAAGTAAAATTTTCAAGTGTTAAGATTTCTTATTTACCTTACGAAAACTGCAATTGATTTTAACCTTTATCATTTTCAGGTAAAATTCCATGTTTAATAATTAAATTTTAATTCTAGAATGTGAATATCCTGAATAAATGTTGCAGATATTTAAAAATTATCAAACTATTTCTTTCCCTTCAAAATAATAATTATGATTAATCATAAATGCTTAATTCAGTCAGTTATTATCATTCTTCTACCTTTTCTTTTTGCTAATAATAATATTAAAAAAAAACTAATAAATCAGCAAAAAAAATAAAATAAAATAAAATTAAAAAAAAAAACAAAAAAACAAAAGATTGTTTTATTGAAACATAATCCTTCCCATGAATAGCAGCAATAATTTTCTTTCCACCTTTTAATTTTTTGGAAAACCAAAAGTGGCTACTTTAGTCTCTATTTTATAATTATTTTTACACCATTTAAAAACTCATAATCACAAATACAATTTTTTACAATGAACGAATGAGCTTACTACGCTAATGTTTCATAACAGCGCGACGATATGTGCACATTAGAATGTCGGCCATTTCATAACTACAACATTGAGTGTTTTTTCCACAGGTTCAGGGTGGAAAATATTTTATAAATCACCTATCATTATTTCGTTTTCCGGTATATTATTTTTCTGTTATACCACCACTTAAAGCTATTGCATCTATTGATTTTCACCCTTTTATCCAATGTACTTCACACTGCCCTTCAAAGTTTTGACTTGAACTTGCCCCTCATCCAAGAACATTCCATCAACTTTTCTATCATTTGATCCAGTTTACTGCCTCACCTCTGAAGGCTTGGCCTTATTTATTTATTCCGCTTTTCATTTCTGTTCTCACCTGAGGCTGCCTTATGTCACGGTCTTCCTCATATTTTCTCTTGATGATGACCCTTTCATTTCAGGTCAAATTGCTCTTGGGGACCCACAGACAGTATATTTATTTTATTTTATTTTTCCCGTTTCCTGAAAGCTGAAGATGGGCTTTCTCTGGTTTGTCTCCTTTCACCCTGCAGGACCTTGGGTCACTACGCGTGATCTGCATTGGGTTTCTTTTTTTACCTTTGAGGAAATTCTGCATAAATCTTACATATCTGCGAAGTTTGAAGGTTTTACATTATTATTAATACTACAAATAACATTTTAACTCTATATTAAGGATTAAAATTTTATTTTCTTATATAAACGCAGGTTTTTGATTTTTTACGTCAGTAGTACCGAACTGTAGCTCAGATGGTTTAAAAGTACCTGTGTTTTCAAATAATAATGTTTTGCCTTAATTAATCGTTCACGTTGTGTGATTCGTGAAACGAAGATTACTAGTCAAAAATTCCTGAAACTGAGACTTCGAGCCACAATTTGACCACTTTGCTGTATGCGCAAACTAGTTATCATATTGCTATGAACTAACTTAAATGCACTTAACACTTGTTCAGTTTGCGGCATTTTTTATATTTATTTGAAATTCGTTTCTTCCCCAGCATTTTCCGCAAAATAGTGGCTTTCTACGATCAACGATCTATTCAAGACTCTTGTCTCTCCACTGTTTGTTCATGGTCCACTTCGCAATAATTTAGAATTTCGTCTATCATGTTTTTCCTTTATTTCTTCAGCCTGCTATTCTTTTATCAATCAATAGATTTTTAATCTTTAAGTATTTTTGATTGGCGTTCACTAGTCATCCTTTGCGAATGCCCATAGTATTTTAATCTATCATTCTCAACAATTTGCATGATTTTTTGTTGTTACTTTCGTGATTTCCCTCATTCTTGTCTCCCTGTATTTTTCTTTTCTTTTCATTTCTTTTTTTTTTCTCCTTTTTATTTTACTTTTTTGTGACTCTTCGTCAGAAGAACATTTCTTAATTTTAAGGGCTAAGCAATTGCATTTTATTATTTTACATCAAAACATTTTAATTGATTGAAGCATTTCGCAAAGACGTTTGACTTTGAACCTCTTCTCAATTTTGATATGTATTTTTTATTTCAATATTGATTTTCTGATTTTGTTCATGTCTCGCTTGAAACGACTTAGTAGTTATACTTTGTTATTCTACTTCAAAATATTTGAATTAAAAGATAAAATAGAGGAGTTAGATCGAACAACATAGATGTGTTGTGGTTGTGAATTATTGATGCTTCAATAATGACGTGATCGAGATATTGAAGCATCTCTACTCAGGTAACTCTAAAATGTGTCCTTATAAATGAACTATGGTAGGATAAGAACATTCTAAATAATAATTCCTTCTCTTTTTTCCCTTTGTAAGCTCTTAGTAGTGGACAATATCGATCAGGAAAAAATATTTTTGAGAGTTCTTTTTCATTTTTAGAAGTCCAGGGTAATAGCTACACTTAATTTGTTATGCAGCGATACATTCGATTTCATCGATGATCCGTTGGATAACATGAAATTTGAAACCAACAAAAACTGAGGCACTTATATTCATGTTAGCAAATAAATAAGTAGAATGATAAATTCTTCTTAAAAAGGTAAACTTAAAATTACGTTATGTGTAAACTACTTAAAAATATGACAAAAAGTATTTAAAAAGGTGAATTAAATTACTTTAATCCTTAGTACTTTCAACTGTAAAAACAGCCGTCGTCAGAGATTATAAAAATACAAATATTAAAATACACACACACAACGAGAAACAACCTCAAAATGAGCAGGAGAACGCTTGGGTCACCAGCTTTGTAAAATCCAGTACGCCGACCAAATACGAGGCAACCGACGAAAATCGAGGCATATTTTTCGCGGAAAAAAACGATAAAAACTGAAACCGACAATTACCGGAGTCAACAAAAACCGAAGTATTAATGTATTTCAATTGCATTCTTCCAGTAAATCCTTGTTCTGATACTCCTTCATCTGCTTCTTGACCTACAGTCTAGAGGTCTGCACAGGTCCGTTCTTGGCCCGTGGCCCCGACCGGCAGAATTACAATGTTTTTTTCAACGGGCCGGGTCGACAAACAAAATAAACGGGCCGGGCCGGCAAAAAACTGAACAGGCCGTACGGGCCGGGCCGATATAAAAATTTTCGAAGATTTTAACATAAACGATAAAATATAAACCTATTCTCAACGAAAATGGTTTTAACGAGAATAAATATAAATGTGCGTCACAAGCCATACTAGTTTGACAGCATCAATATAAAAATGTAACTTGTGCAGTGTAGAGATCAGCATCGGACAGTTACATTGTGTGTAACCCGTTTTAATATTTTTTAAACTGACTCGTGCAGGGCCAAGATCAAAATTGGAGATCAAGGCATTATTTTTCTACATATAGACTTGCCGGACCGAAAGACGACTTAATTGTTCTCAAGATCTGTTGGGCAGACAACATAATTTGTAAAATTATGAACAGCGATGAAGAACTTATGTTAGCTTAATCTTTGGATATGTATACGTCTTGATGGTTTTTAAATTAATTTTTTAAAAACGCTAAAGTTTGAGACATTTTTACATTAATTTTTAATTGTAAAAATATAAAAGTGATAAGCCTGACTATTGAAGGGATTTGGAATCGAATAGTGTTTTTCATTTTTGGTAAATAAAATACTTGTATAACCTTGTTGAGATACGATAGTTTCTCAAATAGTTGCAGGTTTTTCTCCCTTCCCATGCTATCGCTTCCGGAAATTCTATTAGAACGCTAACTATGACAATATTTTATTTGCTTGCAGTGTTCTTAAATTGCTTGTATCAAAAAATGATAACGCCATTCGATTGTATAGTTTCTGATTAAAGAACCTGCTAATCTTATGCATTTCTAAGAAAAAAATGAATTTAGAAATGTATCAGAAAGGAGCTTTTTTTTTAAATTAACGTATGAATTTGGATTTAAAATCTTTAATAAAATGATATAGAAATATTTTCATAAATCTTCCTTTATTAATCAGCTTCAAAAGTTACGATGTTTTTAAATTTCTTTTTTTTCTTTTATTCTAAGCCATATTAATTTTTTAATGAATCTTTATTTGAATGTTGAAAGCCTAAGAATCTTAGTAATCATTAATGTTACTAATGTGTATTTCCTGTAAAATATACTGTAAAATCATTCCATAGATATGTATGCAGTACTCTTTAAAAAAATCTTAATTATATGATAAAATTCTGAATTTTTTAGAAATCGTAGAAATTGTAACGGGCCAAAACGGGCCGGGCCTATTTTCTCTGATTTCTCTACGGGCCGGGCCGGGCCTAAAATATAAACATTTCAACGGGCCGGATCGGTCTCGGGCCGAAATTTTGAGTTTTACAACGGGCCGGGTATGGTTGGCACGGGCCGAAACTGGAACCCGATGGAACGGGCACGGGCCGAAAAAATTTTCCTACGGGCCGGGCCTGGAAATTCCGGCCCGTGCAGACCTCTATTGCAGTCTGTAAGAACCTTTAGTTAGTTTTCAGCATTCATTCATTCTGCAAACATGCATATACCATTAAATTTATTAAGCTCGATCGTTTGTAGAACATCATGTTTGGCTTCCATAATTTCACATATTCTTGAATTTTAAACTTTATTCTAGCCCAGCCTTGATGTTCTCGCTGATCTTCACTAGAAGACAATTTCAGTGGAGAGTTTTATTTATCTTTAAATCTCAATCAAATCTTCAAATCTATCTGTTGAGTTTTATTTATCTTTTATCTTTAAATATCCCCCTCACCATAACAATCAAACAAATAATAATCAAACAGATTCTTCATAGCTTAAAACTAAAACTAACATTTTAAGTTCCGAACGACTACTTCACAATCCGCCGAAAACGTGCAATCTTACTTGAAAAAAAATAATTCCCTTCAATTTATCTAAAATATGAACATAATATAAAACTATTAAAGAAAGATTTTGTGTTAACGATAAAACTGGTGAAATGTTCCTCTATTTTTAATTCAATCTTTTTGTACTTAAGTGAACTTTAAAGTAAAATATTTCTAAAACAAATAAATAAACAAGTTGAATGTAGATTCTGCCATTGCAGAAACCCTATCGATTAGAAAAAAAATAATCGATAGGGTTTTTTAGAAGGGCGACCCCGTTTAGAATGCAATGAACTAACTTCATTTTTCTTGTGTTTATCAATATAATAGCAAACAGAACGGCGTGAAATACACAATTGATTAACAATTTCTCTCTGAATCATTGGAATTGCGAAATAATAATGTGATACAATTTGACGTGCTACTTCTTCATTGACTAGATTTATCAAAAACGGATTTTTTCTTTAGTTTAAACGCTTTTTTATAGACGCTGAGAAAAAGGAAATGCATTTTAGCAGGAAAACGAGTGGAATTCCTTCGAATTATACGAATGAAATATTTAAAAGACCCGATCGATTTGGTTTTAAAAAAAAGCAAAAGTAATTACATTATTGAATCAATATATAATAAATATATTTCCAAACTTAATGTCAAGTTTGTTGCATGCAAATATTCGCACATCTTCAGTTAAAATTGTAATTTGAGTGCCGACGAAATCCAGAAATTTTATTTTATATGCACTCACAAAAAATAGCTTTATTTAATAAAAAACTAATTTCATTTTTACTGTGCCATTATTTTCACTAACTGAAATCATCTGAAAGTAAAATCTCAATCTCAGTGTCCATAATGAAAAGAAATATTGAAATGTAATATCGTTATGAGTAAAAATGCGATGTTTTAAATAGTGACGTCATTTTCTCTTCAAATGTTTTTTAAAAGTTACTGTTATTAGTAATATGAAAAAGGCATCCGTAATAATATTGTAAATCCCATTTATCTGTTTGCTGAATGACATCATTTTCCTCATTTGAAATTTTTCGTTATACATTATTTTTATCATAAATTATTTTCTGTTATTTTATTTACATTATTATTATTTCTCAGTAAATATATTTTTTTACCTCAATCAGTGCATAATTATACGCAATCATTTTACTGTGGTTAAATTTTACGAAAACAATTGACTTTTTTTCTTTTAAAAGCAAGGACATGTTCACTGATGAAATAAAGCTTCTGACTGGCGGAAAGTGATAATGGAAAATAATTTTTTATTATCGAGAGAAAAGCTAAACTGAGTTGCCACCATATTTAAGAAATATCGTAAAAAAGCATTTAAAATTAAAAATAAAATATAAAAATGGAAATAAATTAAAAAATAGCTAAAATGGGCACAACTACAAATAAATAGCTTTCATTTAAAAAAATAATTATCAAAATCGTTTAAGTAGAAAATTCAGGGCTGACGACACAAAATTTTTTAGCTTGTCTGAAAGAAATAGCATCGGAGGCTAATAATAGTTGCAGTAATTAATGCATTAAAATTTTTTTAAATCCATTTTGTTAAAAATGTACTAATGCAGCAGTTCTCTAACCGTTATATATTTAAAAAATATATTAAACTTTTACGAATATACTGACTTCCTATGCGAGGTTAGATCATACAGCTGTGGATCATACAGTATATTAAGACATTATTACAGTGTATAACATTTCTAACAATCTGCAACATTTGATTTACACGTATATAGCTACGCTTAAAACTGGCGGCTAATAAATAAAAGTTTAACTATTTATTTTCCTTTATTTGGAATAGTTCTCAACATATCTTTTCGTAATTTGCATTACGTTCCACTATCCTTAAAGATAAAAACACAATAAATATTTGAAATTTTTGATTTAGATACATAGAAATAATTGCTTATAACTCTCATCTAAAAGAGATTTCCATAAATAACGATTATCTGTAGTCAATTACACATCATTCACAAATCTATATAATGTACGTGACAATATTTCTGTTTTTCCTACCATGTGACATTGCGGTCCTCTACAATGTTATTTTATTTCTTACTTGATCGTCATCCACAAATGTATTTTTTATGCATTTCATCTTCTAACCTCTTTCTTTCTAAGTCTTGAAGCTCTTAGGTAATCTCTCGAAATATCCATTCCCCTTATAAATATCTGGCACTGTGGTAATCTCTAATTTCCTATAATTTCATCCATACCTATGACGGTTCATCTTCATCCCCCTCCCCACTTTCGAATGTTTGAATTTAATATATGGTGACGTTACGGCCTTCTACTGACCTTGGGGGTGACCTCCACCCACGCATGGTTTTTCTCCATTATTTTTTCTTCGATTGGTCAATAAGTCTGAATGATGGCCTGGAGCGTGAGGAGCCGCATCTCGATTGCCTAAACGTGATGAAGTGTTCATCGTTTTGTAGATAAAACGAACAAATGTAAACAGTGTGGCCAAAGAGTTAATTAGTAACATTCGTAGTACGGCTGTTCGACAGGACTTCTTGAATTTTTTTCGAAATATGCAAATTTTCTTTTTTAAATCATATGATAGACATTTGAGATTCTAGATAAATGTCAGTACGCTCAAATCCTACCATTATCTTATTAATATATCCTGCAAAAATCCTCTAAAATGAATTTAAAAAATTGTACTTTCTTGCATTGATGATGATTTTTGAAGCGCAATAAATTTGGACTTAAGAAAAGTTTCCCGTAGATGTGCCGCGGAACATTTTGAAGTTCGGTAATTATCCTCCCAAAGCCCATAACTAGACATATATATTTTTTCGCCTTTTCATTTCTTGGGCTTTATTCCTTTTATTAAAAAAGAGTAATTGAAAACAAATTTATAAAAAATGTACATGTCAACTATAGATTATACACAAATATGTGTTTTCCAAAAATTTTATATAAACCTCAGTCATTATATTAGTCATTTATCATTAAACATTATATCTAAATGTAAAATCCGTTGAAAAGTATTCATAAATTCGTCATTTAAATTGCGAAAATTCGAAAAAGTTGCATAAACATCGTTATCACAGCGCTCTGTTAGCTCATTTTAAAACCTTCTTACTCATTTCACAGATTGTGGGGTGTATATTTTCCACCTTTTTTTTAAATTCCCAACTTTCAAAATCATACCAGAAATTAAAAAAAAAAAAAAAGAAAAAAAAAAAAAAAAAAAAAAAAAAAAAAAAAGCTTTAAAATGTATGGGAAGAAAAGCATCTGCTTACTTTGCAAACAAACTGTTGATAAATTCTGGTGACAGTCAATCCCCCTCAATATTTTAGAAACAGAATTATATTGACCATGAAAGAATTAAATGGGTTCACACCGTTGACATTATGAATAATAACAATAATGGTATTACGCTATTGGTTCATTTTCAAGACTTTAAAAGCAATTTTTAAAGCTTACTTTACTCCGTTCCTTCAATTAATTTATGTAAGATGAATTTGTAGCAGTTTGATGTACTTCAGGTTTAAAGTTTTTTTCTTTCCATGAAAGCTTGAATGTTTTTACATAAAACGAGATTTAATTTTCCCAAAGCAGTATTAGACAAAATTAGTTTAAAGAAATGATAATGAAAAAATTATACAGACATGTTCTAGTTTTAATATCACACTGTAATATTACATCTCAAATATTTTTTCATGTGAAATAAATTCGATAGTTTGAAATAAGGAATAATAGGAAGTTTTACAACAAAAATATATTATGTACTAAATTATACCATCTTACTCTTCAGTATACTTACTGATCTTGCGTTTATGAGAGAATAAATTTAAATACAAATACGAATAAAAAACTAGTCGTTGGATGCCAGTGTAATACTTACCCATCATGGATATACATAATATAAAATATGAAAATAAAACATGCGTAAACTACTTAGAAAATGCATCGCCATTCCAAAGGGAAATTTAAACGTGTATTTAAATATCTTTAACACATAGCAATGCTCTATTAATTAATTACAGATGAACCAATTTCGACAAATTATTTAACAACACATAGTTAGACTCTATTAAGATTGCAGGTGAACCAATTTCGATAAATTATATAAAAAGCCAAACTATTCAAGTAGTACTGAAATTTGTAAAAGAAATATCCTTATAACGCCAAAAATAATAATCATATTAACTAACAGTTAACTGGGACGGATTAAGCGTTTCATATCCAATTAAAATATATCTTTGTATTGAATTTTGAATAAAATACAAGGCCATGAAAAATCGAAGAGTGTGGAAAATAGGGTTATAAATATCTCGGTAACTAATTATCCGATCGACTTCATTCTTAATGCAAAATTTGTGTTAGTTTAATGTCTTTTATACCCACTACTTAAAATGAACAATTTGAAAAATTCTTATGTACCTTTCATCAGAACAAATATTTAGAGAGTCCGAAAAAAGTAATTTCGGATAATCGAGGTTAGCGACATTAAATAGGTTTCTTTCTGTAATTACAAAGTAATTATAGGTCAAATTTCAAGTCTCTATCTCAAATTGTTTGGGAGATAGAGGGTTTACTGACAGACAGACAGTCAGAAGGACGGCAATTTGTTTTCTTCTAAAATTATGTTTCTCAGAATCTCCAGTGTCTAAAACGTATAAATCCGTCGAAAATGTTTTTCGATTTTCACAACGATTTCAAGACTTACCTAATACTACGTATGATGGGTAAGTAATAATGAATTATTATGAGTCATTTAAACACACAAGAATAATATAAATATATAGAATATGTCAGTGAAACCATCGTGAGTTAATGTGAAACCTTCGCTTGTAATATGAAGAGCTAAAACGGGAGCAAGCAAGACTTCAAAAGTTTTAAAAAGAAAAATGTCAAGATCGAATTTCGTTTTCAACAAGTTGAAGGGTTTTATTTCTCGGTTTTTAAACTTATACGAAACAGAATAAGTGGTGGCCAAAAATTTTATTTATTATTACTAATTTAATAATTATTCTTACAAATATATAACAAAATAACACCTTGTATTAATACATTCTTTCTACTTGATAAAAAGTTGTAAGGAATGTTTTAAAAACGAAAAAAAAAAATAGTTTTGCTTAGCTGTTGACATGTTTCAACTCATCACCGAATCATTTTCAAAACAAATAAAAAATATTATTCCAAAGTTGCACGGTCTATGGTGTATTGAACTGAAACGCCATCATTCAGTTTTTCATGTAATGCATGATATTTTTATTTTTATTTTACTTGAATTTTTATTTTTATTTTTTTAAAACTATTGAGCAAAACGTACCACAGTTTCGGTAGGTTGAATGGATTTTGTATCGTTACATATAAAATTTTTACGTGTTAGAATCTATGTTGTTTTTCTTATAATGGATGAATAATATTGTTTGGATGCAATCCATCCATTATAAGAGAAATAATAGAGATTCTAACACGTAAAAATTCCATATGTAACGATACAAAATCGTTCAACCTATCAAAGATGTGACAGGAGTTACTCAATAGTTTAAAAAAATAGAAATAAAAATCAAAGTAAAAAAAAAATAATAATAATAATAATGTGTGTCACATGATTCGCTCCAAACAGTATTATCCATCCCTTATAATATATTTCAAATTAAAAATTTTACATTTCATTTATTTTCTGAACATACTGACAGAATCAAGCAATAAATATACTATATGGCCAAAGATGGCCGGCCACTTGCGATTTTAGACATTCTGTTAAATATCTAGAAAAATGCATGAGGAATTATAGTGAAACTCTAAGTGTGTAAGCATAATAGTACAGGTCATACATTTCAGTGAAGATTTTTTCCCGAAACTCCATAGGAGACCGTCAACAAATTGAAAAAAGAATAAATATATTTTGCATAACTCTGCCATAACTAATGTAGCAAAAGCATTCAAACTGTAGATTATGATTAAGCGGCTTATTGTAAGAAACTGTGTTAATTTTTATGCGGATACCATATATACTCGTAGAGAAATTAATGGTTTTATAAAAACAGGCCCAAATTTTGCCAAATTTTTTGCTTATAATTTTCAGAACTCTTAATATAAAATAATGTTCTTTTCCGAAAATATGACAAAGAATATTGTACACAATACTCTGCAATCACAGTTAAAAAAAATAATAATATGAAAAATGATCAGCTTTACAAATAACTTTTCCTTGAGCATGCGTAAGCGCTATCAAAATTTATTGAGTTAGTCAAATATATAGAGCGACTTTTGTAAAAGTCTCAAAAACATAAATTGCAAATTCTAAAAGTGATCATCGAAAGAAAAAGCTGAAAATCCATTCTTCCCAAACCGAAGCAAAAAATTGAGGGGTTGTATCCAAATATAGTAGTAAGTGCTATATTGTGTATTCTATATTGACACTAATTAATAGATAAATGGATACAGCTCCTCATTTTTTTGCTTCAAATTGGGAATAACACATCTTGTGCTTATTCTATAGACGATCACTTTCAGAATTTTCAAGCTATGTTTTCTAGACTTTTACAAAAGTTGCTCTATAGATTTATGTAACACAATATGCAAATGAAATTTTGAAAGCATTTGCGCATGAGCAATGAAAAATTATTTAGTAAAACTGCTCATTTTTAATGCAATTATTATTATTTTTTAATTTTGAATTGTTTGAATTGACTGGATATTGTGTACAATGTTGTTTGTCATATTGTCGGAAAAGAACATATATTATATTACGAACCCTGCAAATTATAAGCTAAAAACTTGGAAAAATTTGAGTCTTATTTTATAAAAACCTTAATTTCTCTACGAGTATACATGCTATGCGCATAAAAATGAATGCAGCTATTTAAAATAAGCCACTTAATCATAATCTATAGTTTGGACATCTTTGCTACATTAGTTTTGACATGGATATCCAAAAGATATTCGTTATTTTTTTTTTCAATTTGTTGACGGTCCCCTATGGAGTTTCGTTAAAAAAAAAAAATCTTCACGGAAATGTATGACCTTTACTATTATTTTTACATACTTATAGTCTCAGGATAATTCCTCATCTATTCGTCTAGATATTTAATAAAATGTATAAAATCGCAAGTGGTCGGTGATCTTTGGCCATATAGTGTATATGCTAGAATAGTATTTTTATTTAAGAATCTTGACTCAAGTTAAATTTCAAATATTGACTGATATTTAATTTTACGTAACAATCCTGATAGAAATTTCGGAGGGGATCCAACCCTACTAATTTCCCCACTGCTACGGCCTTGCTTAAATGTGAATGTTTTCCAGGAAAGACTGAATAAAGATGCGGTAAATCAGTAAAACACAAGTCCTTTTTAAAAATACAATAAAAAACAAGCGCACAGTAACATTTTTAGAAGGACTTTAAGAAGGATTAAACTTTTGAAATGAATGGCTTTATTGTTGAATATTGTGCCCCCATTTTATTTTCAAAACATTTTGTACTTTATAAAGTGTGCTTTAAATGTATTTTATTCATGAAAAATTTCGCTAAAGTTTCGCTTTTTTAAATTGTTGATTGTTTTCTAGCTTGATTTTGAAATTTTTACCTTATAAATTCACATCTTATCTCCCGTTATTTTATGAACAGAATAAATTATTTTTTACATTTGAAATTTCAACTTTTTGCTATCGCAATAAACTTTAAAAGCTTTCATTGCTCTATCATTGCGTTTTTGACAGTGGTTGGAGCAGTATTGCACGGGGTCCTGGCAAAGCAATTAGTGGGGCTCAACGTATACTTCAGTATTTACAATTAATAAAATGCACAATATAGAAAATATCATTGTATATATCATAGAGTAATATTATGAAATAAAGGTAACAAAATGTATGAAAAATAATTTTATTTCATATTGAATGTGCATGATTATTTTTAATATAGTAAAATGTTTTATATTTTACCATATTTTAAATATCTTTTTGAGTTCAGGACCATCAAATCTATACATCCCTATTAAATTTAACTGCAAGAAATAAAGTTAATACTGACTTTTTTTCGCATTTAGAAGCAACATAGAGTAACATTATTATCATTTTATATAGGGGAAATGTTATTTCGATAGACACATTGGTACTGGGTTTCACTAACAGGACTCCAATGGGTTACGGGTCTCTGGGCAATCTCTCGTTTGCTCGATGGTTGCGCCGAATCTGATTTTCGAGATATTTTGTACTTACTCAAATTATTCTAAATTATTTTCATAAATTTTTATGGCAAAGATTCCTTTGAAAAATATTTTGAAATTTTAAGACAGGTTCCCGCTTTAGGAGGTAAAATTGTATGGATAACGTTAGACACATTTTTTACTTGATTTCAATTTTCATCTTCCGTTAGTATTTTAAAAATCCACACTCCCCTCACTTCAAATAGTCGTGATTCAGTACAAACTCTGCCGAAACCCGTTTTATTGGAGATAACTTTCAATTTCATCTTTCAGCCTTGCCATTCTCAAGAACACCCATCGAGTAGGGTCGCGCTTCTGGCCATGAAAACCGTGTAAATGGGCAATAAACATGGGAAAGTAAATGATAGAAAAAGAATTAAGAAACAAACAGAATCCCGAACGATCACGAATATCATTACATAAGCATCACTGCTCAAGACCGGCGCCAGATGACATCAGCTCTATTACTTGAAGGTAAAAAAAATAAAAGAAATTATAATTTCTATTTTCTGAAATACCGAATATTTGCTCATTTTTCTTTAGCAGCATTTTGAAGATTTTCTAACGCGATTTCAAGGGTTTCACCACTTCTTTTTGGTGTCAATCAATTCATTCACATTTTAACACCTCGTCAGTTGCGCCAAGTCTGAGTGAGTATAGCACTGCGCAAATAATTATATGATGTTATACATTAGTATATTTATTTTGCAGATGTTTTTTTTACTGTTAATAAATGCTCTAAAATTAGTTCTATCTGTCAGTTTAATACTGCAAATTGTAAAAATTTGATTGCATATCTTACAGATATGAAGCGAACAGGAATGTTGTGATTGTGTTACGTGACAAATGAATAATTAAACAAGTTAGAAATTGCAAGTGAAGCGTAGCAACTAAGGTATGTTCGTACAATAACGAAGTTTTAAAAATATTCAGATCTTGCTCTCATAGTAGACTGTACTTCGGATACAGTATAATGGTCGAAATCATTTTTGTGTTCTTGTAAATATACAAGAAGTAACATTTATTACACCTCAGCAACATATATCAACCTCATAAAATATTAAATAGTAAATTATAATTAAAACGCGCACCAAATAATGTTGTATAATATTCCATTATACAATGGAATACTTTTGTGCGGCTTTTTAAATCAATTAAAATTGTTTTTTTTTTACCCCATATTGTGCAGAATTTATATTATGATAGGTACTTCATAGATACATTTACATTTTATTATGTTCGAATGAGTGTAACACCATTAAAATGCATTAGAAACTTTTTTCCCCATTGACCGTAATGTAACGGAATTATTTTATTGTCCCTGTAATTGATCTATGGATCCGATTTTCATAAAATTTGAAATGACTCGATAAAATTATATAATAATTATATATTTTTAATTTCAAACGCTAAAATACATTTGAAACTTTTTTCCCCATTGACCGTAATGTAATGGAATCCTTTTGATTGTCCCTGTAATTGATCTGTGTATCGGATTTTCATAAAATTTGAAATGACTAAAAAATTATGTAATAATTATATATTTTAAATTTCAAATGATTCGGCTGGGTAGTTTTTGCGTTGTTATATGCGGGCGGGCGGACAGACCGAACGACAACTATAGGTGCTACGTATTTACATAATTACGGAAGCACCTAAAAGAGACAGAGGGAGCGAAAAGAAAAGGCACAAACAAAGAAATGATAAGAAACAATTTATCTTTTTTTTAGAAAGTGTGCGAATAATTAGTTCAGTTTGAATTCGTAATACAGAATATAATATTTAAGTCACATAAATGATTTGAAATCCATCATATTTTCACTTCATAGTAAAATCCATTAGATTTTAACCATTAATTATTGTTAATGGTTCACAAACAGGTGATTTTTTTAATGTTTCGCGGCTTAACTTGTGACTTTTAGCTTAGCTACAGTTGCTCAGGAAAAATTTTCACAATGTGAAATTACCTGTCTGGCTTAATCGTTTCAGTTATTCGATATTTCTAAAGTACATAGATTCTGTATCCCAAATTTACCATATTAAATTGAATAATAAAATGCTTAGAGGCAATTACATTTTAACGTATTATTTTCAAAATCTTGAATAATTTAGCAGATTCTTAAGGAAAATTTTAAAAATGTATTTTTATTGAAAAGCACATAACTCTTCTAAAGACTGCTTATGACTTTATAAATAATTGAATTTATTGTAAACATACATTGCTATAGTGAATTTAGATTCTCAGTTTTTGATTCATTTGTCGCTCAAAGAAATATTAAGAGAACAACCTTTAAAAATTATCCAAGATAGCTGATTTTAATGATAGACATTTTAGTTCAATTTGCATTAAATTCTAAAATTCGTAACCGTGTAAGTAATCAAGGTGCAGCGATTAATGTATGATGTTCAATAATAAATGCTTTTCTAGTTGATGACCTTATTACGTAAATTTTTATTCTGTGCTTAACGTATTATGCATATAGCATGTATTAACCTGTTATGTACTATTATAATGTAAAATGCGAGATTATTAATTTATTTTTATTTTTTAAACAAAATTTTTTATTCAAATAAGAGAATGTGAAGGTTAGCAGCTATGCCTTTGCGTATGCCCGATTTATTCATTCGAATGTCACAATCATTTACTCTGCCCATCACTACTTGAAACATTGTGTTTATTTAATTAGTTTTAACCCACGTAGGAAAAAGATAGATGGGGTGCAGTATGTCCTAAAATCGACTTGTAATATGATTCACGTTACCACTCATATTTAAATGGTCTCATTAGCGCCCCCCCCCCCCCCCAAAAAAAAAAAAAAACAATCATGTGGAACAAGGATTGAGCTTTTTGACATAAGCCGTGCACTTTTTCTCTAAATGAAAAGGATCTGCAATTATTTAAGCATTCTAAAGTACCATTTCATTGTATTATGAATTAAGAAATGTATTATTAAATGTTTTCTTCTTTTTGCGAAAGTATGCGGTTGTGTTTGAGCTTAATATAGCAGATTTTGTTTTTTAAGATTACATTTTTGGCGCCACCCCCAGCCACTACACTTCCACTTTATTCTTTCTTTTCACTCTATTGTTTTAACCTCTCATTTACTAAAATGCAAATTTAATTTTACTTTCTATTTTTGGCTACAGTAACAAATGTTAAGATTTTGAATTAATTATTCCAAATAAAAATATTTTATGTATTTCAGTAATTGTTGGACATTTGAATACTATTGACAGATATTCTATATGAAATATAATTACTATAATTCCATCTGTGAAGTTAATGGTCTTTAATATGCATGTTTCAATTTTCTTTAAAGACTTATTGGTTTTTAAACATCAATCTATAACAAAAGATATGCATTTGAAACTTAGCTTATTTTTTGTATATGGGTGATTCTCAAAATAGGAGACTTTTTCAAAAGTGAAATCTTTAAAAAATTACTGTTAGCAAAATTTCTGAAAAAAATAGGTGTTGTTAATACAGTATTAGGAATACTTTACATGTAGTCATCAGAGCTAAATATTTAAAAATTAAATTAAAAAAAATAGTATTATTTGAGCCATGCTAATGACAAAACAAATTGCATGGAATAAATATATTAGGAAATTTTTATTTTCTTCCTGTTTAAATATTTTTTTCTATATTTATTAGCCTTCCTTTTCAGCAAATGGTTTCCATTTTTAAATATATACATATAAGGAGAATAAAAACATTACCAAAGAGCAAACTTTGTTTACATGAGCAACATTCTGACACTAACAATTTAAGAAGCTGTCTTAGTGATTTTCCTACAGATTTAATGCATATTTTAGGGATAATAAATGTAATACCTAAATTTATATGTAAAATTAAACTTTATAAAGGATACAATATAAGCACTGGTTAAATTTATGCACATAGGAGTCTTTAGCATGGACAGAAAAACCATGTTAATGATAAATTTTAATTTAAATAAGATTATGAGCCATAATATAATCACAATGATATAGTCCTTTCTGGGGCTTTTTAAAACACAAAAGTTCTATGCAAATAAGTAAAATAAAAATTTTAACTATAAAATAAACATGAAAATTATTATCCATTCTAATGACATGCAATTGATGTACGCCCCTAATATTCAACTTCTATTCTTAAAATACAATACATGCTTCTATTTTCAGGCTGGGATAAAATGGCTACTTGTTGCCACGGAGAAACTTTATATTTTCAAACTATTGTCATATGTGAAAAGGAAATTTTGATTAATAACCAGCTGTTATAGAATGACCTTGTTTTGAAAATAGAATATGGAGGACAAACTTTAATTCTTTTTTATATACTATAATTTTATTTTTAAAAAGAAATTTTTTGGATAAATCCTCTCCTTGATTAATTTAAAGAAAGAATAACATTTGTCTTATTTTATAAACATGATATTAACTCTTGAAAAATGCTAGTATACACAAGGCACAGCTGCTGTGGACATCCATGCTAATGACATTTTGAACCTTTATTCTGTTATTTTAAAGTGTTTTCAACTAAAAAGTGAGTAATTCTTGAGTGCAAATAATGAATAATATTAAGAGAAACATATCTAAATACATAAACATGACAGAAAACCTCTCAATTTTTTTTGTATGCCGAAAGGCATAAATTGTCCCCTATTTTGAGAATCACCCATATCGTCCTTAAAATTGTTATGAATATAATATATAGAATTGTAGATAATACTCATCAAATTTTGACAGTAATCAACTTAAAGGTTTCACAGTAAAAAAGCTCATAATATCTTTAAAGTGTCAATTTTTTTACAGAATATTTATTAGCAACCGTTAAAAGATTTAAAAACTTCATCGTTCTAGTGAAGACTGACACATATGAACACATGAAAGATCAACACATGACGGACACATATTTATTAGCAATTGTTAAAAGATTTTAAAAACTTTACCTTTTTAAAAGAGCAATTATAATTTCAGAGTTCTTTTAAAAATTATTGTTAACAATAAATGTTGTAACATGCGTAGTGATAACAATAAATGTAAAGAATATCATAATAGTTAAAGGAAGAGCATAGTATCATTAATACGTGCAGATAATAAAATTAATTAGGAATACAAAATAATAGTGCATGTAAATACATGTCCTATAATGAAGAAACCTGAAAGATATAAAAACTAATATGTTCAAGACTATAAACATATTTATTTGTTTCTAAAACAATAGCAATTACTGAAAATAAAATAAAAAAAATAGGAAATTAAAAAAAAAAAAAAAAAAAAAAAAAAAAAAAAAACCGAATGTTTTCCCAAAATTATTCAAAGAATCCTAACTAACATAGATATGTATTGATTCATTTAAAAAATGATGAAAATAAAAGGAAAGACCCTCTTTCGTCACAAAATATTAATTAAAACAAAAAAGCACAGACGAAATATTAACAATAGAATAAATATACGATAAAAACAAAAATGTATAATAATGTAACTTGTTGCATCATTGGATAGGTCTGTTTTAGTGGTTTTTAGCACACATTTTGGTTCCTCATTATTCGATTTCCTGAACGAATCATTTCGGTGGATTGAAAGGGGTGGACCAATAACCTGGCCTCCGCGCTCTCCCGATATTACTCCTCTAGATTTTTACAATTGCGGCTATATCAAGAACAGAGTCTTTGTCACACCAGTTGCGGACATGTTGAATACTAAGATACAAGGTTATGTGTGTACTGTAACAGAAAACATGTTAAAGAATACTTGGTGGGAACTTAAATTCCACTTAACCATTCTCTCAGCTGCCAATGGGGTACACGCTGGAATTTACTGAGAAGGAGGGTCTCAATACGGGCGTTCTCCGAAATTCTGGAAAAAATTACACAATGCACTTCTCATGTGAATAGAAATGTTTATAAAAAAATTTCGGCGGAAACCTGATAGAACGCCCGTAAAAAATAATAATTAATAAAAAATAATTTTCTGCAATATTTCAGCTGCTAAATTCGATTGATCATTTGTTACATACACAAGTAATTTAAATTCGTATTTTTTTTTTTTTTTTTCAAAATATCCTGGGTATGCCCAGTATAGAGACCTTCCTTGTTAGGTACGTGGTCTTAGAAAAAAAATATAATAGTACTTATAGTGTATCCAAACAAACATGTGGGTAATTATAAAAGTTTGAGCACAATGAATATTTATAATCAGGGCAAGGCTTTTGGTACACTCTTTATAAGATGTCATTGAGTAGTTAAATTGCTTATTTATAATCTTTTTAGTCAATATCATCTATATTTTAAAATCGAATTATACTGGTGCATTTATGTAGCACGTGTTTTAAAAACTACTTTTTTAATGAACAAAATATAAGAAACTAACAGTTAATTAGCAGATCCATTTGCGTCTAAACATGAACTAAATACTTCAAATTAATTATAAATTCATTATGTGATAGTCGGAATTTGTATTGATGTTGTTCAGAAATAGATGAAAATCTTTTCACATCCGTATTAATTTATTTACTTTGACAAGTAGGCATATGGAAATCTGAATATGTGAGACGGTAATTCAGTAATTGAATTGTTTATTTATAATCTTTTTAGTTAACCTTTTCTACATTTGACTGTCACATTATATCGGCATAATTTCATAGTATGTATTATTAAAAACTATCAAAATTAATTTGCCTCAGAAGAATTCTCCAAGCGTAGCGATACGTGAGAAGAATTAAGTTTCATAAGATAAGATGAGAGGTTAAATAACAAAAGATAAAACATCGCTTCAGGATGGATAACGAAATCTGATAAACAATCAATTTCAGTAAAAGTTCCTTTTGTTTTGTTTTTTTTAGAACACTTTTTTTTTCGAATACGCTTATTAATAATATTGCTGCTCGTTCAATCATCTTCCTTTTCTGATACATTAATATTTACAGAGTTTCAAAAAAATTAACAAGATGATTTCACCAATAATCGAATCCTGAATAGTTTATTATGTTTCTGTAAGATTATAAACTCAAATATACAGTGTGCGTAAATTTTACTGGGTAAGCAGGTATCATAAAAAGTGTAAAATGAGTATGTATGGGCGCCAGTAAAACGAAATTTGGGTAGTAGCTAGGAGCAAAATTTTGGAGAATAAATAGGCACGGACAGTAACCCCATTATAATTTCTTTCAGAATCTTTCCAAAATATTGATTCTGATACAGATTACCCAGCAGTAAGTCCGTAGAACAAAACGACCATCAATTTCAAAATTTGCTTTTTTTAATAGGAAAAATACTTTGAACATGAAATAGACTAAATTAAAGATACATACTAATGTCACACACATGTGCAACATAAAAAGAACCACAGAAATTTTACAAAAAAGAAAAACTATTATATACCTTCTTCGTTTGTTACGACATTCAAGTTTAAAGGTCAGTTTTAAGGTCAGATATTTCCCTAATAAGAAATTAAAAGGCTTTGCACGTGTGTGCATATGTGTGTGCGAGTGATTAAGGGGGGGGGGGGGGAAGGATTCTTTAGGTTAAAATTGTCCTGGTGAAAATTTAAAATTTCATTAATATACTTTATTCGTTGCGTTCGGTTATTTTAAGTCACTTACGAAGAATAAATTTCTCTGTTTTTCAACCAAAATCAAATGAGATAAAGTAAATATAGTTAAATAAATTTCGAAATCCGTACAATGGCCGTTTTTTGTACCAGTCGAAAAAAAGACTTTGTTTAATTCAGCAACTTAAACATATTTTGTGAAATGGTTAGCAACATGTCAAATATTTTTTAACTTTAACATAGCACTCTTAGTTAATCGGAGAATAGTTTTATTACCCTTTTCAAACATTGTAATGTGCTTGTTGAGTCCTAGTAGCTGTCTCAGTCGTGATTAACCTGCTCCAGAATCTCAGAAATATAAAAATTATCTTCAGACAAAAGTCAAGCAGCGTGATATTAAGTGAAAATGTAAAAATTATGCAATTGATTCATCTCTATAAATCCACTTGTATGGGAATTTTTCATTTTTTTAATTGTTTCAGCTGTCGCGTCGTTTAATTAATTATCAGTAATGTTAGCAATGCGATGTGTCGCCTTTGCATTGAATAGGATATTACCATTTTCAAAACAAAATAAATTATATTTAATTTGAATATACATTTAGAAAATAATTATAATAGTATTTTTAGTAAGTGTTTTTTTTTATAAATAAGAAACGATGTTTACATTGTAAATAAACTGAGAATCAGGAAATTTGCATTTTGCAAATTAATGATTTTTATGCAATTATAGTAGAATGTCTTTATAAAAAAATAGCAAGATGAAATTCCAGTAGTCGTCAAGAATTTTTATAAAAAATTACAGAGATTGCCATTATTGCCAAGTTAATGATTGTTTAATTATCCAAAGCAGATTCATCGAGATAAATCTTGTTAATTTCTGCAATGTGTGTTGCTATGATTAGAACAAAAACTTTTAATCTGAGCACATGTGCTGTGTCTGCGTTCAAACTCCATGTTTCATCACCAGTCCATTTATCTATATTTTAAACACATGCAAAAAGTACTACTTAATGCCAATCAATAATAATATTATTATTTTTTAATAATATTTTTAGTAGGTGTAGAAGTGACCATTATTTTGGATTACATTTTTTTAAAAAAGAGAACGGAGAAAAAAAAATAATAATTAAATCGATTTTCTCAAACACAACAAAAACAGAAATCCCATTATTTTTATTTTCTTCCACAAATCTGCTGTTATTTCGTTGCCATCATTACAGAAATTGTGTTAAAAATTACAAAAAAATTTAATATTTTGGAAAAGAATTCAAAATTTTAAGTTCTGAGAGCTTATATGACATCCTCTAATGTATTCAGAGTGCTGGTTAATTTCATCCCTTTGCGTTTAACATTCTAAGACGAATAGCTGTGAAATACAAACAGACAATCGGATTTTAATTTCATATATCCCAGTGATAGATCTGACCATATAAAATGCGTGGCATAATATTCTCCGAACTGCTTTGTGGATTTTGACGACAAGAGAATAACAACCCTCTTGCAACAACAAAAATGAAAATATTGCCGCTTTGACACACCCAAAAATAAAAAGCATTAAATTAAAAAATATATATGGATAAAAATTGTTTCTAATACTTTAATATGTTTAATTTAATTTATTAATCCATTGACTAATGTATGGAACAGAATATTTCCGCATTAAGCAAGATAACATCTGTCTAGAATAAACAAAAAAGTACGCCGTGACTGATTGATTGATTTGAGTACAGGTGATCTTAAGGATCTTTCAAATCTGTCCTAAGGTTAGGGTCAAGTTTTCTAGACAACCTTGGATCAAGATGGAAATAAGATGTCTCAAAGATCGACGCATGACTTGTTCCGCTACCATCTAATCACGACTCTAGTAATGCTAATCACGTCTAATCATGGAAGAGATATCACACTAGCTAAAAATGCCCATTTATAAAGTTTTTTAAAAACATTTTTTTTCTTTTATTTAAGGACTGATAATGATAGGTTACTTGCTTTGTCATGTAAAAAATTATATAAAAACTTATAGATCCTAACACTAGTAACATTATAAATGTGAAAGTGTGTAAATGTTTGCTAAAGTCAGTATCAAAATGGTTGATTTAACGCTTTCTTATCTTTGATCAAAGGTGGAGTATAAAGAAGGAAAGCTTTTAGGCTATTTTTATATATACTTTATTCAATTTTGATTTTTCATAATTCATGATTTAACTTCATCACTCAGGTACACAAAATGTCACATTTGAAACGCAAAACTGAAATATTTTTTACTTATAAAGGAAACACGATTATCAGTCATGTACAGAAGAGGATTTCTGTCGAATACAGGTTTTCTGGTAGAGTAACAGTCTATGAAGAGGAATAAAAATTATACCACTAAGAAAAGATTTCATTCGAAAAAAAAATGATATCATACTTAAAACAAAAGGACATATTTAAGTATGTATAAGAAGCATGGGTGTCAAACGAATACAAATATCAGATGAATATGACGTCATATTTTAAACGAAAAATTTTAATATGTTATACTGATATTAATTATTGAAAATGAGTGTCAGTTACATGTACAGAAGCGAGTTTTATTTCAAAAATGACTTCACAATTAACTGGAAAAGAAAATTAATAAATGAACAATGGCAAAGAAGTACAAAGAGAATGAGCATCAATAATGTATAGAAAACAATTTACTGCCAAATATGACTCATGATTAAAAGAAAAAGGAAATGAACAAGAAAGGAATGGCATGAAGGAACGCAAAGATCGCGCATATCAATAACCCGAGAAAACATTTTACTGTCTAAAATAATATTATGGTAAACGTTTAATGTTGATTTTAATCATATTTTGATAATTTATTTAAATCTGTTGAATTATTTGAAATATTTATTTTTATTTTTGACATTTTACTTGACATATTCAATACGAATTCACTTCTTTTTTAAGTGTTGCCATTTTTTAGATCTAATTTGAAGTACCTATAGTTGTTCTTTAAGTTTCTACTTTTTAATGTAGGATTTTTACATGAGAACACGGTGTCATGGGAACATTGATACATTTATAATATATGAATTTTTAATTCTTTTTTTAACGCTTTAAACAAAAAAAGGTAGATAAGGATTAGTCAGAGCGAAAAATTTCCCCTAGTGAAAGAGTAATCATTTTCCAAATCATGCTCTTTGTATTTATGCTCATTCCATTACGAATGAAAATTATTTTATTGCAATACAAAAAGTGGCGTAAATCCCCACAGAATTAATCTCTCGCAAGTAGAAAAATTTAATACCTTTTCACTATACATTTATCAAACGTTTAATACCTTTTTACTATACTTCCATAATGCCGATTTATATTAACACTTAATAAATATATATTAAGTTAGTGTAGAAGTTGTGAGTATTTAATTTTTATTGGAGACTAAGACTTGCCTGCAACATTGTTCAGGGGAAATTTAAGGAATGCCAATGTTTGTATTTCAGAACTGCCACAGGCGACTATTTTTTATAATCGCTAGCATCAGTATCTTTTTATACAAATTTTAAAGTATATTTCTTTTACAAAAGGTGTCAAAGAGTGTGTTGAGGATTTCTGCTTTGGGAAAGTAATGCTATAACTAGAATAAAAAAAATAGTTGCCTGAGATAGCCTTACTATTTAAGCCAGAGGATGAATGGAATAAGGAGGGTATACGGAGATATACGCTGTATACCTCTAGATTCTTTTAAGAAGCTCCATATAACCTCTGTATCCAAATGAAGCTATAGCGTTTACTCTATGTAGAACGTTAATAACTCTGGTGTATATCCTCTGTTATTTTTAATTAATTATTTTTTTATTTATTTATTTTTATAATTTATTTATTTATTTTGTTACAGACTATAATGATGCAGAGATTCTCCATCTGATCCCCAATTTTGTTAATGGTTTATTGATTATGAAAAAAATATGACAGGGAAGGTAGTAAAAAAATATTGTAGTAACTCCAAGGGCGGCGCCAGAGTTTGCCCGACGAGGGGGCACTGTATCCCCGACAGGGGGGGGGGGGCAAGTTTATAATACATATTAGAGGTACCAGCGTATTGGTCCGGGTTCTAAAAAATGCGTGGCAAAAATTTTAGGCCCAGGACCGATCCGGTTTGTACTAAATAGATTAATGTTCCGGTTGACATAAAATTTAGAAAATCTGCCTGATTATACGGTCTGGGAAATACAAATACACACATATATAATATAACCTAACCAAAAAAAAGGTTAAAATCTTGGCCCGCCGGACTCCATTTCTACAAAACGTGAATTTTTCGTATCGAATTATCATGTATTGGAGACTAAAAAATCAGAAAAATGCCACACAGTAAAATTTTCCGAGACAAAGTCGCATAGAACCAAAAAAAAAAAAAAAAGTTGCCCTCGTAGCAGGTGTAATGTATTATATTCTTTTCACATGTATTATTATATTCATTTTGAATCAACATATTTTGCGTTTAAGGGGACTCTTCACTCACTTGAGAACACACGCATTGTCGTGTTAAACACAGATTATTTTCAAATTTCTCGTTTTAATTAGAATATTTTTTAACATTTTTTTTTCTTGCATGAGACACCTGAAGTTGCTCTTTAATATGACTTTTTTTCGCTTTTTTGATTTCGGTAGCAGATTTTTTTTTAAAAAGATAATTTTACTTTCAGGTACGGTTTTGAAACTGAAAGTACTTTTTTGGGGTCATAGGCAGTTTTACTGTATTTTAATTTTATTGCCTAAAAATCTACTATTCTTTAAAAATAATAAATTCTAAAGTTTAATTATAGAATAATGGGGTATTAAACTTATAAAAATAATGTTTGGAACGGGCCAAACTTTACTGATTTTTGCACGGCCAAAGTCGTTTCGTGAAGTTGATTTTCATACCGGCTGAATCGAAAGAGACTGAAAATTTCGACCCGTGCAGTCCTAGGAAGAATGAAGTCAGTCCCAGCTCGGTATCGAAAAAGTTAGTTAAGGATGTTCTCAACTGCTCCGCTCAACAAGCGCAAAACGTTTTGACACATTTAGAAATTCATCTTTTAGAGAACAATTAGACAGTTTCTGAATAACAATATCTGCTAGTTTCACGCATGTCCGAACAAAAATAAATTAAAGCATGTGTCACAAAGTTGCCCTTTTTGATTTAAGAACACCTTTAAGCCATGAAAAGAGTGAAATCCAGGCATGAACCGGCTCCAGTGTCGTAAAAGAAAATAGGCCCGGACCCGGCCAATGCAGACCTCTATCGAGGTTTATCAGGAACTGGAGCTCGGTGAAAATTTCTTTCCTAACTTGGGTTATTCACTAGGAATAAATAATATGGCAAACCATACTCGGTAATCCACGTCAATTGATTCTGGATGGGATAAGGAAACCAGCGCAGCCTACAGGGCCGTAACTACCGCCGGGGCACTGCCCCGGGGCCCCCAAGCCTGAGGGGCCCCAAACTGGTGGTTTAAAAAACTATTGATTTTAGTTTATCGTCTAACTTCCTATAAAATACCCAGCACCTAACTAAAAATTAATAATAATTATAAAAATCAAAGTGCTAGAGTACATGTTTCTGCGGGTCCGTTGGTATACTCCATACGCTTCGCATGCAAAAGCAGCTATAGCGCAGACAGCAGAATGTCGAGTCAAACAGGGCCTGATTAATGCACGAGCCTCCGGCGCCTCGGCTATGGGCCCAGCTATTTCAGGGGTCCACAAATTATGTGGGTGATTTTTTTCCTTAATCAAATTCTTTTCAAATAATATTGTTTTAAAAAATAAAACGTAAAATTTAAATGTTATGAATGACTCAATAAAAATTTCAGAAGCTTTTAACCAAGGCACATTTCACCAAATAACTTTGTCAACTCATCAAGTAAATTTTTTTCTGAAAGTGTCGCCTAAAATGGGTAGGTAAGTAGCCCAATTTCAGCTTGATCGGGCTCTGGAGCCGAATGTGTCATGTCGCGCAAGCATGTTTGCCGATCCCACTGAAGCTAGTATGAGGAACAAAATATGGGTTTCTAATTGGTTGAATAATATAAAAAGCATCTAAAAAATTCTAGAAAATCTTTCTTTTTTGTCTATTAATAAATACATAAAATCGAAATAAAAAAAATCAAAATTCATATTTCATCTTTTTAGGCTTATCATATTGTGTACAATTAAATAGCGGCGTGCGAAAAAAAAACTGCGCCCAGTGCAAAGTTTTAATTTGTCCCGGATGGGAGGGGCCTCACTAGTTTGCCCCGAGGCCCCCAAGTTTATAGTTACGGCCCTGGCAGCCTATTGAGTGAGTACAAAATAGAGACAATATTGCTGTTTTTTTACGCATAAAATGTTTTGTGCAATTCTACACTGGTGTCCAAAAGTTACGCATAATTAATAATTAAGTAATTATTTTTAAGTAATGAAAGAAATATAAATCGAAATGTGGTGAAACTCCAGGTGTGTAAACAAAATAGTACGCGGCATATATTTTCATGAAGAGTTTTCCCCGAAATCAAGCAGGGGACCGTCGACAAATTGAAAAAGAATGAAGATCTTTTGGATAACCCTGTCAAAACTAATATAGCAAAAGTGTTCAAACTGCACATTATGATTAATTGGCTTATTGTAATGTACTGTGTTTATTTTTATAAGGATAGCATGTACATTCGTAGAGAAATTAAGGTTTTTATAAAAACAGTCCTAAATTTTTCCAAGTTTTTTGCTTATAATTTGCAGAGTTCTTATTATAAAATAATGTTCTTTTCTGAAAATATGACAAACATCATTGTACACAATACCCTGTCATCAGAATTTAAAAATAATAAAAATTGTATGAAAAATGAGTATGTTTAGTAAATAATTTTTCATTGCGCATGCGTCAACGATATCAAAATGTCATTTGCATATTGTGTTAGCTAAACGCATAGAGCAACTTCTGTAAAAGTTTCAAAAACTTAGCTTGAAAATTCTGAAAATGGTCGCCTATAGAATCAACTCAAAATCCGTTATTCCTAAAGGAAGCAAAAAAATCAGGGGTTTCACCTAAATATAGTTGTATGTGCAATACTGTGTAGGCACTAAACAATGGAATATGGATACAGCCCCTCATCTTTTTGCTTCATTTAGGGAATAAAGGATTTTTATCTCATTCTATCAACGATAATTTTCAGAATTTTTAAGCTATGTTTTTGAGACTTTCACAAAAGTTGCTCTATACATTTAACTAACATAATATGCAAATGAAATTTTAATAGCGTTCACGCATGCGCAGTAAAAAATTATTTAGTAAACCTGCTCATTTGTCATACAATTTTTATTATTTTTTAATTCTGATGACAGGGTATTGTGTACAATGATGTTTGTCATTTTTTCAAAAAAGAACATTATTTTATATTAAGAACTCTGCAAATTATAAACAAAAAACTTTGGACTGTTTTTATAAAAACCTTAATTTCTCTACGAGTATACATGCTATCCTTGTAAAAATTAACACAGTACATTACAATAAGCCAATTAATCATAATGTGCAGTTTGAACGCTTTTGCTACATTAGTTTTGACAGGGTTATCCAAAAGATCTTCGTTCTTGTTCAATTTGTCCCCTGTTCGATTTCGGGGAAAACTCTTCGCGAAAATATGTGATGCGTACTATTTTGTTTACACACCTGGAGTTTCAGCACATTCCGATTCATATTTCTTTCATTACTTAAAAATAATTACTTAATTACCAATTATGCTTAACTTTTGGACACCAGTGTATATTCAATAGGTGCAGAGATAAAAAAAATTTCAGGAAAAAAACACAATATAAAAACACCATCTGTAGGGCGATATACACGAAAATGTCATTAATACTAACTGAATATGATGAAGTTTGATAAAATTCTGTGTTTAACTTTTTGAAAAATAATTCTCCCGGTCTCACGGCACACCTGCCAACTTAAGCTTTTTAACAAGCAAATAAATGTATTATAAAACAGAAAATTATTTAGAAAGGTAAGCTTTTACGTGGTACTTATTTCATTTTAATTTGATTTGTAAGTATGATCATTTTGATTTTTGGAAAAAAAAGTGTATTTTAATTTAAATTATTAAAATTATTAAAATTGTAAATTTTAATTATTAAAAACAAAGCATAACAAAACCACTGTTTAGTGTTACATGACAAATTTTATCTGCATTAATTTATTTGAAGATCTAAAAAAAAAAAATATTAAATCTGATTAAATTTTGTGCGTTAGTTTTTTATACATAATTATATCGGAAATCATGAAGTTTCTATGTGTACTTCTATATATAATTTTGTACCAATTCTGCAGAAAATAAAATTGTAAATTTTATTTAAAAAAAATAGGTAAATAAAATAAAAACCCTTCTAAATACGCCATTTTCAATTTGCTAAAATATGCATTACCACAACTGCCAGTCTTAAACTGGAAAAAACGTGAAGGGAAGTTACCTAAAAACATATGCATATGCGTTTTTTAAAGTTGTCCTATTTTCCATATTTTTTTATTACCGGATCGGACTAGATCTCGACAGGTCCGAATAATCGAAGCTCTACTGTATTTATTGCTGAATGCAAAAACATAAGTGAAAAACTTCCATAAACATTAGTTAAATTATTATTATCAACAAAAGTACGAATTCTGAATATAAAGCAGTTTTAAAATTAAAACACTCGGGTAAAAATAGCAAATCACATATAAACGCAAATAAATTAGAAATCATTTGGACTTACTCTTATAAAAGTCATGAAACTTTTTATATACAGCAGAGACAAATTAAAGTTGATATCTTCGTAAAAAGACAGAACTCATAAAATATGTATAACTAGTAGAAATGATAATTATAATGCAAAATTTGTAAAGTCATAAATTCTATTTTTTCACAAACAAATTTTTTCTTTAAAACTTCATTGTAGCATTGTTTTTACGATTACTGTCTGATTAATTATATGAATTTTGTTAAAAAAAAAAAAAAAAAAAAATGCACTAAACAAATGAATAATAATTTAAAAAATCCTATTTCTATATGTTAAAAAAAATACTAAATCAGGAAAAAAAAAATAACTCCTTATATCTGTGGTCAATGGAGAATTGACGAAAATTGAGTACTGCACCTTTGTAACTCTGAAATGTCCTTCCGGTCTATCACAATGCAGGTGTTTTTTGGTTTACAACCATTCAGCAAGAATACGTCTGCTGAAGCTAAACAATATTATTTATCAATATCTTTATTCCGGTTGTCGAAAAGTTTGTTTTATATTGACTTGCACACCAGAATTTGAAAACAAGTCAAAAGAGAAGGTATGTATTTCCTTTTAGTGAATCGCAGCTGTTATCTGCGGTATAAAAATCCTAGATTGAAATCTAAGTAAGAATACAAGTATAAAGAAACAGCATACTTACTAAGAATAAAACTTGTATAAAATTAAAATATCTTCATATCCTTTTTCGTTCATCTGAACACGTTTCTGTGCTAAATATTAGCTTTCTTATTTGAATTAAATATATTTTCCGGAGTGAACTTAATTAGTCAAACTACAATTTTTGAATTATGCACCTTGTATTACTTTATAAATACCGCGTTTTACTTTTTTCATTATTTTCTATTTTTGATACTTTTGAGCAAATGTAATTATTATTCCATAATTCTCAAAAAACATTTCGCAAAAAATAAAATATACAGACAATAAGTTACCGGAACGCACATATTGGAATGGATTTTTCTATTATTTGAAGAATTGTTGGTGTTTTCATTGTAGAATTTCAAAAAAATTTGAGATTCGGTTCACGAACTTTTCATTATTTTAAGAGAAATTAGAGATATGTAAACAATCAGTTTCGAATCGAAAAATCTAGTGCAAAGTGTTACTGCTCAGTTAACTGAACAATCTTTTGATTTAACAAAAATGTAACTGTAGATATTGGAGGATTTCAGGTAGTTTTAGCATTAGATTGATGAATTTTCTGTATTTTCGTGAAAATGTGTAAATTAAAACATAATTTTTAACCTATAGTAGTAATAATAAAAACAATGGTGAAAACATCTTCAATTTCCATTTTGTTTTAGACTGTATATTAATCGAATGCAGAAAGTTCGATGTATCAAATTTTGATAAGATACAAAACTTAAATCTGAAACAAAAACTTAAATACAAAATTCCCAAATTAAAAACAAAAGATAAATGTAAATGAAGTGAAAACTTGTAAAATAGCTGGAAATCTAAAAGTGCGTTATTTTAATATCAGCGAAAAGCGACCCGCAATTAAAAATATATCACCGTTCCGAACATGTGTTATACAGGAGGTCTAACTGCGGGTTAGAAAGTCTGCGCGGGCCAAAATTTCTCGCTCGAGTCCGTGGCGACAATGCCGAAATAGCCCTGTGATTTGAAGAGACTTTTCTATTAATTTAAGTAATTTCTGCTTTCTTATTGGACATTTTTTAAAAATTTTGATCTTAGAATTTTTTTTTTTTTTTTTTTTTTTTTTTTTTTTTTTTTAACGCATATTTAGATAAATCGGATTTATAAATTCCGTTCTAATACGAAAAAGTACTAAACAGCATAGCTGCCAGAACAGCCATGTAAATTGACGAATATATTGCTTTAGATGTGAGTATTTCAGGTAATTGGTGATTTTCATGTATTTTCTGCGGGAGGGGAGGGGTAAAAATAGTAAAATTAAAGCGCTTGAAAGCAAAATTTAAAGCAAATTTTTCTGTTTTAGCGGAGTATCAAGGAAAAAATAGTTTAATTCACGGATTATTTTGCGAGCATAGAGTCCTCCCGGGATTGGGTTATACCCGAGCTGAACTGGTTAATTCATATCCATTCAATCTGAACCAGTTTTAAAAAAGTAAATGACCCGAACTCGACAAACTTCGACCTAAAAGTATTCAATTCGAATTTAATCCAACTCGAAATGCAAGAGAAAATTGAAAAAGAAAATTCGAACTTATAAAGCAATAATGGAAAAATAGTCTACAAAAATACCTCCAATATCAATCATATATTTTAAGTAGAAAAATTAATGTATCTATATATGCACTCATTGACATTAAAATATTATAATTTTACATTTTAAAATATACGATACAGCGATACTTTTGAGAAATGAGGTAGAATCGAACACATACGCTAAAACAATTAAAACTAACCCGACTCGAAAAATAGAAGTCAATACGAACCTCTCCGAAAAAATATTAACTTTAGCCAGATCCGACTCAAATCGCCAGTCGAGTTGGGTTTAATTTTCCAAGGTGATGCAGGACTCTACTCGAAACGCAATCTGAGCCCGACATCTCCAAATTCCTATCTGAACCCGAAATATTTCAACCTCAACTAGACCCCAACCATAACTGATGAAAAAATATATCCATACTGTAATACAATTATGTAAAAATATATCTAATACAACTATACCTCCAGTATCAGTTTTAACTGTAAAAACTGGTAAAGTATATATAAACTCATTAACATTCAATACATAATTTTCAAATTTAAAATAAGTTTTGCAATGAAACAATAAAAGTTAACCCAAATGAAATTCGACTCACAGCGACAAAAGATTAGATTCAACCCGATCCGATACAGATTGCGAGTCGTGTCAGGTTCGGTTTGCCCGACCCGATGCAGCATTCTATTTGTCATCCAAGACTGCCCGACAAAACTTTAGTGTAAATTTTATCTTTTTTGTTAAAAAAATATACATGTGTTGAGTCATTCATATATCACCCTGTGCAGTTATATATATAGATTTTTATTTTAAGAAATTCGATATTTTTTTGGAAAGATCGTGTTTACCTGAACTTAATCTGCAAGAATCAAAATTCATTCAGAAACCGACTAGTACCTAGAATAATTACTTTATTCAATCTGTTTAATAAAAAAAAAAATCATATGTTGACCCAATTTGACGGGGTCGAATTTCAAAAGTCAAAATATTTTCCCCGGCGAAATCGAATTTTGACCCCGACGGGGGGGCCAGGTATGCCCGACGGGGGGGCATATGCCCCCCCGGCCCCCCTCTGGCGCCGCCCTTGAGTAACTCTATACTAATATATTTATTCGAACCCTATTAAGACGTTTTCCATTCAACTGAAAATCCCCTATAAGGCTAATGCAAAAAAATTCTGTTTAATATGCTAACAATTATTACGTAATGCTTAGTACACAATAAATTTTCGGTCCTTTCATGAAAGAAAGAAAAAAAAATCATGCTTAAGACGCAAATTCAATCATTAAGATGTGAATACTTTCTCCTTGCTCGGGTCTGTCAATTATGGCAGATTTCTTTTTTATATTATTAGTAATCAGATCCAAAATAATGTTTCCGAATAGTATTACTTGATTTAATTAAAAATAGATTAATTAAGGCGAAAATTACTAACCGGATATAGCGGTAGATATTTGGATAAAACAAAACCCCACGAAATTGGAAAGCTACTATTTTTCTTTGATCCCGCTTCTAAAATTCTTTGTCTCGCTTCATGTATGTTTGTACTTTTGTAGAGAGATAGAGACGAATTCTGGTTTCTCGCATACTTCATAAAAGCAGTATGATTTGAGATGATCATACAAGTTTGTGAGATATTAAATTACGTTATATCCCTTCTATAATGCATGTTATAATAAATGTTTTATAATGCATGTTATAGGAAACAAAACATAAAACTCGTAAAGGTTAAAAAAATACGACTGCGGTTGAATAACTCTATCATATTTTCTATGTTTTCTTTACTTTTTGCTATGCTAACAATATTTATTTTACAAAGATTAATAAAGTTTTTTTTATTATATTAAACACAGAAAGACAGATTATAATGATAGTCATTATTAGAAGCACTAAACATGATTTTAAAAAATGGGTTCTGCTTCAAAGATTTATTTATTATTTTTTTTTTTTCTGTTAAGAAATTGAGCTATTAGAAGAATTCTTTTTATTGTTTTATTTTTGGTTACATTAAACAAAAAAAAAAAAAAAAAAAATAGCCAAGTTGGAATTTTTTTTTTTTCGCTCCAGTGGGTTCTACGGTAATAAATAATAAGTTAAATTTTATCTAAATATACGTAAAAAATACAATTTTTTATAGTAAACATACAAAGAAAAACTCTTCAGTAGATTTAGAGGAATAGATATCTAAATATGCCAAATTCCTACAGTTTTATGCAAATCGTGTTTAATTCCTTAATTGCCGACGAAATCAGACGCAACCTCCAACGCAACGTCTATTTTAATTGCATAATTTTGTAATTAAATAAGACTAAAAATAGCATTCTGAAATAAAAATAATTGCTAAATAGTTTTAAAAACTAAAACACACACTTTTATATCAAGTCGAACTAAAAAGTTTAAATTGTTTTTTTTTCGGTTGCATAGTTACGGTTTTCATATGTATTTCAGTGATTGTCATGTATCTAGAGAGTCAGGTGACTGTTAATTTTTCAAATTGTTTTTGATCCGTTTGCCCGGCGTTTTTTTTATCCTTTTAAGTGGCGTTTTTTCAAATTGTTGAATTGTCATCAGTTCTAATCGGTGAAAATTTCTATCCAGCAATTTCTGTCAATAAACGGAAATGTACTTACGATCTTTTATGCAGCCCTATACATGATTTATAGAATTTATGCATACGAAATAATATTAAGAAAGAATGTTACACCTAAAAACAGATGCAACAACTAAAAACTCACTTCCAGTAATTATTGATCATAGGCAATGCCCGCCGCAATCTGTATTATATTACTTATGGATAATAATATAACGGAATTCTTTTGAGTGTCCCTATAAACGAATCGTAAATGCTAAACACTTCATTTTCAATAACGTACTGATCATAGTTAACCCTAATATCATATTTTAGTTTCATGTTAATCTGACTATTTTAGATGAGTTAAAGCACGGACAGAGACAAGTAGAGAAACCGAAATTCTAAATAATTTATCACTATATTGGAAAGTGGTGAAAAAAATGGATCTTTTGAGAATGCTTACATAATGTTAGTCGCATGAGAAAATTAGACAATTCTTTAGCATTTATGAAAGCAAAGATGAAATGGTGAAAAGAATGTGAAAAAACTACCAGACGAAAATGCAATTTTTACATTAAATAAATATAGTTTTAAAAAAACTAAAAAACACGCTTTTTAAGTATATCAAACTAAAAAGTGAAAAATAATTCGTACTATAAGCTGAAAACGAAAATAGATGAAAAATACTATATTACTATAAAATCATTGTTATTATAGAAATCAATTAATAAGCAATAAATAAAATTATCGTGGAAAAAAAGCGTGGGGTGCTCCATCTACCATGCTCCATCTATCAGTTCTTAAGAAGCACCCCACGCTTTTTTTGCACGATAATTTTATTTATTGCTTATTAATTGATTTCTATAATAACAATGATTTTATAGTAATATAGTATTTTTCATCTATTTTCGTTTTCAGCTTATAGTACGAATTATTTTTCATTTTTAGTTTGATATACTTAAAAAAAAAGTGTTTTTTAGTTTTTTTAAACTATATTTATTTTTCACTTTTTAGTTTGATTACTTTGAAAGCGTGGTTTTTAGTTTTTTTAAACTATATTTATATTTAATACAAAAACCAAATTAATCGGTTGGATAGTTTCAGAGTAATTTGTGAACATACATAGAAAAAAAAAATACATACGCGTCGAATTGATAACTTCCTATTCCTTTTCTGAAGCCGGTTAAAAAATAAAAATTATAATACGGATTTTTTTTTAATTTTACATAGATGTAAATAATGTCAGGAGTGGGGTTCGAACCCACAATCTCTTTCGAAAAACAGAGCTTCAATCCGGCGCCTTAGACCGCTCGGCCATGCTGTCTACACTCCATTCAGTGAACGTATTCAACACTTTTAATTAGCGAAAAATCACTAATTTTATTAGTTTTTGCCTAATTACTAAAAAAGTACTGAACCAATTTCGATGAAACTGAAGTAGTACCAATTCGAGAGCATCGTCTTTCATTTAACACCAAAACCAAGTTAATCGATTGCATGGTTTCGGAGTAATCGGTAAACATACATAAAATAAGGAGAGTTACAAACTCACAAACTCACAAACATACAGGTGAAGTTAATAAAAAGCGTGGTAAAAAGGGGGGAGGAGACAGACAGAGCAGTTTATTATAAGCGTATTCAAAACTAGTATTGCCTGGAAATATTTCTTTTTTCAAATTCCTTCCAGCAAAGAAACATTTGTTTTCTCTCCGCAAATTCCAGGATCTTAAGCGAAATCAATAATTACTGCGTACAAGGAAGAGAATAATTTGCAGAAACGTGCATTTACTGTCCATCTTACCTTGGAATGACAATTGATGGTTTTCCTCTCTGAGGTTTAAAATCCAATAATGTTGGGAATACTCATTCAGCGTGACAAAATACGAAAGCTATATGACTCAAATTAGCAATTTGCGAATCAAAAACCTAAACTAAAGGAGGAAAAGAGAAGTTCTAAAGATTTTTTTCTTTTCTTGTCAGTTTTGTTTAACGAGCAGAGAAACAAATTAATAGTATTGTAAGAATTTGGAAAATATTTTTGTTCAGTTGTAACCGAATGGGAACTGACTGTTTTCTCTTTTTAGTTTGGTGTTTTAAAAATAATATGTAAATTTTAACTTGTTACTTTTTATTATTTACTGAAATTTAGTCTTATTCAAAGAAAGTTCTTTTAAAACTTTTTAATTTAATGTTCAAATTTGATCAGCATAATCAAATTCCTTTTCCAAAATACGTGTTAGTAATAATATTTGACGGAAAACTTTTTCTGACAATGAAAACAATTAATATAAAAACGTGTTATTTAAAGTTGCAAAATATGTATTATATGTATATTTTTGCCTTAATGCATTTTTTAAAAATTCTTTCCCAATATATCTACAAAGTGAAAGTGCAATGATGCCTCCTTTAAAACTATACGACTATAAATAGTTTGAGCATGGTCATAGTATTTCTTATAGTTAAAAAATACCACTTTATGGATTTGTGAGAAACTTCTATTTTAAACATATAAATTTAGAACTAACTACATACATGTGAATACGAACAGCAAAATAACAAAAGTCCCATTTATAGATCTCATTTAGTAATAATTACGTTACATAATGGTTGAATAGAAAAAATGCAAAACATCTTAAATAAATAAAATCGTAAAATTTGTTTTTAATTTAATTTAGTTTATTTTATGTTAGGTTATTTATTTATTCATTCATTTTGCTTGGGTTTCACATTTTTTTCTTCTTCTTTCAATGCATTATATTGGCAGTAACAAACGATTATTGGCAAATTTGTTAGTCTATTATATGAAATATTTCATTTTCATGCGAAATGTGTGATGTTTTGCCTACTGTTAAAAAAGTCCCCGTGTTTATTTCGTCCTCCGCACTTTCATCTTAATTTATCTAAATTCTATTTTTTGTTCTAATGTGTGATTAAAATATATTAATTTCAACTTTAATCGGCCATCCTTTATAATTAATTTTGTTGAATTTTGAATTTAATTTTATGTTTTATTTAGTTAATGATTTTTTTTATGTAATTATTATTTAATATGATATATCTGAATTGGAGATTTTGTCATTTTGTTCTTAGAATTCGGCAGTTAGCTTTTATTTTAAACGCATTCTATGTAAAAATTATTTGCTTGCCATCTTTAATTAGATATTTTGTCAAATTTTTGTGAGATTTTTTTTTGTTTGTATTGCAATTTTGAAAACGAAAAATAATATATAATAATATATAAAATATAAAATAATATATAAAATAAAGTCCATATAATAAAAATGACATATTACCTTATTTATAGATGGCAACTAATAATATTTTACATATTTATTATAGTATATATAATTCACTTTGCACTGGATTTATTTATAAAAAGAATTTATACATATTATATATATATAAATTCTAATTAATAATTAATATATATAAATAATATATATATATATATATATTATAATAATCTTAATAATAAACACTACTAGAAAAACCTTATACTAAGGAGGAAGATTATTTCTAAAAATATGATTCAAACGGTGAACTCTCTGCATTTTAATGTTCAACTAAAAGTACATTTTGAAAAAAATGTAAATATAAGTAAATATTCAATTAAAAATTTAAATTTTTTTTAGAAAATTGCATTTTTAAAAATCCTTACTACTCTGTTAAATATTAAATTAAATTAAATATTATTATTATTTTTTTAATTTTGATTTATATGTTTCATAAGACTCGATTTTTTTGTTACAATTTTATATAATATTATTTTTATACTGATATAGATGGTGAAAAATGATAACATCTAAAATTTTTCATGTTCTATTATTTCAAAAAATAGAAAAAAAACTGAAGGCTTATTTCATCCCAGATTTATCACATATATAATTAATAATATACACAAAAATGTTTAAATCTGTATCTTAAATTAAAATGAAAAATCCTTAGCAGTTTTAAAACAGGAAAGTGACGAAAATGTGAACATGGAGAAAAAGCCATTTAAATTTTAAATTTGGATGAGGAATTTATTATGGTGTATTAACAAAATTCTAGCAATGTAATTGCCGTATGGATAAATAGGAGGATATTCACGATTAAACAAGCTTTCATTTAATATAAAAAAAATAATAATAAAATAGACTTTTTGGCCAATTTTGATGTAAACTGTCATCTTAAAATTGTAAACCGTTAAAATCGTTAAAGAAAGATTAAAAAAAAAAAAAAAAAAAAAAAAAAAAAACTAAATGAGAAGATTTATTACTTATAAATTAGAATTGGAACAGAATGGTACAGAAAAGGCATAATGGAAAAGAAAAAAAAGAACAACACAACAATATTTAACCGTCAATCAGCTAGAATGTTCGCTTGCCCAGAATAGTTCAATATTTCATATAATAAATCGGTGAAATGGACAAGCTAGTCTATCACTGTCGGTCGTAAAGCAATAATTAAGTAAAAAATTACTTTACCTGCGAACACACATGGAATTAAAAATCCATTTATAATCAAACAAAATATTGTAGTCACAGCCTTTCAAATAATTTGAGAAGAATTAATAAATGCATCGAAATAAGTAAGAGTTGTAAGAGAATTCAGAACAATCAAGATGTTTAAATATTACTGTTACAGTAAAATTTAATTCAAATAGTTAATCTATTTGTTAATTTAAAATTAATAAATTATTTAAAAAAATTAAAGAAAGAACAAAAAGGAAGCTAAATAAAATTATATATGTTTAATTTTAAGACCATTAACTCGTTGTAAAAATATTATATTTTAAAGTTTTAAGAGTATTGAAATTCTATATGTATATATATATATATATATATAGTGTGTGTGTGTGCGTGTGAGTATCTACATATTAATAATGTTCTTTGTATACTTTGTAGTAGATAAAAGTTCTGGGAAAATAATAACTCACATTAACTTTTCATTTCTTTCCACGCCTTTATTTGCATAGAAAGTAACAGAATAGAACAAATATACACATGGGTTTTTACTATCCTTATTTAAGCAAAAGGAGCCACTGACCTACACTTGTAACTTTCGTTTAAGCTAATATTTTCTACCACCTGTGGATTTTTTTCAGAAAGGTTACTAGTTTAACTGCACCACCAAAGTCTTGTTCATTGAACCTAAAAATGTCTGCACTACATTTCAAAGAACTGTAACCTTTGCAGGGGCAACCTTTTATTGTTGAAACTTTAACCTTATTTCCAGTTTCTGGGATTATAAACTATAAACAGTATATTGCAAAAAAAGACTCCGAAATTATTCAATCAAAGGGTTTTTTTTTTCTTTTTGCTATATCTAGAATTATGAACGTATTTTTAGAAAAATATTTATTTTCTTAAACTGAATATTTGCAGTTTCATTACAACTTAAAAATAAATCAAATTAAATCCTCTAGGGTAATTAAGTAAAAGAAGGATTAATCGATCTTTTTTTGTTTAAAAGTTAATCCAGTTTCTAACAAAAGAATTTTTCACTATGATTGCGTGGATTCTTATATTTAAAAAGCATCTGCAGATTAATAATGACTGGTAAAGCAGAATTAAAATAATCTAAGCTATTAACAAAGACGATTTCATCTCATAGTCACTTTAAAAATATTTATGCAGAATGTTATTTTTAAACCTTTAAATATGTATAGTTTTCCTTGTATATGCTGAAATATTTTTTGTTTACCAGATTAAAATATCAGGAAAACATTTGTATTGAAGGAAATCTAATGTTTTATTGAAGTGAATTGTGCTTCTAAATAATGTCAATCTTTTAATTCATGAAAAAATACGTATATTAAGATTTTTTTCTCTTCAAGTACAACGTATTTTTTTAAATTCATGCAAAGTTATTTTAGAAGAATTAAATAATTTTTAGAGTCATTATTGGTTATTGAATTCTTTTATATACTCAGCTATTGCTATTACACTCGTTGTAAGAAATATTTTTCTATTAAAAGTAATACAGAAGTTCTTTTATTTATTTATTTATTTTAACTTTGGTGGAATTATTATTTGTATTTTTTAATATGTCTTTTTTTGTTATTTATTTATTTATTTATTTATCTATTTATTTTTGTTGAATAATGTGTCGAAGGATTAAATTCACCTTTAAGCTATGTATTATTTCTGTAGACAATTAAGGCAAAAATAAATTTAAGTTAATTTTTAAGGTTTTTTTTAATCCGAAAGTTAAGTTATCCGAACGATAACTTAACTTAGAATAGATATGTCAGCTTAAAACTTACATTAAAATGAACTGTAAACTACACTTTATTGAATGAATTAATGATAATTTTTTTATCAGGGTCTATTTTAAAAATTCAATTGAATTTGAACTAAAAAAATAATTAAAAAATGATTAAAAAGTGAAGAAAATATTTACTTATTTCAATAATATCAAATAATTCTATAAAATGTAGATTAGAGCTCATTTTAACGCAATTTTTAAGTTTATATATTTATTTTAAGTTTAGTTATCGTGCGGATTGCAGCAATACTAACGTGGAAAAATATTACAATATTAACTAAATTGTGTTTATTATTATTATTATTATTATTAAATTATGAATGTTGATTTTTACATTTTATAAACCTTAATTGTGGCTTAAATATATTACAAAGATTCAGAGATTTACATAATTTCAATAGGTATTTAGAAATTTATGAGAAATTGAAATTACAAATAGAATGTGAAAAATAATGTTACGACGACAAAACTAAAATAATTTTGTGTTAATAATAATTTTTTAATATTTTCCGACATAATTAAAACATGTTTAGGACTTTCTTTTGCCTAACCATCTATTTAGCTGTTTGCCTGTGCATCTTTCTGTTTGTGCTCTAACTCGCTCAAATATACTTGGTATACCAGGGTTAATAAGGTTTACTGTCGGACATTCCTTAAAGAAAATGGAGGTTTTAGCATTTATTGTTCGTTTATGGAAACACGCTAAGAGTTCCGTTACATTATGACCTATGAGGAAAATTGTTTGAAAGGTGGCTGTAATTTTTTTTTCTTTCTTTTTTGTGACGCATTATTTGATATGCTTTTTCTTTTTCGTCTTATCACTTTTCTGCCACTACTCAGTTTCGTAATTTCTTTTTTTCTTTTCTTTATTTTTGCTTAAGTTTCTTTTATTTGTTTATTCAGATGTATTATATTATTTTATTAATTTTCTTCATAATAACAAAAAAAAAAAAAAAAAAAAAAAAAAAAAAAAAAAAAAAAAAAAAGAGAAAAAATAGTGTTTATAAACACAATAAAATATTAAGATGCTTTTCAATGTAATTAAATGAGAATTTTCGCAAGTAAATTCCTCTTAATCATAGTTTATATGTGGAATAACTATCAACCGCTGAGATAAGTTCCCAATACTTTGAAAGTGAAACCCTAACACTATTTAACTGCAGAGATCCCAATTAAGTAAAGCGAAGAATTCAATTTGAAAATACTGAGATCAAAAGTCATAGCAATTGTCACGAATGATTTTGATGAGATATAAAAAAATAAATAGATAACATAAAGAAAAGAGCGAAGGAAACACTTCATTCTATATTTTAGTTTCCAAGAACATCGGATTCAGTAGCAAGGTAAAAACACCGTTTGATACAGATAATGGAAGTGTGAAAGCTGATGGAATACAAGATTGTTACAATAAATGCTTAGCATCGACATCAAGGCCATTGTTTCAGGCTTAGTAATGCATCGCGAAGCAAAAGGTTTTCACGTCCTCTCGTTTTATTTTATTTTCATCAATGAACCCCGACCTTGCTGATACAATTGTAGATTACCTAAACCATAATTTTTTATTTAGTGGAACCCATAATTTATTTAATAAACGATTAGAATCTCCTTTTGTAGCTTTCATTAAAAAGCATCGATTTATGTCAAGGTATTGCAGCTTTAAACTTAAACTTAAAACAATAAATTGATTTTGTTTGGAAACAGTGATCCTTTGAAGTCCATTGCTTTTTGTTCTGACGGAAATACTATTATATACAATGTGTAGAAATATTATATACAATGTGTAGAATACTTATTGATTAGAAAAAGTCCGGAATAAATTTCATAACGTCACAGTAATTAAGTAAGTAAATTATGAAACAACGTTAATATCTAAAGAATGAAATTGTAATAATTATTTACAATATTTATCAGTTAGATACAATAATATTGTCTTATATTTTATTTTATTTTTATCATTGCATTGTCCACGCCCTTTATTTAATATATCCATTTAAATTAATCGACGGGCTTTTGCACTAAACTCCCCAATCTCGAAATCCCGTATTAAGCTGTGGAAAAATTTGAAGCACGATGACTCATTACCTAAAATAATTATTAAAAGTACCATTTTTTCTGTCAGAAGGTAGACATCAGATACCAATGATATGCGTTTTAAAAAACTGTCTCCGTAAAATGTAAATGTTTTTAAGAAGGTGATCAAATTTAATCAAAAGGAAATGTTAAAGTTTATAGGGATTTTTTATATGCTTGAAATTTGCGGAGATAATTTTTAAAAGTTCACATAATTGATAACTGATAACTATTTTCTGCTGGTGAAGACGGTATTTTATAATGAGCAATCCTGCTTCATTTTTCCATAGGTTAATATGAGAATTTCAGTACAGCGGAGCCTTAAAACATATTTATTCTTATTTCTGTAAAATTCTAATTGTAATGTATATAAATTTTGAATAACGCGCATATAAAAAAAGGTGTTCCGTATATTACATTTAACTTGGCGATATTTTAAATGTGAACGATGTATATATGTGTGCGCGTGTATATTTGTGTGAGCATTTCAAAGCGTTATACTATAAGGAAGCTTCGAATATAAATTCAAAATATTTATATTCTTTTACTTCCGTTTTATAAAACGTTTACGACAAGTTAAACGTATATATATCTGTAGATGTGTTTTTAGTTTACATATCGTTTTATGAAGTAATAGTAACATTAAAAATATAATAATTTGTAACATGTGTTCAGATGATTAGAGAACATTATAAATATTTAAAGTTGCTTAAATAAATATTTCACGCGACAATGCCAATCTCCCCTTCCTCCTCATATGCACACATGTGAAAACTGTGTAATAGATTTGAATATTGAAACATAAACCAATAAAATTAAATTAAATATGATAATAGCGTTAATATCGTTCATAATACTAATTTTTTTAAGGCAATAACTTTATTGATCTATTTCTATAATACTTTATTTTCATTATACATTCTTATCTATATATAGATTATAGATTGATTAATTTATCATTTTTTTTCAACTAAATGTTAAGGAACAAACAGTTACATAAATACGGAATTAAATGCTTACAAACATTATTTATCTTAAAATTTACTAAAACAAATTTATTTGATAAGCACAATTTGAAGGCTTTAATTTTCAATACACTTTTATACGAATAATATTTTTCACCTTGTTTGTAAATAAAAATAATATTTAACTTCCTGAAAATAACTTCATTTTTTCCTTCTCAAAAGAGAACAATCCCCTTCTTTGCCTTGAGCTTCTTCCTGCTTTTTCTGAATTATATGAGGCACTTTGCTACTAGGTAACGATAACAAACAACTCTTGTTCTAAAGTATGCGAGCTCCTGTTGAGTTTTGGTCTTCCATTTAATGATTTTTTTAACATACAGATGGCATGTGGCTAATAGGCTATTCGCGTGCAAGTCTGATTTTGAATCGAATTAATTTAATTTATAAGAATTATGCAGGCCTAAATAATGCAAGAATATTATTCAGACCTAGCTCGATTGCCCTAGACCCTCTTTTTTAAGCCCCCCCCCCTTTAAAACCTTTTTACATTAAAATATTTTCATTAAAAGGTAACAAATAGCTAAAATTAGTCAAGTGATCAGTATTCCTAAATTTTCAATATTTAGGACGATCCCGCTTAATTTTTTATCAGTCCGGCAAGCCCGTTCATTTTTTTTTTTTTTTCTGACGACCCGATCCGTTGAAAAAATTTCCCTAATTCTGCTGGGCCGGGACCGTGAAGATCTATAAAAGAGTCTTCGGCAGGGACAGTGAAGAAAAAAGTATCATATTTTACTAAATTGATTTAAAAAATAGGACTTTATTATCGGCTCGGTTAATCGTGGCTATACTGTACTTCCATTTCGTATTAAAATGCTTTATTTTAAAGACAGACTTAATTAAAATAGTAAGAAAATTTACATGCATATGTTTTTTTATGATTTACTTTGTACGTTTTTATTTCCTCAATTCTTTACAAGAAGGTTCGGCTCATGTTTTCATGTATGGAATTACAGAAACTGCAACCCTTAATTTAAATTACAACAAATCCATTCTTTATTAATAGTTATACTTTATGTTCTTTTAATATTGAAAATCATTTTAAGTACACTTGTTGAATTTTTAGAAGGTTTTTTTTTTTTTTTTTTTTTTTTTTTTTTTTTTTTTTTTTTTTGTGAAAAAACACAAAAAGGCCACAAAAAATATTTTTGTACATTACTTAGTTTTTTTTTCCTTTCTTTTTTTTCTTTTTTTTCTTTTTCATTTTTTCTTCATTTTTTTTCCTTTTTTAACCAATGTGAGTGAAATTTATTTTTTTAAGAATTTTTTAATCCTATTTTTTTAATTAGTAACATTAAGACTTTAAAATGCTATTGGATATAAATATAGAATATGCACTTTAAACACTGTGAATTTTAAAATTTTCAAGATTTCTTGAAAGGCGATTAAAATAATCAACTATAGATATTAATAGTTAATTTTATTTAAAAAATCTTAGTACTTTGTAACCTTTAATTAGGCTCTTCCTCAGAGAATATTACCTTTTATAAATACAAATATATGATTCCATTTAAAAAAAAAAAAATCCTTTATATATATACAAAAGAAAATACTTTCTGTGAAAGAGCCTGATTAAAAGTTTGAAAGTACAAAAATGTTTTTAAATAAAATTAAATATTAACACATATAGTTGATTATTTTAATAGCCTTTTAAATAAACCTGAACATTTTAAAGTTCATATTCTACATTTTATGTGAAAAGCAAGGCGAAATTTTCTTTCCAAGATATATTTTATATTTATTTAGTTATTTGACATTTTAACTTTAGTAGTATTGTATCACACTTTATTTGTTTCTGTATCTACATTTTTTAATCTGATGCTATTTTCCGATTCGATTTCTCTCTTCTGCCTTTTACTATTAAACAAACAATCTCTGCGTAGCCATGCGTTTCAATGAGTGAAGTAGAAATGAAAGAAGAAACACAGAGAAACTTGGAAATCTTTTTTTGAAAGATAGAAAAGGATACTTGCAAAATGGCTAAAATTAATATGATAATTTTATTATGCTTCTTTCTTAATTAATGAATATTGCCTAATTTTTTAAATATTAACTAATAAAAAAATGCAGTTTTGAATATTAATATTATAAAATAAAAGCTTATATAACTTTTAAAAAAATCTAGTTTTTATATTAATATTTAACGATAAAACAAACCTGCCTGATTAATAAAAATCTTTAAAAGAAAAAAAAATGGTAGTCTTAAATTTAAATATTCAAAGGTAAAATAACATTTAACTAAATTAAATTTTACAAAAACTGGTTTGCAAAAACTTTATACGTTACAAAAACTGGGAATAAATCTTTTCTTGTTATTTTGTATCCCAGTTTGACTTAATATAAGCCACACGATTTTAATATTAGAGCTTTTAAATTACAAAAATATGTACTTTTATTCCAATTTTAAATTTAAGTTTGACCTAATTTATGCGAAACAGCTCCCCTATTATAGTTTTTTGCTTTTACTAAAAAAATTTCTATGTATATTTTTACATGCAAACAGCATTTTCTAAGTAATAAAAAAGTAATTTTTATGTTCTGCGTCTGTTATTCGATTATATAGTTGGAAAAGCCCCATCAGCAAGTAAGAAACAGGACATGCCACTAAAGTGAACTACACAGAATTTGTAACTAGGACCCCCACTGCTACTATCAAATCGTAAACTAAACTCGCTGATGTTCCCAATGCCTTATGAAAATCTTATCGGTCAGTACCCCTTCTGAAAGTTTTTTACTTTCTTAGAAGAAAAGCGTGGAACTGTTTCCTGTCAAAAATTTGAAAACCGTGACCACTCTTATACTTCTTATTAAGTTGCCTTCACTTCCTTTCTTTTTTGTTACTTTCAAATTTCGTGCTAGGATATGATTGACGGATCACCTTCAAAATTAAACGAATAAAATTACTCCGAAACCCCCCACATCGACTATAAAATAAAGCTAGTCTGACAGGAGTGCGGAAAAAGTTATTTTATTAAGTAAATATAACATGCTGATGGAAAAAGGGTTTCAAATAAAAAGTCTGTAATGTATGCATAATTATGCTTCTCTTGTACTAATTTGATATTAGTTATGTATCTAAAAACGCTACTCGTATTATTATAAATCACTTACATTTTTTAATTAATATTTAAAATCCAAATAGAAAATCACTATTTGTTATATTAGAGACAAATATTGCTTTTATTAAAAGTGGCTCAATGAACATCCAACAATGGTTAAAGAATATAGTTAACATTATAATTTATTTAAAATGAAATAATTCTATTCTATAAAAATCGCTTTATGTAGCAATTACTCGCAATGGTATGTCAATGTTACGGAAATATTAGCCTTTTTTTAGGAAATATTGTCAATAAATTTGCAAAATATTTATTTCCAATGTTCGTGCAATTTTGGGAAGATGTAAAAATTCTAACAGTGAGTCTAAATTTCGCGCCAACATATAGACAATATTTTTTCAATATTATTTTGATGCTGAAAAATTCTGAATTAATATTCAACTCTCTTAGATCATAAATGTTTAAAGATAATTAAACTATAGGTGATATTAAATCATAGAAAAATAATAATGATAATAATAATAATATCTAAAGTGAGAATTTTCTGTAGATTTTAATTATTTTTGACGTAATATGATTTCTACCCCATCGGAATATTTAATTCACTCTGAAACATATCTGAATTAAATAAATAATTAATTCTTTTTCAGTTCCGATAAAAGTTATTCTGGGTATTTTCTTTTTTCTTTCTCTTATCATTAGTATTTTAAAATTGTAATGAGAAAAAAATCTCCATGTCTTGCAGTTGTAAGTTTGCAAACGATATACCCGCCTACATACAAATATACGGAAATAAAAATAAAATAGTTGCTTATCAACAAAAAATAAATGTTTTCCTTCCTCATTTATACATTATTACAAGCTACTGCTTATGATAACATATAGAAATAGAAAACTTTTTCGCAAATCTTGTTTGCACACAAATCTACATCTAATGATCACCATTTCAAGTTCATGTTCAGCACCTGTAGAAAGAATTTTCTTTTGGTGTAATTTTAAATTTTCTTTATTTATAGTCATTATTTTTCTCTGCCTATTATTTGCTGTCTGCGATAGTATAGATTTCGGTTTCTTGACAAAAAAAAAAAAAAAAAAAAATAAATAAATAAATAAATAAATGCAAAAAGTCATTAGTTTCTAAAAAGCGGAAACATAGTAAGGTTATTGTTTGTTCTTTGATTTTTTTACTCAAGTTTTACAAAACCAAATTCTACAGTCATTGTTTTTCTTCTTTAAAATGATTAACGATTCCTATGCTGGATAATGTATTTCTTATTATAGTTTGTAACATGCACAAACTTCAATAGCTAAAGAAAATTTCTCGCTTCAGATGACATGAAAATTTCTGCTGTATGAAAACATGTATTTCCTGCTTACAATCATCACATTTTAAATTTAGAATTTCGTTAACATGAATTGATATTTTGCATTGAGAAAAATAATAATGTTTCATTTTCGAAAAAAAGGAGGAAATAGATTGTTATGTTTAAAAATGTTACTTTACAAAAAAATTCAGTAAAAATAAACTTTTTTAATTTTAACCGCTTTTGTAATAATCTTGTAAGAAATTATAAATCGAAAGGATTAAAAGTATGAGTTTCTTATAATTAAAGGAAAATTTTCGAACAAAAAAGGCTTGTCTTAACGAATAACGTTAATTAGTTGTTGAATTCGATTATTTTATTCGCTTAATTTTTATTATTAAGTAAAAATATTTCAAAAATTTCGTCTCAAATTTGCATTTTACTGTAAGATCTTTCGAATATAAATGTAGTTTTTTGCATTGTTTATCTAGCTTTTGCATTGTTTATCTTGCCCTATACTACGTATGTTGGTTAAGTAAAAAAGGGAGGAAAACAAGCGAAATTAATTGAGCTTATCTTACTTGATACTGTTTTTCCAAACACTTATATGAATAATGTAGTTATTGCATGAACAATGATACAAATTTTCACTTTCAGTTTCACTGAGAGATATATGCCGTCTTCTCTTTGTTCAGACCTCCCGTAAGAAAAGTTCTTAAAGCAGCATAACTCCTTTAAAACAAATGACTTTCGAAGAAGCTTGTGTAATTTAAAAGAGAATTTAGAAAAAATCATTTCAGGCGGATATGTTAATTATTTTTCTCTTAAATAATTGGATTAGTTGTAAACGTATTTAGAATAGATTGTTGCTGTTATTATCGTTGTGTGAACGAACTTTAACAATTAATCTACTGACTTTTTTAGGGAAAAAAAAGCATTCCCTCGGTCAAATACTGGAATTTAGGCTTAGTGGATAATGTAATAATTGAGCTCTACAGCAAGTGATTTTACAAATTATACCAAGGTGTACCGTTCTTTTTTGTAACATTATTCCTTTCAAAATTTTATTTCTATTTCTTTAATTGTACCTTTGGGAAATAAAGAAAACGAGGCATTTTTCACACTAACTTCAATATTTTATTAATCTAATTAAGACGAGAGAGATTTTAAATTTACAGTTACTTCCATAGAAATGCATAATTTTTTTTAATTACCGAATTACCTTAAAGAAACATCCAAATAACTCCAAAAATAATAATCACATTAACTAATAGTTTACTGCGTCAGATAAAGAGTCACATATCCAATTAAAATACATCTTTGAATTGAAAGTTGAATGAAATACAGAGTCATGAGAAATCGAAGAGTATGAAAAATAGGATTACAAATATTTCATCAACTAATTATCCGATCGACTTCGTTCGTTAGGCAGAATTTATGTTTTTTATTGCTTTTTATATTCACTCCTTAAAATAAAATTTAAAAAATCTAGAATTTTTATGTGCCTTTTGTCAGAACTAATATTTCGAGAATCCTAAAAATATAGATCCAGATAATCGAGGTTACTGATATTCAATGGGCTTCTTCCCATTATTACATACTAAGTACACACCAAATTTCAAGCCTCTGTCTCAATTTTTTTCGGAGATGGAGCGTTTACAGACAGACACACAAACAGATGGAGGGCAATTTTCTTTTCTAAAAATAAATTTTTTGGAATCTCCAGTGTCTGTACCGTGTAAATCCATCAAAAAAATGTTTTCGACTTTGGAAACAATTGCAAGATTTACTCTATACTGCTTGTGATGGGTAAGTAAAATCACAAAAAATGAAAATAAAGGAAAAACAAGCGAAATTAATTGAGCTTATCTTGCTGGATACTCTTTTTCCAATGTCTTATATGAATATTGTAGTCATTACACGAACAATGCTAAAGTTTTTTATTTTCAGTTTCATTGAGGGATATATGTAATCTTATTTTTGTTTAGACTTCGCGTAAGAAAAGTTCTTGAAACTGCCTTTTAAAACAAATGATTTTCAAAGAAGTTTGTGTAATTTAAAAAGAGAATTTAGAAAAAATCATTTCAAGCGGATATGTTAATTATTGTTTGCTTAAATAATTGGATTAGTTGTAAATTTATTTAGAATAGATTATTGTTGCTGTTATTTTCGTAGTGTGAATGACCTCTAATTTTTCGAGTGATAATTTGATAATTAATCTACTGACTTTTTTAGGGAAAAAAAGCATTTCCTCAGGCAAATACTGGAATTTAGCTTAGTGGATAATGTAATAATTTAGTTCTACAGCAAGTGATTTTATAAATTATACCAAGGTGTGCCGTTCTTTTTTGTATTATTCCTTTCAATTCTTTATATCTTTTTTCTTAATTGTACCTTAGGTAAATAAAGAAAACAAGGCATTTTTCACACTAACTTCAATATTTTATTAATCTAATTAAGATGAGAGAGATTTTAAACTCATAGTTACTTCCATAGAAATGCATAATTTTTTTATTACCAAATTACTTTAAAGAAACATGCTTATAACTCCAAAAACTATAATCATATTAATAGTTTACTCCGTCACATAAAGCGTCACATAGCCAATTAAAATATATCTTTGAATTGAAAGTTTAATGAAATACAGGGTCATGAAAAACCGAAGAGTGCGAAAAATATGGTTACAAATATTTCATCAACTAATTATCCGATAAACTTCGTTCGTTATGCAAAATTTATGTTTTTTTATTGCCTTTTATATTTACTCTTAAAAAAAAAAAAAAAAAAAAAAAAAAAAAAAAAAAAAAAAAAAAAAAATCTTGAATTTTTATGTATCTTTTATCAGAACGAATATTTCGAGAATCCAAAAAAAATTTTTTTTTAGATAATCGGGGTTATTGATATTCAGTAAGCTTCTTCCCATTATTACATACTAAGTACACATCAAATTTCACGTCTCTGTCTCAATTTTTTTTTTTTTTTTTTTTTTTTTTTTGAGAGATAGAGCGTTTACAGACAGACAGACACAGAAACAGATGGACGGCAATTCTTTTTTCTAAAAATAAATTTTTGGGAATTATCAGTGTCTGTACCGTGTAAATCCATCAAAAAAATGTTTTCGATTTTGAAAACAATTGCAAGATTTACCCTATACTGCGTGTGATGGATAAGTAAAAAAAAAAAAAAAAAAAAGAAAGAAAGAAAATAAAATAAAAAGAAAATAAAGGAAAAACAAGCGAAATTAATTGAGTTTATCTTGCTCGATACTCTTTTCCAAAGAAAGTAAATTAATATTGTAGTCATTACACGAACAATGCTAAAGTTTTTTATTTTCAGTTTCATTGAACGATATATGCAATTTTATCTTTGTTCAGATTTCGCATAAGGTAAGTCTTTGAAACAGCTTTAAAACAACTGATTTTCAAAGAAGTTTGTGTAATTTAAAAAGGGAACTAGAAAAAATCATTTCAAGCGGATATGTTAATTATTGTTCGCTTAAATGATTAGATTAGTTGTAAATTTATTTAGAATAGATTGTTGCTGTTATTTTCGTAGTGTGAACAACCTCTGACTTTTCGGGTGATAGTTTGATAATTAATCTACTGACATTTTTAGGGAAGAAAGCATTTCCTCAGGCACATACTGGAATTTAACCTTAGTGGATAATGTAGTAATTGAGTTCTACAGCAAGTAATCTTAGAAATTAAATCAAGGTGTGTCGTTCTTTTTTGTATTATTTCTTTCAAGTCTTTATATCTATTTCCTTGATTTTACCTTCGGGGATATAAAGAAAACAAAACATTTTTCACACTGACTTTTCAATATTCTATTAATGTAATTAAGACAAGAGATTTTAAACTTCCAGTTACTTCCGCAGAAATGCACAATTTTTATACTACATAATCTATGTTTAGAACACACCCCGAGCAGGAACCACTTCGCAGTTTTAAATTGCCGTGTAATTGCGAATTAAAGGTTACTGAGAAAGAATGATACAGAAATCTCTTTCATATTATTTTAAGAAACTCTATATGTTCATCGTATTTAATATGAATGTGTATGATTTTATCATTATCATTATTTTTGCAATTAACATAAGCTATGGGCAGAATTTAAGAATGCAATCAAAATTTAAGAAGGCACACACGCATATGTGTGTTGTGCGTGTGTGTATGTTTCGGTTACAGTCCAATAATGTTATGGTATGCAGTAAAATGTTTACAGTTTTAATTTTTAAAAAGTAACAAATGTATTATTAGTATAGTTATTATAATTAATATTGTTGTTGTTATATAAAAAATTACTTTAGTTTTGACTATCAAATCTTATAATAAAAAAACTGTTATTCACTTAATAATTTATTTATTAGGTATTTTTTATGGAATCCTCCTTTAAATCTAACACAAAGTTAAATTTATAAATCTTTTTTAAATAAAGGCTTACATCTTTATTTTAGGAAGTATTTTTTAATATACATGAAAATAAATAATTTAAAATATTCTAGCTCGATATTTATTCAAAATTTTCATTAGATTATTTTCTAAATTCGCTACCCCCTCTCCAATGATTTTTTTTAAATATTATCTTTGTGCTTAATTATTTTAATTTACTTCGTATAAATAAAATTTATATATTTAAAAAAAATATTTAAATCCCAAAATCTCTTTTATTGTCGGCGCTCAAGCTTGTCCGTGTCGAAATTCACCGAAACACACCATGCCGAAGACTTTACTTTAAATGCATTATCAAATTCGTTTTCAATCCTGGACTTTCCCACGCCCATGTAGTTATCGTGGGGTGAGCCATTTAGCAGAGTATGTGCTATTAAACGTGGAAATCGGAAACTTCCTTAACACAAAAGAACGACATCTTTTTTTGCCTTGTTGCGTGGGTGGATTCTTTTGGTGCTCTTCTTTATCCGTCCTGCTTCACCGAATGCAGCGATCAACAACAAGAGAGAAGAGAGGAGAAAGTGAAGAGGGGAAAAAAAGAGCTGCAGTTAGCTTCTCGCTTAATGAAGATAGTTTTTTTTCGGAAGAGCAAAAGATGTGAATTCTTTACTTTGAATTTATTTTTGTGCATCGTAATGTTTCCGCGCTTTCAAGTAAAAAATAACGAAATGTATAGGAGAAAGAGAAAGAGAGAGAGAGAGTTATATAAGTTGCGTATCATTTTTTGATTACTTATATGTTAATAAGTAAAATGTTTACAGCTACAGTTGTTTTTAAAATGTTTACAGTTGTTTACATTGGTCCCGGTTAAAGGAAGCAATCAGGGGGAAATTGTCGCTCCCTGGTTTGTAAAATTAGATAAATAGAATTTTTCTCCTGTCGATCCGTAGTATGCTAGATTAATTTATAACACGATTATTCAATCGGTAAAGGAATTATAACAGATTTTAATTTTCCAAGTGGGTGAAAAGAGTCCTGGCCAGTATTCGAACCAGGAATGTATTTAAATCACATTCGTCAGGGGTGGACTCTGTGAACTCTGAATTCTCCATTAAGACAATTTTCTTTATTTTTCTTTTAGATTAATGTGTTTAAAGATTATTTTAACGAGGTATTTAAACACAAGAAATTTATACATCAAGATATTAAACATCCAGGAGGTCTGTGCTCCTGATGGAAAAAGAAAGTATCCTTTTATGTTAATCATTTTGAAAAAAGTCAATGCAGTGAAACCTTTGGAATTTTAGAATTTCTTGTTTGTTATATTTTTGTATAATTTTTTTACACTGAGGTTCATGAAATGTAAAAATTATTTTGCACGTGGAGGTGGGGGTTCACAAAATAAAATCATATTTAATGTTATTTCAAATTTAAATTTTTACCTTAAAAATTGGACCTCAGGTTCCCGCAGCAAGCGTATCTATTCAAAAATCTTTTCTTTGCATGTATTTTGTTTTTCACTTATGCATGCACAATAGATTCTTAAAAGTATAATGTATCAGTAAAAGTATAAGACTTTAACATAAATATAAAATCCTCAAAGCAATTTATTTATTATTTGACGCAGTGATATTACAAAATTCAGCGATAATTTTTATATTTGTGTTTCAAATTGTCTTACTTTAGTTGAATTAAATTTATATTTTATTTATTTTTACAATTTTTCATTCATTTTCACTGATAGATTTGCTATTATATATATTATTGCCGAATCTAATTACAGTAAAAGTTTGATCAAAACTTAAATATTTATTCTACATAAATTTAGAATTACTTTCTATTTCTTGGAAACCAAAACATCAAATTAAGAAATTCGAAATAGACTATGAGCGAATGATTAAAATTGTAAAATGAGTAACATCAATGAACTTTCAAATCTTTTGTTTTTAACGTAGACTTATAAAAGTAATTCTAATTTGTGATATTTTATTTTATTATTGCTCGCATTTTAATTACTTCATTGCTTAGTTCATTAAGTAAACCGAATTTTTTAATGCTGCATGATTTACAATTAATTGTGTGTATATATATATATATGTGTGTTTTTTTAATGGATTTCATTTTTTTTTTCATTAGCTATTTATTATATCAATTTCAGAGAGAAATGTGCAGAATGTATTTTTGGTTAAAACTGAAACAATGAAATTTAATTTATACTTGAAAATATTAATTGGCTTGTTTGGTTGAAATTGTGTATAAAAATCGTTAGTAATATAATTTAAAAACACTTACATTTTTTATACCGCTATTTAAAGAGGTAAACTATAATTTTATGTTCTTTAAGGGTTTTTTTTTTCTCTACTTGTCTAAGTGCTATTTTAAAATTCAAGTTCTTGATTTTATCAGACGAAGTGCACAGATTATTTGAAGATATTTTTGGAAAGATATCTCTGTACACTGTTTGGTTGAATTAACGTTTAGTGTTGCCGTAGCTACAATCGTGGTGGAGAAAACTTGTCTACTATTATAAGTTTAACTACAAGCTGATAAAATGTTGGACAGAGAAATAGTACAATCTTGAACTATAAACATCTAAAATGTTGAGTCATAACATCATCTACCCTTTGCAAACAAAAATAAGGCATCTCTTTAAAGCGGGATCCATCACACATTTAATATCCAAGCTCGTTCGAGACTGAAATCTGACTCATTGGACTTGTAGTAAACATTCAAATTACTAGACCAGCAGTCTGGTACCATATGTTCTAAAGTAACATATTGAGAATGGATAGAATTATTTTTGTCAGATTGGATGTGGAATAGCTCCATTTTTAGGGAAAACTTAAAGTCATTTTAAAGTTTGAATCACAAACATATTTGAAAGTTAAGAAGAACAATATTTTGGTATTTTTAATTACTTTAGAACATGAAATGGTTCAACTTTGAACTAAAAATTTTAACATGAGTTCTTATTCTCCGTATAAACTTTATTAAGACATAATATAACTTTTAATACAGCCGAATAAATAAAAATAAAAATCTCTAGAATAATTGTAGATAAATGTTTTTTTACATTTCTTCTTCAAGTATGAAGTCATCAACATAATTCCAAGGAAAATAATAGCACAATACTTTCTTTTATTAATTTAATAAGATGCCTCTAGCTGTTTCTGATAACAAGAGTAATATTTTTATATCACTTACAGCATTTTTTACTTTAGTCAGTCAGTTGTCTAGCATGACATCTGAAAACCTTAACTGAGTTCAAGGCAATATTTTGTAACTTTGTCTTGGTTTTCGGTGACTTTGAACTTGTCAGACGCTAACGAGGGTGGAAAATGTTTCCTTTCACCGTTTAATTTCCTGGAGTGCTTTTTCAAACTAGAAGAAGCTGTAAGATCTTCGTTGGAAAGTGATACGACAGGTTAGGTTGAGTGGTGTGGAGTTCTCACCGTGACCTTAATATTACGCTCTGGGCGGTATTCAGACAAAGTACGTCTGTGCTGAAGAGGTCAACGTTGTGGACATTTCCGCATAAAGGTGGCATGTGATTTGACTCAGAATAAAAATATTTGGGAAGACCTATGAACATTTGGAGTCAGCTGATATGTATCTGAAATGAATAGCAGCGTTATCCGACAAATCTTTGTACATCTAATTATTAAAACCCAGCTGTTGTCCGCCATAACGTTCACATACTTCTAAATAATAAGTACCGAATATTCCGGCATATCACGACCATTTTTGACAGAAGAAAATTTGCAGACGCCGTTATACACCAGTTATAAAAATGAAAGAGTATAAATTAAGAAACAAATAAAAATTTTAAAAATTAAAATATATAAAACTAAGTTTATTTTTTTAAATTTAATAAAAGTGTTATTTATTTACAAAAAATCATTTTTGCTATTAAATTATATACATAAGATATTTTCTTAATTATAATACTTGTCATTTATAGGAGTCATTTATAGTAGGGTGGGGGGACAGCACTCTTCTAACTTTTGCCGACATGCATTATGTGATGCATCATTGGAAATGTCTGTGACCGATATTCCATGTTATATACCTCACTCACCATAATTCTTATTTCTTTGGTTATTTTGCTGCTAATTGCCAAAAAATTCTAATTTTTTATACTTAAGCTCCCTTATATTTTTAGGTGCGTTCGTAATTATGTAAATACGTAGCACCTATAGTTGTCGCTCAGTCCGTCCGTCTGTCTGTCCACATATAACAACGCAAAAACTACCCAACAGAATCGTTTGAAATTTAAAATACTTAATTATTATATAATTTTGTCGAGTCATTTCAAATTTTGTGAAAATGGGATGGATAGATCAATTACAGGGACAATCAAAAGGATTCCGTTGCATTACGGTCAATGGGGAAAAAAGTTTCAAATGCATTTTAATCGTTTGAAATTTAAAACATATAATTATTACATAGTTTTGTCGAGTTATTTCAAATGTTATGAAAATCGGATGCACAGATCAATTACAGGGACAATCAAAATATTCCGTTACATTACGGTCAATGGGGAAAAAAAAAGTTTAAAATTCATTTTAATGGTGTTACACACATTTGAACGTAATAGAATTGGCATGAATCTATGAAGTATATACTAAAATATACATTCTGTACAATATGTGATGCAAAGACCATTTTTAAATTACAAGGCCACACAAAAGTATTCCACTACAATGCTATACGGGAAACATTGTTTGGGGCGTGTTTTAATTATATTAAACTACTTTACATTTTATGAATAAGATATAGATTGCTGAGGTATAATGAAAATTACTTCCTGCATATTTATACGAAAGCAAAGATTTCGGCCCCTATACTGAATCCGAAGTATGCTTTATTATATCAGCAAGATCTGAATATTTTTAAAGCTTCGTTATTGTACGAACGCACCTCATTTGCTATGTTTCACGTGCAATTTACAACTTGTTATATTAGCTCGCGCCTTTCAGTTTTTTTCAATCAGGGGACACCATCGTATAACTTTTTCACTATTGTAGCTCCCTTATAGCTTATCTTCGGTTTGTTGTTTTTTAGTTCCATCTATTTATAGTTGCCATATATTTACTAAAATCTACTTTATAAACATGTAAAAGCAATGATTTTAATAATCGATTGCAAAAAATCTCAATTTTAGTTTCTCGGAAGTGATGGATGTCTGTATCGATTGTGTTTGTTACGATGACGATTTTTTTTCGATTGGTAAGTTTTCGTGAATCGTCCATCACTAGCTAAATTCCTGCAGTAGCTTTAGGTAGAAACGTGAAATCCAAGACAACAAACCTATTTAAAATATTATTAAACATCTATTTCACCAATTTTACAAATCTCCCTAACCTTCTCAAAGGAAAAACGGTGTTTACAAATCTTTTAAGTCGTTTCGCCAGACCCCAACAGCAGTTTTAGGTAGAGGCATGAATTTGAGAATAACTAATCTACTAAAAATAACCCATGCATTTTATTTATTTTAGAAATTCTAGCTATGATAATTTAATAAAGTGATCGCATTTTTAAGACATTTCGCCAGATCTCTACAGCTGTTTTTGGTAGATGTAGGAAATTCAAAATAAAAAACTATTAATAAAAAATATTCAAACGTAAATACTTCAGTGATTTTAGTGCAATTTTGCCTATTATGTCGTCAGCATCGACTTTGTGCTGGATAAAGTAAGAGTCTACGAATTAGACAACAATTATGGATATTTCATAAGATATTAAGTTCTTATTTATTTATCTATTTATTTTAATATTTACTAGATGAATTTCGTTTGATTCAACATTTCGTTAGGTTTTAGCAGTTGAAGAAATCGCGAAAGATCACATTTTATAATTAGTATTTTTTATTCATTTCATTTTAGTGACTTAAGCATGAAATTCAGTTACATTTCTTAAATTTGTATTTTATTTATGTTTTATTGTTCTATTTATTGATTAATGGATGTTTTATTTTTTTTACTGAAAATAAGCTGGACAGAAATTATGGGCTATTTATATTAACTTAAGTGGAAACAGTTTAAACTTTCTCAATCGTATATGCATGATAAAGATAGATTTGAAAAAATTCATGCTTAAAAATTATTTAAAATCGAGTAAATGACAATACATTTTTCAAATAAATTGTGGTATAATTTTGAAACAAAATACATTTGAATGTACATTTTTTTCTTTTTTTCATGATGTAAAAGTTGAAAATGTGTGATGCATAGAAGTTAAAAAAAATTAAAAAAATTGCAGTAAAATGGAAATTTGTTCGTCTCCTGTCGCAATTCGTAAAATAACCTCAGCGTTAGACACAAGACCTCTTTTATATTTTATAATACAAGTACAAAAGATAGTTATATGATGTTTGAGAACAGTTATTACTAATAATGCAAAAATAATTACAAACTTGTAACAGAATATCTCATGAATTAAATTTTTTCTTTGTTATTTCTCGAGAAAATGTAACTTTTCTTTTCTAGCATTATTTTTCTTGATAATTTCTTTTCTTTCCTCATTCTCTTAACATATTACATTTTCATTCGAACTAGATGTCAGTAGTGACCTCCATTTTCAATTTCTCCCTATCTTGAATCCTATCCAGTTAAATTTCGGTAGTTGAATTTTCATTATAAGGTACCCTGGGGTAATAACGCCACGTTAAGGTTCTACCAATTTTCACGGCTTAGTTTTAGATTGTATTTTTCAAACAAATATAGGATCTGATACAGCAACTCATTGACTATTTATATAAAATAAAATAATTTAACAGATATGTATTCATAAAATGTAATGGCGTTTTTTCTTGACCAATGCTATTTGGCTTTATTACCCACCTATATGGGTAATAACGCCATGCAAACAAAACTATGAAATAAGATGGAATATTTGCATGTAGATAGCCCAATTCTAAAAATACAAACTCTATAAACTTAGAAATTGACAAATTGCATTCTAAGCTATTGAAAATGTTCAATTTTTTGTGAAAGTGTAAGAAAAATAAAGGTGTGGTGTGGGAGGAGGGGATGAGGCAAAAGAATATCAGACCGTGAGCTTCTTTTTGCTTAAAAAGGACCGCTTAAATAGAAATATGAGAAACATTGGACAGTTAATTGTGTCTATTTGAATCAGCATTTAGGATGTAGCTCGGCCACTGTAAGGAATCAACCGGGGTACTAAAGTCAAGGATTGGCGTTATTACCCCGGTATAGTTATTGCGCAGTACATTTTAAATTACAAATTATCTCGAGAAGATATCCAAAATCTTCAACAACAATTTAAAAGTACATGAAATGCACTACAAATTTATGTAATTAACAAAGTATTTCCGGATAAAAAGATAGTCTTCACATCACAAAACGTATCTCGCAAATTTTAGATCAAGCGTTAATTTTAGTTGTTTGTAAAAACAATAAGACCTAAAAATGAAACAAATTAACTTGAAGCTGTTTTTTGCGATTTATATGACTGAAAACCCTTCTGTGCAGAGCACATGGGTGTCATTTACCTGATTATTTCATAATTATGCAAAATATAAGCACTTGGCGTTATTACCCCGCCTGGCGTTATTACCCCAGGGTACCTTACTAGGAAAACGTTTTTTAGGTGCGCTCGTAATTCTGTAAAAACGCAGCACTTAATAGTCGCTGTTCAATCCGTCCGTCTGTCCACATATGACAGAGCAAAAGTTATTCAACCGAATCGTTTGAAATTTAACATATATAATTATTATATAATTTTGTTGATTTCAAATTTTATGAAAATCGGGTGTATAGTTCAATTACAGGGGCAATCAAAATTATTCCTTTTCATTACGGCCAATGGGAAAAAGAAGGTTTCAAGTGTATTTTCTTGCTATTACTCTCTTTAGAACACAATAAAATTGATATGCATCTCTGAAGTATGTACTAAAATATACATTTGATACAATCTGCTACTCAAAGGATATTTTTCATTAATTTACAGGGCCACACAAAAGTATTCGATTGAATAATGATATAAAGGGTAAACAATGTTTGGGATGCGTTTTAATTACATTAATCTACTTCATATTTTATGAAGTTGATACACGTTGCTGAAATTTGCTATAAGTTACTTCCTGTCTAATAGAAATCAGATAGTATTTACAGGGACACAAAAAAAATTCGGGTATTATACAGTATATTATTACATCAAGATCTGAATGTTTTTGAAATTTCGTTAGAGTAAGACCGCACCTCATTTTCTACACTTGACGTGCAATTTCCAACTTGTCAATTTTATTTTCACCCCCATTTTAGATTGCAATAGTGAGATATGTGTCTCTACGATTCACTGTGTTACATGGATTTAATATGCGTACAAAGTGTATCTATACCAGGCATTTAAATAATTTAGCACAATTTTTTACAGCCTTGTTTCTAGCACTATCCTGAAAAGTTGAACTTTTAAGGAGTGCAGTGTGCGGGGCCTTAACAGTTTCAATCTTGTTTCTTTTTTTAATATTAGGTAGACAAGGAGGTCATTTGTAGTTAATAATATTGGCAAATTTAATATCTTATTTATTCGGCACTGGCTTAATATTTTACTGCTCTGTACATTTGTTGGAAAATTACAAACCTAACGTGTTTAAAAAAAATTATTGTAAGCTCTAAATAAATATTAATTTTTTCAAATTAATTTTATTTAATAAGATCGGAAATTCGCAGTATTATAAAATTTGAGTTCTTACGTGGAACTATGACCGCGCGAAACATTAATAATGTATTTGGCTCTTAGGCAGTAGAAAGTTTCAAATGTGATCGCCAAATTTCGTACAAGTAACTTTGACCACACAAATGAGTTACGCGGTTGGCAAAAATCAAAGTTCAATAGTGACGAACTAAAAGGTCACCGTTGTTTTTGACCTATTTCAGAGTCCTGTGAATTATTGTTGAAATTTGGATAAAATAATTCTTTTAGTTTGAATAAAATAAAACCGTACATTTTGTAAGTTGTCAAGTAACTTTGCCATTTTTTTTCACAGATTTTATCCTTGACGACCTGATATATTGGTCATTATACTATAATTCATTTATTTTTATTTTCTTCATTAACCTCCAAACAAAAGTGTATCTTAAAGTTTTGATTAAATTTTGTTCTTTTTTGATTATTTTATAGGTTAACGTATTTCAAAAAGTGTCATATAGCAAAATTAACCTGCTCAAGGTTATACATCTTCAGACAATAGCATAGTAAAGTCCTTAAAATATGACTATATGTTGAGAATTAAAAAACAGTTATTGTATGTAGATTATTTTATGCCGTTTTCTACGAAGCAGAAATGATATATTGAAGATCATTGAAGATCCTGAGACCATGCATGTTATCGAATGGAATTTCCCATACAGTTAAACGCTTTTTTTCTTTCATTTAGTAAGTAAAATTATAGCGATTTTTTATTGAACATTATTATATGTTATCTTAGTTTTTTTAAGAGAAAAAAAATAAAAGAAAAAAATGATTTTTCACAAGTCTAGACAATACACTTACGTTTTGCAATTTATAGTCTTTACATCGATTCAGCACAGAGAGAGAAGGAAAAGAAGCAAGTGATTAAGTGTGATCGCAGATCCCACAGAGGGTTTTGTTTAATATTTCTTTCAAAACAACCTATCCTTTAATTAAGAAATCCAAATTGTTAATTTATAATTATCAACATCTTACATCGATGATAACACCAATAAATTTTATTTTAAAATAATTATAAAAGGAAGTTATTTATTTTAATCAAATTAAAAATATTCAAATCAAATTATATAAATGAAATCCAAAATCCAAAATTCCAATTTTTTTTAAAGTCTGTAATTAAAAAAAATATATATGTATAAAAAATGTAAGTAAAATTTTAAATAAAAAAAAATGTAGAAACGAAATTTACAGTGTTGAATCATTAATAAATCACAATAGTTTTTAAATTAGGAAGAAAATTGAAATCCAGAAAATATTATGAATGTCAGTGATAAAATAAAAGGAAAATGTTGCAAAACTTACAATAGATTTCAGTTAGACCAAACTGGTCAATAGAGGCGGCTAATCATTTAAATGAATAGCAATTTAATAAGTAAAAAAAAATATTTCACTTCGCGTGTCAAAATAGATGATAAATATGATGAAATGGGATGAAATAAAAACAAATAAGCGCTTTTTTCACGTGATTTATTTAATATGTTAATTTATATTACATACATAATAATTTTTATATCTACTTAAACTTGCGTGCAACAATTAGAAGAAAAAAAAATGAAGTGATAATACAAAAAAAAATATTTTAATTAAAGTGTTAGCCTTTTTTATTTTATTATTTGTTGTGTAACAAGAGGTATTATGCTGTAAGTATACAAAATTTGAACTCTCTGACTTATATAGTTTTTGTGTACGGACTCTGTGACATACAGACAGGGGACAGAGACGAATAGGATTTCGTCAGGTGAACGAAACAATAATAAAAAAGGAAAACACTATTTATTAATAAAATACAAATGTCATGCATTTTTATATTTTGAAAATTTAGATGGGTTTTTTTTTCTATATTAAATTATATATCTTCAAAGGCAATTTTAAATTTCTAAAGTTACTAAAAGAAGCCTTTAGATTGAATGTATAACACAGATCCGAAAACACATAAGGAGTATATGCTTGAGTATTGCGTTACATGTTTTATTTATTATTATTATTTTTTTTAATAATATCCAAAATGCTCGATGACGGTAAAAATGCTTATTTTTCTCTTTTTAAGTAAACAGTTATGCCTTTCATTCAATTTTTCTACCTTAATAATTTAATTATGTGCTTTAATACGGAATATCAATGTGCGCAAATTTATTTTTCAATTTTAGCAGGGTTTTTTACACAAAAGAAACATAACTAAATCAGGGTATCTGTTTGTTCCGATATATGCTTATCAGTAACGATTTATAATGCATTAAATACTCCAAATATGTTTTGTAAGGATCTTGAATGTCATTGTCATTTTTTTAGTAATGAAACGGCCAATAATTTCCCTTTTGCTGATTTTCTTTAAAACTCCTAGACATCACACATTTTAATTTTTACACCGTCGAATACGGCAAAAATGTACTTTCAAATATAAATTGTTTTAAAACTTTATGTCAATTTACCATTTTTTAAATGAATTTTGAAATAATTTTTAAGCATTATTTAAAATGAAAAAAAAATCTATAATTATCACATGCAGTTCGATATAAGATTAATCCATTTGCACTTGAAGCAATATAAATAATTCAGATTTTTTTTTCTCCTGAGTACTAATTGTATAACGAAATTAGAATTTCACCAATAAATAAATAAGTGAATAAAATAACATATATACACTACACATAGTCAAATATGGAAAAAATGCACTTTCATATATTTGTTAGAAAAATGTAACTTAATTTATTGTTTTTTGTTTGTTTATTTGTTTTTTATAATATGTTAAACAATTTTCACGCATTTTTTACAAATCTATCTACAATAAATGTTTGTCCAGTAATCGCAATTAATAACCATGGAAAAATAGCCATTTCGTAATAAAGATAATACATTAATTACAAGAAAATACTGAGTTAACAAAAATAACAAAAAGTTAAATTACATAAAAATGACAGAAGAAAAAATAATTAATGCTTGTTAAGTTTTACATGTGTGGGAAAAACTTTTTTCCCGTTTATGATAAAAGAAGAAAAATGTATTAAAAAATTGCGATGCCATTCGAGATTTCTTCTATACCCCATTATCACATTAACAGTAAGCAAAATAAATATTAACATATTCATTAGAATTTTGTAAATCTTAATTTTTACATTTAGTCTGATATACTTTTAATATTTTTCATTCAGAAGTAAGTTTTCCCGAAATAATAATGATAACAATAATAAAACCAAGTCTAAAAGGATTAAATTAGGTTTAGTCTATAATGTGTAGATAAATTCAATATTTGCCACCCATTGCCATCATTTAGTTAATCATGCAATTTTTTTTCCGCTCTTCCTTTTACTTATTTATCTTGAAAGCTATATTTCAGGCTAGCTTCCAGACAGATGGACACGGCAAATCAAAGTCATTAACACCTCTACAAATATATAAATAAATGATGTATATATCTTAAGATCTTCTGACACCTGCAGATTTTCTAAATATCCAATCATATTTTATTACTCATCAAACTTGTTCACTTCATTCAGTTTTCTGACTCTTCCAATCCTTATTAAAGCTCTACACTTCAAAGAAAATAAAGAGGGGGATAAATTGACTTCTCGTATGAAAGAGGAGGAAGAGGTAAACAAATCTGCTCTGCTCTCCGCGAAAGGGTCAGGTGCATTCCTTAGATTCTTTCTCAGAAACCGCGCTGACTAAGTAGTATGACGTCGAATAAAAAGGTGTAATCTAGAATAAGAGCGAAAAGAAGATTTTTTTTTTTCTTTCCCTTCTCCGTATCGGGCAATCCCGGTTTTGAAACGGTATCCAGTGGCATGAACCTGGAAGATTTATCTTTGGGAAAAAAATAAAAATAAATAAAAATAAAAATAAAACAATGCTGCATTTGTAACGTTCCGAACTGATTTATTCGATTTGTTTGTAGTCGATGCCAGACATCACGTGACGAATGCAAGCGGGAAATGCTCCACGATCAAACGTCGATTCCTGGGATAGACCGTAGATTGTCAAGTAGTATTGGGTTACACTAGTTCTAGGTTACACTGTCATTGCAGTCTGATAGGTTGTTTTTCGTGGGCGGATTGAGTTACGAAATCAGTTGATGCTGCACAAAAAGGACATTGTCAAACAATCCGTGAAATTGAGACAACCAAGAAGCGATATATAGTATAATATAATATAAAGTTTTAATATGTATATATTATATATAATTAATAGCACATTCTTTTTTAAGGAAATCTTCGTCAAAATATTTTGTTGTTTAGTTCTAATCAGGGACCGAACACAAAGTTTTGTGCACAGGGCATTTTCAATTTTTCGTGCCCTCTTAGATTAGTTAGTTTACTTATACTAGTTTTTTTTTTTTTTTACATGTTACAACTTTACTTGAAACGTGTCAACTAAAAAAATTGAATTTTTCGAATAAATAAAAATCGATTCCAGGAAGAAAATTAAAATATTTTTTCCATTATATATTGAAATTAACATTGAAACATATTTTTCTATTCGTGTTATTGTCATTTCCTGGCATTACTGTCTCAAATTTTACTCTTTTATACAATTATTTTATTTTTAATGAACATTTTTTGTGCCTTTCAGAAATTTCGTACCCAGGGTATGGGCCCCGGGTGCCTGTGCATAGCCAAGGTCTTGTTTAAACTTGTGATAATTTCAATATAAAATGAAGAAACAAATATTAAGGGAGACACGTAAGAAAAACCCCAAAATTTTTATTATTGATTTTAAAATAATGAATTTTGGTGTACTATTTAAGAATCTTTTTGTAAGGAATAATTAGCAAGAAAATTCACTTTTTATGATAAAGTATATTTTTATGAAAATTTTTATGATTTTTTTTTTTTTTTTTTTTTTTTGAAAAATACACTTTTTAAAATTACTACTCCTCATTCAATTTTCAATATTTTGGTATTACTGAAATTTCTTAAACCGTGTTATAGTATATGGAAAAGACCTAGGGCGAGATTTTTTTTAATTTTCTATTTTAATCAGCTGAAAAAAAAAAAGAAAGAAATTACGCATGATAACTTTCCTTAAATTCGTTATAATTTTCATGTTTACCAATTTATGTAAAATTTTCAGAAATAGTTAAAAAAATATCTTTCCTTACTTCTGTTGCAAATTTTTTTAAGATTCTTCTAAATCTTTTTACCACTGAGCCTTAGTACTTTAAACTTAGGCAAAATATGAAAAAAGTCATTTTCAGGAAAACACATTTTAAAATGGCCGCTAGTCCTTTAAACTCTAGTGACTACAATTAAAAAAGCTCATTTGTTACCTGTTTCAAGTGTCCCCGAGTTCTGAAATTTTGCATGGATATTCGCAAATATGTATTTTATCGTTTTCTGAAATAAATTTTTTTTTTTTGAACTTTTGATGATTTTTGGCCGAAAATGGGGTTCGGGTCTCCCTTAATATTAGCTGAATTCTAAATAAGTGAAAAAATGATAACGTCGAAAATCGAACACAAGACCTTTTATTTAAACTACAAACTCTCTACCTACTGTACTACCTAGAACGACAAACGGCGGACACATTTCACCCAGTTAACCTTAAAACCATGCAATAGCATCAGGTCTTCCATGTGGACAGCTCAACAGAATACATTACAGGTAACGGTACTCCATTAAACGATGAAAATGTAGGTATACTTTATAACTTTCAACGTAATCATATAGAATGGTAAATATATAATTTGCCAGATAAGGATTTAACTCAACTTGAAAAAATAAGTTTGTATGATATCTTTACCAATCAGTCTAATTCAGTTTTTTTTTTTTTTTTTTTTTTTTTTTTTTTTTTTTTTTTTTTTAGTATAAGAATATTTTAGTCATAACCTTTGCCTGTCTAATCGTAGAACTCTTGAATCAAGTGAGACGAAAAATAGTATACGGAATTTAATTAGTTTTAAAATAACTATTTTAATTGGTAAATAAATCGGATGAGAAGTAATTTTCCGACTAGATGAAAATTTATTTAACCCCTTCGCGACGGGATGTTTTACGAAATTTTTAATGTTTTGTCACCGGTTTTTCAAAACAGAAATTTGTGTCTTATTAAATCAAGGAAATGCGCCGATTAAATAAGGCAAACTTTTCAGTAAAATTTTACTGGTGGGTATAAACAAGGATTCTTAAGCCTTTTTGCGGCACGTATACGTGTCGCTGTCCCCAAGGGGTTGAACCAGGATTCGAACCAAGTATCTATTGGTTGAAACTGCCAATTGAGCTATCCTCGACAAATCTGGTGGATCTATTTTGGCATCTAGTCTGACATTTGAGTAAACTCAATCGAATAAATCGCAAGTAAAGCAACTCCAAGAAATATTGGTTAATTAATTACATTTTATTAATTTTAGTACAATTATTCTAACTGGTATATAAATCACACGATTTGTAATTTTCTAACTGGATGAAAAAGTGTCTAGGCCAGGAAACGAACGAGGGACGTTTTGGCTGAAACTGCCAATGCTCAGCCAATTGAGATATCTTGGACAAATCTGACTGACACATTATTCACCCAAAAACTGTTTAGTGATAATAACAACTGATCCTGTATTTAAATCAAGTTCAAAATTTGGATGCTTCAGCCAAAAAAATCATTGATTCTAACGCTGGCTTGGAATTCATCCCGTTCTAAACTGCGACTGCGGATGAACATTTTTACCCAGTTGGAAAGTTACAACTCGTGTGATTTATATACAATTACAATGATTGTGGTAAAATCAATTTAGTGCTATTATGTATCCCACGTTTTTTAGAGTCCCGTTGCCTGAGACTCATTCTGTTAAGCTAATTCAAACATCAGACCAGATGTAATGATAATTTCTGGATGAATGGTTTTTCCGTCACATTTGTCTAGCATAGCTCAATTGGAAAAGTCGTAGTTTTAGCCAAAAGGTTCCTGGTTTGAATCCTGGCCTAAGTACTTTTTCTCCCTGGCTTCTCTAAGCACTCTTCTCTTTTTGTTGGAAAACTGCAACACTATACGGAATGATTGATATTAATAATTTAAATGTTCGTTGTGAGGTCAATCTGAGAAAGGGTTGATAAATACTATCAGTATTATTCTTTCCCCGACGGGTGCAGTAGGTAGAACACAAAGTTACTTTTACTTCTGAACACAAACAACGAAAAAGAATTTAATTTTAATTAAGTGTGAAAAGTTCATTAACAATATTTTTCATGTTACAAATATTTTATGGTTAAGTGCAAGACTTAGCACTGATCGTAGAAAAAGGATATTTTAGATTGATTTTAAAGTTTTAACTGTGTACCCTATGTTTTCCAGACGGAGCATGGAAAAATTGCACATCGTTCCTTTCAATGTGTTTGAAATACTTTTAACATACAATTAAAATTATTTTTCCGTATATAATTAGAAAAAATAAAGTTAATGATTTATAAATAAGCTTGATTACAATTCAATTGATGTAAATAATATTTCAGCAAAATTTAAGTATTTTCTTTTTCAACAGATAGATAAAAAATAACAATAGAATTTTTACAATTACTTGATTTAATTAAAAAATTTATAATTATTGAAATTTCGTTATTTTATAAATACTGCAAACATTTACATTCATAAATAAATACTTCTATCAATTTGATATTGAAAGCGAATATTGATAGAATAATTAAAACAAAAAATTAAATACGTAAAATCAATATAATATCATTAGGCCAACCATAATGGAAGGGGGAGGGGTGTTATTCATTCAGGCCATCATAACGATATATGCTTAAACTAAATTACATAAAATTATTTTTCTAAAATAAATGAGAAAAAAATTCTCCACGTCGGAAAAATGTACATTTTACGTACCATGCTATTAGTTTCTTTAGATTATTTTAAAATTTCGTAAATTTTCCTGATCTATTTTTAAAAATATATTTGAGATTTAAATGCAAAAAGTAAACACAAATTTCTAACCACAAACATATTCGAATTTATTTGATTTATTTAGCCTGTATAAAGAATTCAAAATATCCCTCAATTATTTTTAAAGGTATACTTATATATAACTTATATCTAACTTGAAGTTTACACATTTGAGCATAAAATAATGATATAAATGAATAATTTGAGATGTAAAATAGTTTAGACATAAATTTTATATTGTACATAATCGAAAAAATAAATAAATAAATAAAATAAAAAAAAATAACTCCCTTATAGGGACGAGCGCTACAGAAGCTTGACGAATAAGGTGCTCAGATTTCGTGATTAGTTCCATCATTTATTTTTTATCGTAAATCGGGGCATTTTTTCGAATTAATTAAGCAAGAATTTCTGTTTTGAAAAAACCGGTGATAGAAGATTAAAAATCATGTAAAAGTCACTCGTCGTGAAGAGGTCAAGGATGATGCAATAAAAATATATAATTGTAATAGTGGTTATCAAAATGTCTTCAAACACTTCTTTAGAAAACAGAAAGCCACAATTTGGCTCATATGTTTTAAAATTTTAATGATTATTTTTTTTAATTTTAATATAATGTTTTAGACTAAAGCAAAGTGGAAAAAATAGTTAAATGAAGTTTACTAGTATGATAGGTAGCCAGGGATATGACTCTCTAAATTTCATACAACACAAAATTACTTTAGAACGAAGCAAACAAATTCTTAGCTCGTGTGTTTTTAAATCCTAATAATAATGTTTAGCACCTAAGGCCTTGACTCCTAAAGCAACAATAGAAAAAAATGACCTGCACGTTCTTCCTCATCCTATCTAAATATGAACATCAGGCTGAGCAATGAAAGTGGAAGATCAAGTCATTAATTATGAGTTTATCAAAGAATCTTTTAATTCCATCCCGAATCTCATTAATGATGTTTGCACTTGGGTTCGTGCGTACACATCGTAAATAAATAACTTATGAAGAAAAATAAGCATCTCACGAAGATGATGGAGAAGTATTTTAATTAAAATTAACAGCGTATATAAAGTTTATTTTACTACATAAGTATTCTTTTTCAGAATTATATATAAAAACATTTGCGAGTTGTAAACGAAAGCTCATTAAGCTATAAGCATTCAGCACTGAATTAGCGATGCCACAAGATAACCGCTCGTGACCCAGCGTAATATATAATTGATGCCAGTAATAGAACTTGCAACAAAATTTTTCAACATTTTGACGCTTCCGCGTTGTTGATCAGACGGCATCTGACTTCTCTTTGACCGTCGGGTAGCGTATCCCTGTCTGCTAAATTCTCAACCATACCGCACCCTAAATGGGCTTTGTTTTAAAATCAAAGAGAAGTCCATGTGAGATAGGGTCAGACTTTTACCACGGAATGAAAACAGCCAAATGGAAAAGAAGGGGAGGAATAAAGTATTTCAAACTCAAAGACCCTAGAGAAAAGTAAGAGCTAAATGGAAGGGGTCAAAGAGATGGATTCACAGGTGAAACTGGTCACGTCATAACTTGAGGTTCCCATTTGGTTGCGAATCCTTCCACAAGTCGTGGGCGGCTTCAGCCGTGACCCTTTCCGCCTGGAACTGTCCTGGAGGTATATGGAAAGGAGAGTTGCCGATTTCGCGAGACGTTTTCTTTTCTCAAAAGAGACCCGGTCCGGTATTTTCTTTTGGCGCATTGTTTAGGGTTTGTTTGTGTAGCTGTAGTTCCCCCCCCCCCCCCTTCTGATATCATAAGCCTGCAGTGGATAAAAACCGTCTGGTGTAGCCGTGAGAAAACCTTGACTCGACTCGGCAGGAGGTCACCCAAGAAATATAGGGGAAACAGTTGGGCGTTGTCAGGTCCGAGGCGATGCAAATCTGACATTTCATCCTCCGAATTATGTAACTATAAAATAAGGAGATGTGTAACAATGTAACAATTCGTAAGTTCCGTTCATGCCTTCTTTATGCCGAAAAAGTGTTACGCTTTTCTCTAAAAACAAACTTTTGTTTACGATTTTAACAGCGTTTAAAGCACATTAGAAGAAGAAAATATTACTTTACGATGTTGTTTATATGAGTATATTACGCATAGTTATTGAATAAAGCTACTGAAGAATTTGAAGGGTCATATTGAATGTCAAGTTTTTTCATGACAGAAATGTTTCAGAAAAGAATCTTTAGAAACCCAGCTTTTTTGTTTTGAGAAATAACAGGAACTTTTCGAGAAATATTAGAAGCATTTCTAACTCACTAAAAACATACGGACCAGAACAGTTCACCATGTGTGCAAGGGATTACGAATGGTTATCCCGAAATCCATCCTTTCATATACCGAAAGTCAATTTTTTAGTAAAAAATACTGCATTATTTTTAATATACATTTAAATTACCAAATCTTTAAATTTGTTCCACGTACAAAAAAATAAAATAAAAATAAAATAAAATAAAATAAAATAAAATAAAATAAAATAAAATAAAATAAAATAAAATAAAAATAAATAAATAAATAAATAAATAAATAAATAAATAATAATATACTTTCAATAATAAAAAAGAACACAAATTCGCTCGTGATGAACTTCGATAACATATTGCTAGTTGACTTATCTGTTGTTCACATTCTAATTATAATTGCGGGCGCTTCATAAGATGTGAAAAACTGAAATTTGTTGTTCTGTAGTGTTGAATTATAATTTTTTTAACTAAAACTAAAAAAATTTATAGAATTTATTTTAATTAGGAATTTATTATAAGGATTTTTATTTCTCGCGTAGAATTTCTATATAATAGTTAAATTTTCTTGCAGATTTCTTTTTAAGATCTTAATGTTATTCTACGAAAGTGTTTGAACGGTACCCGGCCTGATAAATTCTTGTGCTGTGGTCGTAACCTTGCCAACATATGGTAGTGAGAAGTGCCAGGCTGGTACCGTTCAAAGAGGTTCAGTTGGCAGAGCATCCATGGGCTACACTGATGACCCGGGTTCGAGTGCCGGCTTGGATATTTTTTCACGGTGCTGGCTGTATTGCGCCTTTTAAATAATTAAAATTTAAAGTATTATTTAATGGAAGGAGCGAGAAATTTTCTACCGAAAAATTTTTAAGAATTATATGGATTTAGGTATTTAGATTTTATCTATTTTTTAAAATTGGAAATTCTAATAGATTTTTAACATTTATTACATGTTTTTTTAGACTGCTCACTAACAACAGCAAAAATCACTTTTATTTGAAAAATATCAAATAAGGTTTTAAAATTTATTAAAAAGGATATTTTCATATTACTGTATGCCAGAGGTTAATGACCAGTTTTGCTACTTAACACAGCCTTTCCGATTCTCATTATTTGAATGTTTAAGCATGTACAATTACATTTATGCCATGTATCTGTTAAATGTGCATTTTACTTATATTATTTTACTCATTTATTGATAAATGTTAATTTCCTTATCGAAAATATTAACAGGAAACAAACGATGAAATATTTACATTTTTAAGTGCAATACACTAATCTTTCATAATTAAGGAGTGGCACGCTATGAAGGTATATCTTTAAAATTTAATTTTTGAAAATTATTTTTAAAAATTTTAAAAATTAGTAAATTGAGACGCAGTTTTAAAACAATTTGCATTTTAAAGTATATTTTATTTCATATTCAAAAGTGGAAAAATTAAAACTATGCGATGTTTGGAATTATTTAAATTTGCCAAAAGGGAAGAAACTGATTACTCAAGTCACTGGCACCGACAATACGATATAAACATTTTTCACGGATACGTATTTGGCTTATAAAATAAATTTTATTCTTTATATATTTTTTCTTCGAAAAAACAAATAATTTAATTTTATATTAGTATGTATACATATATATTTTTTTAATATTATCAGTTAATTCATAAGTGAAATTGTTTATTATCATCTAATTTACAATATTTTATATTAAAAATACATGGCGTATTTTATAAACCTTTAAAATATTTTCACTTATTAGTAACCATACTTTTAAAGAGTTTATGAATTAAAATTTAAATTTTCAAAGAAATCAAATAATTTCCTAAATGTTTACGAACTTAAATGTAAAATGTTTCAAAGAAAATTACTTGTACAGTGTATGGCTATTAATCACCAGACACTTTCAGTTTTAGACATTTTGTCGACTATCCGAAAATATATTTTTTGAATTTTTCTGGAACTTCAGGACTATAAAAAATATGTTTGACTCCATATTTCCTAACCTCGATTTTATAAAAAGAATGAAGAAAAAAAATAATATTTGGTATTTTAATCATTTATCATTCATCTGCTTTTCGATATCAACTAAAAATCCGCCCACTCTATCGCCGATATTTTTCTGAATTTTCACGATAGGTAACTGGATTTTTTTTATGAATTGCTCTATAGAGCTGATTATTAACTTCTGTAAAAAAATCTATTTTATCGTTTGCTAATGCATAGATAAAAAATATTTCATACATCTGCTGATATATCATAAAAGATTTAATATATTTATGTTCCAATTGCACTATATTATTTCTACTATATTTTGCAAATTTTTCTAATATTAGCGTTAAATTTGGTTGTAAATCGTGCATGTTGTAAGTTTAAACCATGAAAAAAAATTTTAATCTTGAAAAAATGCTGTATCTCTATGAATATGAGTACTATTCTTGCACAAATAAACACTTGTACAGAATGGATATAGCATTTATATTCTGGAACGATAGATCATTCCGTGCATTTTAATTTACAGGGTGATCTCAAATATTATTATTTATTTTATTTATTTATTTATTTATTTATTTATTTATTTATTTATTTATTTTTTGCCCCCTTTGTCTTATCAAATTGACGTTGATACATATAATGTCACTGTCAAACATATTCTTTATAATCCTGAAGTTCCAGAAGAATACGAGAAGTATATTTTTAAATATTCGACAAAATATTTAAGATTGAAAGTGTCTGGTGATTTAATGGCTATACAGTGAACTGTTTCTAATAATACTAATAAGTGGTAAGAAATTCAGGGAAACTATTATCATTTAAATACACTTAATGTCTCATCTATCTTAGTTGTATTTAAAATATAAACGAGATGACCATGTAAATTTTAAAGATATGATTCTTATTGGTAAATAAAATATACGAGCTGCAATTTTCCAACTGACCGAAAAATGTTTTTGTCAGGATTCAAACCAGGGATCTCTAGGCTGAAGCTACCAATACTCAGCCAAATAAGCAATCCCAGAAGAATCTGAAGGGCCTAATTCGCCCACTAACCTTATAAGGTCCTTCACATTCGTCTGGATTGGCTCAGTTGGCACAGCATTGATAGATTCAGCAAAGATATTCCTGGCTCGAATCCTTTCCTTTTACATTTTTGGCCTAGTTAGAAAATTATAACTCATATGATTTGTTTGCCAATAAGAATAATTGTGTTAAAATTGATATATTCATCTTGTTTATAACTGAGATAAATGAAAAATTAAATGGATTCAAATGACTGTATTTATCTTTGAACTATAACGAATTACAAACGAATTTTCCAATTGGTTGAAAAATGCCCGCACTCAGTTGGAAAATTACAACTCATATGATTTAGAATAATTACGTTAAAGTTAAACTAGTGTAGCTGCGTATTTAGTGTTTACTAGAGTTCCAATACCTGCGATTTATTCTGTTGAGGTGATTAAAATATCAGACCAAATGCTTTAAGGTTAGCTGTGTGAATTAAGGCCTCCAGATTTGACTAGGATAGCTCAGTTGGCAAAGCAATAGCAGCTTCAGCAAAGAGATTCCTCGTTTGAATTCTGGCCGAGACATTATTTGTACAATTAAAAAACTACAACTCATAAATCTAATAAGAATATGATTAACACATAGGTTTGTAAAAAATACTTTGAATTCATCAGTTTTCATGGATTTCCCCGAATCGTCCTTCTTTTCAATTTTTACAAAGTATCAAACTGCAGGTTAAATAAATTCAGAATCTTCAACCTCTGGTCACTTACTGTCTGCAGTTTATCAAGAGTCACATTTTATTATTATTATTATTATTTATTCACCACATTTTCCGGCAAATCCTGTTTCATCGCGTAAAGAAGGATTAAAAGTGATCATCAGATAGATCCGCATCGGAAGTTTCTTGAAAAAGTAAAGAAAATAAAATCGCCATTCTTTAGTTTATTGCGTTTATATTCAGAACGGTCCGTTGGATTTCCTTTCAAATGTAGGCTGCTAGGTCTTTTGTGCAACTAGCCTGCTGAGCTAAACTAAACATCTTGAATGACTTTCAGAGGAATGGTCCATGAATATTTTTCTTGCTGTCCATCACGAAAATTACCACGGCTAAACTCTTTAGGAAACTAACCAGACAACAGAAATATCAAATAACTGCAATAATTCCAGGAAATGCATAATTAGTGAGAATGGTAGATATATATCTCAGATTGGCATACAAAACATATCGAAGAAAATTATAATACTTTACGAAATACGCAAATATTTTCTATTCATAGCCAAAGGAAAATAAAAATAAAAAAAACCTTACGTATTATATGACGTATTATATTGCGCATTATATTAAAGTATACGTACTCTTACGTATATTTCAAAACTGGCCAGTTTAACGAGGTGCCGTAGTACAAAAACTATAGTGATAATGAGCATTAGAAATTATTTTTTTATTTAAATTTTTATGTTTTTTAAATTTGCAATTTAAATTGTAATTTAAATTGTAATTTAAAATTTGTAATTTAAAATTTCAAGGAATTAAAGCCCAATTAAAAAGTTTAAGAAACATGAATATATTATATTATACTTTTTAAGGTCGATTAACGGATAATACTTATCCACAAGCAAATATTTTTTCTATATAATTCCTTTAATCATAAACATTTTTAATTTTTTTTCTAAATTTAAACAGATTAAAACCTTTCCCTCTAATTCTAAATACTTTTATTTCTTAATAAACTGCTACAAAATAATGATTTTCAAAACAATAATTCGAAATCTTCTTAGAAGTGGATAATGTTGTGAGCATCTATAATACGATTATGTTTTCGAGAAAAATTAATTAACAGTAATCTTCACTAAATAATTATTGTTTATATCACTAGGCATAGCTTAAAATTCATGTCTACATGTAAAGAATAGCATCTTGAATTATTTGCTTTTGTAGCTATAGTCGTGATTTAATTTTTTTATTGAGTCACAACAGGCATTTTCTTCTCCCTCTGAGTAGTTTATTGATATTGGTTATACGAGGACCCTGATCTAATATTTAATTCACCATACACAAAGAACAGGGTGAAATATTAATATTGATTAAATATTGTCTTTCATTATTTGCTATGAAAATCACGCCAATACTACAGAAATATTGGCCTTACACAGGAAGTAACAGCAATGTTGACGGAATATCTGTTAAAAATTATGGTGCAATATCAGTAAACTGTAAACATCATTATTTTGGGATAATATTTTATGACAATATCATCAGTACTTGCCAAAATATAGTCAATATATTTTTAAAAGTGGGCAAACTATAACTGGTATAAACTTTATTAGATCAATACTATTTTGCAACTAGGGCGAAATATTTTTTTTTCTTTTTAGCTTGTAGTTGTTGTTTTTTCCGCTATCAGAGGAAGTTCTATTAAAAACCAAATTACTTTTCATGTAACTTGGTAACGCAGTGAAGTGTATCCTCTATCAACAACATTTTTTGAGAGCAAATCTAGAGAGGTGACCTTTGCCCTCTAACTTTTTCAGGAATAAGTCTTAAGAAGCTCTATGAGGGCTGGGGACGTGAATGAAATCAGATTTCTCGAGCACCCTACCCCCGAAAAATAATACTACCCATGACCTTGACTTTAACTTAGAAACACACAGACTTTTAACTAAGAAAACAAAAACAGACTTGTTGGATTCACCTATACGAGGTTTTAGCACTAGATTAACACTTATTTTCCGCAAAATTTCTTCTATATGCCGAAATTCATAAACACTGTCTGAAGTATAATTGAAGCAGTCAAAAAGTTTATGCCCATAACCGCATTTTCAGATTTAGATATATTTTTAGGGAATGGCTTAGTTATCTTAATGTTTTCTAACGGTTAATTTTTACAATTTACAACGTTGTGGCCATTTTTTGCATGAAAGACGTTACTATGCAGGACCTTCAACTTTACCCGGAGTCCAAATCATGAGCATCCAAAACGGACACCGGTATCTCTTGACAATTATTTGGTATCATAAGCATTAAATAAAAGGCATTTTATATAGATCGTACTATGTCAAAAATCTTACTATAGTAATTATATGAATATTAAACAACATTTCTGTTTTCAGCAGATTTTAACCTGATAAGCCATTTTCTTACCTCAATTTTTGAATAATGAGGTAAACATTTTGAAAATTATGCTGAGTTTTTTTTTTTTTTTTTTTTTTTTTTTTTTTTTAACCACATATGATAAATAAATATGTAAAATATTTAATACATATCTTCATATTCAACTTATAGCTATCATTTTATAGAGCATTATAAAAATATGTAAAAATGTTACCAAACGCTCAAAGTGCAACAAATATATGCATTCATACATAGATACGATAAACGTGTATATGCATACTAATATATGCATATTATAAATGTGGGAATGGCTGAGTGCGTAGAATTGAAGTATTTGACTTTGTTAGAGATACTTCTTCATAGACAGAATAATATATTAGCATTTTTGTTTTTTAATAAAACTATACTTAGAGGTTAAATGCATTTTAAACAATCAGAATTACATATATATTTGTTCACCTTATTAAAATATATTTCTTCAGCTTATCAAAGCATGCCTATGAACACTGTTTGCGAAATCAAATGCGTAGTGAAGAGAAGGAAGGAAGTGTTAAATATACGAATGTTTTTCTTTGTTATGTACATTGAAAATATTTAAAATAATAACATTAATAATAAAAGTAATCTTGTACACCCACTCCTCTCCAAAGGAAAGAAATTCTAACAAGCTGAATTAAACATTGGGGTAAATGCGAGTAAGGGACTTACTTGTTATTCCTATTTTAACCCTTTCGGGTCCGAATTTTTTTTCTGTTTTTAGAAATAATTACTTTTACATTAATAACATTAACAGTAGCTATCCTTATAGTTTAATTAGTGTTTAATAAATATTTCATGGTCTAAAAGATAACGAAAGTTGTTGTTTTGAGGAAGAATTTTTGAACATGTTTAGAAAAAATTGTATTACAATAAGAATTATTTTATATTGCAACTTTCTAATACTTTTGCGCTTTATCACAGATGATTCTGTCAGGAAAATAACTTTTCTTTTAAATTTAGTGAGCGAAATATATGTTTAAAATAAAATAATCGCAAACGGCGCAAAGAAAATTAAGAAAATAATAATAAATATTATTATTACTAAATACCTAAACATAAATAAAGTCATATAGTAAATGCATAGACTACATATAACTAACATGACTACATATAAATAATAGCAAAATAATTTCTTAAAACAAAATAAAACTCCATTAAAAGACATGTGCTATTAATAGTACACCAGACCCGAAAGGGTTAATAAGACATATGATTCTTCAACGTGGCTGTTAGACATTATTCATTATCATTAAAGCACTATCGATTACAAGATGAACGTATGTGAAAATATAATAAAGAATGGTAAAAAACGGAATGTTGTCTGCGAAAGAATTACAAACCTTTAAAGTTAAGTATTTTAAAAAGTATGATAATTTAAAAGGTATTTTAAAAGGTGTGTTTATGAGAAAGAAACAGAAATTTCATGTTTTCAACAATACCCATTGAAATCATCACAGAATTCTTTGAAATACAACAGACTGAGAGATAAGAGCAGGAATTTCATGGTATTGTTAGATTTTAAAGCTCGAGGTAGGATGTTTGCGTGCATTTAGCGTGACTGCTTATGTATTTATGTAAATCACTTAAATAACTTTAAATAAATTTTAGAGGGGTCATTTGTTGCGAATAATTTTAAACTAGTTCAAAACTCTCAAAACACCACAAATAGTTGCGCATGTAATATTTAACTTCACATTTTTTAAAAGGCATGAAAGAAAGAAAAATTGACAAAGAATACAATACTATTTTAATTTCTATAAAAAATACCGATCAGTGATGAAACATATGTTAATTTATTTAATACGCAATGCTTATGACTGAGATTATTCTCTTGGGTTGCAGATTATATCGATATTTATTCGTACTAGAATGCAATTAGATTTTTTTTTTAATGCCAAAATTGAAAATTCGAAAAATTTAAGCATTTTAATTAAATAACAAACCGCGCATTCATTTTAATTAAGTAATTAAAGTAAAATTAAAAAAATTAAATAATTAAAAAAGGAACAGTAATAGCTAAAAGTAGTTTTTAAAAATTTAACATAAAAGACATTAAAATCCGAAATTGCAATTAACTCACTAGGCTAAAAATTCGAAGGAAATTTTTTTTTCTAATTCTATAGTATATTGGAGGTATATTATGTACTTAAGGCTGCTGACCACTCACTTTTCTAATTCCCTTCCTTAATGTTAAGTCTATGGACGTTTTGTGCATTCTTATATTTAAAATATCTCCTCTGGAAATTAACATTTTAAACTTCTTCTTCCGGTGTTCTCTTCTTAAAGGATGTCACTTTTTTCTTAGTTTTCAAAGTATTTTAAAAATTTATGCGCAATTTAATATTTTGTGTTAAAAACTGACGAACTGGAAGTAAAATTTCAACACTTCATATAAAATTCAGCATAGATTTTAGAAATATTTTGAAAACTAAGAAAAAAAGTGACATCCTTTAAGAAGAGAACACTGAGAAAAAGAAGCTAAAAATATTAATTTCCCGAGAGGATATTTTAAATATAAGAATGCATCAAAGCCCATAGACTTTACATTACGAAAGGGAATTTCGAAAGTGAGTGAACAGCTGCCTTAAGTGCTAATCTTATCACTTGGTCACTTATCAATGGTGATATCACTTATCAATGGTGCTATAACTAAAAATTAAAAATTTAAAGTTTCACCAATTTGTAATTTTATACGGTTTTTTCACTGTGGTGAGCCACAATCATAAAAGATGTTTAAACTGGCATTAGGGTAAAACCTCGTTACATGTCCTACTGAGTTAGTTCTCCAGTTACCGTGTTTAATCTAGTTAAAAATGTAAAAGACCGGAAGATATTCTATTCTCAAGAATTATACGTGAGTTTAAGTTTGTTACATTGGATTATTCTATATTCGAGGGATTGTAGGTGTTGATGTATAGTATTATATATAATGGTTTTATATAGAGCGACGCCAACTTAAATGGGCCCATGGGTTGCGAGTCCAACCAATAATTTGATATCTTTATCCACCCATTATTAATTGAGCCCACCCAATATTTATGTATTTGTTCAAAAATTTTTTGAGCCCACCCAGTATTTTTCAAAAGTTGGCGCCCCTGATATAAAGCATAGTACACGAAATTACAGAGACTTATTTCTTCAAATGAAAGTTATATTCTTCAAAAAATGTGAGTTTGGCTTCTTTTGTATCTTAAAATAGAGATAGTAGAAAATGAAATTAAAGTGAAAATGAAAATGAAAATGAAAGTGTTTATTACAGATATTTTTTATGAAATACTCGGTGAATTTTATTGAAACAGGTATCGAATAATGTGTTAGTTTACACATTTCAACTATTTTTCCTTTTACTTCCAGAGCTTATGGCTAGAACTCTATTCCGATCAAGTAGGACTTAAACCTCTAATTCTAACCGAATAAGGTGACGGTTGATTAAGTGTTCATTCAAATCATTAATAACATCGAATTAATCGTCGATTAAGTTTTTCGATAAAAATCTCACTTTATACGGTATTTATGTTGCAGTAATATTTTTATGAAGTTCCAACTTAGAATAGATTGATTAAATTTACGCTACAAAAAGCATTAGTATATAAAAGAAAAGTTAGGTGTCTTAAAAGAGGCAACTATTCCTGACTTATCCTATAACCAAATTATAATGAATATTAAATTATTTTTACAGGATAAAGTCATTTATAGTAATATTTTTTATGAAATTTTGCGTAAAACTTAGAGTATATAGGTTAAATTTAAACTACGAAAATCATTGCTGCAAAAAATGATACATTAGGGATCTTAAAAAGGCAACTATCTCTGTCTTATTCCGTTGCCAATTTATTATGCATATGAAAGTGTTTTTATAGGATAAAATTGAACAAATATTTTTAATATGTCTGATAATCGTAAGGCTTGACATGGTATAAAGGTGGGAAAAAGATTTTTTTTAAACCCATTATACTAATTGTAAAGTATTTTCATGTAATAAAATTAAGCTATTACAATTATTTTTTTAATCTGCCTGGTTATAATTAAATATTTTAAGTGAAAAAATTGAGAAATTGAGCTTTTAATTGACCGATAACTTAAAAATTTTTATGTATAAAGACATTATTATTCTTTAATAATTCGACATATAATTCTGAATTAATAATCTATGTTATAAAGGCCAAACGTACCTGTGCGTAACGCATACGTCATTTTGCGAATGGCAACACTTTGAGATTTAAAATGAAATTTCGGTTTTGCATTTTTTGCTACTGCAATTTTTTAAACTTCTTAACATTCTACATTTTCAATTTTTACCCCATCGTATAGGAAAAAAAATGTGCTTTTAAATGAAATTTGTTTGAAAACTGTAAATTAATTTATTTTTGAGTTATTAATTTTTTTTTTTTTTTTTTTTTGCAATTTTTAATACCTTTTTCTAATTGTGGCAACAGGAATACTCCATTTCTATTAAAAAAATTACTACAGTTTACTAAAACTACTACTCTTTACTTAATGTTATTACTAAAATTGCTGCATTTCCATTAAAATTAAAGGGGGAAAATTTACTGTATTTTTTCGTTGCCATTTTCTCATAAATGTGAAAAAAAAAATTGAAATTAAAATACATGCTATTTCCAGAATATTAAAGTGGAAACAATTTTGCTGATTTTCCTTTTGAAATAAAAAAAGGCGTTAATTGATAACTTTGTCAAAATAACAAATCTTTATTATATTTTACTGCTTACAGTTCTATTAAAGTTTGATTTTAATCATTTCTACATCTGAGTTTTATAGAAATAATATTTTGTTAACGTTAGGTTAAAATAATATGTGTTTGAAAGTTAGATTAACCAATATATAGATGCATTTTTTATTGTACCTAATTTTGTATGTTTATTGTAAGTGAATGGAACAGTTCCTTCGTAAATATTTTCTTTCGTCGAAATTCGACGGGTTCTACCTTGTTTACGATAAAATTCAACAACTAATAAATTAGCGTTCCATTTTGTAAAGAAATAATTATAATTTTATAAAACGAATTATTGTTTTTTGAAAGAAATTTAGAGATTTTAAATAAATGCATAATTTTTATATTACATTTTATAGATCGGACCTGAATCATTAAAATCTGTATTTTACAGATTCTTTTTTATTTCTTTTCGGAACACCATTTCTTTCGAACATTGCTTCCTATTTTCTTTCTTCTCTATTCCCTACTCGGTATATTCTTCTTCTTTTTATAATGTCCAAGTGAGAATGAAAATTTCATTTTCTTCTTCCCCCCAACGCCATTTTTTTCCTTAAAGCTTCAGAATTTTTACGCACCAGTAGCTTTTACACTCATATTCTTCTGTTCATTGACATCATAAGGGTCAGTGTCAGTTGATAGGTCTGAAATCGCGCGTAAACAGTTAGGAAGAAATATTCCAAGAGTCGTGTAGTAAAAGCTCTTTTTCCTGCATCAAGAACAACAACACGCTAATTGACAGTAAAATATTTCTTAAACTTTTCAAGGTACCTGAATCGATAAAATGTCTTTTATACCGATCTTTAAAAAACTTTTTAAAAGTATATATATTATTTAATTCCAAAAATGAAATTTCATTTATACTTGACTTGGAAAAATAGCAGTTATAAATGAGATTTCTTGTCTATTTGATATTAAAAATATGCTTCATACATAAAATTGGAATCTTGAGAACAGCCTTTCTTTTACTTTTCACAATGCACAACTCTAAAAGTGACTTAAATTTGAAAAATAATTTAAAAATTCGATAGATGTGCTTAAAATATTGAAAGAAAAATATATCAGCTAGGACAGTATACAACATAAATAGAAATAAATGTTAAAAAATGTTAGCCTTCCCACCTTTTAACAAGTTGAGTGCCGGTGATTGACATTGAACATTCCGTTTAATATGTTTCAGTCACCGGTGACTGACAGTCTAAAATATGATATAAAACTAAAAAAATATGTTATTTTTTGTAATTAATAATAATTTATTTAAAATATAGTTAATTTTTATTTATAACAAGATTATACTTTCTTATTTATTTCTTTAACCAATATAATTTTTAGTTTTATATCCTATTTTACATTGTCAGTCACCGGTGACCGACGCGGCCTAAACGGGAAGTTCGGTGTCAGTCACCGGGACAATCAAAGTATTAATGATTGATTATAGAGCATATTAGAGATGATTATATGAGTGGGAATCTGAAAATAAGTTTTCCCTGTCGACTGAGGTCAGAGTTGAGCATAAAAGTCAAAAAATAGAATTAGACATTAAAAATAAGACATATCTTTATTTTTTTCACATAATTACCAAGTACAGTCGGCTCTCGTTAATTCGAACTTGTCGGGACCGCAAGAAATGTTCGAATTATCCGAAGTTCAAATTATGGAAAAAATTAAATAAAAACATGCTTAATATGGTACTATTACGAAGGAATTAATGTTATAGTGTTTTTTAAATTTATTTCGTCGGTTATCATTAGAATATGACTCAATATTAAATTAGAATGTATAAATACATAAACTAATTTAAAGATTAGAAACAAGCACAATGGAAGAAAAATTTAAAGTGTCACTGATTAACAGACGGAGCTCTAAGAAAAGGATATCAAATGCACTGGATTATATGTATACTCGTTCGGAACAATTTTCACAAAAATCAAAGAAAGAAAAATAATTCAAATGATCTGAAATCCGTGAGAAAGAAAAGAAAAATGAAAAATCGGAATTCTCGTTGTTTCTAATTAAACGAAGTCAAGAGAAAATGAGTTCGAATTAATGAAAAATTTTAACGTTATTCTTGCATTGAAAATTTCGGGACTTCATGTTTAATTCGAATTAAGCGAAGATTCGAATTATCCGTTTTCTAATTACCGAGAATCGACTGTACATCGACACATTTGTCATACCGCTTGATAAGCTTCAAAAAGCTCACCAGGAAACTTTCAGGGTGTATTTCGATTCAAATTGCTTATTTTGCGATTTATTTTTGAATTCACGTTTGCTATCAAATGCATCAAACTTGCAAATTGTCTTATTTAGAAAGTACACGAGGTACCGTAACTGTCAATTCTTTGATAAATGCAGAAAATATCGCAAACAAGTAATCAAAAACGACCTTTTGAACAGATTTTTCCGAAATGGGAGATTTGTGGACGAAAAAAGGAGTCATACTGAGACGATAATTGTTTGTAACTCAAATTCTAATGAACTGAGCGTAAAAAGACATCGCACGGCACCTCATACGTCCCTTCAAGAATCCCCTCAGCAAGTTTCATGTTTGTACTTTTAAAAATGTGTCAGAAATTGTATCGGAAAATTTCGAGCTGTTGAAGATGAAAAAGCGTTTTTTCGAATACACATTTCGGCTTGTCCATATGGAAAACCTTGATGTTTTTCCGGGGTTCTTTTTGCAGCTTATCAAGCGGTATAAGAAATGTCTCAACGTGTTAGATGCATATGTTTACAAATAAAATTGTGTCTTATTTTTCAGGTCTCAATATATTGCTGGGCTCTTATACAGACCTCTGTCCACAGGCGCCAGGGCAAACTTATTTTCTGACCCCTACCTCGTAAATATATAAAAGGCTATATTATATTATTTGATAGCACTTGTTGCTTAAATGTAGTGGTATGGTTTTAAAATTGTATCACAAATCGTGGGTTTTGAATGATTTATCATTCTACGAATAAATAAAGGCCAATCTAATGATATTTTTTTTTTTTTTAGAAATTTAAATTAGTTGTAAAGTTTTTAACAAATCAAGAACATGTGTTAACTTATAGACTTTTAGAGTTAAAGATACAATTGCACTGTATATACGCACTATAATACAGAAAAAATAGAAGTAAAATCCTGTCGATAAATAATATTAATAATAATAAAATGAAATAGAGCGCGAAATAGCTAAAATAATTTATTCCTATACCAAGACAATATAATCGTAGGACTCTGTTATTCACCTATGAATAAACAGAATGAATCAAAGCTATTTAATAAAACGTAAAACTAAAAGTTCTAAAAATTATAATATATTTAAAAGGAACTGTGAATTATGAGGAGAAATAAAAATAATTTAATGTGCAAAAAAGAAAAAAGAATTCAAATTAATAATTAATGACGCATGCGCTTTACTAAAGGTCTCTTTGCTTATTTCACTCAAATTATGAAACTTCGTAAATAATTATAATCTGTCATTTACAAATATGACTCCACCCCCCCCCCCCCAAACACTACAAAAAATGGAATTATGAAACATATACTGTAAATTAAATTATCAAAAGTTTACAGAAATGAAAAACAAGTTGGAAGTTGCACGTGAAAGAGCGTAGCAAATGAGGTGCGTTCGTACGATACGAAGTTTTAAAAATATCACTCTCATATATCAATCTCATAAAATTGTAAATAGTTAATTACAATTAAAATGCGCACCAAATAATGTTCTCCCTATATCATTATGTAATGGAATACTTTTGTGTGGCCTTGTAAATCAATAACAAATGTTCTTTGCACCACAGATTATGCAAAATGTATATTATAATATGTACTTTATAGATGCATATCAATTTTATTATGTTCGAATGAGTGTAACACCATTAAAATGCATTTGAAACATTTTTTTCCCCCTATTGACCGTAATGTAACGAACCTGACGAATGTAATGCGACTGTAATTGTACCATGCATCCGATTTTGATAAAATTCGAAATGACGCGACAAAATTACGTAATAATTGTTTATTTTAAATTTCAAATGATTAAAATGCATTTGAAAAATTTTTCCCCATTGACCGTAATGTGATGGAATAATTTTGATTGTCCCTATAATTGATCTATGCATCCGATTTTCATAAAATTTTAAATGACTCGACAAAATTATGTAATAATTATACATTTTAAATTTCAAACTATTTGGTTGGGTAGTTTTTGCGTCGTTACATGCCGACGGATGGACGGAACGACAACTATAGGTGCTACATATTTACATAATTACGATCACACCTAAAAATGATTGTAAAAGAAAGAAGAAACATAAAATGTATTTTAAATGTGCATAAAATTTTTAAAAAGAGCTTTATTTTTTCAATAATCTCATAAAATTCTTATGGAGCTTTTCTGTAGCTATCATAATGCCTCTCAAGGTAAAAATTTCATTCCTGTTGATAATCTTCTGCTAATATGCAATTAATTAATTTTATTAATGAAACATTTTACAGTATTTTTCATTCAATATTTTAATGGAAAATTAAAATGAAAACGTTGAGAAAAACAGATTGCCCTATGTTAATGATACGGGTATTGTTTTAGATTTTTATTATTTTATCTTTATAAAGAGAAAAAAAAATATTACTGTCTCAACAAAATTTCCATTTGATTACATTTAACGAAAAAGAGAGAGAGCTAATCTTTACCATTTTCTTTTTCTTTGATAAAAAGTTAACTAAATCCATTAGATTTATGAATCACATGATTTTAAGAACTCCACCTTTTACATAAACATTTTAATAAACAATTTATATCGCTTGAGAGAGGTGTTACCAAAAATATAATACAATTAATATTGACATGTTTCGGTTCCAATCTGAAATGAACCATAATCATAGTAAAAATAAAATTACAAAAAGTCTTGCGGTCAATACAAATGACACACGGCAATGAGATGTAAAGAAAAATCCACGCACTCTATTGTAAAAAAGAAAAAAAAAAGAAAAAAAGAAAAAGAAAAGAGCATGATCTAAAATAAAAATATTTTCATTTTGTTGATCTTTAATGAACTTGGCGCAACAGAAATTTCTGTTTAAGTATGGTCCATTTAAAATTTTGTTGGGGAAACATTTTATTTTCACTGCATACAAAGAAGATAAAGCTAACATTTCTAAATTTAATGTCAAGAAATTATAGTCACTTTTTTTTTTTTTTTTTTTTTTTTTACAAAATATATACAATTAAATTTATTAATTTTTCTCATTTATAGATTTTTTTTTGTTTCTATAAACAATAAAAAGCGGTGTCTTTCTTTTCTTTTCTTTCTTTCTTTCTTTTCTTTTCTTTTTTTTTTTTTAGGATTTAAGACTGGATTTAAAATATAGCGATTTAAAATATATTTTTTTCCGACTAAAATAAATAAACCAGCCTTTTAATGTAACAAATTTAGAATTTTTTTTAATGAAAAGATTATAATTCTTCTATTATATATTAAATAGTTTTATTTATAAAAACGATTTTTAGTATGAAGTTATGTATTGTTATTAAATAGGATTTTGAATGAATAATTTTCAATATTGTTACATTTGATACTGAAAATAAATGAAAAAAGATTTTTTAAACACAGCCGACTCTCGCTAATTCGAACTCGTCGGGACCACAAGAAATGTTCGAATTATCCAGAGTTCGAATTATGGAAAGTATGAGAGGAAAACATGTTCAAAGGGATACTGTTGCGAAAGACTCAATGTTATTGTATTTTTTTAATTTATTTCGGCTGTTATCATTATAGTATACTTAATATTAAATTAAAATATATAAATACATAAAACAGTTAAGGAACAAGAACAATGGAAGAAGGAGAGAAAACGTCATTGATGGACAAACGAGGACTAAGAAAGCAAATATAAGATTCATAAAATTACATGTATACTAGTTCAGAACAATTCTGATAAATATGAAAGAAAGGAAGTTATTTCAAGAGTCTGAAATCCATGAGAAAGTAAGAAAAATCGGAATTCTTGGTAGTTCGAATTAAACGAAATCAAGAGAAAATGAGTTCGAATAAACGAAAAATTTGAACGTTATTCTGCGATTGAAAATTTCGGGACTTCGTGCTTAGTTCGAATTAAGCGAAGATTCGATTTATCCGATTTCGAATTGAAGAGAGTTGACTGTATTACGATAAAAAATTAAATTTTTAATTACAGACGGAAAGAACAGTTTTATTTTATTTATTTATTTATTTATTTATTATTGTTATTATTATTATTATTATTGTTATTTTCGTATTTTGAAAATTTTACCCTTTTCGATATTTTTACAATTTCGTATGAAAAATGTTGAAATTATTCACACGTGCAAAATAAATTCAAAATACGATTACGAAAAAAAAAAAAAAAAAAAAAAAAAAAAAAGTACATTGAGCAAATACTACCAAATATTTCGAATCGATTCTGAGATCGCTATCAAATCTCTTAGCTTGAATAACGCATATAAAATCACTGTTTTCAGTGTCCTATTTCCAGCAGTTATGTGTTCACGGTCAAGTTCAGCCGACTTTTACTCACTCGAGGAAGTGAGGCGAATTCATTTAACAGGTGATCTACACCACTTTTCCGCGGTTTCCAGTTGTAGAAAGTAAAAAGCATAGCGGATGAAAGTAAAAGCATGCTTTCTTTTTGTACAATTACCACCTACTCCATGCTATTAAATGAATTCTAGTGCTCAATCATTGAGATACTATCTTGGCCAATCGGTCCATTAACAATGCTTGGCGCAGAGCGTTAATATATTCCGCCCTATTTGTCTTTATCGTTCAGAGTTAAACCGTTCTTTAAACATGTGTTTATTATGGTATTTAATTTATTTAATGAAATTCAAAAGGAATGATTCGGGAGTACACTATGGTTAAAAGCGTGATTTCTTTGGGATTGATAAAATATTTTTTGTTTACTCGACTATGATGATTATTGAATACACCGAAATGCTCAAAAACTGCAAATTAAGTCAATTGAAACTCAAAACAATATTTTTCACTTTTCTTAACGAAATAAATAATGCGAGATATTAGATTTTGATCTTTAGTAAATCCTATTATAAATGAAATAATGAAAAATATATATATATAAGATATATAAATATATGATAAACATTTTATTGTATATTAATAACTAAAAAGAAAGAAAAAGAAAACCGAATGTTAGAATGACATAATTAAATTATACATTAATATATTTGTTAAACATTTGCTTATAAAAAAAAAAAATACAGGTTTAAATAAAACATGGATTTTTAAGTTGACGCATGTCGAACAAAATATAATCAAGAAGTACTTTTGAATAAGCAGAATTTGATTTTACTATTCAATTAAAGCGCAAATCAATATTTTTTCTCTTTCATTTATTGAAATGAATGTAACAAAATACTTATTTTGAATACAACCAATTCTGTTATAAATGATCTATTGAAAAAATAACGATAAAAGCTGAATATTATAAATCAATATCAAAATAAAAGATACAGCAAATGATTATTAAAATCACATATTAGTACTTTATTTAAAGCATATTACTGTAAAATTTTTTACAGGTTTGTAAAAGTAAATTGATTTTCAACAAAACATAACTTATGCTTTAGATTTCAAACGGAAATATCTAATTAATCGGGATACAATTATTACAATACTTTAAAACGCGGATGCAAAGTTGAAAAATCGCACAAAAAAATTACCAAATGCATCAGCTTTAAGAGTTTTCAAAATAAACTTGCACTTTCAGCGTTCAAATTTCGAATATGTACACTAAAAAAGTTATGCTGTAACAATTCTATTTGGTATTAATATTTTTTTTCGCTTTCATGCCTATAATTAAGGCACCTATATTAATAATTGAAAGCTTCAATGAAGTATTTGTAACGAAAGCCCTTGGCACAAGAGTAGCGCTCGCAGCGCAAAATTATTTTTACAAATCACTTTATCATAGAGAAAAAAAAAAAAAAAAAAAAAAAACTTATAAAAACATATTTTAAGTGATCTTTTAAAAAATCTAGCAAATATTAAAAAAAGGTTCCATTTGATTATATCTTACGTACAGGCATAAATATACATATATATAATGTTTTAAAATGTTATGAAATTTTCTAAGGTAATATGACAATTTTATTATGTACATACAACAATGTATATAACAATTTTATTATACACAAAGAGACCATGAACACTCTTAAAATTAAGAGTCAAATATAAAGTATACTTCAATGATACTAAACACTGTATGTATAATTGACAGAATATGACAAATCATAAGGAAAACATTGCATAATACTGAGATAGCCAAAAGCTTTATTCATAAGATATTCATAAATAAATATTAAACAAGTTTAACTTAAATTTTAGTTTACTTAATATTTAATTTTAAAATGCAATTAATTTACTTTTGTTCATTTTTATTGCGCTCACTCATTCAGACTAAAACACAGTCGGCTCTCGTTAGTTCGAACTTGTCCGGACCACAAGAAATATTCGAATTATGGAAGGTATGACAGGAAAACATGCTTAAAATGGTACTATTACAAAGGATTTAATGTTATAGTGTTTCTTTTAATTATTCCATCTGTTATCATTAGAATATGACTTAATATTAAATTAAAACAAATATATAAATAGAAAAAAGCACAATAGAAGACAAATTTGAGGTGTCATTGATGGACAGACGGAGCACTAAGAAAGTGGATATCAAATGCATGGATTATATGTATCGCTCGGAATAATTCTCATAAAAATGAACGAAAGACAGTTATTGAAAGGATCCGTGAGAAAGAAAGGAAAAATGAAAAATCGAAATTCTCATTAGTTCGAATTAAACTAAGTCAGGCGAAAATGAATTCGAATAAATGAAAATATTTAACGTTATCCTGCCATTCAAAATTTCGGAACTTCATGTTTAATTCGAACTACAGCAGAATTTTCGATTTATCCTATTTCGAATTAACGAGAGCCAACTGTATATATTTTTAAAAAGCCGTATGTCTTTAATAATTAAAGTAAAATATATTTATCAAGATTTGAATTTAATTGAGATTCACTCATTTTAATTCTACATCGTGGAATTTAGTAAAAACAGTTAAAAACTAAACATATATTTAACCGTCTTGTACTTTTCATATAAAGTAAATTTATGTAAAATTTAATTTGTGCATATTGTTAAAAAAGAAAAACTCACGTAAAATTTAATTTGTGTATATTGTTAAAAAGGAAAAATTAGCAGAAGCAGATAGAAATCTCAATGATATAATTAAAAGTAATCAAATAATATGAATCAACTATACAAAAGTTTTCACAATATTGTCATTTTAGTATGCCTTTAATTATTTAAATTAATGATACTGCCTAATAATTAAAATCACTTATATATGCAAATGTATGGATATTTATACACACACATATATTTTTAAGATGTAATTTATAACACTTTTCTACGTATCTATGCATGCATTAAAAAAAATATATTTTTAGGTGATCCGGAACAAAAATTTTACTTTTCTTTTATTTACAAGTATTTTTCCCCTCTTGAAATGTTTTTCTACTATATGACTTATTTGCATATTTCTTTTGAAATGTAAATTTAAAATATGTGTATACTATTTTTTTTTTTAAATTTTATTTTAGCTATGATTAAAAATTGATCTATCTTTTGAAAGAATACCTCTTTTTGAATTATTTTATTTTTCAGTTAAATAAATGAATACTAAAAAATATTTTAAAAAAAAATTAACAACTTTTAAAAGAGAAAAATCTTTCTTATGAGTTTGTACGAAAATAATATTATTATGACATGTTATCTCACAGCAAAAAATCTCATAAGCAATTTAAAGAATATATAACTGAAAAGCATAGTACAAAAATTATCGATTTTATCTTTAATTAAAAAAGAAAAAACTCTTTTAAAATTTAAATATGAAAAATCTTGAAAAAGAAATTATAAGATAAATGAATTTAAGTTTTGGGAGTAGGTACGGAACCCACAAGTTAACAAGCATATTTTTTAATGTAATTTTCATATATACATATATTTTTCATTATTTTATTCAAAAAGCTCGGGAATATTTTTTGAGGTAAAAAAAATTTTTCGAAAAATTTCTATCCCGGATCACTGGAAGGTTAGTTCAGCCTAATATTATAAAATTCAAATTTTTACAGAAGAAAAACTGATATCTCTGTTAATATAAAAAATATTCTTTTCTCAAATACAAAAAAATATTTTTTTTTTCCTGACATATAAAGAAGTGCACAAATGTTTACTTAAACAGATATAAAATAATATTTTACCGAATTATTTTATCTCATCCTTGAAATTAGACAAAAATATTAAAAATTACGGAAGGACTGAAGTTTTTAGTTATAAACTCGCAATCTATATTTATCATCTATTTTTAAAAAAATTAATTTAGAAAACTGAAAGCTGTTTAAATATAAAAATTTCTTAATTTTATCTTAATTTATTCATTTGTTCTAATTTAATCTTTTATCATTATGCATTTTTATTGTAAGTGGCCGTTTAACGGGGATCAAGCACTGTAGTTTATTACAGTATAATTACATATAAAAACGCATACTTTCAAACAAATTAAGGATTGTTGTTTGATATAATTTAGAAACATACTAAAAACCATTAAAATAAAAGAACAAATTTCTTAAAAAAATCGTTAAAGTTATCATAACGAAAATTTAATAAAATTTAAGTAATTTTACTGTAATTTTTTAATTTTTTAAAATGTAACATAATGTTTTAACTTTCGAAAATTTATTAAAAATAAAATTATATACATATATATATACATATATATATCTTTTATAAAGAAATATTAAAGCATGCATTTCTTTTCTTTTTTAAAATATTAAAGTTATTTTAAGTTGTTAAAGTTACTGTAATTTAAATGTAATTTTAATAAAATTTAAAAATAAGTTTGACGTAATTTAATCTTAAATTTTAATTAAAAATATAGTACTGTGAGTTTTTTATTTCAAAAATTAAATTCCAGTGAATCACCTTGTGATAAGTAACGATGCGACTGAACATCGAGAAATATTCGCACAAAATTCATAACACTTTTTTAATATACTCATTGACGAAAAGAATAATTATTCCATTATAGTTCTTTAAAAACAAATCAGATCTGTTTAGTTGAATAATACACAAAAGATCGCAAATAAAAAATGTTAAATTTCTTTTAAAAATTGTTGTTTTATGTTTCCTTAGTTAAAAACTCTAAATCCACTTCATTTTATCAAAATAAATCCAGAGAATCAGTTTTTCTTACCGTAAATTGGAATATATTCAAAAGATAATCCAACAGGGGTTAATCCACAAGTGGTTGAAGAGTAGCCTACCTTTAACGCCAGATATGAGGAAAGGCAAAAATGTTCAGTGGTTCAATAGCACTTGCACCGTGGTGTTTAGCATGTAACACAAAGAGCGTCCGACCTTCTCCACAGTCCAATTGCAAATAGTCTCTCTCTCTGCAGTATCGTCCCGAATCACAGTGAGCTTCGGGAGCAAGTCATACTTCTTTTCTTCTTCCTACCTTGAAGATGATGCACCAACAAACTCTTGCCGACGCTCATAGCCTTTCTTAAATAGTGACGAAACCCGCCTTCGGCTCACAGGGCAGACTATTGGTCGGAATGGCCTGTTGCCGCTACAACACATGGATCTCAGGTCTGAGGGGGGAGCAACCTGTAGACGAATTTTTTATACTATTTTGATTCCTTTTTCAGACTCTCTGCACTTTCTTGACTATCGAAGGGTGAAAAGCCGGTGGTCACATGATTACAGAGATCAGCGACTAGAGCGTCATTTAATCGAAAAATTAAAGAAACTTATAGAAAAATTAAACTTATAATCGTCTCTAGCAGATTTCATAAATCCATATTTTGCAATATAAATTTAATGGAACAATGGATGGAGTAGTGAGATGTAGTAAATATTAAATTATGAATGAAAATAATAAAGGGAACAAAGAATGAATGATCATGAATGGGAAAGGTGGACGATTACGTTGCTTGCATGTGTTACATTTTAGAGTGATATTTTAATCGAGGAATTAAATACCAAAAATTATGACATTCTAGCCGATTACATAGATCCATAATTCGCTTTTAAATCTAATGAACAATAAATGAAATAATGAAATGTAGTAAACATTAAGTTATGAAGGGAGATTGTGGACAAAGCATAAATGATTATAAATGAAAGAAGAAGAAGAAAAAAAAACAGGTGATTACTAGGTGCACATACATCATAGACTAGAGGTGTGTTTAATCGAAATATTAAAAATTGCGATTTATGACAGTCCAACAAAATTCCACAGATCTGTTTTTTGTCTTTTAATTTAAACCTTTCGGATCTGGTCTTGTAATTGAATACGATTTTGTTTTAATAAATACTTTTGTTACTGTTAACATGTAGTTGTAGTGTTGTTAGTATGTGTCTATATATTTTCTATATGACTTTATTAATGTTTAGGCATTTAGTAATAATCATAATAAGAAATATTTGCTTAATTCTCTTAGCACCATTTTCGATTCGTTTATTTTAAGCATATATTCACTCTTTAAATTGAAAATATAAGTTACTTTCCTGAAAGAATCATGAATAATAAAGCGCAAAAGTATTAGACAGTTGTAATATCAGTTAAATATTGTTGTAAGATATTATTTTCTAAAAATCCCCAAAAACTCTTTCTTATCCTATTGTCATATGAAAATGTATTAAAATGTACTAAAAACAACAAAATTTGTCATGTTTCACAATGAAATATTTGTTTAATTAATCTATTTGGATAGCTAGTGTTAATGTTATTGACGCAAAAGTATTTTTTTCTAAAAATTGTATGAAATATAGCGAACATTAAGTTCTGATTGACGGTCTAATAAATGAACAATTCTGAGCGAGATGAAGAGCACGATTAAAACTTTATATATATATATATATATATATGCTGTCAGTTTTGTCGAATTAACAACAGAATAAGGATTTTATTTTTCAAGATTAATTTTGAATTTCACTAAAGTATATACATAGAGAGACTGTTATGATTGTATGATAAAATTTTAAATATTTGATAGCATTATTTTTTTTCTTTACGCAATTACTTAGGCATTGTAATATAATTTTTGTTTGAAAATTTTTAGAATTATTGCAAAAAATATTTGAGAAAATCAAATAAGGTATTTGTTATTAAACTTTTTAATTTTAACATTTTTACATATTATATTGTTTTGAATCTCAAATCCAAAAGTACTCGAAATGAAATTACTGAGGGAAAAAAAAACAGTGATAATAGAAATTTATATATTTTTCCATTTAGCATCTGTATAATAGATAATGTATAGCGCTCTTTCTGTAGAAACTTAATTGTGTGTAAATTTTACAAAAATTATTAACTACTATCTTATTACTTTTATATTTTTATGTGTTTTAATTTTATCAATCAGTTTTATCATTTCCTAGAAAAAAATCCTAGTAACTTTCGTTTTATAATTCTTGCACCACATATGAAACATAAACAATAAGAAATAGTTTTAGCATAAAAAAATTACTTCTGTTTGGATATACTTATTTCAAAAATGTAACAGTGAATTAAACTAAAAAATGAGGAACTAATTAAATTTCCTCCACTTCATGCATTTAATAACATACTTAATAATGTTACAATACAATAAATATTATAAACCCATAATAACCCATAATCACTAAATTAATTTATATAAAAAAATGTCATAATATTTTTCAGTTGTAATTTATATAATTTTGGCTACACTATGCTAAGTATGTACATTGTTTTGTTACACAATTTTTAACTACTTTTACACAACTTTAAAAAACATTGATTTAAAAAAAAGTTTAATTTGAATAGATGTAATAACAAACATTTCTTTGAAGTGAATCTCTTATATCACAAGAAATCACCATCAAGAAAAGAAAAAAATTCTCGAATTCAAAATTGAGGATAAACATTTATTTGTTTTTGGACTATCACCTTGCTCTTAGTTCTGTGTACCTACTACTTATATTGTGCACTAATATTACTGAATTTAAATGTACCGGGAAAAAAAAAAAAAAAAAGAAAAGAAAAAAAAAAGAAAAAAAAAAAAACCAGATTTTTTTTTTTTTTTTTTTAAGCCATTTTTGAACTTTACATAGTAGACATTACAAAAAGGATACAAACACAATATGATTTCTGTAAATAGCATTAATTTTACAAGGAGTTGTATATATATTATAGTACAAAACTTAACATTTTATACGGCTCTCTCTTCCTATTACATATATTTAGATAAATGTTGCTTTTATAAGAACATTTATATAAAAAAAATGCTAATATTTTACATCCAAATCTTGCACAATAAACCATAGAATTAAAAAATAGACTTTTTTTTTTTTTTTTCAATGAAGGATTCGTAAATCTATAAATTTTTTTTCGGGATAGGATAATTACGCAGCAATACTTAAATTGTATCATATTTAATTGGAAATTCTTCAAAAAATCGGATTCAATAGCTCTGAAAAGAAGAAAAAAAAAACGCCGTCCTAAGACTATAATTATAACTCAAAATGTACGGAAAATGAAGAAAACTGATCGATTTCAAATAACTTCAAAAATCATGCTTGCAAGCATCATACTTTTACATTTGAAAATGAACTAGAAAGTATGGCAGATTCTCATTTTTTAGCGAAGATATATATATAGCGAGAGAGCCGACAAAAATAAAATTAAAAAATCCAGGGATGAGTTATGGTATAGCTTCTTTCCTTCTTTTCGGTTTTTATACAGCTAAAAAATTCTATTTTAATTTAAATTTAATTAAAATTTGAAATTTTTTTCGCCCGTATATTCTAGTTTCATTTAATGAAGGTACATTGTAATTTCAACTATCATAACACAATATAGATGTTATTAACTACTTTTTTTCTTTTTTTTTTTCTGACATCTGATGACATAAGTAGCAATTCTTTTTGTGGATAATCTTTCAAGGATTATCGTTTGATTTTTCATAATTTAATGTTTATAGTAAAAAATATTTGGTTGTCTTCAAAATAGTAAATCGGAGATTTATTACAGTCAACCAAAGCCATTGGTGAGTGTTATTTATTTTGGATTATAGTATAATGCAAAGTACAACGTATGAAAATATTTGCACAATAAAATACAGATCTGAACTTTACCTGGATACCTATGAAAATACTATTACGTGAACTGCTGTAAAACAGAAAAATAAACAAAACCATTTGTTTTACGCGATTAAACCAAACTACACTTTGAAAATTCCGAAAGCAGGAGAATTTTGGTTTTCCCTTTCTGGTTTCAGAATGATCAAATCACTCAAATAAAAGCCGCAACTGATAAATAGAGTTTCCTACGGAGATTAGGGGAGAAGAACGATGCCACTGAGTCAAAACAGGAAGTAGGGGGACTATAGAGTAATATAAAACTAACAGTACACCCCACAGATATGCAGGGATCAATGGAAGGTAACTAAGGAAAGATTGGAATTGAAAACGAAGCCGAATTTATGTAATCCTCCTACTTTCGACCGAAAACGAAAATGTCCAAAAAGTTTTTTAAAATTATTAATGCATACATAAATATACAAAATTATTAATTAATTATAATAATTTCCCAAGTTGACTGTGACCAAAACTTTTTATTGTCGTATAACATAAACTGTGTTTAATTCATGAATGACACAAATGATTTTCTAACTATAAGAATTACATCTGATTACACTAATAAACAAGGTTTCTGTTTCTAACTAAGTAAGTGGTGACTTAGGGTGGTGAGTTTAGGTGGTGCTGTGAAAGAATATGCCATTAAAAAGTTTCCATCACCCACAAATTTTTAAAAAATTCAAAATCTTGAAAATCTGAATTTTGTAGTATTTATTCAACACATATACTTTATGAAATTTATCATTTGGTATTTTAGTAATGACAAACTTCTAAATAAACACTTATAAAGCTTAAAATTAATATTTAAAACACTGAAAGTATGCATTGTTTATAAAGTGTCAGAAATGTATATAAGAATTTTTGTAAAAAGAAATGATATTAATGAGAAATTTCATACTTTATGTAGCGGTAAATGTCTTATCTGTGGCTGCTCTCTTATAGGCCATTGTTCCCAGTTATATTGACAATTTAAAGTAGACATTAAGCCACTTATATCATTACAATAGCATAAATAATCTTTTATTGAAAAACAGTCGAATATTTCTTATGTCAATCTCGATAAATAGATATCTTTGCACTGCTTTTCAGGAGATTCCAACCTTGCAATCTTATCCAAGTAATTCTGAGGTCTTTTTTTTTTTTTTTTTTGATAAATTTAAGTTTCTCACTAAATCATTTAATTCTTCTTGAGTAATTAGGTGTGGTTCTTTATTTATGCCAGGAGGATAGTTCATATTAGATGTAGAGGAAGTTTCAGTTTCATCAATTTCCAATTCTACTGCTGCATCGTCATATTTAAAATTTTGTGGAGGTTTCGGTATTTGTAAATCATCATTATGTAATGCTGGTCACATTGCTGAATCTAAATTCGGGTACTTAATTTTATATTTACTTCTTGCAGAGAATCCTTTAATTTTTGTAATTCATTAGTAGCAGTCAGTGATATAATACTTCGGCATGCGCCATATCGTGGGTATGGCAAAGGACATTCTTTTTTGTACCTTTTTTGCACCTTTCATCTACGCCCAGAGGTTTGTAGCACATCGTGTACAACAAGAATGAGGTGCCCATTTCTTACCTTGTTCATCTACTTTATATCCAAAGTACATATGATAGGTAGTCTTTACTAATGGCATGAAAGCGCATCGATACTTTTTCAAAGTTAGCTCCCCGCACACATAGCAAAAATAATCGGGTTCATTATCGCATCTTCTAGACATGTTTTACGCATATTGTAGAGGAAAATAGGATAATTGTAATCAAAATTTAATTAAAAAGTTTTGCGGAACAAAGAAATAGTAGTACACTCGCTCTGAAAGTTTCAATTGTCATGGATTTGCGTTAAAGTCAAATACTGTGGGGGTGGCTAGAGTTGTCTGTTCAAAGTCGCTAACATAAAATTTATTACGAGGACATCTGTTTCTACTCTCTTGTTGTATCTTCTATCATTGTAATAAGAAAAAGGAATGTTTCTGTGAATCAAATACACGAAAGAGAATAATATAATATAATTATAATGCCTATACGATGCCTACATATTCCAAAACGTATAAATAAAATTTCTCAAAATTGGAGGGTGATAGAAAATTTTTGCAAACATATTCTTTTTCAGCAGCTTGAAATCTATAAGAAACACCCAACGTGTATAGATAAACAGAAAATGCGTTAAAATTTGTTTATTAGTGTTATTATTAAATAATGTTTTAGGTGTATGTACCTTAGTTCGAATCTAAGAAAAAAAAGTGACCGGAAAAAAAACTGACAGAAAAAAAACAAGAGCGGAAAAAAGTTACCCGTAAAAAGTGTCGAGGAATTAATAAATATTGAACTTGTCGATAAGTAAGACATAAAAACTAAAGTGGTAACAAATGCCTGATTTATATCATTCTCCTAAGCCAGCGGCTTTCAACCTGGGGTACGCGTACTCTTGGGGATACTTAGCGGGTCTACTGGGGGTTCATATCAATAATATCAGTAATGGCGGAAATCACAAAAATGTTGGAAATGACAAAGTAATTTTTATCGATTTATTATATGGTTGAAAAGAGATAATTACTAATAAGGAAAAAAAATTGCTTATCTAGTTAAGTGAAATGAGGGGGGGGGGGGAGATTAAGCGAATGAATGAGAAATGCACTCTTAAAACGAAAAAGTGGATTTGCCTTCTCAGGAAAGAGCTGCAGTTTATTGAATCGTGAATGAGTTGTTTTTTAAACGTTTTACTAGTCTTGATTTAAATTCCTTTTTTTAACTACTCATCTTGATTTAAATTTCTTACAAACAACTCGCTACTCGAGTTGTTTCAACTCTTTTTTGGGAAGTTGCCTTTCAAATCACGAGATGAGTGAATTTCGGCTCAACTTGAGTTATTTTGTGGTTGCGGTTTTAAGAGAATGGAGTTACTCCAAAATTAAAAACTAAGAAAGGGTTACGCGAAAGAAAAACGGTAGGAAATGCTATCCTCTGCCCTATAGCTACGATATCAATAAAAAGATTGTTCTGTGCGCATGCGTTTTGTGATTTGCTGTAATAGAAATTCATGTAATAGAGTCATTTGATTGTATTCATGTAGATGGTATAGTGTAATATGGTTAGGGTATATCTCTTGTAAGCCTAAATTTGGGGGGTTGTGTCCTCGTTGTTTTACACCTTTAATAATTTCATTACTATCATTATTGCTTTATTATCTGCTATTCTAATTTTTTTAATCGATTCTTGTTAATAAATCTAAATTTTAATATTTAATTTTATTTATACATTTTTTTTTATTTATTTATTTATTTACAATCAGTTACTAAAATATTATCATTTTTTAAATCAATTCTTGTTAAAGAAACTAATTTTTGATATTTAATTTTATTTATGTATATAATTATTTTTATTAATTTACTATTAGTTAATAAAATATTATAATTTTTAAAATCAATTCTTGTTAATGAAACTAGTTTTAATATTTAATACTACCTAAGGGTTATATTTTAATAATTAAAATGAAAGATATATTTTAATGCAATAATAACATCAGTAAAACACACCATCAATAATAACATTTTGATTTTTTATATTCCCATTATTTATTGTATTAATGTCTGAAGATACTAATTAATACAACTGATCAGAACATAAAAAATACACTTTTTGTTACTACTTCAATTTTTAGCACTTATTTATCGACAAATTCAGTTTTTATGAATTGCTTGTAACTTTTTCCGTGTCACGTTTTTTCCGCTTTTGTTTTTTCTGTCATTTTTTTCCCGATCACTTTTTTTCCCATTTAATTCTTAATCCAGTCAACTAGTCTACTAAAAATTTTATATATTCTGGCATTTTTTAAGTTATTTTTAAATTTTTTATATTTAGAATTTTCCTAAAGAGTACGAAACACTTGTGCGATTGCAAATTAAAAACTTTCTATTAAGGTTAACTAATGTATACCCATATACTTGAGTGGTTCAACAGGTATTGTCCCTAGTCTAAATGTAATAAAATATTTGTACTGCTGTGGTTGATGTGGAATGTCAAAACATATTGTCTTAGATGCTTGTATGCTCATTTTCAGAACCATAGCTGCTATATTCACATATTTTTGGAGGGAAAAGGGAAAGAGGGGCGGTGTGGAAAAAAATTGGTTTCAAGCTTATAGGGCTAGATTTGTGCGACATGGGTACTGTTGTTTGGACTCGGAAACACAACAATGCAGCCACATCTCGTTCATTGCCACAAATCTAGACTCATAATCTCCAAATCATTCTTTCACCCCCACCCCCCACCTTAAAAAAAACCCTTTAAAATAGGTCTTTAAAATTTCACCCCTCCTTTCCGGAATATGTTAATATAGCAGCTACGGTACTGAAATAAAACATACAGGCATCTAGGACATTAGGTTTCGATGTTCCATATCAACCATCGCAGTACAAATATTTTATTTACGCAAACCCCCTGACCGTTGAGCAAAAGGGAAAAATTGTAGCGTTGCTTTCTCCTTAATTTATTAAAAGTATTTTTTTTAATGTTTTTTTCAACCTGATACAAAATATCTTATTACGTATAGGTGTATAAGCTTTGATAGTACTAATGATAACTTAATTTTTCGAAACTGGTTTTTCTTTGTAGAATTAAATTAATTTGAATATTGCTTATGTTGCAGTGAAACCCGCAGCTTAGTGAACGGAAAAATCCGGTCGTGGCAGTCAGGAGGCTATAGACAATAATTATTAAACCACCCACGTATGTATATGTGTGGGTGTATAATATTATATATATATGCATGTGTGTGTGTGTCTGTGTCTGTGCGTATGTGTAGGAAATAATTTAATAAAAGATGTATGTTAACCAAATATATGCATATTTATATAGATAACCCTTTTAAAATATTGCACATTATTAGCTACATTAAATATAAATAATAAATTAAGTTTTAAGACAAGATTCAAACATTATGAATTTCAATTTTGGAACAACAAACATTAAATAAAGTAATTATAAATGAAGATTTAAGGCAAGATCCAAACATTTATAAATAAAGTTTTAAATAAGATCCAAATTTTATAATAAATAAAAGTAATTTTTAATAAGAAAAATCTTAAAAAAAAAAAAAAAAAAAGAATACTATGATCAGGAATTTGAATGCCTAAAAAACATGGAAAATAGACATATTTGTCATACACAGCCTTGTAATCTAAAGATTTTAACAAATGAAGAATGACCAGATAAAAACAAAACCGTTGATAGTACCGTTAAACGCATTATCCAAAATGCAGTAAATTGAAATGGAAAATCTATAAACTCAATAAGAAAAATTACAAAAAGAAAAAAAAAAAAAACGAAAAAGAGAACGAGACATAAAATGTTAACTTATGATCTGAAACTCGTCGCCAGGGGCAATAGTTTGACATCATAAGTAAAGCACGGTTAATTTTTGAAAGAGAATTCGGGAGCCATATTTAAGGAATACTGCATTTTTGGATCTTTCTAAATGACACAAATAGAAATGTTCACGGACCCATATAGATCAAGGATATTTTTTGAAAATGCTATTGACCTGTGGAACTAGCAATCATAAAAATATGTTACGTATATTATAAATACATTAATTATTTTACAGAATATTATATTTTAAGCTACCAAATCTTCGGAAATGATTGAGATATTTATTTGCGGGAGTTTGGGAATTTTTTATGTTTAATTATTACATGTAATAATAATAGCTAAATGAAAATAAAATAAAAAATACATTAAGCTACAAAATCTGGCTTTTTTTTTCGATAAATTCCGACCATCAGACCACCAACGACTTCGAATGCTTGCTCCGCATTAATAACAAAAAATGAAAAGTTCAATGAACACTCTCGAACAAAACCGAAATTATAAAGAAATGAAATTCAATTGTAAAAAAATAACAAATAAATAAATGTTTGTTTAAATATTTGAACAATAATAATGAAAGCGGTGAAGAACCACAAAGGAAATATATTGAACATGAGTGAAAAACATTTTTGAACTCGTTATTGACCTCTGGAAGAGATAGCATTGACTTCAAGAAAATGTTTTATGTTCCCAAAAAGAATTTTTTTTATTTTTTTTAGAAATATAGCAAGCAGATAAAAAAAATACGGTAATTATTTTTTCCATTTCTTTGTTAATCTTGCCAATATTCCGAAATGATGAAGTTACAGCAGCATTTTTGTTTCTCTACGTCCTCTTTTATTTTCAACGTTTTTTTTCTTTTTTTGTTTAAAAGTTATTCGCTAATCAAATACATATTTATATAAATATTTAAAAAATAAAACTGCTCTATTCCGCAACAAGCAAGAAAAATCATGCGTTAAGCATAGATTAAGTAACACTTTCAAAACTTCCTGAAATCTTTAACAAAATTTCGTTATTTAGGAAAATAAGGTTGCTGTCTATAGTCAAACATGTATTCGAAAATTTTGAACAGCCGCGTATTTGATCTGTCGGTTGATATGTATAAAATATAATGGAGAAATTTAGTTTAGCAAGAAAATGCCTAGCAGGTTGAAATTTCTCTTTCAGTCCAATTAAGATTATTATGTTAGACTGTATCTCTATACAGTCCAATTAAGATTATTATAAACTCTTTTCACATGGTATCTCACTATCCGTACGTTAACTTAAATAGATTAGATATATCAATATAAAACATACAATAAAATGAACTCTAAACTCTATACTTTATACAATAAATTAATGACATATAAATTGTTCGACAGAAATTATTTAAAAAATTCAATTGAATTTGAAAAACGAAAAAAAAATAATGACTAAAAAATAATGAAAATATTTACTGTTTTGAAGAATATTCATTCATTCTATAAAATATGGGTCGGAGAGCTAGCTCATATTAACATAACTTTTATATTTATGTATCTATTGTAAGTTACGTTATTGTGCGGATTGTAAAGTACCATGTTTTTTTTTTCTTTTTTCTTTTTTTTTTAGCAAATTTAATGTAACTTTTATTTTTTTTTATTATATTATAATATAAATGGATATTTTCACATTTTGTGAACCCTTAAATATGGCTTAAATATGTTACATATATTTGTATATTTTCAATAATAATTTAGAAAGTTACGAGAAATTTAAGGGGGTTCGGGAAACAAAAATCTTCAAATTTTCTAAAAAAAATTTATAGCATTAAAAATTTCTGTTTTTGTGTGCTTAAAACGACGTTTAAATCATGTAACTATCTTACGTGGAACAGGAAATATTAATATTTTCATTTTGCTTTGCTTTCAAAAGCTATCTTTCAAACAACAGTAGTCATGGAAACAACTTCTGGTGAAAATTCGTTTTTCTTCAGGATGGGTTTTTTTTTTCACTATTTCTTGCATTTAAAGTACTTGGAACACATCTTTTTTGATTATTTTACTTTAATTTTGATTCAGCAAGTTTAAACAAAAGTATTTACTTTCGAAAATATGATTTTTTTAAGTTACATAATTTTTTTAAATAATTTATTTTAAATCTTTTTAATTTTTTTAAATAAATATTTTTTAAAATGCTGAATCGAAATTAAAGTTTATATATTTATGTTTTAAAATGTTATAAAATTTAAATTATGTTATAAAAATTAAAATTCTACTAATTATATTTCTAGTTATAAAAATTTTAAATTACACCAATTTTTTCGCAAATTTTAAATTCAAAATTATAATTTAAAAAAAAATGGAGAAGTTTTATCATGTGATTTTCTTTACAAATCATATAGTAAACCATCAAAAAAAAAAAAAAAAAAAAAAAAAATCAGAAATTTAATTTAATAAATAAAAACTATTTTAAACTGTGTCCCGGACCTCTTTAGATTCTTTGTGCACTGGCGCTGCAGATTTTAAAAGATATGTGACCCCTTAAAACAAATCTCAGTTATACTCTCATTTTGCCTCATGAAAGCCACATAATTTTGGCGCCGTGTCTTCGAGTGATTTATAGCCGTAGTAAATGTAAATATCTTTATTGTTTGTAAATATTACTTAAAACTTAACAAATCGCATAAATACCTACATGACTCTTGAAGTTTATTTATGGAAATTTTATTTAAAAAAAAAAAAAATCTTTGAAGTCAGAAGTTTAGCTTCTACCCCTTCCTCTCCAGAATAAACGCCACTGCGTTTTTTAAAGATTCAATAAATTGTCTTCAGTGATAAAACATGTGAAACAAAGCAATCAATAACAAGGAATGTGCGTAAAAAAAGGCATGAAAAATATCTTTAAAAAACTAAGATATAATGTGATGTATTGAGAGAACATCTAAGCTGTAGAAGAATTCGAAGTATATTTAAAATTTCTTATCAATCGAACACTACAAAATAATCAACTTTATTTAGTTACAATTGCTTTAATATCTAAACTACGGTTATATTTAATATAAGAAAATACTGACGCAATTTACAACAAGGCTTTAAATCAACAAACCTCATCCAAACTAATTTGTTTTACTAGTTTTTTTTTTTTTTAATTAAATCATATTTACATTAGCGGTTCCAAATATTTCTTATCTAAATTCCAAAAAGCAAATTTTATGAGCAATTCTGAGATTTATTGTAAAGGAATACACGTTTGCTATCATTATTCAATTTTCGATAAAATCAGAAAAATCACAAACGCTTACTGTAAATGTATCATTAGATATACAGATACACTATATATTTTCTTGGAATATCCAAAGTTATGCAGCGATAAACGTTTGCCACTTAAAATAGTCACCATACAACACGTTCACTTAAGAAAATGTTTTCGAAGAGTTACTTACATGGATATATCTTGTATGAGCAAATAATTCCCGGTGAATACAAACAATCAAGACAAAAGGTTACCAGCTCATGAAGGTTTCAGAAGGTGACGACCAAATGACATCATCTTCGATATTTTTCCTGTTGACTCTTTTGTCATTGTTAGAAGAGATATCTACGAGAAGGCAAAAATAAATCTTAACGGTCACTGGTTTGTGAAGTTTTTTTTTTCCTCAAAAGCGATCTTCTCCAGAATTCATTTTTTTTTTTTTTTCGCGTTTAGATATAAAAATTTGTAGAAATAATTCAATGATAACTCTGCTACACTGGAATAATAAAAAAAGGAAGCAGAAAATAATGTTCATGAAATTATAACTTTCGCTACCCTGAAAAAAAAATGAAGTACTCAAAAATGAGTAAGTCGATGTATTCATATCGAAATGAGAGTGTGTTTGGATCAAAAATGAATACATTGCATTTTCAATTTTGAAACAGCATATGTTGTCAAATCCAAAGAAACGATAATTTTGGACCCAGTATTGGTTTATCTCATACATGGCGGCATAAAAGACGCTTACTAATGTAAATATTAAATTATCCACATTATTTTAAAATAATTTTAAACTGTACTTTAAAATAATGATCGTGTCATAAAAATGTTCGATTCGGATATTTTGCTTATAATTTTGCTATTTCTCTTAATAGATAATCAATTAAGTATTTATTGTCGTACAAAAAATCGCTAAATATTTACTGTTAAAATATAAAATATCGCAATCAAGAAATTAACCATATTAAACAAAAAGTATGAAATCGAAATGAGTTTCCGAATGTAAAAAAAATCTCCACAAAACGAAACGAATGGCTAAAAATCACACTGAAAATTGCATTAAAAAATCGCTAAATATTTGCTTCAAAAATCAATGCTTAAAAAATTAATATTAAGACAGGGTGCGGGGGGGGGGGGGTTGTAATCCGAAATTATTCATGAATATTAAAATGTAGACAAGGAACGCCAAAAATCAATTAAGAGAAAAAATATTGCAATCGAAAAATCACTATATTAGGCAAAAAGTTTGAGATCGAAATTGGTTTCCGAATGGCAGTAAATCGGCAAGAAACTTAAAGAATAGCTAAAAATCACATTGAAAATTATATTAAAATCGCTGAATGTTTAAAAGTCATAGCTGTGAAATTTTAATATTCAGTCGGATGTAAACTCATATACACATAAAAATACACATAACATATACACATAAAAACACTGTAATGGAAAATCATTCATGAATAAGAAAAAATAGACACGGAACATCTAAAATCCCCAAAACTAACTAAAAATTACATTGAATATCGTATTAGAAATTGGTAAAATTCAAAAAGCGTGGAGAACAAATTTTACTATTTATGCTAAAAGTTAGAAATCGAAATTCTTTTACCAATGTCAACAAATTATCTCAGAACTTGAAAAGTCGCCATAAAAGACAGATTTAAAATCAGTAAAATTAAAAAATCCAGACAAAATTTACCATAGTAGAATAAAAATTTATATCAAATTATTGCAGGCAAAATTTACCATAATGGGCCAAAACATTATAATTTGAACTCTTTCATTAATAAAAAAAATATCGACACAAAACTTTAAAAAAAAAACGCTAAAAAATTTATGAAAATACGCTAAAAATCTGAATCATTGAAGGCAAAATTTACTAAATTAAGCTACAAATTATTCGTAAATTTCTTTTTCGTGTGTGAAAAAATAGCCGTGGACTCAAAAACTTCTAAAAATTGTATTCAAAAATGCATTACAAATCGTTTTAAATTTAAAAATAGCAGTTGACAAAATTTACATTAATAGAGTAAATTAGTGTAACCTGAATTCTTTATTAAAAAACAAAATATCAACGCAAAGAATCCCTGAAATTCGCTAAATATCGCTAAAGCTAAAAATTCGAAAAGAACGAAGTCTACTACATTAAGCTAAAATGTTAAAACTTAATTCCTTATAAAAATCGCCTTTTATTATACAATTGCTAAGAATCGATTTGAAAATCTCTAAGTATTTAAATCTCGAAGGTGTCAAAATTTACTGTATTTACACTAAGACACTGTAATTGGAAATCATTTACGAATGACAAAAAATTGGCACAAAACTTAGAAAATCTTGAAAAATCGCATTAAAAATACATACATGGAAAAATTAGCTATATTAGGGTAGGGTATATAAGGGTAATACATTGAAATTGAAAAACTTTCATGAATGACAAAAATTGGATGCAAAGCGTAAGAAATAATGAAGATATTACAAAAAATCGCATTGAAAATTGCATTAAAATCGCTGAATTTTAAAATTTGTAAGCTTCATTAGCTGCATTTCAGTTTTACCATATAAAAACATTCTTGTTTAAAATTTAATTGCTAAACTTGTCAGAGACATCAATTTTAATGTTAACTGAAATTTAACATAAGGAAATATCCTGCACAGCAAAGTTAATATTTTTTCTCACGATTTATGTAATGCAGTCATCATTCATGTGAATTTTGTTATATTTTTAATGGGCTTTATGTTATTTTTTTGCAGTATTAAATAAATTTTAAAGGAGAAACAGAAGACCACACGTAAACGTGATAGGAGATTGGATGCATTTTTTTTTTCGTTTTGTCATCCTAGCGCGAATAATGCGCAAGTACTCGATCTTCTTCCGAATTAAACTTGCTACTGATAAAAAATGCAAAAAAAAAAAAAAAAAAAAAAAAAAAAAAAGTGACAAGCACTTGAATAAAAGAAAAAAAAATGTGGGAAAGAATCTCCAGGAAACATAATTTCCATTGCTTGCATGCGGACATATTATACATGGTCAAAAATATCAATCAAGCCTTAATTAAAGAAAAAAGCAATTTTACAGATAGATTATTATTTGTAGAAAAGCATAATAGCATCGCTTCCAATCTCCCACATCTTTTCTCGAATCTGCTTAGAACCTTAGATCGTTATGACTTTGCACAGTTTGCTTCATTAAAACAAGAAAAAAAAGCATGCTTCAAACATACATTATAATACACTTTCCATCACACTCAGAATAACGTAACAAAATTGCTTTGTTTAATAAGTTAAAATATATTCTGTCTAATTCAATCGTATGAAACGCATAATACAACTGAAAATCAAATTTCAACTGTTCCCATCTACAATCGGACAACTATCCAAATTCTTTGAGCAGCTTTGCATATGATATATAGATTTGTATCAATTTAATTGCATGCATATGAAAATTAAGTCCAGTTAAGAAAAACATACATACTTAAACCTTACGTCGGGTGCGCTGTTGTAAAAAGTACAACATTCACATTATTTTTTCTTTAAAACAAAATTCATACTGTAGTGGGTGCTAATAACCATTTATATTCGTTTATTTGATCTCTTTACCCATTTCCTGAAAGTTATTTGTATTTCAGATTGCGCAACTGTCATTTTAATTTGCTAACAGTGCATGAAATGTGCAAGGTTTTATCTGTAAACAGGCTTTAAAAAAAGCATTTCTTATGCTTGATATGGGAAGCGACTAATATAGATGAATTTTAAGACTAATTCTGTAAATCTGAAATTACTTAATTATTGTTTAGTAATTCATTATTAATTTTTATTCTTTGAGATTGTAATAGCAAGTAACTTTTTATATATCTAAATTTCTATTTTAATATGTTATAACAAAATAAGTGTATTGCGGAATACTTTCATAAATTGTGATCAGAGATAAATTATATGACATTTGAAAGTTATTTGTAAAACTAAAATAACGCAGCAATAATTGATTTTTTTACCTGTTGTACAATTTACAATGCGCGCCTGCTCATGTGATGAAAATTTGCGCGCCCGGCGAAAGGTTAATTAAAAATTTCCCTTCAACAATTTCTGCTAGTAAGGAGAATGACACGTAAGTTCTTTTCTGCAGTCTGTATATGAAGTATGTAGTTAATATACAACTAGTAAAATACAAAAAAATAGTTAAATGCGCATGCTGAAATTCAAAAAAGCGCTTCAAGCAATTATTACTCAGACAGACAGTACTGTAATCTAGTTCTTTTGCTTGTTCCTATAAATGAACGACAAATGCTATGAATGCCCTATTCTATCGTAACCCTCTTATAGTGAAATATAAGTTTCAATACATTTCAAATAGAGTAAAGCCGCTAAAATATTCTGCAAACAATTTTTCCCCATATACCATAATGATATGGAATTCTTTGGGGTACAAATGAACTATTAATTCCACATAATTCATATACAATACCAAACGTGCCTATGTGTTCCTATAAATATCGCTTATCAATTGTATGACAGTCCGATTACATTTACGGGAGTTAGAGACTGGACTGGGCAGACACATAGATGGACTGTGACAGACAAACCAAATGCATAAACACTTTTCTCCCTTTTCACAATCTTTTTAAAAGCCTCTATGCTCATATTATTATTTTTTTTTCAAGAATCTTTTTATTCTGAGTAGTTATTATTAAACTATGACAGCATTAAAATGTTTATCTATTGCAATAAATAGAAAGTCAGACAAGAAAAAAACATATTGGTGATAATTTCCGAACATAATTTGAATAAAATTATACAATAATAAAGCTATTTCAGGATAGTAATCTTTCATGTTTTATTACTTTAATGCTGTTTTAAATCTTTACGTGTAGTCAACTGTTTTATCCTATTGCTTTTCTAATACCTGCTGTAAGTTTATAATAGAATCCAAATTTAGTTTATTTGCGAAAGCTTGAAGACTTTGATTTTACCCGAATTTTTAGTGCCAGTTGTAAAAAATTATAAGGATGGCTGAAGTTCGAATGGCATTGGGTCATTAAATTGCCATACTTTTGTTTATAAGTTCACGCAAGACTACAATAACAGAGATAGGGGTTAAATTGAATAATTGTTACTGTGCTTTATGTTTTATTTATTTAAATAAAAATGTACACGTAATGAATTTTGATCTCTTTTTTATTGATTGTTATTATAAATTAAAATAGAAGAAAGCTCTTCGGATATGACGGTTAAAAAATAATAATGTTAAGATAGCAATGCAAATGAATTTAATTGTGATCAATGTATGAATGTAATTCATTTGTCAATAATTAGGGCAATGTTTAATAGTTTAAAAAATATATAATTTGGTGATATGGAATAATTTTATTATTCAAAATATATTTTCTATATCTAAATCTGAAAAAAAAATTAAAAAATAAAAATTTGGTAACTTAACGCAAATGAAAACACTGGAGAAAAATTATAGGAAACATTATGTGCATTATAATATTTTTCAGCAGGAAAGTGCCTTTATATAAAAGCAGTATATCACCATCACATGTTAAAGATTGCGTGACGAAGGATGTAACCAAATTAAAGAAGAAAACAATCATGCGTGAAGCATATATTATGAAACATTTTCCAGCTCTTCCAAAATATTTCAACAAACCTTTATTATTAAAAAAGGTAGCAAAGATTCAAATTAGGCTAAAAACAAATTGAATCTATAACATATTTGATAATCCGTCACGAATACCGTCCATAGCCGGAAAGGCGAAATATTTTGTGCAGCCATATATATGACATATAGAGTCATATATTCTATACAATATGCTGAAATATTCTATATACAGTCAAAGTTCTATAATCCGCACACCCATAATCCACTGTTTTCTATAATTCACGTTATTTTACGAATGTAAACAATGAAATAAACAATTAAAAAATTTACAAATTAGTAATCCAAAAACGTTTTTTCAGAAATTTTTTTTTAAAAAATGAAAAAACAATGAGGAAACAGTGAATTATGGGTGTGCGGATTATAGATCCTTGACTGTAATATGTTTTGTTAAAAAAAAGCATACCACAGACAATAAAAAGAAAAGTGCCCAATTAAACTGATGGCATTGAGCTCACAAGCTATTCACTCTAATTATGTACCATACACTTATTTCACAGAATAATGTCCCTCAAAAAATAATTTAAAGGGGTTAACTTCCATTCCCTCTTTATACTTAACCAATGAACCTCTAAATCCTCGCCCACCCCAAATTGGATCCGCCTCATTTGAACATACTTGTATATCAAATTTGAAGTAAATCACATAATTCTACATGAAAAAATCTTTTCGCTAAATTAAGAGGTATTAGCTCCCCCATTTATCCTTTTATATTTAAACAATGAATCTCGAAATCTAATCTGGAAAGATCTTTATCAGAATGAATTTAGAAAAAAAAAAATGTCGCAAACTGAATAATTATTGAAATAGTAGAAACTTGCTCTCTTCCCTTTTTTACAGTGAAATTCCAAATCTAATCAAGAAAGTGCCATATTGGAATAAACCAAAATGTAACTGAAAACTTTTGTGTTATACTGTAAATGAATGATAAGTGCGTTGAACTTATCATTTTTCAGAAATCATGTTTTAGTGCATCTGAAAACTTAATATCGTTTTGATTATATTATAATAATGTAGCATTATTAAAATACACGACACAATATTTTTCACCACAGACCGCAATGCAACAGAATTGAGTTTCCCTGTAAACGAACTGTAAACGTTACACACTACATTATTAATACTGAACATGCCATAGTAAACATCAATCACATACATCAAATATATGGTAATTCTAGTATATTACTAAAAGTTAGAACACGGGCAGTCGGCAGACGGAAAAATCAAAATCATATGTACTTTTCAACAACGTTAAAAAGTGTTAAAAAATATATCAAATCTGAAAAAGCCAATGCAGTTCATAAAAAACATTATTAATTGATCAAAAATTGTCTTTCAAATTTTTAACAAGGCAGTAAACTTTTACTGAAACACCATTTCGTTAGAAAATTGAAGTGAGTCAAATCTTACAAAAGGTTGACATTAGAAAAGTTCTGATTGTGGAAAATCTACTGAAGAAGTATTCATTTGATTAAAGTGTAATTCATTTTGGGAAAGTTTCATTAGAATTAATTCAAATTCCTTCATTTTGCAAAAATAATGGAGCAGCCAGTGCATTGTCATCGCGATAAAATGTATTATTGAGGATGAATTAACAAACTTGGTAAAGAAAGAAGTCAACTTTTCCTTTATTTAGCCAATTTAGTCTTTTTTAAAGATCCAATTGGATCGGTTCATAGCTATTAATATCTCGCTACCACCCCCCCACCCCTAAAAAATACAAAAATGTGTACTTGTTCGATGCCCATTAATAGAATAAGGGAAGGGTACTCATAGTCTTGAAAGTTCTTAATATGTACAACTCTGTATGTATGTATCTCTGTACAACTCTACAGCAGGTACTGATTTAAATCGGAGGCTTAGAATATATAAAACCTGAATTACAAAGTTGTATGGATGAAAAAGCATTCATGTGCCTTTATTATATTTAAGCAATGAACAATATTTTCAATGAAATCTAATGTCTTGTAAAATGTAGAAGAATCTAGAATAGTTATGAAGTGGTCAATATATGGAAAATCTTAAATGAATAAAAAATATAACTACATATGACTTCAAAGATATTTTAATAATATAGATTTATTAGATCTACATAATATAATAAATGTTCTATATAAAAAATATCAACATGATTTGGATCTATCAACGAACATTGATACGGATTATTTTCTCCCTTTAACAAATTTCATTATCTATAATAATTTTATAATGCAAGATAACATAATATATATACAAAGAGTTGGTATACCACAAGGTGGTTGTACATCTAGTACATTATCAGACTTATATTTATATCATTATGAACGTAACTATTTTAATAATAAAATACATTTATATCGATATATTGATGATACCAGTATATCTCAATTCCCAGTTGATTATCCATCTAATCTAAAAATTACAAAAAATTTTCTTTTTAATAATACCATTAACTTTTTAGATCTTAAAATCATATTAAAAGAAAACAAATTAATAACTGATATGTGTGAGAAACGGAATGAATTTAACTTTAAAGTTAATACATTTACTAATTTTAAATCCTGTTGTCATAATTCTGTAAATCATAATATAATCCTTAATCATTTATATAAAATAAAATGTTTATATTCTTCTCATCTAATTAATGCAAATATTAAAAAGTTTATGATGCTATAGATAATGGTTTTCTTAAGAAATTCATATATTCTTTAATATACAGTTAGTTATTAGATCTCAAAAATAATTAACACATTGCGTAAAAAAAGTGCAAAAAATGATTAAAACATAAAAATAATAATAAAAAATTAAAAATGTAAAAAAATATACAAAAAAGTACATAATAGGATGGCTGGGTGGGTAGCTGTTAGAGTACGGAGGAGGGCGGTGTTGTCTGGATAATACGCAATGGTTAATTTAATTAAAAAAAATGAGAGTGTTAAATGCATTTGTTAAATTGAAAACATATTGTAATGGAAGTTTAATTGGCACTAATGTATGAATAATTGTATAGTTATATCAATTATATTGATATAATTTTTATTAATTTACATTATTAAATTGCATTTAACTTTTAATAAATGAGAGACCTGTAGTACTATCTAAGTGTATAAGTGTATAAGGTATATATATTAATTAGCTATTTTTAAATCTTATATCATCTTAAATTAAGATAGTGTGTTTAGCTTAGCATAGTCAAATTAAATGTTTTTCTTTTAAATCTTAATAGGGCAAACTATAGTGTATGGTTTAATTTTTCCTTTTTAGCTCACAGGCTATCATAGCCTGAGAGCTTATGTGCCCGTCCGTTCTGTATGTATGTTCGTATGTACGTAACGCGATAACTCATGATAAAAATATCCGATCCACTTGAAATTTTGTATGTAGGTATATCCTGACAAGGCGCTTCCCTGATTAGTTTTTGGAGTTCATTCGATATGTATAAGAGGGGGAACGGCCGGCTCATGCCCCCCGTTAGTTGATATAGATGGGATTTTCATGCAGAATTAAGTTTTCAAAATTTAGATTAGGATCATTCTGATGAGGCGATTCCGTGACTGTTATTAGGTGTTCATTGATTAAGTATAAATAGGGGAAACAGGGGTTCTAATGCCCCCCCCCCCCGTTAGTTGATATAAATGGGATTTTCATGCAGAATTAAGTTTTCGTTCAAAATTTAGATTAGGATCATTCTGATGAGGCGATTCAGTGACTGTTATTAGTTGTTCATTGAATAAGTATAAATAGGGGGAACAGGGGTTCTAATGCCCCCCCCACCCCCGTTAGTTGATATAAATGGGATTTTAATGCAGAATTAAGTTTTCGTTCAAAATTTAGATTAGGATCATTCTGATGAGGCGATTCCGTGACTGTTATTAGGTGTTCATTGAATAAGTATAAATAGGGGGAACAGGGGTTCTAATGCCCCCCCCCTTCCCGTTAGTTGATATAAATGGGATTTTCATGCAGAATTAAGTTTTCGTTCAAAATTTAGATTAGGATCATTCTGATGAGGCGATTCCGTGACTGTTATTAGGTGTTCATTGAATAAGTATAAATAAGGGGAACAGGGGCTCTAATGCCCCCCCCCCCCCCCCGTTAGTTGATATAAATGGGATTTTCATGCAGAATTAATTTTCGTTCAAAATTTAGATTAGGATCATTCTGATGAGGCGATTCCGTGACTGTTATTAGGTGTTCATTGAATAAGTATAAATAAGGGGAACAGGGGTTCTAATGTCCCCCCCCCCTTAATTTATATAAATGGGTTTTTCAAGCAGAATTGTCAGATTTCGTTCAAATCTCTGAATAGTTTTGGAAGTTTAATGGTTAAGTATAAAAGAGGGGGATAACTCTTTTTAAATTATATAAATGCTAAATGGGTTTTTATTAAGAATTATCTAATTTGCTCTGAATTTTGGATATAGATTTTTTATATGATAAAGCATGTCTTTGGTAGTATAGGAGGTTCAATGATTAAGTATAAAAAAAGAGAAAAGGGGAGAGCTGTTTCCCCTTCTTAATTTTTTTTTTCGAACGGAATTAACCCTTGAAAATATAAAGCTTTAATGTGCAATTAGTATTTGTAGCCTGTGAGCTCAATGCCTTCAGTTTAACTGGGCAGTATTCTTTATTTATATTATTCTGCTTTTAATTTATTAATTAATTTGTTATTATCATGTGTACGATAAATATTTTTATTTTTCCCCCTCTTCATTTTTCTATCTAATTTACTAATTTTGTTGTGTCTTGTTTTTATGTTATTTCTTCATTTAATTCTGGTTTTATGCGTGTTGGTAGCTCGAAACTCGTATTATTTTGCTTTTTCATGGCTAATACGAAGATGAAACCAAACACTTCATTTGTACTTCCAAAGTATTTGGGGCTTGATAATTCTGCTTTAGTTTCACAAATTCCATTTGTATTCATTTTATTTATTTAATTTTTTCGCCGTGTTCAATATATATTTTTTTATTTTATTAAATTGAAATGGCTTATATTGCAATACAATTAATGATTATATATATATATAGTCGAGTCTCTATATAACGAAATCCATCGTTCCAGTAAAAAATTCGTTATATGGAGAAATTCGATGTATAGAGAATGATGTTAAAAATCGTATTTAATGTGTAAATTTTGAACAGATATTATTTTTGATCTTTTTAATTAAGAATTTGAAATGTTTAAAAGTGAACATTAACCTAACATTTTACTTCCTAATTATTTAAGCTGTTTTAAAAAAGAGAACAGACATTTATTTGAAAGCTTAATAAAAATTAAATAAGGAAGACTTGCATTAATTTCAGACGAAGATATCTGTAATTTTTTGTTGTTTTGATTTTAAAATTGTCATGCTCTCAAACAGAAAAAAAGCTCAAATTTTAGCAAGGAATGAAAAATTGTAGTTAACATTTTCCTCCATTTGAAGGCCTCTGTTATGTGCCTCTCATTGATTAATCTCTTATATGTGTAACAATCCAATTGACTCTGTTTTGAGAGCATATGGAAAGGTGTATGGGAGGTGGGATGAATTCGCTGGATTTAAAGAACAAGGAGAAAAGTAATATTTAAAAAAAAACTCAGCACTGAACGATAAATCAAAAATAAGTGATGGAAAATTGATTCCATATGATTTCGAAGTTTTTTTAAAACTGAATAAATTAAGACCAATTTATGAAAAAATTCGTTATATGGAGATAGTTATTTCGCTATATAGAGAATGTTTTTTAAATAATCATGCGAAAAGGGAACCGTTCATACTAAAAATTCGTTATATAGAGAAATTCGATGTATGGAGTTTCGTTATAGAGAGACTCGACTGTATATCTTGTTTCATATTATAAAATTCAATGATCTGAGAATCACAGTACCTTCCTTATTTTGGACACTTACTGATGATACAAAAATAACTGTGAGTTTGTGTTAAATAATAAGAAAAGTAATCCTATAATATAAAGTATGTTTAACACTCCCTATTTTTGTTTCATTTCTTTACAGAGAGTATCTGAAAAAGAGAAAATAAACTCAATATTTGTTATTGGTACAATAAATTATATTATTGACGGCTGTTTTCCATAATCTGATTGTTTTGAATATTCAATAGATGATTTATCACTATATTCAATACTTATTCAATACTTATTCAATAGGTGATTTATAAGGTGGTGTCCTTATTGCTACCTACTAGCTAAGCGTAGAACCAAGTAAGTACAAAATGTTTAAGCCGAGAATCGAATCCCGTACAACCCATGGTTCCGGGCGCTATTAGTCTTCACTGCTGAAAACTGTTTGTAACATTAATTAAAATTATATATGTGATGCTGGGTTCATTTATATCTCATGTTATGCCGCAGGTTTGTGTGCTCATGTGCTCTTATCAATATATGTGAGTGAGAGGTGTCAAGCTGGACGTTGTCCTTAAGGCTCCTGTCCCTGTCAGGCATATATTTCGGGATCTAACGCTATTCCAATGGGGAGATTATTAGGTAGCTTTCATTACAAAAAGTAAAAAGCTACCTATTGTAGCCGTCCGGAGGAAAGCACTTCCGGAAAATTTTGGTATATTTTCATCGACTATGACCCCCAGACCCCAAAACCACCCTCCGTTCAAATGTTGACACACACACATATATATATATATATATATATATATATATATATCTTAAATGAGTGCAAAAAGTTACCATCTTCATGCAACTGGCACATAGCAGCTCTATTTTGCACAAAGTTCATATATTCTTTTATAAGAAAAGTATGAAAATGATGAAAAGATGACAAAATGGGTGCAACAACAATGAATTATAAAAGAACAACATTAAAAAACAAAACAAAATAAACTCCCTGCTCTTCAGAAGGTGGGAGGAGTAACAGGCATCAAAAAGTTATTAAAAAATGTATCTTCACAGGTTTCACAAGGCATCACAAAACCGCATACTTCAATTGTATAAAGAATATAAAAGAAAATAACATTGAATACTGAATTTAATAAACCTGAATTCTGAACTTAATGAATAACCAACAACAAAACCATAGCATAAATCAACTCTTAACATAAAATAATCTGAAATTTCAAAAAGTAAATAACAACTGTAAAAATCTCAATAACTAAACAATCAACTAAATAGACATGCAGCATGTGATGCAACCACCTTTACCTGTGAAGAAAAAAGAAAAAAGATACCTGTTAAAAAATTATCACTTTACACCTCCATATTTGCATGAGCGGGAAAACTGTTAGGCCTAGGTTGGTAGCTGGCCAGCATCAAAAATTTAAGTTCTTTGAATTGTTCTTCCGTTGTTCAGCTCTCTCCATATTCAATCCAGGTCTGTTAATTCCCAAATGTTGATAACCATCGCCCTGTGAACTCTCCTTAAATGGATTTTCAAGAAGAAGCTCCTTCATGGCGTTTGGCCCTGCTGTTGCCACTTCAAGAAACCTTTTTTAAATTCATTTACATAATAAAATATAAATTTATGAGGATAAAAATTATTATAAAACAAGTTTGCAGCAAATTTAAAAATTTGTGTCTCCAAAAATTTTTTCGACCCACATATATTATAATATCTAATTATTTGATCTAAAATAATATTTATAAAAACTCTTTTACTTAGATTAGAATGCATATGAGGCATGGAGTGGGTTTTAAAATTGAAAAAAGTCCTTTTTGACAAGTAAATCACCATTATTACTAATATTTAAGTCAAGATCTAAAAAAACAACATGTAAATTATTGTCAGAAGCACAATTCAATTTTAAACAAGGTGGATAAATATGATTAATCAACAGCTACCTAACAGACGTTTGCTTATATGATATCTTACAGATGTTAACGCTGTTAATTAATACGTAATCTTTCTGTTAGTCGTCGAAATTTTCATTTAAATATTCATAGTAAAATAGAACTTTACAACTGCAAAAATTAAGTTTCAAATTTATACCGTATTAGCAGTTTTCATCATTGCCGCCTCTGAGACGTCAGATTGGAGAAAATGGCCTAACCAAATTGAGGTATATCGATGACATAATTGTCTTCGATTACAAATTTTTTAGAATCGATTAATCATATTTATCCACCTTGTTTAAAATTGAATTGTGCTTCTGACAATAATTTACATGTTGTTTTTTTAGATCTTGACTTAAATATTTGTAATAATGGTGATTTAGTTGTCAAATTATTTGATAAAAGGACTTTTTTCAATTTTAAAACCCACTCCATGCCTCATTGGCATTCTAATCTAAGTAAAAGAGTTTTTATAAATATTATTTTAGGTCAAATAATTAGATATTATAATATATGTGGGTCGAAAAAAAATTTTGAAGACACAAATTTTTAAATTTGCTGCAAACTTGTTTTATAATAATTTTTATCCTCATAAATTTATATTTTATTATGTAAATGAATTAAAAAAGGTTTCTTGAAGTGGCAACAGCAGGGCCAAATGCCATGAAGCAGGTTTCTTCTCGGGTGTTGAATTGATGAGGATCTGTGAATGAAAATCCATTTAAGGAGAGTTCACAGGGCGATGGTTATCAACATTTGGGAATTAACAGACCTGGATTGAATATGGAGAGAGCTGAACAACGGAAGGACAATTCAAAGAACTTAAATTTTTGATGCTGGCCAGCTAGACCGAGTTCACCTTCCAACTTCATCCGCTCTCTTATTTAAAAATGGCTGTCATTTAAGTTTGTCAAAAATCTTTTCAATGTATAATGATGTCCATTCAAAAAATTAGAAATTGAAAAAAGGTTCTTTTTAAAGTATTTATCTTAATAATGAATTCCGGAGTATTTTCTGGTTTTTCTTTACCTTAAAAAACGCCTGAGATATATAGCAGTTTGAATTTCTAATGTGGGTGACATTTTTTTAAACCAATTTTCCGGCAACAGCACTTATATATATTAATCGATTTTAATATGAATGTGCATGTGCACATGAATTAAGATTTAAACTAAGCACATTCGTTTGTTTTATCCATCATGTTGCTTTAAAATGACATACACTTCATGATATCGTGGAATTTGGCGACTCTTTAGTTTGCTTAAAATAAAAACCAGGTTGAATGAAAGATGACTAATTTATAAAAAATCCTATTAATATTCAGTATTGACAAAAACTAGTATTCAATCTTATAAAATCGGGTTCCACTAATTTGAGCTTCGTATGTTTGAAAAATATAACTTAATTTAAAATAAATAAATAAATAAATATATGAAAGCTACCTCTTCCACCCGGCACTGCCGGAAGGACCTTTTTTCTAATATCTGGTTTGCATTTCGACATTTTTAAATAGGTTTTTTTCTGACAAGGTTGTATTTATTTAGTACTTACAATTTTCATTCTGTGCGGTGGTTAATAAAATAAATGTCTTTCTCTTTGTCAAATTGACCCGTAGCTTTGTATAAAATGCTTAATTTGACCGTTGTGGCTAAGGAGTTTGACATACCTGGTGTAAATAATATCTACAAATAAGGCAGATTTGTTAAGTTTTCATTCTTATTTCTACGAAAGGAATTAACAGGTTTTAATATGGAAAAAATCTGGTGATGGTTTCAAAGTATGGAGGGATCATTTCTTATCGTCTGCGTAATTAATTTCGATCGTGGAAACTTAATTGTCGTTGCTGATAAAAATATCAATTCAAATACTGATAACATATCGAAATTACCCTTTTGCCTCAGTAAACAGCTTAAATAATTTTTTAGGCTGTTTTAAAAAAGAGAACAGACATTTATTTGAAAGCTTAATGAAAATCAAATAAGGAAGACTTACATTAATTTCAGACGAAGATATCTGTAATTTTTTGTTGTTTTGATTTTAAAATTGTCATGCTCTCAAGGAAAAAAAAAAAAAAAAAAAAAAAAAAAAAAAAGCTCAAATTTTAGTAAGGAATGAAAAACTGTAGTTAACATTTTCCTCCATTTGAAGGCCTCTCTTGTGTGCCTCTCATTGATTCCTCTCTTATATGTGTAACAATCCAATTGACTCTGTTTTGAGAGGATGTGGAAAGGTGTATGAGAGGTGGGATGAATTCGTTGGATTTAAAGAACAAGGAGAAAAGTAATAAAAAAAAAAAAAAAAAAACTCAGCACTGAACGATAAATCAAAAATAAGTGATGGAAAATTGATTCCATATGATTTCGAAGCTTTTTAAAAACTGAATAAATTAAGACCAATTTATGAAAAAATTCGTTATATGGAGATAGTTATTTCGCTATATAGAAAATGTTTTTAAAGTAATCATGCGAAAAGGGGACCGTTCATACTAAAAACTCGTTATATAGAGAAATTCGATGTATGGAGTTTCGTTATAGAGAGGCTCGACTGTATATATATATTCGAAAATGGAAAAGTGAATTTTGTGAAATTTTTGCATAAAGATTATGTGTGTATTTTCCATAGCTTCCATTTTTATGGTTTTTCAAGTATTGCAAGTAATTGCTTTCTAAGTTATTTTATTAGACAATTTTCTAGGAATCAAAGTTGCAAGGGAATTTGAACAAATTGCTTCTTGATTCTGTATTACTTCTTTAGCGAATGAATCTACTGTTTTATTCCTGTAGTCATCAGTACACCCTGTCATCCAGTAAAAATAAGTCTTCTTCAAGCTGCTTTATTAAAACTATGAAAATATATTGCCTTAAAATGTCCCGATTGTTTTTATAATTGTTGAAAGAACTTACGAATATTGTATTCTTTTATGCTCTAAATTATGTTTTTTTTTTTTTTTTTTAGTCAGATTTGGTTCATTTCAGTGTAACTAATTTCCTACACCGTATTATAGTAGATGGCTTTGAAATTCATTGGGAATGATTGCAATCAACATTACTATTGATTAACAAATGAATTAAATCAATTAACTAAAAATATATCTGAAAACTGATGGAAGAATCTGCCCTGCCTTATCTCATCGTGAATAAAAGTTCATATTTTCAATCATAATATGATGACATAATTCAGCTCAATTAGTCTTATTTCGCTCATTGCAGAGTATTGCCAATCATTTTGAATGAAAAATTGCATTATCTGAGCATTACAAAGTCAAAATAGTACAAGCGTCTTTTTTTTTTTTTTTTTTTATTTATTTATTTATTAATTTAAGGGTTTTACAGATGATTCTTCGGCATTTCACCTTCTAAACAGATAACTGATGATAATACTTAAACTACCAAAGTAAATCTTGTTTAAATGATTTTCTTCATTTAATTAATTGAACAACAAAGTAATTTTATTTCAATCTTCAGTTCCATGCTGCTTCTCTAATTTTTACCACATACTTTTAACCATTATTTGTGCCTGAATTTTTAATAAAAATCTTAATTTACAAGTTGATTAACGAAGGCCGTAAAATGGAATTTGCTTTTTTTTAAATACATTTTTTTTATTCTGATGTAAATTCATCATTACAGAAACACAATTGCTTGCCTCAACGAAGGATAACATTTTCTAAACTCAAAATACTGCTAAGCATTATCCAGATTGTACAAAAAGCTTTCCAGAAGTTTATTTAAAAATTCTCAAATGCCTAATAAATTATCAAATTTACGACAATATAAATACTATCAAACATACTATGCTATCAATATTCCACAATAGAAACAAGTTAGAAATTGCATGTGAAGCGTAGCAAATGAGGTACTTTCGTACGATAACGAAGTTTTAAAGATATCACTCTCGTATATCAATCTTATAAAATAGTAAATTGTTAATTACAATTAAAATGTGCACCAAACAATGTTCTCCCTATAGCATTATGTAATGGAATACTTTTGTCTGGCCTTGTAAATCAACAACAAATGTTCTTTCCACCACAGATTATACAAAATGTATATTATAATATGTACTTTATAGATGTATATCAATTTTATTATGTTCGAATGAGTGTAACATCATTAAATTGCATTTGAAATACTTTTTCCCATTGATCGTAATGTAATGGAATACTTTTGATTGTCTCTGTAATTGAACTAGGCATCCGATTTTGATAAAATTTGAAATAACTCGACAAAATTATGCAATAATTATGTATTTTAAATTTCAAATGATTAAAAGGTTTTTGAAATTTTTTTTTCCATTGACCGTAATGTAATGGAATACTTTTGATTATCCCTGTAATTGATCAATGCATCCGATTTTCATAACATTTGAAATGACTCAACAAAACTACTTAATAATTATATACACTGCTCAAAACAATTAAAGGATATTTGAAGTTTTATATAAAATAAAGATACAAACGAAATTTTTTTTGCCGAAAATAGAAGAAGAGAATCACAAATGCAAATTTTTCTGGTTTTCAAACTGTGGAGTATGCAAATTTTGAGTTCGACGTCAAAAACTTCGCTTCAGCGGCAACAAATGAAATTTGACTTTCCATTGGATAAAAGAGAATGAAGACAAGGATGATCGGCATTCAGTGATTGCTTTGTTTCGATGAGTACGATGTCTCAGCGAAGTCATTTGACAGATTCAGAAGCTTGGAGAATTGTTGGTAGGTTAGAAGGGGGCCAAACTCAAGCCGAAGTAGCGCAAGCCATTGGAGTGTCACAAAGTGTCATTTCCAGGATCTGGAACCGTTTTTTGGAGAGTGGATGTGCAGGCCGAAGAGCAGGGCAAGATCGTAGAAGGGCAACAACGCCTAATGAAGATCGGTATTTAGCGTTAACAGCTCGGAGACACCGAAACATGAACGCTACTCTTCTCCAACAACACCTTAGCTCGGCTACAGGCACCACGATTTCAACTCAGACTGTCCGAAACCGGCTCCATGCTGTAGGTCTGTATGCTCGCCGACCGATGGTATGTGTTAGATTAACATCAAGGCATCGTCGCGACCGCAGGGAATGGGCAACCGAGCATGTCAACTGGAGGAGAAATGAATGGAGCAATATTCTGTTTTCTGACGAGTCCCGTTTTTCTGTGCATCCGGATAATAGGCGTATTTTCATCTGGAGGGACCGTGGCAGTAGGAATAATCCTGCGTTCGTGCACGAAAGTGTCAGATTTGGCGGTGGAGGAGTGTTGGTGTATGGTGGCATCTCCATTGACGGGTGCACTGACCTCTACATAATTCGAGATGGAGCTCTGACTGGTCGCCGATATAGGGATGAGATCCTCAGACTTGTTGTAGTCCCTTACGCTGCAGCAATCGGAGATAACTTCATTTTAATGGACGATAACTGCAGGCCACATCGTGCAAACCTGGTGGAGGATTTCCTTTTCGAGGAAGGAATCGTTCGAATGGAATGGCCAGCGTGTTCTCCAGACATGAATCCAATCGAGCACGTTTGAGATGCTCTAGGAAGACGAGTTTCTGGCCGCCAACAACCCCCACAAACTCTCCAAGAACTGGAAAGAGCTCTTCTGGAAGAGTGGGGCAGAATACCCCAACTCGTCATTAATAGCCTCATTGAGTCCATGCCTCAAAGGTGTTCAACGTTGGTGGCCGCCCGTGGAAACCATACCCCCTACTGAAAATGATTTTCTTTGAAGAAACCACCTTTTCTTATTCTTTTTTCCTCATATGCACAAATTGTGTTTTTTTCCTTTTGTACACAAATGCGCAATAAAATGCATTTTTTTCTGCCAAACATGTGTAATTTATTCTCATATAATCTTTTTTGTCTGTCGACCATGTATCAATCAGCTAAAAAGTTTCCCAGATACAAAATCCACCTAAAACTGCAATATCCTTTAATTGTTTTGAGCAGTGTATTTTAAATTTCAAATAATTCGGTTGAGTAGTTTTTCCGTTGTTATATGCGGACGGACTGAACGACAACTATAGGTGCTACGTATTTACATAATTACGAACGCACCTAAAAAGCGTATGACTTCTTATGAACGCCTCATTGTTAATAAAATTACCAATTGTATAAGCTTCTTCTGCTGTTAGAAAGATATCCCAATTCAAAGTTATGAGTTTATTTAAAAGAGCGGATATGGTAATTGCTGTAAAATGAATCTTATATATGTTTCTGTGGGCACTCAAGCTAAACTTAAATTGACACGCTACGCTGTTTAGATAGTAATTTTTTGTTTTATGATTTGAGCCTGTCATATATTTTCCCTTGCAATAGAATTTTACTGCCAATGGAATTTTACTGAATTTTAGAAATTAGTTGTTTTCCAAATGTCTGCAAAAGTTTGAGATAGCAGCTATATCAAAGAAAATAATAAATAAAGGGGAAAATGTAATTTTCAAATTACAACGATTACTTGGAAAATGATATTTTCAAAGACTAAAATTTTAAGTTTATAAATACAGTCTCAGAAAAAAAAAAATAAATAAAACATGAAAATTGCGATTTTAGACGTTTTGTTAAATATCTAGAAGTATACATAAGGAATTATTCTGAATCTCCAGGTGTGTAAACAAAATAGTATACCTCATATATTTTCGCGAAGATTTTCCCCCAAAATTCAACAGAGACCCTCAACAAATTGAAAAAGAACGAAGAACTTTTGGATAACCCTGTCAAAACCAATAAAGCAAAAGAGTTCAAACTACAAATTATGCTTAAGTGACTTATTGTAATAAACTGTGTTCGTTTTTATGAATATAGCATATAAACTCGTAGAAAAATTAAGGTTTTTATAAAAACGGTCCCAAATTTTTCCAAGTTTTTTGTTTATAATTTGTAGAGTTCTTCATATAACACAATGTTCTTTTCAGAAAATATAACAATCAACATTGTACATAACACCCTGTAATCAGAATTAAAAAATAAGCAGGTTTAATAAATAGCAGGTTTAATAAATATTTTTTTACTGCGCAAGCGTCAATGCTATTAAAATTTCATTTGCATAATATGTTAGTTGAAGTATAGAACAACTTTTGTGAAAGTTTCAAAAACATAGCTTGAAAATTCTGAAAACTATCGTCGATAGAATAAAATATAAATCCGTTATTCCCAAAGTAAAACAAAAAGATAAGGAGCTGTATCCAAATATAGTAGTACGTGCAATATTGTGAAGGCACTATTCAAGGGAATATGGATACAGCCCCTCATCTTTTGGGAATACCGGATTTTGATCTTATTTTATCGATGATAATTTTGAGAATTTTCAGACTATATTTTTGAGACTTTCACAAAAGTTGCTCTATACATGTAACTAACATAATATGCAAAGGAAATTTTAATAGCGTTGACGTATGCTCAGTAAAAAAATATTTAGTAAACCTACTCATTTGTCCTACAATTTTTATTATTTTTAAATTCTGATTACAGGGTGTTATGTGCAACGTTGGTTGTCATATTTTCTGAAAATAACATTGTGTTTTATGAAGAACACTGACATAATAAGCAAAAAAGTTGGAAAAATTTGGGACCGTTTTAATAAAAACCTTAATTTCTCAACGCGTTTACATGCTTTAATCATAAAAGCCACCAGTTTATTACAATAAGCCGCTTAATTATAATTTGCAGTTTGAACTCTTCTGCTTTATTAGTTTTGACAGAGTTATCCAAAAGATCGTCGTTCTTTTTCAATTTGTTGGCGGAATCATTTTCATAATGATCAAAACGTGGCTTAAGTACAATCAGAGTTATATATGACGTACGCTATGGATTAAACATTAATATTCCTGGAACAAATGTAAAAAAATTTTAAGTGAAATTTTAGTTTTACAATTTTCGGCACTGCAAATTTTTAAACTTTTAAACATCGCATATTTTGCAAATGTTACACCGTCATATAAGAAAAAAGATATTCTTTTTAATTTGTTTGGAAACTGTATCCCAATTTGTTTCTGAGTTATTAATTTTTTGTTGTTTTTAATACTTTTTTGTCATCGTCCCTACAAAAGTATACTTCGTTTCTGGACATTAAACACGGGCCAATCAAAAAAAGTATAAAATTCGGACATCAGAAGGATACGTCTCCGATATCTTCAGACCGAAAACAACAACTTTTTTCCAAATCGTTTAAAAATGAGAAAATTTAAGAAACATCAGTTGTGACACATAAGTATCTCAAAAATTTCTTAATTCATTTTGTGTATATTTGAGGGGTTTATTTATTAAAACTCAGAATTAAACCTCCTATACATTTATAATACTGACCTTTTTTTTAAAAAAAAAATTTGCTGCAAAAGAAAAAAAAAATATTTTTTTTTCACTGAAAATTTTACTGAAAACTCTAATCCTACATTTCCTTTTCCATTTTCAGTTATTATAATATTCCAAATAAATGAAAATGAACTCATTCATTAATTAATAATGCATGAAGTGGGCTATTTAGGATAACGATAAATATGCATATTTATCTGCCACAAAAACTGTTTTACGTCAACATTTTCTCTTAACTTTGCTTTATAACTCATTTGAGGTCAAATATATCATCCTGCAGTGTTTAATATTCTTGCTAAATACGAATCATATTGTAATTCACGCTTATTTGATTGCTTAGTTTACCTCATTCCCAAATTTTATTTGAAAGTACTCATACATATTCGATAAATTAGTTCTGACTCAGCTTTTAATTTTAATGTAACAGAATCTTATAATAAGATTTTTGTACAGAAATTTGAATTAAGGGAATAAATTGTCTATGTCAACTTAATTAATAGAACGCGTTTTAAAATAAAAAACTTGAAATATCACTTGAATTTGTAACCAAAAAATATTTTTCTCTGCTTAGCACTAGAACCGCCAGAAATTTTACTCATGTTTAAAGAATATTACTGACACTAGAAATTTTATTTATAACTATTTAACTTATTAATTTAATTTCTTTTTATGCATTTAATTAGTTTATTTTATGACAGAATTTATGGTTCGGCATTTAGTGCTAATGCCGAAACGACCCGCCATCGCGATTCTAGTGTTACTATGCGTGAATCTCACCGACAAATACTTTATTCTCGGAACTATTTTTATATACAAAGATATAATTTAATAAATTGCAATTTAAATACTTTATAATCGAGTACAGTTTTATAAGTTTACTAAAAATTTGAAAATTTTACATTTTAAAATGTGCATTTTTTTTGGGGGGGGGGGAAATAAATTTAATTTTAAGTTACTGTTTTTTCTTAAAAGGAAAAAGGAAACGCTATTCGATTCCCTTTATATCTAAGTTGTAAACAGTGACACATATTAAACTGAAAACAATCTTAATAATACCGTACTTGCATGAAAAATTGTTCTGGTTAACTATCGTACACGCAGTTACTTGGGCTATCTAAGGTCCAGGAGCAAGGATTACTCTGAGGAGCCTCAATTTCTCTCACAAAAAAAATTTCTTGAATTATTTGTTGTAGTAACAAAATTTCATAAATAAATTTCGCTACTAGGTACTCTTCACCTCTTTAAGAATATAAGAGATAATCAAAAAATAAATACAAGTCTGTTTTTTTTTTTTTTTTTTTTTTTTTTTTTTTGTCACGATATTGTACATGTGTCGTAGGAAGTCTGTAAGAAAACTTATGATTAATTAATCATAATCATTTTAATTTGTCTTCTTTCGAAGATAAAGTCAATAATGAGTTTCGCCTTAAGACAACGGGTTACTGAGGTTATTGTAGCTATTGTAGTTTGTTTTCCATTTTTAAGAGGGATTGGTATGAAAGCAGAAGATTCCCCCCCCCCCCCCCGCAAAAAAATGAAAAGTAAGAAAGATGTGATTTATTTTCACCAATTTCGTACATTTAGCTCCGAAGTAAATTTCTTTATATATTTATAGACGGATGCCTTAAATGGAAGACCGGGGTCAACTGCCCTCCCCCCTCCATCATAGCTCTGCATTAATTAATCTCTGTACCCTTCTATATTTTTGAAAGGAAATTTTGATTACTAAGAAAGATCAGAATAAATTTCAATTTTACATAACGAGACAATGTGAATTTAAAAATGGAATTTATTGTTGTGTAACGTCATATAACCTCTCCATATGAATATTTCCATAGTTCAAAGTGAATTTTAGTAAAAGTATGAAATGTTTTTCGCGTTTTTTTTTTTTTCAATTTCGGCATAAATGTGTGTAAGCTTTAAGAGTACACTAAGATATAAAATTCTCCGAAGTTTTTATATTGATTTACTGAAAACAATAATAACTGGACAGATAAAACAGAATATGGAGTGAATGAAGCACTTATGCGTCGTAAAAACCCAGATGAAAATATACATTAAATAAAACATTCAAAAATGTATGAACTTTCTTTGTTCCCGTTTCTATGCAATAAATTTAAAGGGTCACAGTACCTTTTGAAACCATCTCATCAATTTTGAATAATTCTGCAGTGTATGTGGGGCACAATTCTTAATACTAAAAATTAAATAATTTTTTTTTATGAAATCTTGTAGAACAGACTATTTTACTAAAATTAAATTTTTGTAAAAATAAATAAATAAACAAATAATTAAATAAATTAACTTTTTAAAAATCTCTACTATTTTTATAAATATGAATAATTTTACTTCGATTTTTTCCTCACATTCATTAGAATATACTACATAAAAATGTGCATAGGTTTTCAGATGCATGGAGTTTTATATCTAATATGATTTTTTTTCTCGTATTTATTAAAAAATGAAAAAAATTGTACAAACTCTCAGTTTAAATATTATTTAAATATATATATACAAACTTGAATTTCAGAGCTCAAAAATATTAAATAAACCATGGAGAACAGGTAAAAAAAAATCAAACCTCTGTCTAAATTACCAAAAAAGACTTAATAATTAACAAACAAGCAAGTTAAAAAAAAAAAATAAATAAAAATAAAAAAAATAAAACATGAACACGGAGAAAAATTATATTTAAAGTTTTCATTTCTATGGGTATTAGCGCTGGATCTATTAACAAAATTTACAATATATCACGATATAACTGTCGTAATGGTAAAAATAAGGTATAAAAAATATTCACAGTTAAAGAAACTTTCAGTTAATATATATATATATATATAGGACGAGCGACACGTATATGTGCCGCAAAAATGCTTAAAAATCCTTGTTTATCCCCACCAGTAAAATTTTACTGAAAAATTTGCCTTATTTAATCGAAGCATTTTCTCTATTTAATAAGAAACAAATTTCTGTTTTTAAAAACCGGTGACAAAACATTAATAATTTCGTAAAAGGCTCCTGTCGCGAAGGTTTTAGGAAGATGCAATATGCTCTCATGACCATTTAGACACAAGATTTTGTTACAGGGAATGATTTTCTTCATGCTTTTATGAAATCCTTCCAATTCTCTTGCTTTTAATAAGAAGTTTTTTTCATTTTTCTCGTAGAATATTCCTGAAAACTAAAAATAATTGAGTGACTGTATAGAAAAAAGTATGTAGAGTGTGTATGTAGAAAATGTACAGAAAATGTCTAGAAGAAACCTATGTTAAAAGTTTAAAATTTTGCAGAAATGATCAAAAACAAATAAATAGCCACCTAATGTAACATAGATCCTTCTTCTGATCTTAATTATCCTTTCTTTTTGTCTTCATGTTGAGCAAATTAACGTGCAATAAAAAACTAGTTTTACAAGTAATTAAAATAAAAATAATTTTAAATTTATTGCTTTATTTTTTACTAGCTGACCCGCCCGGCGTTGCCCGGGTCACTGATAACCGTGATACATAAAAAACCTATAATATTGACAAAATGAAAACATATCGATTCTAAAAGCACAAAAGCTGGAAAGATTGTTAAAAATTACTTCGAAAATCGCACTAAAAATCGCATTAAAAATCAATGAAATTTAAAAATCGTAGCAGACAAAATTTAGTAAATTAGACTAAAAGTTTGAAACAATTTTCTTTTTATAAATGTCAAAAAATAGCCACAAAATGCGAAAAAATACTAAAAATCGCATTAAAAAATTCGTTAAAAATTCAAAAATCGCTGCACGAAATCCGAATAAGCTTTACTGGGAAGATAACAAGATTTACTATGTCGGGTTAAAATAATAAAACCTGTTTTCTTTCACTAATGCGGAAAAATCGCCTCGAAAAATAAAAAGAACGCTAAAAATCGACTAAAAAATTAAATTAAAATATCTTATCAAAAAATCGAAAATCGGGCTACAAAGTAGCTTTATATACCTAGGAACCTTCCCACCAAATTTTGTAACTACGTGCAGCGGTCTCTTCAGAACAGCACTGACACACACACAAACGTCTCTTTTTATTATTATAGATTTAAAGTAAGCAAACTTGTATTTCATAAAACTGGGTAAACATCAACCATTCCCTTTTAAAACAAAACCTCCGTCTTTTCAAAATTTGTAACATAGGTTCTTCTTCCAGGTAACCATCCAAATATTTGCTCTCTGGTTAAAAACTATGTTCAAAATAAAGAAAAAAGAAAAAGTCTGCTTCAAGCATAGATTATGAAAAACTTTCCAAAAATTCCTGAATCCTTTTTTAAATTAAACTTCACCATTAACTTATTATTATTTAAACATTAATTATTAATTATTGTTTAATTAATAATAATTAATAATAATTAATTATAATAATTAATTATCATTAATTATTTAAACTTCACCAGTTTAAAACTTCACCATTTAACAAGATGAAATGTGATCTCTAAGTTAACGATTTAGAAACGCATAACATAATTGAAAACCCAGTTTCAGGTATTACTGTCGATAGTTAGAAAAATATCTTAATTCTTTTCAGCCGACCAAAATATAATAGATTTTCACGTGCGATAATGCACTTTAGTGATTATATCAATTTAAATATGTTTGAAATAGTCTAAAGTGATTAAATTATATCGCAAACGGTTTTCTCCAGCAAGTTGTAATATAATTCTTTTATATGTTTCTATGAATTGACTGTAACTACTATACACTTCATTTTAAATAACAAACATGCTATAATAAACCTTGCTAATTCATATTAATTTTATAGCAATCTAAGCATGTTTATGCGAGTTGGAGACAGACAGGCAGATAAATTCAAATTAAATGCCCTAACTCAAAAACGTCTAAGCCCAAAGCAACTATGTAGGGAATTATAAAATACTGTTATACAATTTGTTCAACCCTAATTTTTTTTCATAAAAATATTATATTGTTTTTATTAATGGTCATTTCTCATTAATTTCTCTACATACAAAATACTAGCGTGTCCCACTTCTCCTTTTTATGTTTAAAAGCAAAAAAAAAAAAAAAAAAATAAAATAAATAAAAAAAAAAAAAAAAAAAAAAAAAAAAAAAAAAAATACGCGAGTAAATACGGTAGTTGCCAATCAAAACTTCCCTTTTTTTTCATTCAAAACTACAATACACAGAATCTTTAAAAGAAACACAAAATACGTATAACTAACCACAAACTATTCACCAGAAGCCATCTTAGTTCAAAACTATTATAATAAGAGATTTTCTTCCTTTGAGGAAAAAACCTTTTCAATAAGGAGAAGTAATGTATTGCGGTTATGTGGGGGCGTTAATTTGATTAACGTTTTGATTGAAGAAACATGATTCGGATGCTATTGTATTTAAAAGCTACTCGGCTACTAATTTTTCATTGAAAATGAAATTTTTAAAGCTAAGGTCACGGAAGTTTTTACAAAGCATAAAGATAGTGATGATATGTGATACACAGTTTAAAATAGAGGATGAGGAAATTTAATACACGTTTGCTTAACATTGGAAATTGAGTAACTATAAAATTAATGCGAAATACAAGATTTTGTTAATAATTTTTTCTTTAATAATTGCTCATATACAACATTGTAAAGTATTAAAAAATACATTTTCAATAATGAATCTAAATGCATTGTGTTCAACAAAAATGTTTTATGGGATTCACTGTAGAAATAAATAGATATATTTAACAATAATATTTTACTGATTTATTTTAAATCTTCTGCTAACTTAAGAGGCTAACATCTCCCTATATCGTCAATATGTGGAAACAATTTTGATTTAAAAAACTTACGGAATTTTAAAAAGTTAGTAAATTTATGACATTTACAAATTAATCTGAATTTCAAAAAGTTAATAAATCAATGGCGTTCAAAAAAAAAGATATAAATTTTAAAGTTGTAAGATTGCCGTCATTAAATTTGATCCCCTTATAGAATAAGAGAAAAAAAGAGGCATTCACATTCATGAATTGTGTTATCGATCTTATCGTATCCTCTAAAAACTTTCTCAATCCTAAATCTTCTAAACAAAACTTTACGAAACTTTATACATTTCATTTAATTTTATTTAAGCATAGCAAAAAAATATATTAGGCCCTTAAAAATCTAGTAGAAAATAAATAATTGCTACATTGATGATATTAAAGCTCAAGATTGCACCAATATTGGATTTATTGAAAGTAACTCTACGAAATTAAACTGTTGATTAAAATTAAAATGATTGGAACAAATTGGAGAAATATTGACGTTGTGTTGGAAATACTTTGAGTAAAATGCATTAGCTTCGGAAATATTGTATGACTTTCGAAATAATGGCAACGAAATGGGGAAATATTTCTGAAAAATGTTATTGCAACATTAGTAAAATGCAAACATATCAATTCTGGGAGCTGTCCATGTTATCCACAGTACAGCCAAAATTCAGACATTATTAGCTCCATCATAATTGGTACAAATAATATTACTTCAACTTAAAAAGACAAAAAAGAATTGTGAAATCTCCATAAACAAAAGATGTAGGCCCGCCGTTACACACCCTTATAAAAATATCATCTATACTTTAATAGTTACAATATATTTTATTATAACATAAAAATTTGAAAAATAAATATTAGATACAGTTTTTTTTCACGTTTTTAGTGTTAAAATTGGAATAATTTATCTAATTAAAGGGATTACTTCTATATTATCTGGAAGTTTGAAATTTAGATTAAAACATGCTTTTCTTATGAATGCTATTATTTGCATTGATCGTTCTTATATTCCAGCCATCGCCATCAATGAAATATACAGCTGATAGGATAGCTGAGGACGATCTACAACTGAGCTAGTTTTTACCTTTTCGATTTTGGCTACATATTTTTTATATTATGATAATTTCAATTTTAGAGCCGGGTCTAATTGGTTCCGAAATTTAAAGTAATTTTTAAGAAAAATCTGAAATCAAAATCGAAAAAGTAGAAAATAACTTATAAACTGTCCTCAAGTATCCTATTCAAAACAAATAAATAAATAAATAAAAAATCCTGAAAAAATATTAAAATTTGGGCGAGATATTTGAAAATAACGCCCCTATCGACTTAACATTGTTGGGTCTTTTTGAATGACTAGTGTTGGCTCTTAAATAAAGTTTTGAGATTTATTAATTTTCGTGTTAACCTTAAGTTAATAGCTAACAAAAATTTTTTTCAAAAATTTAGCTGCTTACAACAGCTTTTTTTATTCTAATTCTTTCAAAATTTGAACAAGTAGTTCTTGTTTAAAGATAGAAAGACAACGATTATAAATGCACATATAATGTATGAAAAGGTATCAAAGAGCTGTTTCGAATTTACTATCAAGATTCTTCTTCAGTGCAAAACTCAACGAGCTAGAAAAAGCAAAACTGAGCAAAATTCAGCTGAGTTTTGCACTGATGAAGAATCTCGATAGTAGATTCGAAACAGCTGTTTGCTATCTTTTCATACATTATATGTGCATTTATAATCGTTGGTTTTCTATCTTTAAACATTTTTGCACAGAGGCTTTATTTGCTATTTTAATTCAAGTAGTTCTTGTTTATATATATATTATTTATTTATTTATTTATTAGCATATGCTCCATCTAAAATGAAGGAAAAGTGTAAATTTAAGTTTACAACATTAAGTCACACTGTTTTATTTAAACAGATGCATGATCATTCCGATAACAAGCAAGTCATCAAAATCATCCCAAAAATTGTGTTTGAAAAAGTCAACTTCCAGAAGAAGAAAATAGGCTACTTCCAACACTTTTAACTGCAATCTGAACAGAAAATTTGGCTGAATGCGTAGACTGAATTAAAAAATTTTTTGCTATTACTATGAAATTTTATTTATATGAAAATGTTTTATTTCAAATTATTTATGTCAAATTTTATTTTATTGATATCAAATTTCTCCACAAATATGCGAGCAATTCTCAAAAAGAAAAAAAAAAAAGACTACAGTTTATTACAAGAAGTCTCGTACTCATGTTATACAGTTTCAACACTTTTTAAGCAACATTAATTTTACAGGGTTATACAAAAATATTCTTTTTTTTTTTTTTTTTTTTTTTTTTTTTTTTTTTTTTTTTTTAAATTTTTGACGGTTTTTTAGGGAAAGTCTTCCCCCAGAGGAAAGTCTTCACGAAAATACATATTTTTGCTATACAGTTTACATATTTGATGTGTCAGGATAATTATTAATGAGTTTCTCCAGGTTACTAACAAAACATCTAAAATAGTAGGTGACCTTTTACTATTGGCCATATAGTGAAAGGTCACCTGTTATTTTAGATGTTTATTTAGACGTTCAATTTTTTAAAAATGAGATTTAAAAAAATATATTTTATAAGAGAAAAAGAAGAATCGTTTGGTACAAAATATCAATATCTAGAGAACGAAACAATCAACAGAAATATTATGATTCTTATCAGAAACGAATCATTCACTGATTTCTTTAAAGCCACGATTAGTTATGGTAACGGCTTAATTATGTTTTACATTTAAAAAAGGGAGAAGTTGCAAAGACATCAGTAAAATTGTTAAAAAAATTAAGATATTATTTAAAAGTATTCATATTTAATTCAATGGAAATTTATTTAAGTAAAATACTCGCATACTGTATTTCTGCATAAATTCCTGTGTTTTTTTTGTTTGTTGGGGGGGGGGGGGTGAGGTGGAGAGGGGGAGAGAGAATGAGAAGAAATGGCTTATTAATGCTCTTAGAGTTTTTTTTTTATTATTATTTCTTCAGATTTTTTAATGCATGAAATTTTAAAAGCAGTGTTTTTTCTTGATGAATATTTGAGATAAACAGACTGTTTTAGAATGATAATGTGATGCAAAATGTAACATATAAAACTTGGCGGTAAAATTTGATTTTGAATAGTCAGCATAATTCCTCAGATGTCCATGGGGATTCACTGCGATGATAAGAGTCTGCTTATCCTTCTCATCTACTATCTGTTTTTTGGAGTATTGTGTTTGTAAATTCATCTTGAAATTTGAAAGAGTTTATGTTGTTTTGAGAATGAAGAGTTTAGTTATGTTATTTATATTTTAAAACAGGTAAAAGTTATCTGGAAAAAGGAGCTTCCAATATTGCTACTTTTTCAATTAAATGTCTGGCAAAATATGCTGAGGCGACTGGAAATACTTTTTTCGTCTGTATTCTGTGGAGATATTGCAGTTGGAAAAAATGCTGCAGGGAAACAATTCTACAGTTTCGAATATATATTTTTTTTTTTTCATTTTGACGTGATCAATTTGCCACTTTCATGAAAGCCATTGTTTTGATGAAGACCTGTTGAATTATGTTGTTCATTCACAAGAAAATACTCCATTTTTTTGTGAGAGTCATTGGTAAGAATATTCATGGATTGATTTCTGTAAACTTCTCATATCAATTAAATAAAATAAAACATTTGATACACTCAAAAGACATTACTGTTATATCACCGGGATTGTTGTTTTTTGACAAGTTGTTAAGTTACCTTACAAAAATGCCTTCTGTGACCATCGGAGATTCAACTGTAAAACCACAACAATCGTTGCATTGTAACAAGCTATAAGTGATTTCACACTGAAATATTTTCGTGTGACTATCGTTTGAAGACTCCATTACAATGTCACTCTAGCCATTGATTTATGGATTTATTATTTCACCCGGTGACATCATAGGAATGTTATTTGAAGGCTTATCACAAATTAACTGCCATGAAGATTTCTCGGTGAATTTCTAAATGGCAAAGTCATGAGATCACCAGGTGAATTCATTGTAACATTACTTGATGCCTTGTCATGGTGACTCTACTGCGACATCACCAACTCAGTGCTAACTGAGACTAACAATTAAACAAATAAAATATATCACATTTTGATGCATTGTAGAGACTGCGAAACTTGTGACATCACATTAACTAACACGCTATTAAGGTAGTACCAATTTGTTTCACTAGCTTTTTATATCGGTATTTTCTGACCACTCGTGAAGTGCGAGTCACCTGAGTACAAAATTAATATTCCATATTTGTCCCATAACTTATGGACGCTAAATATAAATTTAAAATGTGCATATATTAAGTTGATATGCTTTTCTATTCAATAATTAGCATTATGCATTTTTCCATTAATTTATGGATACCAATTTATCTTAAGAAACAAATTTCTCCTGCAACAGCGATATAATTTAATATGTTTGGATCTTCAATGAAAACTGTCTTTGGAGGAAAGGAAAAAAATGTTTACGTGAATAAGAAAAGGCGATGAAATCATTATCCGAATATAGAAGAAACCCCTTCCTTGTGATTTTTCTGAGTGTTTTACCGGTGGTTGCCGACAGAAGACCTTGACTATTTTGCTGTTTAGCTGAGTGCACAGGCTGCAGATAGCCTTGAGAGAAAGGTAAGATGCGAAGTGAAAGTGTGCCTTTTCATTAACAGCGGGGAATGGATAGAGGTTATTTATGGTTTAGATCATTTCCACCGATTTATGCATGTATGAAGTTTGGAGAACGGTATTTGTTCTTGACGAATCTTTGCATCTGTTATAGAAGGATAATGGTATGCAAAATGTAAAATATAAAACTTGTCGATAAAGACTGCTTTTAAAGAATCAGCATGATTCCTTAGCTGTCTGCTGGGATTCAAAGAAGTAAACATTTAAAAAGTTAACTTAAAGTTATTATTTCAAAATTTCATGAACAGTCTAAATTAATATTTTCATTATTTAACTATTTCATATACTATTGAAATACTATATTAAATGCATTACTTAAATTTATAATTATCATTTCGTCTGAGGTTCTGATCATACTAAATTAAAATAAAATTCATGTTTCCATGAATGTGCAAACATAAGAAGCTAAATCACAAATTGTCGAATATGTATTTTAAATATATATATATAGAGAGAGAGACCATTTGATTAAAGGGTATACTTTAATCAATGAATGGACTTCCGAAACAGAAATGAAAGTATCCTCATTAAAAAAAAAATAAATAAATAAAATAAAGAGCAACCAAAATCGAGGGAAAATAAGAGAAAGAAAAAAAAACAAAAAAGTTATTGAATAGATTGATCTTAGCAATCCAATGCAGAAAAAAAAAGAAATCTCGAAATACAAAAAAAATATTTAAAAAGAACCCTCCTATAGGTTTAATGTTAGCTTATGAGTTTCTTCGCATGGCTAAAATAACTTCTTAAGACATAACTTAAGACAATTATTTTTGCTAAACTTTTTAGTCCGGAGGGATGGTCTTTTTCAGAGTTTTTTCACTTATTAAATGTGCGAAGACAATTATATTCTTAAACTATGACAATTAAAGTTATGTCGATGATTACTATTTGCAATTTTTGTAAAATAAATAAATAATAAAAATAAATATTATTGCATACTTTCCAGTCTGATATATTAACTAAAGTTTTGAATGGATGATGTATAAAAAAGGTTTAGATTGCAGATGATCATTGAATTTTGCTTTTATAAAATAAAAAAAAATGTCGCCTTTTTAATTGCAAATCATTAAAAAAGTCAGTTCGAAAACATTTGCTGATATATCATGAAGAAGCAAAAGGCGTTTAACTATCTTCCGTTGAAATAAAGTGATTATCTAAATATATAGCTATCACCTATTTTATCACTTATTACCACAGCGATGATCATCATCAATACTATTATAGCCTAACAGAACTTAACCGTATCTGAATGCTTCACTGAAAATACTTCACAGCAATCACTTCCTTATAATTATGATATTGATGCCTTTTTTCCATTCATCTTCTGAACGAAATGTACTTTTTTCCCCCTTTCATATTTTTTTTCATGTACTTCATTTAACAGGATATTTTTTCTTTCTTTTGACACAAGCTTCTCCGTTATTTGAACATAAATAGCATATCATGTCTGCCCATCATTAACTGCTCACAAGATCGTTATGACCTTTGACATTTTTTATAACAGATTGTGAGATTTATTAATAACAATTAAAATTCATTTCTTTACCAAGGTAAAAATGGTACCACCTGAAGGTGTCAATGTCTTTAATTTCAGTCATTAAGTTGGACAATCAGTTAAGTTGAATAGAATAAGAAATGTCATTTGTATAGTAATCAAAAGTTGAGGTAATCATTCATTTCAAGATACTGTCAGCAGTTATTTTCGCATCTTGACTTAATTAATAACATAACAGCATCAACGATAAATGTTTAATTGTAAACACATTTTTCTCGCGATCTATTAGTAGGATCATGTAGTTTTTCTTTCGGTTTTTTCTCTTAATGAACAATATGAAATCTCATAATCAGGGTTCGCACAGTTCTACCACTAAATTTTAAGAATATTTTCGAAGTGTTTCACTGCAAAAAAATATTTTAAAATTTGTGAATGAAGGCGGGGATTATAAACGTTGTGGTTTAAAAATTAAATGTAAATTTTCATATTATTAATAGTGGTGTCAGAGTCCTTGGAAATTCCAAAGAGTGTGCGAACCTTGCCTATAATTAAGGTAGGATTAATATAAAAGCATTTTCAACTCATTAAAAATTATATTTATTTTATTGATTGATTTTTAGTATGAAGTTATCCTGTGACTCACTTGCATTAATTAGTCATAACTTTCGTTCTACGAGATAATAGGAATATACAAGATAATATGATATAATAGGAGATAATATGAGAGCGAGTTCTTGCAATAGAAATAGCGTCATTATTCTTTAAAAAGAAAGATTTCTAAAATTGCATTTTAAAAATACAATGAGCAAAAAAAGTATTTGCACACCAGGTTGTAGTATATGCATAAATAAATAAAAAAACAACTAAGAATTAAAAATACCAACACTTTTACAAAACAAATAAACATATTTAATATCGGACTTAATAATTATATTTAAAATATGAAAACATAAAAAAGTAGCATTTGTACTGCCAAAAAATATCTGCACAGTAGCAATAGAAATAGAACTAGAGAAATTATTTATAAGTTAAAAAAAAGTGCTGATATTTAGTATGCATGCCCTTTGCTTCAATTACAGCTTGTAATCGTCTGGGCATTGATTCTATTAATTTGTGACATGTTTCACTGCTGATTTGTAGCTATTCTTCCCTAAGAGTTGCTTAAGTTAGGATTTGTTAGACATTTTCTTTTTCCTTATTTTCACATCCAAAATATGCCATAAATTTTCAGTCGGGTGATTGTGGTGGCGTTTTCAATTGATTTTTTACATTATAAAGCAACTATAACCTCGTAATATATGCAGTGTGTTTCGGATCGTTATCCTGTTGGAAATAATATGAATTAGGAATTCTTAATTTCAGAGCATTATTAGATAAACGATCTCGCAATATATTAATATATAGTTTAGCATTCATATTGCCTTCAATAAAGGTCATTTCGCCAACTCTGTTAAAAGACATACATCCCCAAATCATTACATGACCACCGCCATGCTTTACAGTTGTTCAAGTTTTCAATTTGAAGTTTACAGTTTTCTTACCATCTGAGCCAAAAATATTGAACTTGCTTTCATCGGAAAAAGTAACAGTTTCCAAAAATCTAGTGGTTTGGTAACATAAGCTTTTGCAAATTCAAGCCTTTTCGCCCTATTTGTTTCAATAATAAATGGCTTTTTCGAGGGGCTCTTCCTCGAATATTTGCACCATGAAGATTCTGGTGTAACTATTGTTCCCGACGTTGAAGCAACATCAACAGCCAATTCTCGAGCACTTAGAAAATGGTTTTTTGAAGATTCTTTTATGATGGCTCTCCTTTGCCTGGTATTTAGCTTTTTTGGGCGCCCAGTTCGCGGCTTATTTATTGTCGAACCAGTTTCTATTTTCTTCTAAATTATTACATAACGAACACTAGAAAAGTTTAGATTTAATTTTTTACCTATTCCTCTGTATCTTAATCCAGAATTGTTAAGAAATATAATCTTCTCACGGGTAGCAACAGACAGTTCACACGTTTTCGGCGCCATTAGAACAAAAACTCCCCAGAATCCCTGCTTCAGTTAATATATTACGTGAGTTTAAAGTGCGGGGCTGATAATGTACTGCTAATGTACTGCGAGACTGATATGCTAAACATTTGCATAATGTTCACATTTAATGCCTTTTTTAACAGTCAATGCTTCGTGTGCAAATACTATTTAGGTATGAGAAAAAATTAATTTATTTTTTTTAAATGTGTAATATTACTGTTTAAGGAAAATGCGTAATTACTTTTATTTTCTTCTTATTTAAATAAATGAATAATTAAGATAATAGTATCAAGTTCGCTTTCTATGGTTACTTATGCAAAATATCGTCTGCGTGCAAATACATTTTTTGCTCATTATATGTACCTAATAAATGTTTTTTTTTTTTTTAATTTTTGAAGATCACAAATTGGTCTTACCCAAAGACATTTTATAGGTAGACATGAAAAACTGTGATCTTAACTGAGGATTTTTGATCACAGCTGACGTACGGAAAAAAGTAAGTTTATAATGGAGTTTTGTATATGTTTTATATTTTAATTTACCTAAGAAAATGCCTTTATTAGTATAATTTTCATTGTGGATCATTAAGTATTATTCTTCCCTGTTTCATTTAAGTCCTTTTTTCAAAAGAATACTTTATTTTTCATAAGTTTTTTTATTTTTTCGTAAAGTAAGTGAGTGTTATAAAAAAACATTTTCCAATGATAAAAATATAGTGTTACTTTTGTTAATATGCTTTTTTTCGTTACCTTTTTGCATAAAAATTAGATTTTTTTTAAAAAAAGTAGAATTTTTTAAAAGTTATTTAAAATTTTGTAAATTATTTTATTATGTTACAGTTGCTACCGTTAAACTAAACTTTTCTACCTATTTTTTTTTTTTTTGTTGTTGTTGTTAATCTAACTTGAAAAAAGATGAAATTATAGTTCATAAAATTGCTATGTATTAGAATCAGTTGTTTAAATCAAGTTTTTATGTGCCAAACATTTAATTTAAACGGACGTTAGTATAATGAACTGTTAAATCAAAGGTAGCAAATCATTTGTTTCATAGTAGCTGATTGGAGTTAATTCAGTCTTATTTTGTTTCGGTTTATCATAAAATTGCTTTAATTATAAAATATTAAATCTCAATATTATCTAATAGAATATCTGTAGATTTAAATTTAATGATTGCTTTAAAAATAAACTGTTTTAAACTTGTTAAAATGCAAGTTTTTTTTTTCTTTAACTAAATGAATTGTTATTTATTATTATTTCATTGAACTTGGTTCATGTATGCAAAAATTTATTTTTGTAATCTATTTTTTCCTCATTTTTTGATAGGCGAAAGTGATAAAAATTATGTACATAGATATATTTCTAACGGCAGCACTACAACCTGCATTTTAATATTTGCAGAACTTAATTACAAATTAATAAATTAGTAAGGCATTCTTTCATTATCCTTTTGAAGATACAGTGTCTCACAAAAGTGATGGGACACTTGTGCTTTATAAAAAGAAACTGCAATAAAATAAATAAACAAACATGTGCAAAAATTTTTTGGGTGTGTTTCATATTTAAAGTTAGTAACAATTATTACGTAACATACATTTTGTCAAAATATTAATTTAGTAAAAATACAATTGTTCAGAATGGAGCAAAAAATGGCTCACATGAGTGATGGGACACTTACTTTTCCATCAAATATTTATCCAAAAATTTTATTTTTTAAAAGGTTTTAATATTTTGTTGGATTTCCTTTTACTTTTAAAACATGATTTAATCTTTTTGGGATGGATTCGGCTAATTTTTTTGTGATTTCTGGAATGATTTAACCCCATTCTTCTTGAAGCACCGATTTTAGTTGTTGTTTTGAAGAAATGGTGTGTTTGCGAATTCTTGATTCCAATTCTTGCCAAATATTTTCTATGGGATTTAAGTCTGGAGATTGTGGTGGTGTTTTTATTATTTCAGGACAGTTATATAGCAGCCAGAGTCTAACGTTCAGAGCAGTGTGCTTGGGGTCATTGTCCTGGTAGAATTTAAAATCGTTATGAAGGTTCAATTTTCGTGCTGAAGATTTCAAATTTTGCTTTAAAATATCAATATACTTGTATTGATCCATTATACTGTCAATAAAAACAAGATTACCAACTCCAGCGGACGACATACACCCCCATACCATAACTCCTCCTCCACCATGTTTTACTGTTGGTACCAAGTTCTGTTTGCGAAATTCTTCCCTGGGTTTTCTCCACACCAAGATTTTACCGTCAGAACCAAATATGTTAAATTTACTCTCATCAGCAAATATAACTTTATTCCAGTAATCAGAATTTTTATTTATGTTGGATTTTGCGAAAGCTAGTCTGAGTTTTCTATTCTTTTCACTTAAGAATTTTTTCCTGGCTACTCTACCGTGATATCCAGCAGATCGAATTACCCTTCTAATAGTCTCAACAATTATTCCACATAATGCTTGTAAATCAGCAGCAATTTTTGAAGCACTATTTCTTGGATTTATTTTAATATTTCGAACGATAATTCACTTTATTCCATTGGATAGCTTTGATGGTCGGCCAGGTCTTCTTTTATCCTGAATCATATGATTCTTTTTATATCGTTTAATGATATTGAAAACTGTTGAACGACTCAAGTTAACTGTTTCAGCAGTTTTTCTAATAGATTTTCCACGTTCAATATGCAAATTAATAACTAATTTTCAAATTTCAGGCAAAGTTTCTTTTCGTTTAGCATTCATGGCTACACAGAGCTAAAAAACACAAAAATTCCAAAACAAACTGGAGAGAAATACTGCAGACGATTTTATAAATTATTACCAATTGCTTTTAAGTAAAAATAAAACCCCAAAAAATATTTTTATTGCTTATTTCAGACGATTTTTGTTGCATATATAATGGTGTCCCATCACTTATTTGAGCTATTTTTTGCTCCGTTCTAAACATTTGTACTTTTATTAAATTAATATTTTAATATTTTGACTAAATGTATGTTATGTAATAATTTTTACTAAATTTAAGTATGAAACACACCCACAAAAAAATGTGTAGTACATGTTTAATTTATTTGATTAGTTTCCTTTTGTAAAGCACATAAGTGTCCCATCACTTATGTGAGACACTGTATTTGGCCGTCAAAAATTCTTAGTATTACAATTGTATAAGAGTTATTTACAAATATAAACAATTTTGTTCATTATATGATAAAATGTGCCAACTGACTGTGAAACTGCAATAATACTTTAAATATTAAAAGACAAAAAATACTTGATACTCAATTTGACGATGCATTGAGCAGTGGTATCAATCTTTAATTTTAATCTTAACCTTTAATCATTTGTAGAACATTAATCTCTACAAATAAAAATATTGTGCTTTTATTCAATTTTTGGATTTTCAAAGTAGCTGCAGGTTTATTTCTATTAAATTCAATAAAAATTTATTTTCATTTAAAAAATTCATTTATTAAATGTTTTTTAATTAAAAGAATTTGTATTTAAAAATAGCCAACTGTGTTGTACAGCGTTGAATTCAGAGGATGGTCAGAACAATGGAGTAACCCCCCCCCCCTGGAAGATTTAGATTTTGTGCTTTCAATAGTGAAAAAGGTGCCATTTCCTTTCAAAAATATATAATGTACCCCCCCAGAGCCACAGAAATCCCTCCCATAGAAAAGTATCTGTTTACAGACCAAATTCTATATAAAAGTCATGCCAAGTAGTAGTGGGCTGTACTTGTACTTCCAGCCATACTCTATTTACGAGTAAATTTAGTTTTTTAGTGGAAATTGAATATGAGCTGTTAATTCATTTTAAAAAAGAGCAGAAGTTGTGTTGCTGTTGAATACAGTATGAAGAAGAGAAAAATACTTTCTTTTACTAATCAATTTTTTTAAATTTCCACAGTCCTGAATGAAGAGCCCTCAATGAGAATCATCATTTGTTGTGAAAATTGGCAAGAAACAACTTGCTCTTCAATTTATATTTCTTTTTTGGTAAGTCATTAAAATGCAAATACTTATATATATTAGTACATATATATCAGAATAAATCTGCATATATATTTTAATAAGAGTAAAATGCATTATGTTAACCCTTACTTTTGGCTTTTATGCTTGGTGGCATTGGTTTGTTTACAAATTTGAAAGTATAAAAGCTGTGAAATTTGTACTTTTAAAATGCAAGGTTTTGCTGACGATATGTTATTTATTTTTTATTTTATTCTTATAAATTTAAGAATAATTATATGAAAAAAGAAAGACAAAAAATATATCATTCAATTATAAGATGTATAAAATTGAATTATGTACATATTTAAAATTTCTTGTTTAATGTTTCAAACAGAGGCACAAACATGTAAAGTTGGTGTTTACAAGAAATTAATTTTTCTTTGTTTTATGAACAGATAATTATATTTGTGGTAATAAAATAATTCTATTTGTTATGTAAAATGCTCATGTACATTGTTATTAACGATAACTTTTCAAATAAAAGTTCTGTTGAAACTAATTAAACTACTAATTTTAAATCACTTAGTAATGTATAACTTAAAACTGCAAGTATTCTTTTATCATTTGATGTTTATTTTTATTTTTCTGTCAATTTTTTGCTTAAAGTTTCAGTATATAATTTCTAAAGCATCAAAACTTTTAAAACATAATTTAGTTTTTTGGAAAATTGAAATTTCTTGGTATGACTATTGATTGACTAAATGTTTGATGAACTAAATGACTAGATTTGTTTAAATGTGCTTGAATGTATATCATATGCATTGTTATTCATCAGTTAAGTGTGTTAACTTTTTTAAGCAATCAATTCTAATGGATGAAATTTTTCAGACACCAGCATAAAATTAAGCTATTTACTGAAAAACAAAAACATTTTAATATGGGTATCTAAAATTGTACATTCAATATAACTTTCCTAATCTCAAATGAACTTAACCTTCCGTTGGGCACCCGTTGTAAAAAGTATAACATTCACTTTCTTCTTTAAAACAAAATTCAAGCAGTAGAGGATGTTAGTAACCATTTATATTCATTTATTGGATTCTCTTTTTCCACTTTCTGAAATTTTTTTCTATTTCAGATTGCGCAATTAGTTGCAACTGTCATTTCAATCTGTTAACAGTGCATGAAATGTGCAAGGTTTATCTGCAAACAGCCTTCAAATAAGCAAATCTTATGCTTGATATGTGAAGCAACTAATATAGATGAAATATGACTAATTCTGTAAATCCAAAATTATTTAAGGGTGTTCTTAAATCAAAAAGGGCAACTTTGTGACATGCTTTAATTTATTTTTATTCAGAAATGCATGATACTAACAGGTGTTGTTATTCAGAAACTGTCTAGTTGCACTCAAGTTTTTTTTTTTTTTTTTAAATTCACAATAGACCTTTCATAACAAGCCTTCAAAGTTGACGTTTTTGAGCCCATTTCCCAACGAAAGCAGAAAAAACAGTCAAAAAGCGGGTGATCATGTGATCAAAATAGCTTAAAACTGGATAGATAATTTAATTTTCATAAAACAGAAAACTAAGTTCCATTCAAAATCACTCCCATAGTTAGGTATTCCAATTTTATAACTTTCTGTTAAAAAATGAGTTTGTGGCAAAACGTTTTGCACTTGTTGAGCAAAGCAGTTAAGAACACCTTTAATTATTGTTTAGTAATTCCTTATTAGTTTTTATTCTTTGTGATTGTAGTAGTAAGAAACTTTTTATATATCTAAACGTCTGCTTTAATATTTATATTAAAATAAGTGTTTTGTGGAATATTTTCATAAATTGTGATCAGAGATAACTTATGATATTTGTAAGTTAAATGATTTGTAAAATTAAAATAAAACAGCAATGATTTATTCTTTTTCACCTGTTGTACAATTTGCAATGGGCGCCGGCTCATGTGATGAAAATTTGTGTGCCCGGCGAAAGGTTAATATCAAAATATTAATTTAAATTGTATGACATGCTATAATTATCACTGGAGATACAAGTTCACTTTTAAGAGGGTGGATTGAGTTATGAAAAAAGATATAGTGTGGAATATTTATGATTTCTTCCACAGGATTAGTATTAGAAAGTGTCTTTTCATTTGAATGAAGTAGCCTCTTAATCCTACAGTTAAAAGCATTTTTTTTTTTTGTAATAATTTGTTTACACAAAAATAATGTTATTGTTGCAATATTATCTTTGTAGCACAGGTGTTTTTAAATTATACTCTAAATTTATGAATCTATTTAAATAATTAATGATAAACAAAAATAATTTCCTTTTTTTTTTTTTTTTTTTTTTTTTTTTTTTTTTTGAAAACTTGTAACGTAAATGTTATTATTTAAATTTATTTCCCTTCTTAAAGGAATTCTGTTTCATAACACTGTATAATAAACTTTGAGTACTTTAACTCTTACATAAAAATGGTTTCAAAATAATATTAAATCAATGACAGTTTTCTTTTTACAAATTTCTCATTTGCATTTGTATATTTTTATTTATTTTTATCTGTTTTGCATAGGTTATTTGAGATCAATGTCGAATTGGATATTGTTGTACTATTTTATTTTAAGATGGTTTTTCAGAAGAAAATTTTGTTTCAGAACTTGTTCCAAAATTAAAAAAGCCTTCAAAGGGAAAAAATCTGAAAGGGGGGGGGGGAGGATTTTGGTTACATCAGCCTCAAGTAACAAATGCCGAAAAAAAAGCCTAAAGTACCGAAATGCAAATAAGAATTTTGAAGAGAACTCTGTCGTTGGTTTAACATTTAGTTCCTGCACAATCCCTCAGCAACACCTACCATGCTGAGAGGGGTATATGTCTCCTAAAAATGCCCGGAAATGAGAACTAGCGAGTTACAAACATTTATTGTGGCTGTAATGGGATTGTTTTTTAAAAATAAAAAAGATCAGATCTTGAATTGAAAAGTAGTATTTATTCCAAAAATTAAAGATAAGCAGGTTTGGAAAAATTCATTGACAAGTTAGACTTTAATATCAGTTTTGACTTTCCTGAAAGCTATTCTGCTTGCCTATATTCTGCCCACACAATAGGTTTTTCTTATTTCTAAATAGTAAATACAGTATTCTAAATACATTACAAAGCTTTCAGAAATTTTGATGCATAAGCAATAAAGATTTTCTTTTTAATAGAACATGAGTGTACGTTATTGTATTTCTGATGTCTTCAAATCTGCTAATATATTCTTTCAGTTTGAATGAAACATTTTTCTTTTTGTCTCGCTAAATATTTATATATAAATTTAATATATTTTGATTTTTTAATTATGTACAGTTTAATTCTATTAATGGACTGATTTTTTTTTTTTTTTCTTTAATAGGTATATCAAGAAACATTCTTTTCAGACTTGATGTTAGTACTTCTTGATCATACCAACTGAACATTGATTATCCTGCTTCTTTACAAAATACTGCCTTAATAGTTCATAATTTACATAGTTTATTTTTACAGATATTTCTTTCAGATTAAAATTTAAATACCTGTTTCTACAGATCAATAAAATTTTCTGCAAAGTATAGTGTCATCATCATATGTTATTGTAATACAGATTGTTTTATTTAATATGTAGTAATCATTATAGTATTCAATAATAAATTTGTTCTGTAATAATATTTATAACATAAAGAAATTTTGTTTCTGTAATTTGTACTATCAAATAAAAGAAATTTATAAAAAATTTGCTGTTTTCATGTGAATATATTTTTATTATTAATGTCATTTCAAATATTTACTTGTTTATCATGTAAACCACATTGCAAGAATTGTTTTTAATTATTTATTTATTTTTAATAACAAAATGGCTAAGATATAAAATAACTAGCTGACCCATGCAGCATAACCCAGATCTGTGATGTATGAACCTCAAATTAGAATGATTTTATATTTTTAATTCCATTTGGTCTAAATTTATACTTTTAAATGAAAGAATTCGCAAAAACATATAGAGTTGAAGATACATGCTATTTTGTGCAATTTTTGATTTTTGGAGTCTGTGAATTGAATTTGAGTGAAAATATCAAAATAATTTGTTACTTTTTAAATAACTATTTCTTTAAAATGTCAGTATATAAATTTTTTTAAACAGTGATAATAATTTGCACCTAAGGCGAACATAGTTTTGCCCCTCCCTCCTCTCCTTTACTAAGAACAATTTACTAAGTTTCTAATAGCGAACTATTTTGAAATTTAAAATACTTTTCTAAATATTGATTCATAAAATCTTGAAAATGGAATAAAAAAAAAGAAATTTAAAATATTCAGCTTTATACAGGTTTCCATCTTAGCAGTAGCAGGTATAATTGTTGATATTTTCTCTGACAAAAATATAGAATTTTTTCATTCAAGACTGAGTTATATTACAGACAAATTTCCTTTTCAAAGATTTTATGGCAACAGTTTTATTACAACTGAAGCATTTAAGATTGCAGAGCTATGAATTAAGTTACATTAGTCACTTTGTGGTAAAAATATGAGAGCGTTCTTCACAAATATATATATATATATTCATGAGGTGCTTGTGGTCGATATTTAATGTTCTATATTTATACTTTTTTGAGTTTGGAAACATTTTTCTCTTTTATATCCAGATGCTTTCATTTTTGGAAAATAGTTTCGAAATGATTCTGAAATTTAAAGTATGCTCATATTAAAGCAATACAACCAAAGTTTAAAAAATCCAAAATGCACAAGTTAGACATCAACCTCAAGTATCATGTTTGTATATATATAAAAATAATTTAAGCAAGAATTCTGAAAAAAAAATGCTTCTATATGTTTAACATTAGTGTACGAGTGTGAGACTACAGTAGTCATCACATGAAGAAACTAGAACATAATTGTTAAACCTATGTGAGCATTTTTTTTAAAGTTTCTTATTTGCATTTTAATAATTTGCATAGAACCAGTGTTCTCGCTGTCGCTCGCCAATGCGCCAAATTGTGACCAAATTCTTCATTTGGCGAGTAAACAAGCGATTAGATTCGCCAAATTGCTAGTGCTCAATTTTTGCTTTTTCTTTTTAGTTTTTCGTATATATGCATATATATTTAATATATACATTTTTTTTTTTTTTTTTTGTAGCGGATAGTTGAAATTAGATTAATTACAATTGCTGTCACAGTTATAAAAACTTGGTTTATTTTAGAACATATTGGGAAAAAAAAAAGAAAATACATTAAAGGATTAACGGTTTTTTTTTTTTTTTTGTGTGTGCATCATGGCGAAGCTATTTTGCTAATACTTTTCTCATTTGGTGAATGTTTTTTATTTTTAATTAGCCAAATTACTAACGTTGGTCAAATGCCAGCGAGAACACTGCATAGAACTAATGTTGAATTCTAACAGTGTTGGTATTGTATTTACATTTTCTATTTTGATTGTAGATTAAAGTTCTTTAACCTTTTTGTTAGTTTTACACTTGAATTTTCTCACTGTAAGACGATTTTATCTAAATTTCATGTATATGTATGTGGAAAAAAAAAAATCAAATTTTATTTTAAGTGGCACAAATGCCAACCAATTGAAAAAAGTCCCCATGCAGTTTCTTGAACCAGGTCAGCATAGCAACTGGCATTCTACTGACTAAACTACATGGAACGATACTCAGCCTAGAATTTCTCACTCAGAGTAAGGAGATTTTTTTTAAAAAATGCAAGAAATTCCTTACCCTGTGTTCTCATTATAAGTTAGGCTACAAATGCAGCACATGATGGAATATTTTCGATGAGCCACCAACATGAGGCAAACATGAAACTCAAATAAAACCAGCATCAATTGAATGTATTAATAATGCTTGGAAACTTTTCTGAAAAAAAAAAAAAAAAAAAAAAAAAACTATCTAAATTTAGAAGGGTAATCCCACTGATTTCCCATTTATACTTATCCAATGAATTCCCAAAATCAATTGGGGAAGTGCCTTATCAGAATGAACCTACATCCAAAATTTGAAGCCAATCCATAAATTCTGTGTGAAAAATGCATTAACCTAAATTAAGGACAGTTACCTCCCATTTTTTCCTTGTTAGACTTGCCAATGAACTCTCAAAAACAAATCAAGGAGTTGTTCTCATCAGAATGATGCTATGTACAAAATTTCAATGAAATCTGATAAATTCTGTAAAAAAAAAAAAAAAAAAAAAAAAAAAACATTTATATAAATCAAGCGGAGTTGCATTAGCCCCTCCCCCATTTCTATTCTTTATACTTATCCAAGGAACACTCAATACTAGTCATGGAGGTGCTTCATCAGAATGATGCTATATCTAAATTTTCAACAAAATCTGATAAATCTGCATGAAAAACCCATTTATATCAATTAAGGAGAGAGGCATTAGACTCCCTCCTGCTTCTCGTTATACATATCCAATGAACACTTAATACTAATCAAAGAGGCACCTCATCAGAATGATCCTATATCTAAATTTTGAATAAAAACTGATAATTCTGCAAGAAAAACCCATTTATATCAATTAAGGGGAGGGGCATGTGCCCCCCCCCATTCTCCCTCTTTGTTCTAATCCAATGAACACCTAATACTAATCATGGAGGTGTCTCATCGGAATGATCTTATATCTAACTTTTGAACGAAAACTGATAATTCTGTATGAAAAACCCATTTATATAAATTAGGTGGAGGGGCATTAGCCCCGTTCCCTTTCTGATACATATTGAATGAACATAAACTAATCAGGGAAGTGCCTTATCAAAATATACATATATCCAAAATTTCAAGTTTATCTGATATTTTTATCTTGAGTTACCACATTACGCACGTACAGAATGTTTGGTCACATAAGCTCTTAGGCTTTGATAGCCTGTGAGCTAAAAAACTGGATCAACAAGAAGTCTTACCCTTGGCGAAATTCTAAAATGGAGGGCCAAAATCACAGTCAGGTATGATCCAGCGACCTCATTGGTCGGGTGGTATAGGTGAAAATCACGAATGTGTTTCTCCATTTGAAAAAGAGTAAGGGGTAAAGTAATTTTGAAGCAATTGTTACCGTCTGTATTTATTTACGATAGACCATCGAAATTAACTCAATTAAGATATTTTGATGACATTAGATAAAATGAGAGTGAAAAATAGATTATAAATGCAAACAGATAAGATTTTTATCAAAGTTGACACTACGATTTTTTTTTCGAAAAAAGGGAGTAAGGGACATTTCGCCTACCGTTAAGAGATTGTTCTCTGAAAAGGACGCGACTCAATGACCAATGAGGTATTTGGATTTCATTGGACTGTGATTTTGGCCCTCCATTTTAAAATTTTGCTTACCTTACCCTTGCTTCTGAAAAAATTGTGGTGGCATATACATCTGTCAGAACCAATAGTTAATAGACTGTGAAAATAGCCTTACAAACTTTAGGATCTAGTTAATTTTCTTTATGTGAAAAACTCTGCTTTTTCAAAATAATTTCACAAAACTTTAAGATATCTTAAAACATCATTATGTCCAATTAAAAATTTAAAACATAGTTTTATGGAATAAAAGGACTTAAGGGGGCTCAGGGATTGAAAACTTTTCAAAAAATAGATTTTTTTTTATGATCTAATTTGATTAATCATTTATTTCTTAACTCAATGCAAAAAACCGAATAAAAATATTTGCATTTTTAACAGAGATATAAGCATTTATGTATCAACACTTTCATAGTCGCCATGATATAATTTCAAATTTAAATCGCATTTTCTCAAAACTTGGTTTTTGATGACTAACACCAGGATTTAAAAAAAAAACTATTTGATGGAATGGCTTAATTTTTTTTTTGCATGCTTATAACATCATTATCTAGATTATGAATTAATATATTTTAGATAGTTTAATATTTTGAGTATTTTTAATGGAAAAAATGTTTTATTTTTTAGGGTTTTTTTAAATTTTCAACTTTGACAGATTTTTAATACTGTTTTTATTAAGTGATAGTTATATCCTTAATTCATAATTTAGATTATGATGTTATATGCATGCAAAAAAAAAAAAAAATTAAGCCGTAGTTTTTTTCAAATCTTGGTGTTAGTCGTCAAAAAACAAATTTTGAGAAAACACGACTTAAAGTTGAAATTATATGGATGCGGCTATGTAAGTATTGATACATAAATGTGATACATAAAAACTTTTAAGTGTAAAAATGAAACAGAAAACAGATTTAATATGTTATGAATAAAAAATACAATAACTGATAGATTAGATTTACACTTATGTATAGACTAGCTGATATCCGTAAATTCGTTCACAAACATTTAAAGAAGAATTTAATTATTCAATCAAACAAAAGAATTCGTTGGTTAAAAGCATGTGTAATTAACTTTTTATCGCAATTTACAGTAAAAATCTTCTGATAATCCTTTTTTGCTGGTTTTTTTGTTGGTTTAAATTTTTCTTTCAGCTACTTATATTAATAGATAGAAACATTCTTGAATACTTTTGTTCAACCCTGTAGTTTACCTAGTACCTTTAATATACAAAAGTAGTTTTCTAAACTTCAAACAAAAATATTCCTTATTACTACTTAAATTACATTTTCAGAAATTATCATCCAAAGACAATCATGTATCCAGTTCTTTGAGTGACCCTGTATATCATTTTAGCAATATACTACAAACATTTCTTAGTTTACTGAATGCAGTTCAAAATAAAAATGCATATTTTATTTTAAAACCACTTTTAAATAAATTATGCTCATATTCACTAAACTTTCCAAGATCTTTTGTGTAACCCTGTATATCTAAATTGTGTAAATATCAGCATTTATACACACCATTTAATATGCATTCATTTAGTGAAACTTAAAAGCACATATCATAATCCAAAATGCATTTCATCCATACAACAGTCATCATATACAATACTTCGTATTGAATATATACTATTTAAAATCTTTTGTGTGTCCCTCTAAATGCTATACACTTCGTATTATGCATGAAATAACTCATATTAAGCCCCAGAAAGGTATATCAATTTGATTATACATGAAATCGTTTACCATAATTAAAATGTGTCGCAAACTGTTTGTGTCTTTATTCTCATGCAATAGCATTCTTCTGTGAGATCGTTTAAATGAATAATAAATGTCCTTTTCACTGCATACTTTACAAAATGCATATTTTAGCGCATTTTGTTGATGCATGTAAATATGAATATGTTTCACAGGGTGTAACATTGTTAAAATTCAATTGAAACAATTTTTCCCGATAATGCCATAATGTAAAGAAAAATTTTAACTATTCCTATAAATAAACTAATCATGGTAGAAACTTTATTTTCAATAGGTATTCGTTCTAAGGTAAATGTTAATAAAATCCAAAAATTTCATGGCTACTCGGATTGCCATGAAATTTACGAAAGTTAGACTTACTTTGTTGGTAAGTGTTAAAAATAGAGTCAAAAATACATTAATCAGTAGTTTTATTTTCAGTCTTTTCGAGACAAAAAATTTCTTCCATTGATAATTATGAGTTTTGAATAAAAATTTTCATTTGTATGTAACTTATAACTTATTAATTAGTATAAGTAAAAAATATCTCTCATTCATTTTAAATATGATGTCATCATTTATTTAGATCGATTAGCTAATGATAATCATGCCTCTTGCATTTTTAACGACTATTATAATGTACCCGTTTTATTTCAACTATGACGTTACATTTTTCCAAGCGAAATATTTCATTGAAAATATTATTTTTAATTTTTTTTACTTCTAATTATGTCGCCATTTGAGACAGAAAAATTCTTGTTAATGAAATATACATGTTTATTATATAACAGAAAATATTCTTATTTCTATTTCAAATATGACGTCATATTTATTTTCTTTTCTTTTATTTCTTTTTCATTTTCATTTTTTTGCATGGAAATTGCTCAATTTAAAATGTATTGTCGCTGAGAAATTATCATTTTAGTTTTCTATTTTATTGGCAATAGGAAAGGAAAATGGTTAAATTTTAATTAAAAAATGCCTATTGATTCTGTATGAAAAATAATGAAATTTTGAATTATTAAGGAAAATATTTGAATAAATCAAAGATTAGCCTATGTTCATTTCCGGGCTTTAACTTATCTGTATGCAAAGATTCAAAGACTTTAATCTATTTGTTTTGATGCCAAATTTATTCCAACACATTTATAGTATATATAAGATAAGTAACGTTTCTGTTTATGTTACATTATCCTTCGTAGTTTCAAAACAAAAACATTGCTAATGTAGCATTTTCATGATCGTCAAAAAAAGCAATAAACCGCCATTTAAGGCACTCATGCGGTGGAAAACAACTTAAACATGCATTTATTTAAACAAAATTTCATAGAAAATCATATACTTGTCACACTTTCTTTAAATTTTGAAATATTCATAAAAATAATGTGAAATGATTCAAATTTGTTAATAATGACGAAGAAATCCAAATGCCCTCTATTGAACCAGAAGCTCGGCTGATATCTTCCAGTTGGAGCACGTTTGTTTATGTTTATACTGAGAACTTGACCTGAGAAAAGATTGGGTAGAGTTGCAATAGAGTATTTAACACATTAAGTGCCACATTAGTCATCAGAGACTGATACTGAACTTTCTATTCAAATCAAGTTTTAACTAATTCTGGAATTTCAGCCATGAACTTGATGAGGTGATTGTCTTTTTGTGCTACCACCTTCTACTCATAATTAATCAAGTAATTTAAGAAATAAAAATTAATTTTTGCTCAAATCTGTCATTTGGGCAATTTTTTTAAAGTAAAAACCTTAGAAAAAGATGAAAGAAAACTAAGTACTTGTTTTTTTCTTCCCCAGCTAATTTTCAAAAAAATATTTATCCTGCTATGTAGCTTTATGGCTTATAAGAAAAGTTGGATTGATTAAAATTATCTCTCACTTTACAAATTTATTAATTCATCATTTATCTAAAGATTTATTTGTAGCTTCTGCATAACATAGATTTTGCATTTTTCAATAATGTGTAAAGTAAATGAAACATCACAAATAAAGAAAAAACTACATAAAAAACAGCATGCCACACTGTTTTTAAGTGTTTAAACCAAATGTTTTTTTTTTTTTTTTTTTTAACCATACTATATTTTAAAAAACATTTGGTTTAAACCACAAACTTTTTATTTAGTCTAGGTACCTCTTACCGAATATTCGTTATTTGGCCATATTATCAAATATCAAACTGCTCGGTTAAGACAAATATGAAACTATATGGCCTGCAGAATATTCGGTTTGGTCGAATATCAAAGTATTCAGTATATAGAGGTTTTTTATGTAATCAGACAAAACATTTTTAAAAACTATTCACAATTTCTACTATTAACTGTCAATTTATAAATACAGTAGACTCCCTCAAATCTGCAAATCTCTAAAATCTGCACATAATTTACGAATGTAAACAATGAAATATTCAGTTCAGATGTAAGTGCAAAATTTGACTTTAGTTTTATATATATTAAATACATTTTTTAATTTGTAATTTTAGTTAATGTTATTAAATTCATGTTTCTTCATGAAGAAAAAAAATTTATTTCTGAAAAAAATCAAGATATTCCTGATATCATTGATAATCACAATCTTACCAAATATATTTATGTATTAATCAAGCTTTTTTAGTTAAGTCTAGCTAACCTGAAATAAAGCTTTTTTTATTTAATGATCCTGATGTGAATTAGTAATGTACCTTTATGAGGCAAGTTTCATTGAATAATTTAGGAAAAACACATTTAATCTTTAAAATGAATATTTAACTGTACATTATTGATTATTAACTTGACCTTTACTTTTAGTATTTTAATCATTTAAAAAATTATTTAAATTTGTATTAATTTAGTTTATTACTTATTTTAATATTTTAGTATATTGTAAGCATTCATTATACTTTTGATTTTATAATGAATTACATTCAAATTATTTTTTAAAAAATATGAACAAAGCAATGACCAGAAATCCGCACAACCTCTGGTCCCAAGCTGTGCGGATTTGAAGGAGTCTACTGTATATTTTAAATAATCTGAAATAAAATCATTTTAAAATAAAATAGAATGTTTTTACATTATTTATTACTTACCCCTCATACGTAGTATAGGGTAAGTCTTGCAATCGTTTTGAAAATCGGAAAAAAAATTTTGACGGATTTACACGTTTTAGATAGTGGAGATTCCGAAAAACATATTTTTAGAAAAAAAATTTTGCCGTCCGTCTGTCTGTCTGTAAACGCTCTATCTCCCGAACAAATTGAGATAGAGACTTGAAATTTTGTATGTAGTTAGTATGTAAGAATGGGACGAACCCTATTTAATATCAGCAACCTCGATTATCCGGAACTATTTTTTTCGGACTCTCGAAAAATTCGTTCTAATGAAAGGTATATAAAAACTTTCGAATTTTTTTATTCTAAGGAATGGTCATAAAAGGCAATAAAATAACACACATTTTGCATATAGAACGAAGTCGGTCGGATTATTAGTTGCCAAGATATTTGTAATCTTGTTTTCCACATTCTTCGATTTTCCATGACTCTGTATTTCATCCAAATTTCAATTCAGAAGTATATTATAATTGGAAATGAGATGCTTAATCCGACGCAGTTAATTGTTAGTTAATAGAATTATTATTTTTGGAGTTATAAGGATGTTTCTTTTACGCAGTTCGCTACTACTTGAGTAGTTTGGCGTTTTATATAATTTGTCGAAATTGGTACATCAGCAGTTTTTTAATATAGCATTACTATGTGTATTAACAATATTTAAATTTTGTTTATGAATTGCAATGCATTGTATAAATAGTTTCACATGTTTTATTTACATATCCATGATGGGTAAGTATTACGGTGGCCCCCAACGACTAGTTTGCTGTTTGTAATGCATAAATTAAGAAAATTAACCATGAGAAGGATTAAAATGATGATTAATTAGAATTCTCATGGGAATAAATGATTTTCAAATGCAAGCTTCTAAATTTTGTTTAGTTTAATAAATAATCTGTTGTTTTTTCCAGTGTTCAGCCATGGGGGTGATTTTGGGGTTAAAACCCCTCACAGAGCTGAGAATGTTTGCTATAATTGTCGCTTATATGAATCAAAACCAAACATATTTAAATGTTTTGGCGCATTTCGAATCCACTGCTTTATTGAATCAGATTTCATTTAATTACGTGATTCAATTAAATGGTGAAAATTCTAATTAAAATTATGAAAGTGTCTATGACATGAGTTAGTTATGTAAAAATTGGTTATTTGAACTAAATCACTTTTCTGAGACATATTATGCTAAAAAAATGATGATTTCCTGCCATACAGATGCTCCTTGAGTTTAAATATTATATGGTGAATATTCTAATCAGTATTGATTCCATTAACCAGCAATCATCTTTAACAGAAACTCAACCCCACCCCCTAGAACTGAATTTTGGTTGCACCACTGGCTTTTTCCCAAATAACAATGTTTAAAAAAGTAGAAAAATTTTGGGGTTGATAAAAGATATCAAGACAGATAATTTTTTTTGTTCAAGAAAACATATTCGTGTTCAACTTATTGAGTTACAAGTAAATTTATACCTCATGTTATTTGAGGTGAAACTATATTTTTGTTACTTTAACAATAATGAAGATATCATAACTATATTTTCAACTGACATGATTTGATTTCAGTGAAATATGATATGACGAGAAGAGCTGGAAAATGACATCATTCATAGGAAAAAACTATGAGCTAGACATTACTTTATTAAATTTCAGTTGATGCTATTTGTAATGTGTTACTGATTAAAATTCAGCCATTTTGGATATCATATTTAATATAAACAAAATTAATATAAAACAAATGTTGCTAAAATATCCTCAATATTGATAAAGTTGTGAATAATTATTCAGTTTTGGCTTATTTTGCACTGTGAATATATTTGATTGAATATATTGTAATATGAATGGAATAGATTGAGATTTTCTCATTAAAAACTGTTTGTCTTGACCATATTTTTGCCACTGAAAGTTTCTTGCCAGATTTTAAGAACATTCTGAATGTTTATAATCTCTGAGAATGATCATTTACTCCAGATCCAGATATTAATGTAGGATGCTTTAAAAAACTTCTATGCTAAATCGAAAGAAGTAGAAAAGTTATTTTTATTGAATTGCCGTCATTTGATTTTACTTCAGTTTCTTTAGGACAAACAGTAATAAAAGAAACTTACATTTTGATAAACAAGAGCTTTTTATAAGTAAACTTTATATTGAAAAAAAAAAAAAATGTACCTTGAGTTATTTTAAAAAAAATAATTATGAGACCGGATTTTTTTCTCTCTCATTTTTTTAATATTTCTCTTTTACTTTAAAATGCTTGTTTTAATTTGTAGTGAAGAAAATGAAATTTATAATTTTATTAATTAAAAGAGTCTCATAATTCTCTTTCTTAAATAACTTAAGGCAGTTTTTTTCAGTATTAAGTTTACTTATAAAAAGTTCTTGTTTATTAAAATATAAATCCCTATTATGAAATATTATGCATGATTGTTTTAAAAAGTAACATTTTAATAGCTTTAAACTTTGAAATATAAAAAGTATTCAGCAGCCAAATATTCAGTATTCAACTAAATACTTACTATTCGGCTGGACGAATATATGGTATTCGGCATAACAGTTACTATTCAGCTAGCCGAATATTCGATTCACCTGTTTTCCAAACATTCAGCCAAAATCACTATTCAGTGTGTCTTAGTCAAAAAACATAGATGTATATTAATATAAAATGTATGTAAACAATAAATATAGACTTGAAAGCAAAAAAAAAAAAAAAAAAAAAAAAAAAACGCTTGGAAGTAATTTTAAATAATGGACAAACAAATAAATTAGTAAAACATTAATAAAAAATACAAATAAAATGTTGAATTAAAAAGACCTGATGACGTTACAAATGCGTTTAACATTTTAATGGCAAGTAAATTTGACATTTATGATAATTCATTATTGGATTTAATGTTGCAGATTAGCGGCAGTTTTTGGGTTGAAAGGTTAATCAAGTATGTATAGCAATATTTTTAATAACTGTATGAAATCATACAAAATATCAAGTGGGAGAAAAATATGTATTATGAAAATCTAAATGTTTTTTTTAATAAGAAGGAAAATATACACAAATAAAAATAAATGTAGAATGAGCTTTTCTTCTTTGAAATTCTTGGATCTTTCACTGTTAAACAATATATCACATATTATGAAAAAGACAACTTTTTTCTCAATTTGTGCTACAAATAATAATTTTAAAAAGCATACATTAAAAGCCAGTAAATTTGATAATTCAACATCAATTCTCACAGAGCAGAATCTAGTGAGAGGCAAGATTAAAAAAAAAAAAAAAGAAAGTTTATGATTTTTTTTTTTTTTTTTTTTTTTTTTTTTTAATAGAGAATATGAACATGAAATAAACCAAGCAAAGAGTGTTTTCTCAAAAACTAGCACACAAAAGAATTTAGGTATCAGTATAAAAGACATACTATAAAAACAAAAATTAGCATTTATCCTTATTTTTCTCTTTCAAATAAAGATTCAGAACAATACATTTTTTCTTCATGAAAGGGAGGTGATGGCCTGGCTAAGCCACTATGGGATATCCATAATAATAATGTTAAACATGAATGTAAATAAAAAGAATCTAACAATTAGTTTCCTGGATCAGGAAAGTTGAGGGCAGGGAAAATAAGTCATTTTAATGCAATTTATTCTTTCCTGATACTGTTATTTTAAATGGTATTTACAATCATTTTCTTTATTAAAAATTCATTAAGAGAAATTTTATGTTTTTTTATTCAATATATCAATATGATTACAGAAATAAAAAATTGCGTGAATTAAATTTGAAATCCCATGATCCCCCCCCCCCCCCCCCCACCTCACTCATGGGTACTCAACAAAATGTTTTTCCTCATCTCTTTTCTCAATGAATGCAATAAACGTAAATAAACAACAATTGTAAAATGAACAAAATCTCAAAATAGCTTTTATTTAAATTTAATTACAAAAAAATCTGACATATTAACAACTTAATAAATCGCACACAAATAAATTCTACAACGGAAATAAAATAAATCCGCATTAAATTTAATGCTTCAAATAAGATAAGCTAACTGTAGCAAATAAATTACTTTATACATTGTTTGAATCAAACGCTTTCTATGCAATAATTATGAATATTACATCTCTAGAGATCGTATAATCTTTAACAATTCTGTTTCAATACAAATTTTGCCTTTTTTTCGATTTATAAGGCATGTTAAAATTAGATACTGTTTCAAACATACCTCTATAAAATTATTAATAAATCGCTTTGTTTAACTGTATTTCTGAAAATTTAACATTTATAACGTAAAATTAGATATAAAAATCAGTATGGTACAAAAAAATATGGCGTAAACCTCGTGTTTTTTGATAAAAAATATTTTCTTTAAGCTCTATCTGGCCATAGCACTTAATGGTAAATAATTCACAGTTGCCGTACTCACCTCGCGGTTGAGGTGTTTCAAGTTACTTCAGATGGCTGCCATGATATCCCATGCATTTGAATAGGGATTTCAGGTCTATTACTTAAACGTCTTTGGTCTTACCTTTTAACTATAACAAAGAAATTATAAATATGCATTGAGATTTGCCCCGAATAAAAAATAAAAGCTTTAAAACACTATTCTAAAAAGTTATCGTTAACACGTCATAATTCTAGTTTCTTAATTATCGATGTGATAGTAGTTTTAGGTTAAGTTTGTTTGACTCATAAGAAAATAAAGCCAACTTTGGATGTTTGTTCAAGTTTGTAAAGCAATGATTACTTTTGCATCAAAATCATTGAACAAAATTAAATATATTCAGAAAATAGATTTTTCTTCAGAAAAATATATTTATATTCGCAATTTCACTTAAATAAGGCATTAAAAAAAGTTTCTGCCAAATTGCTTAATTTATTTAAATGAATTTATGACTTCGGCAAATATCCTCATTTGAGGACACACACACACAAAAACTTTTGTTAAAAGAAAATAAGTTATACTTTAGATTTACTGCAATACTGTAGAAGTACATAAAGTGATTTTTGAAAATTCGATTTTGAAATAAATAGGGCAATTTTCATATTCACCCAAACACAAAGTTATTATTTTTCTAACTATCTTGTATTGTAATTGAAAACACACACACAAAAAAATTACTTCTAAAACAACGAATCATCGGTTGAGAAGTCTACTAATAATTATAATTAGTTGAACCGCTGTAGATGTGCTCAAAATATTTTTTTAAATTAAGTTTTAAAATAAATATACGAATTTTTAATTTAGGTACAAAATTATAAGATGGGCTGCAACTGCAAGATGCAAATGAAACTTTTATTTTGAAAAGTAACCTAATTGCCTAATTCTTTAGATTTCTAACTTGTATTGTTTTTAGAGTTTTAGACAGGCATAATATTGTTTCTGCGAACTTGATTATGAAATAAACAGAACATTTTCTTTTAATTCATCAAACTTATGATTGAAGGAACTATAGGCTAAATCTACAGTCACAAATGAAACTTATGCATCGAAAAACATCATTATCTGAGCTATATACATATATTTATAACGGTTAAGTACTTCAATTAATTGTCCAATTAAACCTTTTGCTTTAAAAAACAACATATTAGAAGCATTTCAGGAAAAAATTATGAATTCATCAATCATCAACTGCTACATGTGAAAGTATAAAGGAAAATATTGTTTCAAAGAATAGTATAGCAACTAACATTACATTTTTTAAATGGAAGAAATAATTAGTTTTGTTAATTTTTAATACTTTGTACTGTTTGAATGGATATATGCTTAAAATGACTTTTGGAAACCCAGTTTTCAAATAATTAAGTGTGTTTCGTATAGAATAGACCATATGATAGTACATCGATTTAACACTAGAACCGCTATTAGGGGTCAAAATGACCCCTGCCAGATTAATAAAAATCGATTCAAACCAGAATTTTCTTCACAAGATACATTAAATGTATGTAGCACAAAAATAGACTAATTAACTAAGTTAAATAGTTTAAAATTATAATTCTGGTGAAAAGCACTTTTTGTAAAACTTGTGTGAAATATCCGGCGGTTCTAGTGTTAAATAAAATATAAAATAGAGAAATGTACTAAATCTGTACATTTGTAGTTAAATTGTATTTTTATAAAACTGAATTCCATATATAGGGGAAATTCTACGATAAAAGGTTTCAAAAACGTAGAGGATTCGGCCAAAAAGAAAAGTTTGAGTTTGATCAAAAACCTTTAAATTGTCCCGTTTATTTACTTTTTCATATAAGGGCAAGTCACTTTATACATATTTTATAACTTTTTCTGGTCAGTGACTCGCTCTCCTGGCAGTTATCTTGCCAGGGGAGATACGGCAGGGGAGAGATATTTTCATGTAATTTCAAATTTTTTAACTGACTGAATTAGTTTTTGAGTTAATTGTGTATTTCACTTTAATTATTCCATATTGTTTAATTAGGGCAATAAATGCAACTGAATTAAATGAATATTATAAGTTTTATGACTTACCAGAGGAGATACACGATCACCGTGCGAAACCACTACACCGCACGGTCGTGTCGCAAAAACTAAAAATGGCGAGGCTTAAATGGCTTGCGTGTTTAGTATTGCTAACTTCAAGCCGATAGATGTCCTTAAGCTCTACTTCCGATATAGCCATCCTTGAATTTATATTTGTTTCAGCGGAACGAAATTTAACAGGGTAGGTACACAAAAAAAAAAGCGGGACAAAAGTTAATTTTAAAAATTATTTGAAATTAACAAAATTATTTTATTTTTTTATTTTATAATACGTAAGTATAATTACTTAAAGTCCAATTAAACATACTTTAGTTAAGCATCTGATGGAAAAAATATATGTATTGTTTGAAAGTTAAATTGAAACCGGTAACGGGACATGCTAGGGGAGAGATTTATTTAGACTTTGTAAGAAATTTCAGAAAAATGTGTTTTAATTAGGCATTCAATCGTGATGTTATTTAATAAAGTATATTAAGATGATGCGATTCATTGCAAAAAATAGCAACACATAGAATAAAAAATCTGCTTTAAACTGATTGCCATACAAATTACCTCTTATCGTAGAATCACCCACATACATCTCTGCCAATAAGATATAAGCATGTCCAATAAAATTACATTATGATTACGTTCCAATATTACTATATCTACTATATTACCTATATCTACTTCAATATAATTACATCCCTTTAAATTCACGAAAATGTCATCCGGCTTTATAATTCATATTTAGCAGGTATTTTTTATTTATTGAAATTCATGAAAAAAAGCATTTGCTAATAAATGTTTATGTTGCATTTACATCATGTTTGCATTCATCTTGGAAAACATTACAAAGAGTATTCATTTATAACTATACTGTTAAAAAAATAAATAAAAATAAACATGTTTATTATATCTGAAGTGCTAGTAATTTCTTTGAAAGGTAGACTAAAATTTTTTGTGCATTATTCAAACAAATGGAATCTAAAAGCGAATTTCATTTCATTTGATTATAGTGTTTTGCTTAAAAAGGTTTAAAGAATTTCTCTTTTCATAAATGAAAAAGTAAATGAATAAAATAAAATAAGTACTATCACTAATAGAGTTGTTTAAAGGATATTACTTTTTACTTTTTTAATAGTATTTCAAACAACGAGAGAATTTGTTCGATGTTTCGTTAATTTTCTTCTGTGTAAAAACCACTGAATTTTTAAATTAAAACTGAACTCTTTTAATGACCTGACGCATTGAATGAAAAACACACAAGGCAAAATAATAACTTTTAAGATTTAATTAAGACATAAAGCACTTACTTTTAAAAAAAGAATGTTCAAAATACCCTATCTGTTCTTCACCGAAATATTTCATAAAAAAATACCCTTTAACAGAATTGAGATGTTGAGAGAAAATCTGAGTGACATAATGTTAAACTTTAAATTAATAAAGTCGAAAATTGCACGTGAAACTTTGCAAATGAAGCGCATTTGTACTATAACTAGTTTTATAAATATTCAGATCTTAATTCTATAGCTGTTGTACGCTTATACAAAAAAGGCATGAATGCAAAATTTGATACGACTATATATATATAGTACTTGGGGTAATAACGCCACGTTAAGATTCTACCAATTTTCACGGCTTAATTTTAGATTGTATGTTTCAAACAAATATAGGATTTGATACAGCAACTCATTGACTATCTATATAAAAAAAATTATTTAACAGATATTTATTGATAAAATGTAATGGCGTGATTTCTTGATCAATGCTATTTGGCGTTATTACCCACCTATGCGAGTAATAACGCCATGCTAAAAATAAAATAACATGGAATAATCCCATGTAGAATGCCCAGTTCTAAAAATACAAATTCTACAGATCTAGAAATCGACAAATTGCTGTCTAAGCGATAGAAAATGTTAAATTTGTTGTGAAAGTGTAAGAAAAAGAAAGGAGGCAAAAGATATCTGAGCATATTTTTGCTTAAAAAGGACCGCTTAAATATAATTATTAGAAACATTCCGCGGTTTTAACTGTGTTTATCTAAATCAGTATTTATATTCCCATATATGCATTCTATATGCGACAGAAAATATTCAATTTTTTGTAAAAGTGAAAGAAAAAGGAGGGAGGGGGAGCTTCAACAGAATATAACACCCTGAGCATCTCTTTGCTTAAAAAGTCCTGCTTAATTATAATTTTAAGAAACATTGCACGGTTTTAACCATTTATAATGTAATATTTTAATCATGTGAAATTTTATAATAACTAGAGTTACGTGTAATAAATATTTTTGTTAACCCTTAGCAGCTGTTACAAAAATTGTAGCATAACTACTGTGAGAGTTCTGTCAGACCGCTTCTTTTAAAGATGGATAAAAGCTTAAACTAACACTCAGAATACTATTTTTGTATCAAACTTTATACACAGGACTATTATAAGTAAAATCCAGCTATTCAAAAGTCTGTAGAGATAGAGCTCCAAATGAAAAAAAATTTGACCAGTATCTGTAGTTAAACAAAAAATTACGATTTAAACTCCGAAATTTGTAAAACTCAGCGGTCTGTGAGACCGCTAAAGGCAGTTAAGGGTTAACACTATTACAGAAGTGGTGTAAATAACTTTTTACCCGTAAATTCTACACTAATGCCGATTCGCGCAAACCTAAAGTTAAATTGTCGGCGTTATATAAAACGTACTTAAAATTTGTATTTCTAATTAATTAAATAAGATTTTTGATAAAAATCAATATTCCTGTGAGATCTTTTATTAAATTTTATGTATGACTCATATGGCTATACATCATTACCTCTACATTAGCAACAAAATCAACCTTAAGCTGCTGTTAGCAATCTGACTGAACCCTTTTTTTTTCTTTTTTCAAATGTCAGAGTTTAACTCTAGCTACAACTAAAATTTTCCTTCGTTTAGAGTCCTCGTACTATTATTAGGATTATTTGAATAAATTAAATTAAATTATAATTAATCATGTGCAAAAAGTTTAATACATGAGTTTTAATCACTGATCGCCTTTTAATATTTAACTAACGTTACCGGTCTCACAGACCGCTGCTTTTTTCATTCTTTATATTTAACTTATAATTTTCAGTTTAATTGCAAACAGTACCGAAATTTTTTTTATTTGGAACTTTAGTAAAGTCACCAGAGACTTTTAAATAGGTGAATGTTAATTATAATAGTTTCGTACAAAAAAAAAAAAAAAAAAAAAAAAAAAAAAAGCACAAAAACACAATCCTAGTTTTTATTGCCGCCTTTTATTCATCTTTCAATCTTGCGGTCACAAACCGCTTCACATTAGTTACGTTACAATTTCTGTCACATCACTTAAAGGTTAAATTTATAAAATATCGAAAAACAGAACGCTGAGAAAGCGAACAATTAAAATTTAGAATTCAATTAAAGAATCAAATGGGAAGTTAATAGAAACCTGATTTTGAAAATGTTGGAATTAGAATATCGAAAGCATTTTGATATCATTTTATTTATAAGAGTTTAAAATTGTTTTTACACTAGTATTTAAAAAAAGAAAGAAAGAAAAAGAGAGAGAGAGAGAGAGAGATCAGTTTTGGGTATGGGACCCTCCCCCCGTTCTACCACACCCCTTTAATCTAACCATTTCAAGAATAACAATAATGCTGTCCCATACATAAAGTAAAAAATAAACCCCCTTCGGATGTAGTTGAGCCACTTGCTACTGTAAGGAATCAACCGGGGTAATAACGCCAAGGAATGGTGGTATTACCCCTGTATGCTTATTGCGCATAATATTTTAAACTATAAATTATCTCGAGAAGATATTAAAAATCTTCTACAACATTTTGAAAATACCTGAAATGCATTACAAATTAATGTAATAAACAAAATGTTTCCTGACAAAAAGATAGTCTTTACATCACAGAACATACCTCGCAAATTTTAGATCAAGCGTTCATTTTAGTTACTTCTAAAAGCAATAAGGCCTACAAATGCAACAAATTAACTTTTAACTTTTGTTTGTGTTTTATATGACTCAGAACCCTTCTGCGCAGAGCGCAAGGGTGTCATTTACCGGATTATTTCATAATTATGCGTAATATTAGCACTTGGCGTTATTACCCCACCTGGCGTTATTACACCAGAACACCTTATATTAAATTTAGTTATGCGAAAATAATAAGACTCCATTTAAAATAGGACTTCATCACCATGTCAACCTAGAATCATTACTTATAATGGGATATCATTGAAATAATTACGTAGGATAGGATTTAATAGAATGAAGAAAACTTTTACTAGTATCTATAAGTTTTGATTCAATATTCACAAAAATTGAAACAACTCGACCAAACTTTGTAACGATCATATAATTGAATAATTTTGGCATTATTATAAAATTTGACAATTTTTCTGAAAATTGAAGCTGTAAAAATTCCATCCTTTTAAAGAGAGTAAAGTGTGATACGTTTAAGTTTATGAATCTGCACAGCTTACCAAACGAAAAGACGATTTTTTCATGCCAGAAAGCTAAAATGGAAGGTTAAAAGATTTTTTTTAATGAAAGCTAGCTTTCATTCAATAAAAAATTAAAATTTTAATATCGGAAAATAAGATAATAAAAAAGAAAACTAAATTTTGAAGCTTTTCTTTTTTCACTTTTTAAGAACCACTCACCGATATTTTAGTTTGAAATCCGCCGAAGATTCGGGGTTTCGTTTTCGTTTTCGAATCGAAAAATGAGTTTCGACAAACTGCTGTAATCTTCGACGAAAATGCTGTAGAAAATTCGGCTAAATTGAAGTTTTACAGAAACTATTGGAATTCCAAAAATCTAGTTTTTCCTTCAAAAATTTCGTCATGATTCACTGATTAGAGTGCCTTGCCTGAAAATGGATAGTTTTCATTTATTGCTGATCTTCACTGCTTATAATTATTAGTCATGACTGGCTCAAGAAGCGAATATAAATTATGAAGGAATCAATTAATATACGACTTAACTTTGAAGATGCTCATTTGCTCATTAAAAGCTGATAACTTAATAGTAATAGAAAATTTTTAGTTTGAAATCGCATAAGCGTGTCGAATATTCTTTGAAACAGTTTTAACCGTTTTAGTGCTAAGCAATTTTTGCAAGAATGCACGAAAATTGCGGTACATATTTTGATTTCTTTAAAGGAAAAAATAATGTTGTCATATAAAACACTGTTATTTAGACAAATATCAATCAATTTTAATAATTCTTTTTGTATTATAAAGAACTCGCAGCGCAAAAGCGCTGCGCCGCGGTTTTCGAGATAAACTATCGCAGCGCTTTTGCGCCGCGTAGCAGTCAAACGGTTAATATAATAGAGCATCCTTTACAAGAATCCCTATAACAGATAAATGAAGATATGTGTACTTAAAACGCTTTTAAATTAGATGAAATTTGTATAAATGAAAATCATTCTGCTTTGTGGATAAATGAGGATGGCATTTCATTTTTCAGAAAAAAAAAAGCGCAGAAAACCTCGGAAACATTTTTTTAAACAAGGGTGCCATTTCAAAACTTTCGTAGTAAAGTGGGTGTTTATGTTTTTCTTTTGTTTCTAAATTATATATAGATACATATATTTGCATATCTATTACAAATGTGTTTCTATACTTCTATCCACGTATAATTAATTAAAAATAATGTATGTATTAATCACTTGAGAATATTTTTGGTCAATTTAGTTTTCGTTTTCGGCCAAAAATAAGAAGATCAACGAAATTCAGTTTCGGTTTCTGCTTTGGTCTTAAAAACCTGCTTCGATCGATCCTCAATTACAGGGCTGTCCAATGCGGTGCACGCGGGCGCCGTGGCACCCTTTGAAGATTTTCTTGGCGCCCTTTTGAAGATTTCCTGATCCGAGACACTTTAAAAATAAAATTGAATTATAAAAAATACTTTCTGTAAAATCATTGCTATTTGCATCAGAGATATTTTGAAACCTGTGAAAATACATTAAAAACCAGAAACATGCTTTAAAAATTTAATCATGCATAATTTCACGATTTACAGTTATTTTTTTAAGTGTAATTATGATGGCTAAATGTGTTAGGTCAATTCAAGGTGTCCATTTCAAGTGCTCCAGCACTGGTCGCTCGACCATTTTTAAAAAATCTGAAATTTTTTGTACAACAACCCTAACATGATGGAAGTTCAAAATGACCGTTATTTTAATTTTACTATTTTTTGTTTGTGCATGGCGGCCATCTTTGTTTCATCGTGTGCAGCGATTTTCTCAGATACTAGGATAAACAAAATTGTAAATATCTCGTCTTTTATTTTCCCAACTGAAATGGGGTTTGCAGCATTTTGTTCAGAATAGAATAGGCTAAATGCACGGTGGTAGAATAATTTTGAAAAAAATTTTTTTTTTAAGTGACATTTTAGCACAAAATTTAAGATTTTTTCCAAAATCTATACATTTGCAAGAGGAAATTTTTCATGCAAGGAAAACTGTCAACCTTACACAATTTTTTCTACAAATAGGTCAAAAGTGCGTGTATTCATACACCAAGTCCCAGATCTGGGAGTTGATTTCTCTTTGCGAAAAAAATTCCTAAATTCGTCAAAAATTTCAAAAATCACACTTTTTAGGCTTTGATATCTCTGGTGGGGCACGAGATAAAAATGTGAAATTCTGGCCTTTGATAGAATTGTATAGTAGTGTTATGCACAAAAAATGTTAAGAAGGAGATTTGACTACAAGCTGAGATATGGCATGGTCAATATGTAAAAGCAATACTTCTAAATTATTGTAACCTACTATGTAATCGTTCATACCTCCAAAATTTTAAATTAATGATTTTCATAGTACAAAGTTAAATATTAATTACAAATATCTTCTACAAATACTCGTGTGTTATTTAAACAATTCAGAATGTATGCTAAGCCAATTCACTATTTGTCCAGATGAACAACCTACTAGAAATGCTATTGCAACAATGTTACTCGGAATGTTACTCGTCATTTCAGAAAAAGTAAATTACAGACAATGGGTTGCAACTGATCGAGTTGACATGGTTTCAGTTATTAAACCTAGAGAATTTCATTCAAGTTATCGAGGGATGACAAACTTGGGTGGTTTCAAATAAAATTTTGAGAAAGAACAGCCTGATGGATCGACAACAGTAACTGGTCGAAATCATAACATCTCTCGTAAATAGTGTTAAGCTCTTTGTTGAGCATATATAGTATCTTCGTAAATTAAACATTTATTACTAAACTGTTTTCAACAAACGATATTTTCTGTATAAATATTATAATAAAAGAGACTAATCTCATTTCTCCCAATGTACTCGTAATAGCATTTCTTAACATTTTTTAATCACCGTATCGCAGCTTATAGTCAAATCTCCTTCTTGAAATTTTTTGTGCATAATACTACCATAAAATTCTATCAAAATCCAGAATTCTAGGTTTTTATCTCGCGCCACACAAGAGATATCAAACGTCAATGTGAGGAAATAGCTGCACACGATGAAACAAAGATGGCCATCATGTTCAAACGAAAAATATTAAAATTAAAATAATAGTCATTTTGAACTTCCCTCATATTAGGGTTGTTGTACAAAAAAATTTTAGATTTTTTAAAAACGGTCATTCAACCAAAATATTTTCGAGGCCATTGAAATGGACGAATAGCATTTCTAGTAGGTTTTGTTATCTGGACAAATAGTGCATTGGCTTAGCATACAATCTGAATTATTTAAATCACGATTTAAACAGAATTTGAAGATGATCTTTGTAATTAACACTTACCTTTGCACCATCAACCATTAGTTTAACATTTTGTAGGTATGAACAAACCCATAGTAGGTGACAATAGTTTAGAAGTATTGTTTTTACATATTGACCATGCCATATCTCAGCTTGTAATCAAATTTCCTTGTTGAAATTTTTTGGACATAACACTACTACACAATACTATCAAAGGCCAGAATTTCAGATTTTTATCTCGTGCCCCACCAGAGATATCGAAGCCTAAAAAGTGTGATTTTTGAAATTTTTGACGAATTTCGGAATTTTTTTCCCTAAGAGAAATCAACTCCCAGATCTGGAACTTGATATATGAGTACACACACGTTTGAACTATTTGTAGAAAAAATTGTGTAAGGTTGACAGTTTTCCTTGCATGAAAATTTTCCTCTAGCAAATGGATAGATTTTGGAAAAAATCTTAAATTTTGTGCTAAAATTTCGCTTCTAAAAATTTATTTTTCAAAATTATTCTACCACCGTACACTTAGCCTACTTTATTCTGAACAAAATGCTGCAAACTCCATTTCAATTGAAAAAATAAAAGACGAGATATTTACAATTTCGTGTATCCTAGTATCTGAGAAAATCGCTGCACACGATGAAACAAGGATGGTCCCCATGCACAAACAAAAATTAGCAAAATTAAAATAACGGTCATTTTGAACTTCCATTAGGTTAGGGTTGTTGTACAAAAAACTTCAGAATTTTTAAAAATGGTGGAGCGACCAAAAAAATATTTTCTCGACCACTTGAAATGGATTGATCCGTTAATATTTGGAAATAGGTCATTTTAATAATCAATAAATAAAAGAAAAAAGAACAGAACTTAAAGACGAAAACAGAACAGAAAGCTTTCCCACATTCCCTACCGCTTTGAATGTTATATATGCATGAAAGTTCATATATTTTTCTTTTTGAAGGCCTTTGGCTGTTTTATACTAGGAATAATTAAATACTAGGGATTATTTTTTATTTTTGACTTTTGAAATTTTATAAGTTTGTTTTCAATTTGCGTAGAAAAATTAATAAGAATGAGTACGGCAGAGTACGAATACAGCAGTGCAGAATACTTTCCTTTTCATCTAATGAAAGCACTTTCAGACTACAGAATTAACCATATAGATCGATCATTATCGTGCCTTTTTTATTTCATTTATTTATCTTATATATATATAAAATTAAATTCATACCTTGAGAATTAGTCAAAGCATATTTTTGCATCCTAAAAGAAACCTAGCAATGTCTCTAATTTCCGTGTTTATTTATTTATTTGTTATTGTTGTCAGTATAGGGGCGAATAAAATTTTTGGCACCTTAACCCGATAAACATTTTTGAGATAAAGTTATGAGAGAAAAAAAAATAATTTGAAATTTAATACGTACAACTCCAGAACCATAGGAGCTTTCCTGTCTCCCGCTCAAAGATTCATTTGCATTATGTTAAGACGCGAGCGTGTATTAATATTTCTGTGCGATACTATTGCCGCATTTTTCAGTGGTGTGAATAATAGCGCCCTTCATTGAGTGCCATGAGCTGAGGTGCGCCCGTGTTTACTAAAATGTTGGACAGGCCTGCTCAATTATAATTTTCGAAGCACTTAACTAAATTTCGCAGCCACAAAAGTCAATGTGTTAGGAAAACAGATTTACAGGCAAAGATAACGCTTAAGATGCGTTGGCGGTCTTGGCAACTGTGTTAAGATCGAAGTCGAAGTTTCCTATTTAAATGAAAAGTAGTTACAAAGTTTTTGAGGAAGAGCATAGGAACTATTCAATTTTAAACTCATTTTATTCAAAACTAGCTGACCCGCCCGGCATGGCATTGCCTGAGTCCGTGATAGCCTGATGCATAAAAAAAAAAAAAAAAAAAAAAAAAACTATAATACTGACAAAAATGAAAAAATCGATTCTAAAAGTTGAAGTTGTGGTTCTAAACTCGAAAAATCGTCAAAAATTACTACGAAAATCGCATTAAAAATCGATGAAATTCAAAAAACGTAGGAGACAAAATTTAGTAAATTAGGCTAAAGTTTGAAACAATTTTCCTTTTATTTATGTCAAAAAAATATCGTATTGAAAAGTTTTTTTTTAATTCAAAAATCGCTGCACGAATACTTTATTAAAGTAAGTTTTATTGAAAAAAAAAGAAAAAACTAAATTTACTACGTCAGGTTAAAAGAATAATTCCGTATTCCTATCACTAATGTGGAAAAATCGCCTTGAAACATAAAAAGACCGCTAAAAATCAATCAAAAAAATTAAATAAAAAATTTAATCAAAAAATCGAAAATCAGGCTTCAAAGTGCAAAACTTCATGTACAGAGGTACCTTTTCTCCAAATTTTGCAACTCTACTTGCAACGGTATCTTTAGAAAAACGCTGACACATTCACAAACTTCTCTCTTTATTATTATAAAGGATTATTTTTCAGTCTAAACTCTTCAGACCTGTACATAAAATAACTCCATAAATATATATTTATTGCTTTTGCATAATTGAAATGACACCATAGATGACAGAAATAGTCATTTTTATGAAATCAGTACTTTAGGGGACTGGTAATTTAGGTTTACAATTATGGATATAAAAGTACTAATCCCCCTGAATCATCAGTTTAACTATCAGTAATAGAAATTTACGCAATAAAAAAATTAAGATCTTTAAACATGCAAATGATCAGCAAATCCTCAAAATTTTTTATTGTAAAGCATTTAAGTTAAATAATCATGAATATTTCTTACTTTCTTTGGCCACAATGTCTTGAAGATATTTTCGAAACTCAAATGATAATAGTATTTATTTTATGAGATAATATTCATTAGTGTTGACATTTATTGGTTTGTTTTAAAGCAAAAAACATTCAGCTGTATAAAAATAAAAAATAAATGCAAAAAAAAAAAAAAAAAAAAAAAAAAAAAAAAAAAAAAAAAAAATCGAACAGTTTAGTTTTTATGAGGAAAAGAATGGAAATACACATTTGTGTACCTCAGGTCTGAAGAGGCTAAATACACGGTTGCTAGACAGATTTTCATGACATTATAACATATTCTACAGTAAATAAGTGCATATAAACTTAAAAATTATTTTAAAATTTTGCTTAATAGTTCTTAAAATATGCTCGTTTATGTTTTTAAAACATATTTCTAAAATTTTTGACTATGAGGAAGTACTAATTGATTACTATTTATTACTCAAAGGAGATTAGTTTTGTTTAGATAGTTGGTCATTTTTATTCATTTAAACTATGTTTAAGTATTAAAAAATGCTGTGGAGGATATTGATTCGCTATTCCTGTGCACTGTGTGTATGTATCTGTTTATGAATTAAAAATGATAGAGTTTAAAATTCTATTTAAGTAATTTTTTTTTTCTTTAAAGTTCAATTTAATAGAGTATCGATCAATATCTTTTAGAGTTTTATATAAATGGATTTAATCGTTTTAAAATTTCGGAAATGCTTGTTAGTTAAAAAGTAAAAGTTAACTCTTTGAAATTGCGATTGACGAGATTGTGAGGAAAAGTAACAAAGAATGACATAAGATAACTCAAGCGTTTTTCAGAGCCTACCTCAAGGGACAGTAATGATCGTAATTTATTGATACAATTTCTAAAATATAAAGCATAAAGATATCTTTTTAAAATGTAATCATTTTATTATTTAGAGCTCAACATTTATAGGGTTTGTTTGAATTTTTTTAATAAATATAATATTAAATTAAAATTTTAAGGAAATTCATTTAAAAGTATTTCAAATATATTACAATTTAACAGTTATCATTCGAATTGTATTATGAACATAAATATCGCAACAATTTAAAAAGATAAATGATGCAATCGTTTTAAAATATAATAGTTCTAAATAAAGTTTTATTAAGACTCTAAATATCAAAATAATTTTAAAATTTGAATAATAAATTCGTTATTTTAAATGATGTAGCTGATTTCAACAGAATTTGAATTTCAAGGAGATTTTATGATATTCGAGGACTTTTTTAAAAACAGAATTAATAAAAAAAACAAGATGAATGTAGATTCTACCATTGCAGAATTCAGTTTCGCCTCCGATTAGAAAAAAAAAAATCGATAGAAGTTTTTTAGAAGGGCGACCCCGTTTAGATTGCAATGAACTAACTTCATTTTTCTTGTGATTATCAATATAATAGCAAACAGAACGGCGTGAAATACCCAATTGAATAGCAATTTCTCTCTGAGACATTGGAATTGCGGAATAATAAAGAGATACAATTTGACATGCTACTTCTTCATTGACTAGATTAATCAAAAACGGGTTTTTTCTTTAGTTTAAACGCTTTTTTATAGACTCTGAGTAAAAGGAAATGCAATTTAACAATTAAACGAAGGGAATCGCGTCGAATTCGACGAATGAAATGTTTAAAAGACCCGATCGATTTGGTTTTAAAAAAGCAAAAGTAATTACATTATTGTATCAATATATTATAAATATATTTACAAAATAAATGTCAAATTTGCCAGTTACAATTTTGCATTCAAATATTCGCACATCTACAGTTAAAATTGTAATATGAGTGCCGGCAAAATCCAGAAATTTTATTTTATATGCACTCACAGAAAAATAGCTTTATTTTAAAAATAAGAAAAAAAGTAATATTGGGTACTACTAGGTTATCCCATCGACCAAAAAATTATCGCCAAACTATAAGATTAAATGCCAATAATGGATGATCGTGAATGTCACATTCAATGACATTAAATACGATTCATGTGTTTAAAATATCATTAAGTGATTTTTATTTCGACTTTTTATTAATATTTTTATTAATATTCTTCTAATTATTTATTTTTTCATTATTTAAAATAAAAATTATGTCAATGTGTATAATTTGGCTATTAATGTGGCGATTTGTATAATTTGGCGAAATTGGTCGACGGGATAACAGAGTAGTACCTAATATCGTTATGAGTAAAAATACGATGTTTTAAATAGTGACGTCATTTTCTCTTCAAATGTTCTTTAAAAGTTACTGTTTATGAAAAAGGCATCCATAATAATATTGTAATTCCCTTTTATCTGGTTGCTGAATGACATAATTTTCCTCATTTGAAATTTCTCTTATTTTGATTTAGACATTAATTTTTATCATAAATTATTTTCTGTCATTTTATTTACATTATTAATATTATTTCTCAGTAAATATATATATTTTTAACTCAATTAGTGCATAATTATACGCAATCATTTTAGAAAATAAATTTTTATTATCGAGAGAAAAGCTAAACTGTGTTGCCACCATTTTGAAGAAATGTCGTGAAAAAGCTTTTAAAATTAAAAATAAAATATAAAAATGGAAATAAATTAAAAAATAATTAAAATGGGCACAACTACAAATAAATAGCTTTCATTTAAAAAAATAATTATCAAAATCGGTTGACTAGAAAATTCAGGGCTGATGACACGACATTTTTAGCTTGTCTGAAAGAAATAGCATCGGATGCTAAAAAAAAACACAGTTTAAAAGAAAATTTAAAAAAACGTTATGAGCAAATTTAACATGCAATAAATATACTTTTTCCTAAAACATAAGTTTTATTTCATGTGATCTAGAGCTATCATGTCCTAGTGTAAAATATATTACACTAAAAATTTAAAATGTCCATTAATTTTTATGACCTGTGCAACAACTGCTTTACTTTCACACCACATGTGGCATAAAAAAAACATCATGTGTTTAACTTAAAAAAACTGTTAAAAAACTCTATTGACTTTTTTCCAATTATTATAATGTCTTATTAGGTGCGCTCGTAATTATGTAAACGCTTAGCACCTATAGTTGTCGTTCAGTCCTTCCGTTTTGTCCGCATGTAACAGAACAAAAACTACCCAAATAAATCATATGAAATTTCAAATACGCAATTTTGCATAATTTTGTCGAGTCATTTCCAATTTTATGAAAATCGGGTATATAGTTTAATTACAAGAACAATCAAAATTATTCAATTTCATTACGCCCAATGAGGAAAAAAGGTTCAAGTGCATTTTAATGATGTTACACTCTTTCGAACATAATAAAATTGATATGCATCTATAAAGTACATACTAAAATATACATTATGTACAATCTGTGATGCAAAGAATATATGTTATTAATTTATAAATCCATGCAAAAGTATTCCATTACATATTGTTATAGGGAGAAACATTATTTGGGGCATGTTTTAATTACATTAAACTGTTTCATATTTTATTAAATTGATATACGTTGCTAAGGTTTATTACAAGCTACTTTCTGTATAACAGAAAACAGGTAGTATTAACTGGGAGACATAAAACATTTCGGCCACTATACTGTATCCAAAGTACAGTATAATGGATACTATTACATCGAGATGTGCAATTTGTTAAATAAGTTTTGTTTAAACAAGTAAACATGTAGAATTTAAATGGTCCTATGAATGCAGCGTAATATTTATCATGCAATTTTTAATGCTTTAATATCTAGTATTGTTCAAAAAGTCTGATGTATTAAATTTCGTCTTGCCTCAACTCATTTAATAATTATATTTTCTTCATTCACATAATTAAAAATATACAATAAAAATAAATAATTATACAAATAAGAAAAATGATTTACATCAGCCATTAAAAGGAGGAATAGTTGCAATGGATTTAAACAGGTATGAACTTTAATTTATCTATGTTTGAAATGTAATGTACTATAAAGTTATCACGAAATCGATGTACTCATATTGAATTGAGTACATTTTCATTATAAAGGAACACATTGCTTTCTCTATTTTGAAACATCAAATGTTATCAAATCCAAACAATCGATAATTTTGTACTCTGTCTTGGTTTCTTTTAGTCATAACGGAAAAAAAAAAAAAAAAAAAAAAAAAAAAAAAAAAAAAAAAATGCTTATTCATGTAAATATTAAATTATGCACGGCATTTTAAAATGATTAAAAAGTGCTTGAAAATAATGCTCTTTTCTTAAAAATATTCGATTTGGATATTTTGCGAATAAATTTGCTATTTTTCTTAGTACATAATCTATTAGGGGAGATTGGGGATGAATGGGACAGGGTATAAATAGGACAACAGAAATTTATATATGTTCCACAAACATAAATAATTTGATAATTTACCTGACAGATGGCAGTATTGAGGTCATTCAACAGACATAGTTTCAATACAATATCCATAACAGAAGGTTAGCTATTGTAAAAAGTGTATTTTTCAAGAATCAAAGTAAGTTTTTCTGTTTAATCTTTTTAGTATGAAATTGATAGTTAACTTTCTCAAAACCTTATAATTTTTCTAATGTTAGAATGATATATTCTCTTATTATACTTATGATTCAAATGAACAATATTGGCAGTTCTTACTAAGCCTAATCACTGTTTTATATGACCATGTGGCTATGGGGATGAATGGGACAGTGTTTATGGGGATGAATGGAACTGTCCCATTCATCCCAAAGGCTATTCCATAATAAATAAAATTAAATTTTCTCATTACCTAGAAACGAAATATTAAGAGGAGAAAACGAGGCCACTGTTGTGTCCTAACCGATACACCATAAAAACAATATTTGGAAAAGGAAATTGTAAAAAAACAGAAACCAAGAAAAATGAATTGCCTGCCTTCAAGAAAAATTTTTAGTAAAGGTATGGACAGTAGTGATGAATCTCACAATTTATCACTTCATAATGAAGATGAAAGTGATTTGAACTTGATTTCAAGTGATATGGACCACCAAGTTTGGAGCTTGGATAATATAATAGAAGATGACTTTCTCCTAACAAAGATATGTGAGAAAAAATATATATCTTTACGTTGCTAGGGTTTTAAAGAACAGTAATGATAACCTTCATGTAAGAAAAAAGGATAATAATTCCTCATTTTATCACACCGATCCACCAGAAATTTAATTTGTTAATCTGGAGGATATTGATATGAAACTACCAAAGCCTAGACCTCTGGGAACTGACAGAACCAAAGGACTGTTGTCATTTGATATTAGCTTCAGTCAGTATGTAGTAAAATAAAATGTATCACTCAGTTTTCAAATAAAATATGTTTAGAATAACTTTTTTACATATCCCATTCATCCCCAAAGTTGTCCCATTCACTCCCACCATGGGGATGAATGGGACAGTATGCATGCATGTTAAAAAAAAATATTAAACATTTTAAAACAATTGTTTTCTGAAATTAGTATGTAAATAAGTTGCTAAATGCTGAAGTATTCTTTAAGTAATATTTTTAGCACTTTCCAACAAAGTTGAAAAGTGCTTATGCATTCGGTTTGTCTGTTCGTTTGTCCGTCTGGCCGGATGGTAATCTGTCCGCGCTGTAACTCCCGTAAATATACTCGGATTGCTATCAAATTTTTATATGTTATTGATGTATACCCTAGCACGAACCCTATTGAAAATGAAGTTTCTACCATGATTAGTTTATCTACAGAGAGAATCAAAAGTTTCCCATTACATTACAGCCTATGGGTAAAAATCGTTAATATACTCGGATTGTTATGAAATTTTAGGACGTTATTGACGTTTACCCTAGAACGAACCCTATTGAAAATGAAGTTTCTACCATGACTAGTTTATCTACAGGGCGAATCAAAAGTTTTCCATTACATTACGGCCCATAGGGAAAAATCGTTAATATACTCGGATTGCCATGAAATTTTAGGACGTTATTGACGTTTACCCTAGCACAAGTCCTATAGAAAATGAAGTTACTACCATGATTAGTTTATGTACAGGGCGAATCAAAATTTCCCATTACATTACGGCCTATGGGGAAAATCGTTTCAAAGGAATTTTAAAGATGTTATACCCTGTCAAACATATTAAAATATGCATTCTATAAAATATAAGGTGAAAATGAAGCTATTATTCATTTACAGGGCCACACAAACGAATTCCATTAGATAATGTTAAAAGAGGAAATTGTGGGTGACATATTTTAAATATATTAAGCTGTTTCATGTATAATAAAATTTATATATGTCACTGAAGCTTAATATAAATTATACGCTACCGTCTTGCATAATATGAAGTACATAGCATTTACAGGGCCATACAAAAGATTTCTAATAGTATATTCTTTCCGAAGTACCGTATATGTGTCCGATGATGGCCGATGGAGGGATGAAATTCAATTTAATTATGATATGCGCGTTTATATTTTGCTAAATATATGCACATTATATGGTGTGTATAAATGTTATAGTTGATATACAGGGCTACCCAAAAGAGCTCACCAAAGTTACTGAATATGAGCGTAAATTATTTAAACGTGGTTCTTAAATAAGCTATGCATTTTTACGCTGAGCTTCATTCAATTTACCGAGAAATGTTTGTAGAATATAAATAAAAAGATATACAGGGCCACGCAAAGAATTCGGTACATGGACGCCTATGCATGATAATTTATGAGAATGTGATTTCAGTTGTTTTAAAAGTGTTTTTGTTTACAAAAAATTTTAGCCCAATGCTGACGTGTAATAAAGGTACAATGTAAACTACAGGGCTGAACAAAAGTATTCAAGTATGTTTCCATCTAATAGTATGAAAGGCTGAAAAAGAAATTTCATGCTACTGGGTATTTTCTTGCTAAACTAAGCTTTCCCATTATATCCACTATCCACTGACATATGAAATACAGGGCTGTTCAAATATACTGGAATACATATTTGGGTATATTTGACTGTACACTATTATTTCCCTAAATAACAAAGTTTTGTTAAAGATTTCATTAAGTGTTGGAAAGTGCTTCATAATCTATGCTTAATGCATGATTTTTCTTACTTGTTTAACTTAACAACTTGTATACAGCTTAAGTTAGTAGTAAAAATGTAAAAACTGTCCTATTCATCCGCACTCTCCCCTAAACATTTATTTCTAATAATTTTGAGCAAGAAATAACTTGCAGTAGATTATTATTTTAATTTGCAATCTTAGGGGGCAATTCATAGAGTTTTATATTTTAATACAGTCATGGAATCAAAAATGGGTAAATGTGTTTCTCAGCTTTGAGTCTATTTGAATCGGAGCTATTTTGAGTATGTAAAGTACTTAATTGAGTACTTTTTACTCAATTTTGAGAACCTATTTTTTCAGTGCATATTAATATAGTAGAACTCCGTAAATTCGGACCCCGTTAATCCGGATCTCCGGATAATCCGGATTGATTTGGTCATTTTTTTTTTCAAGTTTGAGAAGCGATTGGCTAATTTCCATAACATTAATTTGTTTCATCATCATATTCTGAATTTAAAGAAAACTTTTTCTAAAATCTTTTCGGAAGAATTAAGCAAAGTAAACATTTTTACTGTCTGTAATTATTCAATAAGTTTAATATAAAGGTGATTTCTGTAAGTATCTTTTATTTTATTCCATTTTTTTCTTATTCTCCGGATAATCCGGATTGGGTCTGGTCCCAGTTAATCCGATTATCGGGGTTCTACTGTACTTTAATATATTGGCTATAATGTAAAACTTAATCTGAATATGAGAGCGCCACATTTGTTGTGCATTTGAGGTGGCATAGTTATATTTAACTTTTGCCAACAGAAACTCCAAAAGTCATCTGACCCCTCGTGATAGGGACTGTCACTTTAACGGTTTTTCCAGCTAAACTGATATCATTTGGAGCACTTTGACAGCTATTTCCAAAGGTTCCTGGTTTGATTCTCCTTTTATAAAAAATTTCACTATATCAGATCTACGCTTAGTTAGCAGTGTGATATATCACATATCAAATATTTGGGTACAACTTGGTTATCCCATCGACCAAAAAATTATCGCCAAACTATAAGATTAAATGCCAATAATGGATGATCGTGAATGTCACATTCAATGACATTAAATACTATACATGTGTTTAAAACGTCATTACCTGGGTTTTATTTCGACTTTTTATTTGTATTTTTATTAATATTCTACTAAATATTTGTTTTTTTATTATTTAAAATAAAAATTATGTCATTATGTATAATTTGGCTATAAGTTTAGCGATTTGTATAATTTGGCGACATTAGTCGATGGGATAACCAAGTAGTACCAATATTTGAATATTATTTGGATTGTTATAAAAGAGGTCTATTATGCTATTTCATTATTAAAAAAATCACTTTAACGAATTTTTCAATATCGAGAAATTAATTAGTCAGTGATTCGATGCAATGAAATTATACGATATGTCATTTCCAAAGAAAAATATAGCTATTATATGAAGATGTAACTCAAAACCAGACAACCATGACTTGCCCGAGACTAACGCAACATGGTTAAAAATTCATAAGATAAATTTCATCTTCTCTTCCTCTTTCTGTCAAAGCAAAGTTCTTTTGTAAATTTTTAAACAAATTTTTATCCCGTTTCAGAACAAAACTTTGCGCTAACGTGAACTTTAACGGTAAAAAAACTTGGCATAAACTTCCGTGTCACTTATCACTACTTAAGCCTCTTTTGCTGTAACATATCCCGAATCCTATATTTCACCTTTACCTTTTATCGAGTCACAAGGGACAAACATATTAAATAAAGAGGAGCCGCTATTTCCCCATATACATTATTTTGTTTTGTACCAAAAATTTTTGCCCGATATCTTCATGTGATCAGATGCAATAGGCTGTTTAATCCCCTAAGTAAGGTTCATGGTCGATGTAAACAATGAAAATGAATATGGTCAACTGAAGATTTTAGGTTTTAATCCGAGTGATAAAACAATAACGGGAAGTGACAGCAAAAAAGCACCTACGCTGCCCTTCTATTATATTTCTATTCACCGAGTACCAAGAGAGATGCTTTTGTATAATTTACCAAAAATAAAAAAATAATGTGTTCAATTCGTGACTTTCCCTATCATTTCTTCTGCAATAATATCTGGCGTAAGAAGCTTTGAATTAATGCAGTAAGTAATCGTATTTAAATTAAGATTGATAAAAAGAATATGAAAACTTATTTAATAACTTTCTCATAACGATTACGTATATAATACAGATGAACTTTTATAACAATTCCTTATGGAGATATTTTCCTAAAATTTACCTGAAAATTAAAATAATGTGTTCGTTTTGTAACTTTCGTTGTAATTTTTTCTTCTGCAATAATATCTAGTACAAGAAGTTTTGAATTAATTCCTTAAGTAATCTCCTTTAAATAAAATTCAGATAATTGCTATAAAACCAATGTTTTATATTGAAAAGTAAATTTGAGGCTTATTAACGTGAAAATAACTATTTTTGAATGAAACCAATAATTGACCGGATAATTTTTTATTTTGGGTGGATTATTTCTTTTCATATTAGTTAAAAATTGGATAGCTATTATACTCTATCAAACGCACTTTTCAAATGGAAAAAATTATATGTTTATTTGTCATTAAAAATAAAATTTTAGCTAATTTTTAATTTTACTAATTATTGGTATAAATACTAAACCATTTATTTGTAAAAAAATTATGAAAATGCATTCTTAAAAAAATCAGAAATAAGCTTGTGTTTTCAACACAAGTGTGTTTGTGTATAAAACATTTTTGGAGTATAAAGAATGTATTTTATTTTAAAAAAATATACAGTTAGTCAAGGAGAAAGCAAAATTTACCTTTTTGAATAACAAATTCAATTTAAAGGATACATTACTATAGTGATGAAGGTAATTTTAAAAATATATAAAAATCTAATTTTGATAAATGGCTTAGCTAATAATGAATGAAATGTAAAATATAGAAATCAAAGTTCATAACAGTTCATATAAAGTAAAATTATTCACTCATGACAAAGTCATTATTTAAAATTAAAATATTTAAAAGACAGGTAAAAATTTAAAAACTGAAACAACGAATAAAAAGAAACACATTCAAAACTATCAAACATTTAAAAAACGTTTGTCAGTTTGTAAAATTGCCAAACATTAAAAATAAAAAACATTTAAATAAGTTTATATCAGCATAGTTGAATTGATCAAGTACCTTGCATTAGAAAATTATTCTGAATTTATACCCCTCGAAACTAATTTCAGTCTCACATTAACTTCGATTTAAGCATTCCATTCTTCTACTTTTAGCACCTTTAACTAATGTTTGAATATACCATAAAAATCCAAAGCTTAAGCTGCCTCGAGCCGGTAAATACAAGGTACCAGTTTATTATTAAAACCTTAGACGTTTTACTTTCACAGTAATAGTTAAAAAAAATTATCAGTAGATTTTGTCTTAAGGAAACAAACAATTAAAAAAAAAGTTTTTAAATATATAAATAAAAAAAATAGCAGTTTTAGAAAATATGCCACAGATGTCGCTGCGTTAGACTCTTTCAATTTCAGAATTACTGCACATTTAAAGGATTCAATATTTTAACACTTTTTTAACACGTTCGCTGCCGCTTACGTGAAGATGAAACTAACTATAAAAAATAAATGAAAGGATTTATTCTAAACAGTGGTGTAGTCATAAAAATAACAGAGGACATACGCTCTAAGCAGAGGGTTTGCGTTCAAGGCAAAGGGTATCTATACTCTAGAGTGTGTAGTGTATACTATAAGCTTTCTTGAGAAACAGAGGGTATACGGGGCTCCTTTAAAAAATTCAGAAGGTATATGGCGTATATCCCCGTATACCTAAATTACATCCCTGATTCTAATGTGTAAAAATATGGACAAATACAGAGCTGTGTGCATACATACATATTGTGTCCAGATAGTAGTTGGTTGTACACTTAACAATGGGATCACTTGCAGCGCCATCTAGCCGCAAATAGTGCAGTTAGTACACTGGTGTCCAAAATTTAAGCATAATTGGTAATTAAGTAATTATTTTTAAGTAATGATAGAAATATAAATCGGAATGTGCTGAAACTCCAGTGTGTAAACAAAATAGTACGCGTCACATATTTTCGCGAAGAGTGAACTTTTGAATAACCCTGTCAAAACTAATGTAGCAAAAGCGTTCAAACTGCACATTATGATTAATTGGCTTATTGTAATGTACTGTGTTAATTTTTACAAGGATAGCATGTATACTCGTAGAGAAATTAAGGTTTTTATAAAAACAGTCCTAAATTTTTCCAAATTTTTTGCTCATAATTTGCAGAGTTCTTATTATAAAATAATGTTCTTTTCTGAAAATATGACAAACATCATTGTACACAATACCCTGTCATCAGAATTTAAAAATAATAAAAATTGTATGAAAAATGAGTATGTTTAGTAAATAATTTTTCATTACGCATGCGTCAACGATATCAAAATGTCATTTGCATATTGTGTTAGCTAAATGTATAGAGCAACTTCTGTAAAAGTTTCAAAAATATAGCTTGAAAATTCTGAAAATGGGAGCCTATAGAATCAACTCAAAATCCGTTATTCCTAAAGGAAGCAAAAAAATCAGGGGTTTTACCTAAATATAGTTGTACGTGTAATATTGTGTAGGCACTAAACAATGGAATATGCATACAGCCCCTCATCTTTTTGCTTCATTTAGGGAATAAAAGATTTTGATCTCATTCTATCAACGATAATTTTCAGAATTTTTAAGCTATGTTTTTGAGACTTTCACAAAAGTTGCTCTATACATTTAACTAACACAATATGCAAATGAAATTTTAATAGCGTTCACGCATGCGCAGTAAACAATTATTTAGTAAACCAGCTCATTTGTCATACAATTTTTATTATTTTTTAATTCTGATGACAGGGTATTGTGTACAATGATGTTTGTCATTTTTTCAAAAAAGAACACTATTTTATATTAAGAACTCTGCAAATTATAAGCAAAAAACTTAGGACTGTTTTTATAAAAACCTTAATTTCTCTACAAGTATACATGCTATCTTTGTAAAAATTAACACAGTACATTACAATAAGCCAATTAATCATAATGTGCAGTTTGAACGCTTTTGCTACATTAGTTTTGACAGGGTTATCCAAAAGATCTTCGTTCTTTTTCAATTTGTTGACGATCCCCTGTTCGATTTCGGGGAAAACTCTTCACGAAAATATGTGACGCGTACTATTTTGTTTACACACCTGGAGTTTCAGCACATTCCGATTCATATTTCTTTCATTACTTAAAAATAATTACTTAATTACCAATTATGCTTAAATTTTGGACAACAGTGTATTATTGTTGCAAAAATGGGAAGGCATACGAAAAAAATCAATTACAAAGTTGTAGAAGCTTCTCGTTTTAGTATGAAATGATTTTGTAATGTACATAAGACTGCATAATGATATGTCCTGCACGTCTAGGATAAAACTGGACTGCCATTTGTAAAAATTTTTATATATTTTTTTATGTTTTAATACACATAGGAATCTTATTCAATGAGAGTTTTTCTGGGTCGTGGCCTCGACAGTGGCCCGTGATGATGGTAGTTATTCTGCTGGGTAGCTAAATTCATATTGGTAGGCCTTCCTACCTATCCTGAAATTGAAACTAATGTGAAATGATATTTACATGTAAAATAACTTTCTTAGAAATCATAAAATGAGTTTTTGAACATTTAATTAGCAACACGCGTTAATAATTACATACATTAAATACATTAATAATAACATACAGAAATGTGACATAAAACAGGTGCACACTTACTAATAAAACTAACAAATGTAAACAACGCGCGATTTATACAGAAAAGAAAATCAAGGTAAGTATTCTAAATATGTCCTCTATCACACTACATATATGAAATTTCTGAGAAATAAATATTAATCATACATAACTCGATTTTTATTTTAAAATAAAATGTTTTTTGCTTACATTCAGTTTATTATTATTATTATTTGTAAAAGTAAATCTGCTTTACAATAGCATATTTTTATATGCAGTTTCGGGAGTACTTAAGCTGATGATAGGATATAAAATATTTACATCTCAGAACTCGTAATACATTATTTTTATATGTAAGACATCATTTCATACACAATAAGAGGACGTTGTAACTGAATTTTTTCCCATATCTTGTACCGTTTTCGAAATAGAGATTCTAACTCTGATATTTGTTGCTACGTAGCACTGTATCGCTCAGCACAAAATCCCTTTACCATACCTACACATTACATTTATGAGGATAGTTGCTGGCTGTGGGCATCCTGCATAAAACTATACATGGAATTATACATGAAATTTCTGAATTATTCCTTCCATGCAAAATGAAGACTAAGCTTTATTTCTCTTTATTTCCTTATCCCTTTATATTTTTATTTGACGTAGTTTACACGATGACAGCATCATTCTTCCGGCATCAGTAACGTTAAATCGCCCCTGAACCTCTAACACCAAAATCAGTATCTTTTTATAAAGATGTAAACATTCTAAATAGGTGAATATTAAACGCACTGAGATTTGCGCTTCTTTTGAAGCTATTTCACAGCGGCAAGAAAATTTTCTGCTTATTATTCATTGTTGGTAATGCCACGGAGAAAGCTTTATATGAATAACATTCACAAGCTACCATCGAAAGCACCTTTTTACGGCGATGTGCTCATCAAGTTTCACCTCGTTGCAAAAAAGAATATGCAAAGATGGATAGTCTCGTGTAAACAGCCCCGGCAGTGATCAAGAATAATGGAGATATGATGAGAGAGACTCATCTCAAGATTTCAAGGGTTTCCCGGCGAAATCCACCCACGCTTTATTTAGAAAGGGCAAAGAATTAGCTTCTGTTACGTCATGCAAATTTGAATATGTACATTCATTTTCATTATTCAATTGTATGGCAATTATGTTTTACAAAATTGTTAAAAGCCGTATTTCTGAAAAATGTTTAACTAAATTCAAACGAATTAAGTTATGAGAGTCTACCAAACGAAATAAAACGCTATGGTGTTCACAGCACGGGTAGCGATTTTAAAATGGAGAATATGAAGTAAAATAAATTAAGAAATTTTTGTCAGAATTTTCCGTGCAAGACAATTTTTAAAATCATTAATATTTTTTTAATTGACAATTAAGCTATTTTGAACATTAAAAATTAAATTTTTACAGATTTTTCCAAAACTCAAAATTTAAGGATGATTTTCTTTTTTTCTTCGTCATAGTATTTCTCATCAATTTCCTCGGACGACTTTTTGATTCTATACTTTTACGTCATTATCTTTAAAAAATCTCTTAAACGGGGGATTTAATGTGACAGGACACATCTCATATTTTTGATAAAAACTTCGTAATTCTTTTTTTTTTTTTTTTTTCATAAAATTTAATTATTGAAAGTCACTTACATAGGCATAATTTTACTTTTTTTTTTTTTAAATCGTGAATGATAAAGAAAATTTTGTTAATTAAAGTTTAAAATCCACAGAGGGACAACGACCATCCCCTATTCTAACACCTTGTTGACGGGGTGACGCTAATGATATTCATTATTAAATTGGCAAGACTATTCTCATATGTAAGATCTTAGTTATTAACTTTAAATTCTAATATACAGCAACTGTTCAACAAATGAATAAATACGAAATATTCCAAAATTATTTTCTACTGATGTTTTCCAATATTGATAATATTAACAGACAATTGCTAACAAATATATTTTTGTTTTTCTTTTTATTATTATTATTATTATTATTATCAACAAAGAGTACTCTTGCCTCTGATTTTAAACAACTTTTAAATAAGTAATTATAAAAAACAATGAAGCCATGAAGAAATAAGTTAAAAATCCATATTAGTCCTACTTCTTTTTTTAAATACATTGCAAAAAACAAATTGTTGATTTTACTGTATAATATTGACAGAAGAGGGGAAAACCGTAAAATTAATAGTAATGAAATGTAAAATTAGCAAGTAATATACTGTTTAATTCATTTATACAACAGCATATTAAGAGTAATTAACAGAGTATAATAGAAAAGCGCCCTAGTTGCCAGTATTATACTATAAAATCAACAATTTTTTTTCTTTTTTTTTTCCAGTGTAGAAAATTAAAATAATTCTTTTTAAAACTAACATATGACTGTCGAATAAAATAAAAAAAAAATTATATATATACACATTCTACACATATATGCATTCTATATTCTTACATATTTAATAGTTGTATGAAATATCGCAGCTTAAAAAGAAAGATTCCCCCTCTAACTTTTTCATGCCACGTTTGTCCTCCCACGCGTTTTTTCTTCTTCACATAGTTTGAAGAATTCTCTCTCTCTCGTTACATAATAAAGCGTCACCAGTGTGTGAAAGGGTTTTGATAGAGAGTGTCGACAAATATTCGGCTGCCAAGTGCGTGTTCCTCATTCTCCAGGTGATGGCCAACGTTTTTTCTTGCTGAAAATTACACTCCTCAGATCACTTACCCCAACATTTTGGTGCGACAACCTTGGACAGTAGTAATAAAAGAAACCATACTGACAGCTCGTACTACACAGTTGTCAAACCCGGATGTCTCGTACGGAAATTTGCTGAAAAATTAATTCTTTTCGTTTGCCCGAAGCTAATTATTAACAATCTGTTGTCAGTGATTTACTGAATAAAAATTATACGTCTCTGGTAATTATGTTTGTACGTAGTGTTTAAAGTGAAGCAGGTGTTCCATCAAAATTTTGATTGATCATCTTGGGATTGCACGTTTTAAAAAGATTAAAGGTTCCAAATTCACACTCTGGGAAAATAAACATTAGATAATTTATATGTATTATTTTCCTATTTATTTCGTAATAATTCCTATTTAAATATAATTTCTCATTTCAAACAATAATAATAATACAAATTTTGAATCCAATAAAAGTTTTAAAGATTTAATTTTAATTATTCCAGCTATTTAACTGAGAGAAAACCTGCATCGCTATCCTGCGTATTCATTTACGACAGCTTATTACTGCGTATTTTACAGAGTATAATAGAAGCGCTCCAGATACCAGGATTATACTGTAAAATCAACGATTTTTTTTTCAGTGTAGAGAATTAAAACAGTTATTTTTAAAATTAACATATAATTGTCAAACTTTTTCATACACGAAATCTATATTCTTACATACATATATACATATATTCTATATATACATATATACATTCTATATTCTTACATTTTTAAAAGTTGTATGAAACATGTTGCGTATTTTTAGGTAAATACGAAGGATAACTGTCAGTAAACTACGTAATACGTATTCTTACAGAATTACGTTGTTAGAAAAAGATTTTTATTGTATTGTATAGTTTAACACATTTATTTTTATCACCAATACTAAATAAAAAAGAAAGAAAAGAAAAGAAATTGGAAGGAATTGATTTCATATTTTTTCATTTATTAAACTAAATAATATACATGCAAAAATAATTCATGAAAATTAAAATAAAAAATAAATGAACCTACTGTATAAATTTAAACACATATATCAAAATTTTAATTTATTTGCAAAAACAAATATGCATTTTTACATGAATTTTTTTATGCAAAAAGTATCTGGTGATCTTTTTTTTTTTCCTTAAATCTTTCATTTGAAATAAAAGATCCTGAAAATAACATTTTATATAAATTTTAAATACTTGATTTTAAAACAATATTTAAGCTAAAAATTATTTTTCTGGATGGTTCAACTTCAATATATGCGAAGGAAGGAGAAGTTTTCTCCCTCCTAACTAAAAAGGTTTAACTCGTTTATAGCTTAATTTTTAGTTAACCTAAAACAAAAAAAGTAAAACCCTTTTTACTAGACATGAAATTCTGGAGATTTCAGGAAGGGGAAGGGGGGGGGACTTATAATTGGAACTTTTGTGAAAAGGATATGAAAATTGAAAGAGTAAAGGTTATATTTAAAATTGTTGAAATTTCACAGGATTTATACAATTTTTAAAATAAAATAAAATAAAATTAACATTTTCGGTTTTAAAATTTCCTTCGAAGGAGCTAATAAAGATAATGAATCATTGAAACAAATTTACATAAAATAATTAATTTAGATACGAAAATAATATGAACAAAAATTATGGTATTTAAACTCGGTATAAATATCTGTTAAATCTTAGGGCATAAAAAAACAAGGAAAACATTAATCTAATATATCTGTGGCTTCCGGTAATAAGCAGGTAAGTCACATTTTTAATATTTTGAGTAATTAACGTTTAAAGTTTTCAAAAGTGTCTTTTTATCGTTACTTTTGTAAAATAAATTAGAACTAACAATTTTCAATACATTCAATTAGGATATCAGAACCTCTTTTTTTGCCAAAATAGTTATAGAAAAATGGTTTTTATTAATTGAGAACCAATTAAAATTGTAACTTTTATCTGGTTATTACAGTTTTACATTTATTTTAATAAATGTAAATAAAATTAAATTTTCATTATATTTACATTTATTAGTATATTTTTATTCTAATTTTAATCTATTTTATAAAAATAATGATAAAAAAGACATTTTTGAAAACTTTAACGTTAATTGCCCAAAATATTAAAAATGTGCCTTACCTGGTTATCATCGGAAACCACAGATTTAAAGAAATAAATAGAAATCATACCTTGTTGTTACCGTTACTTTATGCACTTACCCGATTATTACTGTTATTTCAATTTTTAATGAAAACTTATAGTCGCCCTATGACGGGACGTATTCGATTTTCATTTTTCAGTACTATGGCAGATGAAAGTACTCTTTTAAAGCTACATGTTCCCAAATTATCTCAACTTTTTCAAAAATGTGCCTTACCTGGTTATAACCGGAAGCCACAGATATAGAAATGAAAATTTGTCTGTCTGTCTGTTTGTAATTCTATACAAATCTACAGTTTGGAAGCTAGAATTATAAAATGTTACGTACTTCTGTATTAAAACACAGTCGAGACAACTAAAGTAATCCGGAATCGAAATAATTTATAGTTAATTTTTAATTAAAATAAATTCACCAATTCCACTGAAGGTTTCTGTCAAATTTCAATATTTTTCGTTATAGCTGTTGCCAATAATTAAAAACTCACAATGAAATCCTCACCACAACAGTAACTTTTTTATTGCAAAATTTCCATGTGAAAAATGACAATGAATAAATAGCTTGACGAACTGGAACAAAAAGTAAGTACTACTTAATGATTTTTCTATTGTAAAATTTCCATATCAAAAATTAAAATGAAACAAACAGCTGAGCGAATTAAAAAAAAATTAATAATAACATTATGTACTAACTTTTTTATTGCAAGATGTACATGTAAAAAAATGAAAATAAATAAATAGTTTGATGAATTATACGGAAGCAAATACGAATTTTACTTCATATTGGAAATATAATGAACGCTAGCAAGTAAATACATAATGTCATATGAGATTGAAAACACATATTGATACAAGAGAAAAAAGCCGATTATGGAAATATAATGGACGCTAGCAAGTAATACATAATGTCATATGAGTTAGAAAACACATATTGAAACAAGAGAAAAATGCCGATTATGAAAATATTGGCATATTGTAACATTTTAAGGTTCTCTGTTTTAATTTTTATCATTTTTGATTAAATTATAAATTAAAATCTATTTTCCATATATATCTATATCCGTGTGTGTAAAAAAATATATATGTATACGTTCGTGTATATTAGAATTCCCACAAAACTTTAGATCCTTACACCCCATTCTTAGCAAACAACAGAAATAAATATGGCTTTCTGCTCTTTTTTCAATAGTATGTTTAATTTTAAAATTGATTTTTTAGAACAAGCATTGTTGAAATTCCCGGCAACGCCACGACGGGTTCTTTATATAGTGGTATAATATAGCGAATATATGTCATACTGACACAACGATGTGTAAAGAGATTAGATTAAAATACATTCATTTAGAAACAAAAAAACTTAGGGAATTAATAAATTCCCTAGATCCCTAAATTCACGATTCTCTACATCTTCTAATCCCATAAATAGAAGACTTCAAAGTATTAGAAAATAAAACTGGTCTGATAAATAGTACCTTTTCAATAAAGGAAAAATTCTTAAATATAGGGGAGGGGTACTTAATTGATTTTAAGTTACTTTAGAAGAATATATATACAATGAAACCTGCGAATAAGGGACAAAAGTTCTGGCCCCATAACTGTCCGTTATTTGGAAGTTTCGTTATAATAAAAACTCCGGATAAGGTTCACCTCTATGTAAGGCACAAAATTTTCAGTCCCATAGGTGTCCCTTATTCGGAGGTTTCACTGTATATATATATTTTTTTAATTGAAATCAAGAAAATACAGCTAATTAAATTTTAAATTCCAGCTAGAGTCAGTGGCCCTCTCCTGCTCCTTTCTTGCGACTTTCTTAAAAAATATCAGTATGCTTCGCCAGACGGATCCGCATAATAAATTGCATTTTTTCCCCCTTGAAGATTATATCTGTGTCAATATGTTTTTTAAAGCAAAACTCCACCTTTCGACTTCGTAAACTCGGACTAATCCGGTCAGACAGAAAGTGAGCAATTCCGATATCCTGTCCTACGCAATAAGTGATAAGCAGAAGCGTATTTGAACTTGAGAAAGTGCTATTCACCTCTTTCTTTTGATGACATCTGGACTTGGTGGGCTGTCCCACCCTCTCGGCATCCCTTGCCCGCGCAATAATGACTTTTTCTTTCGAATCCGTGCCATTATCATCTTCTTTCGCAGTTCATTTCCTTTTAAGAGTTATTCTATAAATGATTCGACTATTAAACTTGCCAAATGAATGTAGTTAATAGCGTAGCATTTATGATAAAGATTCTAAAATATACGTTTTAGAAACGAGAGGTCTTATGGGCATTAAAAAGAGGACTTGTGTGTTTCGTCGTTACTGAAAAGACAGAGGAATTTAAACTATTTAGAGAAATAACTAAGAATTCCGTCAATTTAAAATAGTATATCTTCAAAGCAAGTAAAGTTGAAACAAAAGTTTTTTTTTTTTTTTTTTTTTTTTTTTTTTTTTTTTTTTTTAAATAGGTAATCATTAACCGAACAATGTAAATAAAATCCAACAAAATCAGATGATCGGAACAATCCTGAAACGGAATCTGTTCATAAACCTGCCTAAAACAAAGATTATAAACAAATTATAACAAATATAAAGTGAATAAATAAAACACCAATTATTTGAATATTTTGTAGAGAAATACAGAATGTTTAATTTAAATGGCAAAACTCGATAAAACAAAGCTCTTTATAACTGAATCCTATCTACAACATTAAAGAAATATTAATTAATAAAATTGCATCTTAAATACACCAATAAGTCAACTAGTCAGAAATAAAATTAATAACTGGCTAATTTAATCAGTTATTCTTAATAAAGATAGGTGCTATTTATTTCAATCCATAAAACTTACAAATTCAGAATCTATGAATGATGAAAAAGAAAAACATTTTTTTTAATGAATACACAAATAATAAAGGATTAATACGAAGATTGTCATTTACTAAAAATACTCATTATTGATATTATACATATAGAGAATAAAATTTGTTAATATGGAATACATCTGCAACAAAAAATCTAATTTAAACGGAAATAATTAAATATAGTAACAAGTAAGAAAAATCATGCGTTAAGCATAGATAATGAAGGACTTTCCAACACTTAATGAAATCTTTAACAAAACATTGTTATTTAAGGAAATAATAGTGTATAGTCAAATATACCCAAATATGAATTCCAGTACTTTTGAACAGCCCTGTATTTCATATGTCAGTTGATATAATGGGAAAATTTAGTTTAGCAAGAAGATACCCAGTAGCTTGAAATTTCTTTTTCAGCAATTCATACTATTAGATGGAAACATACTTGAATACTTTTGTTCAGCCCTGTAGTTTACATTGTACCTTTATTACACGTCAGCATTGGGCTAAAATTTTTTGTAAACAAAAACAGTTTTAAAACAACTGAAATCACATTCTCATAAATTATCATTCATAGGCGTCCATGTACCGAATTCTTTGCGTGACCCTGTATATCCTTTTATGTGTATTCTGCAAACATTTCTCAGTAAATTGAATGAAGCTCAGCGTAAATATGCATAGCTTATTTAAGAATCACGTTTAAAAAATTTACGCTCATATTTAGTAAATTTGGTGAGCTCTTTAGGGTAGCCCTGTATATCAACTATAACATTTATACACACCATATAATGTACATATATTTAGCAAAATATAAACGCGCATATCATAATTAAAATGCATTTCATCCCATCATCAGCCATCATCGGACACATATACGGTACTTCGGAAAGAATATACTATTTGAAATCTTTTGTGAGGCCCTGTAAATGCTGTGTACTTCATATTATGCAAGACAGTAGCGTATAATTTATATTAAGCTTCAGTGACATATATAAATTTTATTATACATGAAACAGCTTAATATATTTACAATATGTCACCCACAATTCCCCCTTTTACCATTATCTAATGAAATTCTTTTGTGTGGCCCTGTAAATGAATAATAGCTACATTTTCAAATTATTTTTATAGAATGCATATTTTAATATGTTTGACAGGGTATAACATCTTTAAAATTCCTTTGAAACGATTTTTCCCCATGGGCCGTAATGTAATGGGAAACTTTTGATTCGCCCTGTAGATAAACTAATCATGGTAGAAACTTCATTTTCAATAGGGTTCGTGTTAAGGTAAATGTCAATAACGTCCTATAATTTCATGGCAATCCAAGTATATTAACGATTTTTCCCCATGGGCCGTAATGTAATGGAAAACTTTTGATTCGCCCTGTAGATAATCTAATCATGGTAGAAACTTCATTTTCAATAGGGTTCGTGTTAAGGTAAATGTCAATAACGTCCTATAATTTCATGGCAATCCGAGTATATTAACGATTTTTCCCCATAGGCTGTAATGTAGTGGGAAACTTTTATTCTCTCTGTAGATAAACTAATCATGGTAGATACTTCATTTTCAATAGGGTTCGTGCTAGGGTAAACCTCAATATCGTATAAAAATTTCATAGTAATCCGAGTATATTTATGAGAGTTACAGCGCGGACAGACGGAAATTCGGCCAGACGGACAGACGGCCAGACAAACCGAATGCATAAGCACTTTTCAACTTTGTTGGAAAGTGCTAAAAAGAATGTATGGTAAATATGTATGGAATCTAAGGTAATACAAGTAAGAAAAATCATGCGTTAAGCATAGACTATGAAGGACTTTCCAACACTTAATGAAATCTTTAACAAAACATTGTTATTTAGGGAAATAATAGTGTATAGTCAAATATACCCAAATATGAATTCCAGTACTTTTGAATAGCCCTGTATTTCATATGTCAGTTGATATAATGGGAAAATTTAGTTTAGCAAGAAGATACCCAGTAGCTTGAAATTTCTTTTTTAGCAATTCATACTATTAGATGAAAACATACTTGAATACTTTTGTTCAGCCCTGTAGTTTACATTGTACCTTTATTACACGTCAGCACTGGGCTAAAATTTTTTGTAAACAAAACACTTTTAAAACAACTGAAATCACATTCTCATAAATTATCATTCATAGGCGTCCATGTACCGAATTCTTTGCGTGGCCCTGTATATCCTTTTATGTGTATTCTGCAAACATTTCTCAGTAAATTTAATGAAGCTCAGCGTAAAAATGCATAGCTTATTTAAGAATCACGTTTAAATAATTTACGCTCATATTCAGTAACTTTGGTGAGCTCTTTTGGGTAGCCCTGTATATCAACTATAACATTTATACACACCATATAATGTGCATATATTTAGCAAAATATAAACGCGCATATCATAATTAAAATGCATTTCATCCCTTCATCAGCCATCATCGGACACATATACTGTACTTCGGAAAGAATATGCTATTTGAAATCTTTTGTATGGCCCTGTAAATGCTATGTACTTCATATTATGAAAGACAGTAGCGTATAATTTATATTAAGCTTCAGTGACATATATAAATTTTATTATACATGAAACAGCTTAATATATTTAAAATATGTCACCCACAATTCCTCCTTTTACCATTATCTAATGGAATTCTTTTGTGTGGCCCTGTAAATGAATAATAGCTACATTTTCAAATTATATTTTATAGAATGCATATTTTAATATGTTTGACAGGGTATAACATATTTAAAATTCCTTTGAAACGATTTTTCCCCATGGGCCGTAATGTAATGGGAAACTTTTGATTCGCCCTGTAGATAAACTAATCATGGTAGAAACTTCATTCTCAATAGGATTCGTGTTAAGGTAAACGTCAATAACGTCCTAAAATTTCATGGCAATCCGAGTATATTAACGATTTTTCCCCATAGGTCGTAATCTAATGGGAAACTTTTGATTCGCCCAGTAGATAAACTAATCACAGTAGAAACTACATTTTCGATAGGACTTGTGCTAGGGTAAATGTCAATAACGTCCTAAAATTTCATGGCAATCCGAGTATATTAATGATTTTTCCCCATGGGCCGTAATGTAATGGGAAATTTTTGATTCTCTCTGTAGATAAACTAACCATGGTAGATACTTCGTTTTCAATAGGGTTCATGGTAGGGTAAACCTCAATAACGTATAAAAATTTCATAGCAATCCGAGTATATTTACGGGAGTTAGAGCGCGGACAGACGGCCATACGGACAGACAAACCGCATGCATAAGCACTTTTCAACTTTGTTTGCTAAAAAAGTGCTAAAAAAGGTGTGTATTGTGGGCGCACAACTGATAGAAAAACAATCCGACGAGATTTTTTTAATGTGTATTTGTATACAAGTTCCACAAATATGTTCTCCGAAATTCGCTCGTTCCTGTCTTTGAATTTTTTGAAAATAGCTTTTAATATTTTCCGGTGGGGACTTCCATAATTAAGCTTTTGCGTTCCCTACCTTGTTTAAAAAAACTGGGATTCTGTGATCGAATTTACAACCAAATGATGTATTTTACCAAGTTTCGAGTTTATCTTTAGGAAAATATTATTCACTTGTTTTAAACTGACTTTATTATTATTTATTTATTTATTTATATTTTTTGTGTATGTGTATCAACATTTGCGCGCGAATTTAAATATTTGCCTCCATGCTATTTATATAATTAATTATCTAAATCAAAATTATGTAATTTACACGTAAATATAAAGATTTACCTTCATATCTGCTCCTATATATCTGCTCTTATATTTTTAAACCATTTTTTTAAGGGGGGGGGGGTTGTTGTTAACACCGCTCGTATTTAACTTCAATCTTGGTTTCAAATTCGATTAGGGATTGGATCCTCTAATATTTTTTAAACCGTGAGTTCAAATTTGAATTGCTTAACATCGGCTTCTGCTAATATATTTCATATAGTATTATTCAAAATTTTCATTTTTAACAAGATTCAACGTTTCGGAAATTGGTACTTATTTGAGGTTTTTTTTTTATTGAATTATTTATTGTACTTTCGGGTATTTTTTTAAAAAATGATAAGATGTAATAAGTAAGTTAATAAAAAAAATGAGGAAAAGTAAAACTAAATATAAGCATGTCATTAAATTTTTTTTTAATCAGTTGTCAGTAACTTGATTGATTTGTCTATCTGAAGTATGCTTTTATGTTGTCTCTTTTCTATTATGTGAAAGTTGCAGACCTATCGTTACATCGCTATTTGAATAACAAATAAATAAGAGGCTATAAATTCACAACGGAGAAAAGCTACAGTTCTTTCAAGGAAACTTATCCAATGCCATTTGAAGGAATATTTTATCCAAAACTGTTGTTATGTTACCAAACAGATTAGAAGTTTGATTTTGAAAGCTGAAATAATTTATCTTTAGAAAAACAGAGTTGGAACTGCTATTATCGATTTTTGTTTAACTGATCCGATTTAATCATAATGAGTTTAATAACCTAATGCCTATTACTCGATATTAAATTCAAATTATATTGATATCTTAATTATCACTTCTCAGTGTCTTAAACACCCATGGGTACCATAAACATGGTCTTACACACCAAGTAATGTGCAAATGGGTTGAATTTAATAATTTATAATTTGATAATTCATAACGCAGTTAGGGCAAATATCACTCATAGACAATATTACAACCGTTTGTAATTTTTTTTTTTTTTTTTTTTTTTTTTTTTTTTTTTTTTTTTTTTTGTAATTTTTTGTATTTTTGTAAATGAACGATAAATGCTATGAACACCATATTCTACATTAAGCATCTTGTAGTGTTTTTCAGTGATGTACATCAGTTTCAAGACATTTGAAATAGCGCATTTTCATTGTAATATACTGCATTCAACTTCCACATTAACTACATTATATAACGGAATTTTTTTAATTATCTTTAAAAAAAAAACTGTATGAGTTACAAACTTCACTTCTAATCCCTATGATGTCACGGTAAACTCTAACAACACATATCCACTACATGACAACACGAGTACATTTACGCGAGTGAGAATAGTCGAGCAGACAAATGAACTGGCAAATTGAAGTCAAACATTTTTTAAGTGTATGTTGGAAAGTGTTAAAAATGTAAATAAAACTTTAAATTGGCATGATAAATATGGAAACTAATTGTTTATTTTCTTGGCTTATTTGAATTTGACCATGTTTCTCATCCGTGCTTCAAAAGTGCTATAACTCCAAGAGCCCCGCTTTTCAAGAAATATCAAAAATTGTTTCTGGGCAGTAGAAGAGAGTCGATTGACATCTTTCAAACACAACTGTCTCCTGGTAACTGGATTTTTAGTACACTACCTGGAACATTAGGATTGGTAGAAGCATAAAAACCAAGTGGAAAGGCAGCCATAACTCAAAAAACCCTGTTTTTGAGTTCTGGCACTTTCGAAGCAAGGGTATTATGCGATAACTATGTCTTAATCCTTTGCGCTCTGATGAATGAATTTTCTACCACTTAACTTTAATCCTGAAATGTCACAATGGCACCGAAATATTCGACCAAATTTATTTGAAAAAGGTTATATGCATTCTTTCGTACATTTTGTAAAGTGAATTTTTTCGTTGCAAAATACTGGTGCCAATGTGATATTGGGAATTTTGAAGAAATTTACCCACCAGATCTCAAAGGGTTAATAACCTAACATATCGATTTTCTGCTTAAACCAAATAACTTTTTAAGTCTCAATGAATTCGAAATAACAAGGTATCGTTGTGATTAAATACATTTTAACATGAATAAATGAAAGATCATCGAATTATGAGTCGATTTAAAGGTAGCCGATTCCTTAAAGAATAATAATAAAACTCCGTATTTTGATGAACCTTTTAGATTGGACAAAACCCATTAAAGTGCTAAAATATGAATTATTCAGCTAATTATCATTGATTAATCGTACAACTTCAAAGAAGGTTTCTCTTAAGACTTTAGTTCGTTATTATCTTTACTAACCTGCTCAACTTGATGCCCGACTGTATAAATTTTCAATTCAAAGCACGTTCTTCGAACGCCAAAACAGAGCGAATAGCAGAGAAGTGGGAAAACTGAGAAAACTGATGTGCGTTTATAGAGACTTCCTCAACAAATTCTTTGACAGCAATGCATTCACATGTCCTACCACATTTAAAATTTTATGAGCGGCATAGTTTTTCCCAATTGTTAAAAATCAATTAAACTAATGCAAATCCCACCAAAATGAAATACATTTTAATAAAAAAAATAAAAAGTAATTTAACAAATTACAATACTCATTTGGAAACTGATTTTTTCAAAGACTAAAATTTAAGACATTAATTTTATTGATTGTATTATTATTTATAAATAAATTCTGTATTAAAAAATATTTTTCCTCAATTTTGGTAAACAAGACATGTTTATTTTACAGTTAAAGTTAAATAAAGATGAAATATCTCGAAGAGAATATCATTTGTACAGTCATTTTCATCTTCAGGGATTTATTATTGTTATTATTATTTTAAAGGTGATAGTCTTTCTTTCTTTCTGAATTTATTCAGTTTGTTATATAATAATATCTACCCTATCTATATTATAAAAGACAAACATATCTGTGCTTAACGTATACATCCTTCTGCGAATGGCAACACTTTCAAATTTTAGATGAAATTTCAGTTTTACAATTTTCGGTACTGCAAATTTTTAACTTCTAAACATCGCACATTTTCAATTTTTACACCATCGTCTAAATGCAATTTGTTTGAAAACTCTATCTCAATTTGTTTTTGAGTTATAATTTTTTTTCTGCATTTTTGAATACTTTTTTTTGTCGTTGTGGCAACAGAAGTATTCCATTTCGGTTGAAAGTAAAGGGAAAATAGTAGATTAAACTTGACTTACGTAATAACACAATCATATATTACGTACGTCATGGATTAAACATTGACGAACCAGAAAAAGAATAAAATCCGAACATCATAAAGATTGAGATATGTCTCAGATATCTGTAGACCAAGAGAAACAACTACTTACCAAATTGTTAATAAGTAAATAAAAAATATCAAAATTCTAATCTCGCAATAAATGCATTTAAGATATATCTGTGTGTTCAACACTCTTTTTTTTTTTTTTTTTTTTTCGTTGAACACATCTTACTGAAATGGAAAATAAGCGTATAGAAATTTTGCTCTGAATATAATTAATATAAAATATCAAGAATTTATTATGCGTGTGTCATGGTGAATTTTTTGAGATAGAGCTAAATGGTACAAGTTAAGCTTACCATTTTTTTTTCATAGTCATTCTGAGCGACACTGCACTTTTCTAGGAAAATTTTCCAAAGAATAAAAGCCTCAAATGATGCATTTCTTGAAATAATGAAAAATATGAATTTGTAGTGTCATCGATTTCATCTTCGGAATGAAATTACGCAAATTTTTATCAGAGTAAAAAATATCCAAAAATGACACATAGCGAGATCAAGAGTGGAGTTTCTATCACTTTCATGTTTATTTTTTTTTCAAGAAATTTTAAATGTAATCCTCATTGCATGAAAATACGCATCGTTATGATGAAGCATAAGTCCTCTAAAGCTGCTATCAGATTCACCAACATTTCGAGAGATTTTTGAGCCAACACATGATGTCCTCCAATGTCCGCTCAAAACTCAGTGCGATGCAAACAGCAATGTCCTTTAACTTTTTTCTGCAGTTCCAAAAAAGTCTCCGCTAGGCAAGACTTTTCATCCAACATCGAACATCTCAACGAATCACAGATAAGCGATTGATACGAATAGACGATAAATATTAATGCCTGGTACAGTAGAACTGATTTTCCTACTTTTCTCCGACTTTTTCCAAGACAATTGTAACCTTTTTCTCTCTTTGAACGGGAAAAGGTTGGGGTTAAAATCAGCTGAAAAGTTTGTCGTTTGTAAAGTTCGCGAATCTGATAACAGCTTAACATTCACCTCTTGAAGAATTTCTGGAAGACTCTCAGTGGTATACCAGTTAACTGGAACTGTCTACTGTCCCTCTATTTTCATGACTTTGACTATCCCTATATTTCTGAAAAACAGAGATACATTACCTTTTTATAGCTTTCACCATTGTTGGTCTGAAGTCATCTTCAAAAATGCATACTTTACTTTCTCGATGTGTTGAAATGTCAAAACCAGTTATAATTTTATAAATAATGCAGTGCCTATCACAGGGTTTATACACATCAAGGAATTCAGAGGATTTTAGGTGAATTTGCACCAGAAATTTTGTACAGTACTGGTCTCTATATCTGAAGGAATAATTTTTTTCCATTAAATAAGGCAAATATTACTTTACAAAAATTCTGATGAAAGTTAAACAGAAAAATTTAAATATTATGATTATTTTGCTGTATTTAAAGATTTATACACTGGTTAAGTCAAAGTGAAGCGTTAAAGAACGACGCTTTCGATTATTCAGGGTTTCTCGATTATCAACCAAATTTTTTTAAGAATTGTCCCTGAATTTCGAGGATGTACAGAATATGTCTAACTTAATATTTTCCTCTGAAGGTTTAATATTAAACAATTAAGAAGTCAACTTTAAATTTTTTGATAAAATAATATTTCAGATCGCCCATGTAAACGAAAATACTCAAACTGGTCTGTCAATGTAACAAATGACTATGTAAGTCCTGTTTGATGGTCCTATGCAATAGTGTATAACCATATCCAAAATAAATTCTCAAATAATTAAAAAAAAGTATCTTTCAAAAAAGAATTATGCAGATTTTTATTTATTTATTTTTAATAAACAAAAATAAGAATCCTTTCTAAATTCACATTCAACAACATAGAGGTGAATTTGAGGTCTAATTGATAAGAAGTCTTTAATATACCACTGTAATGTAAAATCAATGAAAGACGATTTTTGATAATTTGTCTGACTCAGAGCTGGAGGGGACGCCAACCGGTATTTTCGTTTTCTGCACCACATAACCTGTCAAATGTAACAAAATTTTCCACTTTAAAATTGTTTTTGAAAAAGTGACGCTGCATCCTGGATTATTATATTTGTCGAGAATTGTACTTCTTAAACATAGAGATTTACAAATACAGCCAAGGCACTTATGAAAAAGACTTTGAATATATATTTATTTTAAATATGGACAATATTAATATTTCTGAATTAAAATCTCGAAATACTTTATTTAATCCATGCAAAAAAAGCTTGCTGAGACATTTAGTTTTAATCTTAATGATGCTAGAAATTTCTGATCCTTCTTAACTCTTAAATAAAGGATAAGTTATTTAAGCAACTTAAAACAATTCAAGTAATGTCCATTCACATGAAACACTAGAAACTTCAAAGATTTTTATTGATAAAAGCAGGTTTTATAGATATCTTTTAACAATATCATTATTTAATGTAATCTACCTTTCTTCAATGTAAAATAATTATTGTTCAAAATATATTTAAAGCTTTAAGGTTGTTTTTAACTGCCCTGCTGAACACGTGCAAAATGTTTTGACACATTTACAAATTCATTTTTTAACAGAAAGATATAAAATTGGAAGGCCTGATTATGGAAGCGATTTCGAATCGAACTTAGTTTTCCATTTTATGATAAATAAATTACCTATCGAGTTGTAAGCTATTTCTATCACATGATCTTCTATTTTTCTCCTGCTTTTCGACCGATTTTTCTGCTTTCGTCGGGAAATGTGTTCAAAAACGTCAACTTTTAAAGCTTGTTATGAGAGATCTATTAAGTTTGTAAAAAAAAAAAAAAAAACAGAAAACTGAGTGCAATTTGACAATTTCTGAATAACAACACCTGCTAGTTTCATGCATTTCCGACCCAAAATAAATTAAAACTTATGTCACAAAGTTGCCCCTTTTGATTTAAGAACATCCTTAAAGACTAATTTATGCTGTTTACGTTGGCGTCTTAAGTAAAGTTTATATTATTATTATTATTAATATTCTTTTGAGTTTTGCAATTTGTCGAAGTTTGAAATGCTAATCTTTTTATCGAAGTTATATTTTCCCTGATTAATAAGTTCTCCCATACGTGTTTATGTTAAGCTATATCTTCCTAATTCAAACCATAAAAGTGTCTTTGTCCCACGTGAATATGTATCTTTCCAGTGCTATTGTACTCACGTAGGAAGCGAAACGTTTATATGCTTTTCTTGCTATTCCGCTGAATAACTTGTTGATAAACTTTGAAACTTTTATAGCCTGCGTAAATATAACAACAAGAAAACTACAAAAGGTTATCAAAGGTCGCCAAAATCGTAAAAAATGAAGAAAATATTATTTGAAAAATATACGTGAAGAATGCTGGAAACTATCGAATCTATCAATTTCATTGGGCGATACCGAAATACCTGTAATTGAAAAGGAAGGTTTATTTCACCATGATATATATTTAGGATTATTTTTGAAGACGTTTTTAGAAAGAAAAATGTAAGAAGCTATCTGTCAAGATGCATTCCTATGTGGGCGAAAATCGATTCGAAAGACGTGGTAAGAAAAATAAATGGTATAGTTCATTGCTTTGTAATAGCCGCAGATTTAGTATTATTGTGGGTGTTGTAAATTATAAGTTATAAACAAAAAGGAATGACTTGAGCATATAAATACTTCTGTTTCCCAGCTTTAATTAAATTTTAAACGGGTAGCTTTCCTGCTATTTTTTAGGTGATTAAATATATATTATATATATCACATAGTTTTACATATAAGAGATTTTTTAATAGTTGCATCTTTTTATTAAAAAAAAATATTTATACAATATAATATCGTTACTGCGAATGTCATTATAAAGGATTTTTTTATTTTCACGAATATTATTTGAATTGTTAAAAAAAAGACCTATAAAGCTATTTCATTATAAAAGTATTCATTTTAATGAATTTTTCAGACTAGAGTATTTATTCAATGCAAACCAGAATTAAATGATGCTAAATGAAATGCCTAACTCTACACTGGCTGTGTAATGGATCAATAAATACGTCTAGTGTTCGTAAATTTCTTCTTTTTTTATTTGCTGCAAAAGAATTTCTATATAAAAATTATAATATTTTTCAATAATTTATACATATGTTACTATTATCATCATTACTATCATTTATCTAAATTAACTTCCAAGTGTATTTTTCGTAATATTTGTGATTGGTGCCTTTGTTAGGTTTCACGCGAAGATTTTCACTTGGCGCAAAATGGTGCAAATAAAGTATAATTTTTTCTTTTTTTAAAATCAAAATATTAATTCTTTAGCCCTTTTTTATACTTATTATCATGTTACTTTTTCTTTCTTTTTTTTAATATTAGAATGTTAACGAATTCTTTTCACAGTCTTTCAAAACTATTTGGGCATATATCGATTCTCTTCGATATTAAAATTTTTAGTTTATTATCATTTCTATATCTATTATCATTTCAATATCTATAAGTAAATTATACTATTAAAATATAGCTTATTACAATATAACTCTTTTTTTTGGCCTGCTCAACATACGTCAAAGCTATTTCGCAGTTTGCTCTAACCTATAATATCTCTAAAGAATTCTTTTTAAATAAATACCAAGATGATAAATATGAATTCGTGTATTACTACTTTACACTCGATAACAATAAACTAATAAACTACAACTAACAATTTCAAGTTAAGGCTAATTTCCATTTTTTAAAAGTAAATAATTATTCGTTTTATCATATTTTACACGTATCTTTTCCGTCAAACATCTATCGTCGATTTTCACTATTAAGACTTAATTTATTTTCCCGTGAAATCTCAAGGAAAATATAAAAATATGTTTCCCTTTGACAGACAAAATGATCTAAACACTTTCATCTTTTAACAATAGGAGACTACACTTGCGTAGCATTTAAACATTTCGTTTTAGGAATCGGCTCTGTAAGCAATGAATAAGAGATGACACATATCATTAAGGCAGATAAATATGAAAAATTATATCTGAATTTAATGAGTGTATTTGTTTTGAAATTAAACACAAGTATATTAGCAAATTCGACTATATTCAGTAAAATAAAATATCTACTATAACTAAAATATTAAAAATAAAGTATGTCAAGATCTAGACCTGGACAGTTATGTATACTTTAACACGTTATTTGTTTACTGTTTTCAGATGAAATTTTTAGGAAATATTGGATACCATGAACACCACATATGCTGGCGCCAAAAAGCATCGAGGAAAAGCGAATCGGAAAAGTTCCATTTTTCAGTAAAATCAATAAAATTATTATCATTTTTTTTAAACTTTAAATATTACTTTCTTTTGCTTTTAAGGCCGGTTCACTTTTATCAGTTTCTTTCCCCTCTTCTAGGTGATGCCCCTTTGTCTTTTCTGTATAGTTATAGTTTTATTATATTTAATTTTATTTTTAACGTGACTAAACATTTATTAAATTTTTTTGTAATATTGTACAATTAATATTTTGTTAATATTTTGTCTAGATTTAGTTGCTACAAAATATTTTTATTAGTAGCATTATAACTTCATATACTTATTTTATTTTATGAAACTTTATGTACTTATTATGTCTTGCTAAGTGCAAATATTCTTCATGAAAGTTCAAGGTTTCATCTACAAAAATAAAATAAAGATGGTTGTCTGTGTATAAATCTGTCTGTGTGCGATGGCTAGAAAATCTGCCGCATTTAGAAATCTGAGAATTTGGGTAAGAACAGTCAAAAGAAGTGCTAATCGAAAAAAAAATGTTTTTTTATTTTCGCAGTTTTGGTTAACATGCTTCTGTCGAACTTTTCAAACTGCAGAAAAAGAGATGACAGCTTCTTCAGTTTTATACTTGCACATTTAAAAAGTCGTAATAAAGAAACATATTTTTTCTATTAAATTCAAATGGTTCATATTGTATACAATTAATGGTCTTATATATATATATATATATATACTAGCAAAAGCCATGCTTTATTTGGATTCGCGAAGCATTATTTTACAAAGCAGATATTTGAAAATAACAATATTTTTTAATATAATTTTTGCATCTTTATTAAACAAAAACGTTATTTTATGTTTTGACGCGTTTTAATTTTTTATTTATGATGTAAGATTGGCATAATAAAATATTTTCAAAGAAAACTTTTACAAAATATTTTTAAATTTTCAACTAAAAGCTCTTTTAAATATGTTTTTACTATTTCCAGTAGCCACTGGTGTTTTTTAAAGTTGTTTGAAATATGCATGTTTCCAATCTTTGTAATTAACATCAAATAATCTTTGATATCTGTTTTAGAATAATATATTTGAAGGGAGCTTGAAGGAAGTTTCTTCCTCAAAATCCTGTTTTCTGGAAAAACATTTGAAATCTGCTCTCGTTGATACTATGAATTTTTAACTGCAAAACTTTTTATTTTAATTTTTTCGTTTTTATACATGTTAGCGTACGAGAATTTTTGATATTGTAGAATTTTTCGTAAGGAAAATTTCTATTGAATGCGTAATTTTGAAGGATTTTCATACTCGCGACAACGTTACGTACGTTTTTAAGCCAATTGGAGTCTATATATACTCAATATCTACAACTGCTTCATCTAATGTTAAACCTTGGGATTTATGAATTGTAACAGCAAAAGCTAACTGCAGAAGAAATTCTTTCCTTGAGCAATTTATGCTTCCAATTTTCCAGAATTTAATTATTGGGGGAAATGGTACGCACCAATTCTTATAAGTTAAATTACTGTAGTATTCAAATTTATCCATGATTAGTAGCGATACCTGGTCTGGTGACAAATAAGAACGTAACATTATTTTAGATCCAAATGGTAAAGTAAGAAATAGTTAAAGTCCATTTGTCGTTTCTGAATCAGCCAACTTTGCTTTAGTACATTTACAAAGAGCTTGAATCGAGGCGACAACTTCACGCAGTTCTTTTAATTTTTCATTTATATAACAAATTTAACAATTAATTTTATTTGTTTACAATTCTTTTGTTGCCACTTTACAAAAAAAAAAAAAAAAAAAAAAAAATCCATAATCCAATTCTTTTAAAATGTTTAAGTGTCATCTGTGCAAACGATTTTGCAGAATAATGAAAACATGTTTTATTTATTAAATTAATCATGATTCTATCTATAATTATTTACTCCATGATTTATATATTTTTTTTTCTGAAAATATACACGTTTCATTTTTCATTTATTTGCTAAAATGCGTCCGTATTGGAAATGCATGTAAAATAAATTAATTAAAATAAAAATTTTTTAACGTTTTACTGTAAAAAAATTATATTGTGCAAATCTACAGATCATAATTTATTTTTGTATTTAATTTGAAGTCAAAATATTGAATAGTTTTTTTGTAAAGCGTACGACAAAATGTAATTTGAGTGGCCTAGTAGAGGATTCGCTTCGCTCATCCTAATAACCATAAATCGTTTTACAATATATGGCCCATTGAATTTAATAACTTATAGCACATTGAACATGAAGGGAAAAATAAGTAATAAATTTAAAATGAATACAAATGGAATTTGTAAAGCTAAAGCAGAATCTTCAGGTCCCAAATACTTTGAAACTACAAATGAAGTGTGTGGTTTCATCTTCGTATTTGCCATGAAAAGGCAAAACAATACGAATTTGGGACTACCAACACACACAGAACCAAAACCAAATGAAGAAAAAACATCAGAAACAAGGCACATAAAATCTATCAAATTGGATAGCAAAATGAAAAGAGAAGAATAATAATAATTATCTTCAACATGATAATAGTAAATAAATAATTAAATTAAAAATGCAGTAATGTGATAACAGAAAAAAGTAAACCATACACCATAGTTTACCCTATTAAGATTTATAACAAAATCATTTAATTTGACCATGCTAAGCTAAACTCAATATCGTAATATACTATGATTTAAAAATAGATAATTAATATATTTATCCTATACATTTAGAAATTGTATTATAGATCTCCTATTTATTAAAAGTTAGGTACAATTTAATCATGTAAATTAATTAAATTATATTAATAGAATTAATTGATCTAACTGTACAATTATCCATTCATTAGTGTCTATTATACTTCCATTGTAATATGTTTTTCAATTTAACAAAGGCATTTCCCACTTATATATAAGTTTTCTTGTTAATTGATAAAAAAAAAATTTCAAAAAAAAAATTCGATTTTACTTCTGTTTTTTGCCGATGCTTCCGTCGGGAAAAAAGATATACTGATTCAGAGATACCGATTAACAAAAAATACCCGCATTTTCTTGTTAACGAAGATTAAATTAGTTTTCAAGAAAACGAATTTTAAATCTTTTGAAAAAAATCCGCAACAGCAAATCACTTCGCTCCTCCGAAAGGTACTCTTTTCTACGCTAAAAGTAACTAAACGTTGATATTTCGACACAATTTTTATATACTTTCTCAACACATTGAATATACATCAATTATATATTTTTTAAAATGTTCGGATGAAAAAAAGTAGTTTTAAAACATATAATCTTCGAAATTTTCGCTCAGAACGCGAAAATAAGGGCAGTTTTGGTGCACATTTACACAATTAAAATTAAATTAAAAAAAAAGTAATACAGAATAGCAATAACTGATAGTATCATATCTGTTTGACTTCATATCTGTTTGATATTTTATTATTCAGGTATTTATACTTTTCTGGTATATATAGGCTACACCCAAACCTATGTTGTATAGTTTTTTACAAAATCTTATTATTCTTTTAGCAAAGTTTTCTTTCCATAATGTAATACTATTGATAATTCTTACATTTTTTGCACGGAGCACCTTGAGCACAAATAATACTCGTACTTGACTGTTTGTATATATGTTATATACATATATATATATACAGGGTGCCAGTAAATGACTGACCCATTTTGAATTTAAATAACAAAAAAACGGTTTGAGATAAAAATGCGTGGTTTGCTGCATTGTGATTAGAAAATCAATAAATTTTTAGATATACACTTTCTTAAAATAGTTCGAAATTCGGCCAATAGATTGCGCTGGTAGCGGCAACAGGCTGTCGAAATTCAGACATTACTCTAGTTTTCATATGCATGAGCTATTCGGCTCATTTCGCAGAGTCAAATATCAGTCGACATGTTGAATCGACTCTCCATTCACCTACAGAAGTAGAGTTTGTTGGAGGGTAAAAAATTAAAAATAATATTTATGATTGAATAATGTCTACTTTCCTTTAAAAAAAAAAACAACAAAACATACTTTTTAATAAGCACTGACTTTTCACACATTTACTATAAGTAAACTGTATAAAAAATGTTTTTGTAACCGATCAACTGATTCTCTTTTTACGTACAATAAATTGGAAATATGGGATAAACACCACTTTTTTAAGTTAAAAAAAATCTTAATATTTAATCAAGTCATTTATTCCATTAAATAGTATGAAATTGTATTTCAAAAAATTAGTAATGTCAAAAAACTTTAAAAGATGGATCAAGCAAACTCATCTTGCCTGTACGTTGTGTAGTGAAATCAGAAGTTAAAAGAGTAGTACGCAAACATTGGTGGCAAGTTCCTTGTCTAAAATAAAAGCAAAACAGTGACTTATAAATCGGCACATAAAAATATATTACACCTTAGAATAAAGGCTCGTCTGCACTTTATCTATAACAAGTCCTGTCTTAAATATAAAAAATTATTGATCAGAACGGAGAAAGTAACATACGAAACTACCTGCTAAGACGGAAACCTGTCTGAAACAAAATATTTTTCAAGTTTGCGCAAACAGAATTCAGCCCATTTTATATCCATATTCTGAAGTTTAACATATTTGAAAATTTTATTACGAAAGCCACGACAGATTTTAAGATGCTTTTTACACACAACCCTTCTCTCTTCTATGCTGAAACGAAAGGATGCTTAAAAAAAGCTACTTTCCTGTTTTTATATCCTGCGAGTCACCCCTCTTCAAAATTTCATTACAGAAAGCATAATAGATCCTGAATCATCATAGAATCACTATAGTTCTACTTATTTTACTTATTTTTTTTGTTCTAATAAGTTTTATAAATATAAATATTACCAGATACTAATTACTAGAACATTAGAATTTTTCATATATAATTTTCAAAAAGTTTTTATAATTTTTTTTTTTAATAATGTTAAATATCAAAATATGAATATAATTTAGGGATGAATTTGGTTTTCGGAAAAATGTACAATATTTCGTTTTAGGCAGGTTTCCGTCTTAGCAGCTGGTTTTGTATGTTACTTTCTCCGTCGAAACCAATATTTTTTTACGTTTAAAAGATTTTTTATAAACTGATTTCTTCATTTTAAGGCTTATTATATTTTTATGTGACACTGTCACGCAGTTTATCAAGGTTTTCACAGCAGCACTGTCCCTTTTATTTTTTAGACAGTGAATTTGCCCCAATACTATTTCTGTGCCACTGTTTTAACCACTTAACTGATTTCACTGCACGACGTGGACAAGAATAGTTTGCTTGATCCATCACTTAAAGCTTTTTAACGCTACTAATTTTTTTTAAATACAGTTTCATACTATTCAATGTAAGATATGTTAATGTTGTATATTAAGATTTTTTAACTTAAACAGGCGGCGTTAATCCCATATTTTCAATTTATTGTAAGTAAAAAGAGAGTCGGTTAACAGATTACAGAAACATTTTTTTTATACAATTTACTTATGGTAAATGTGTGAAAAGTCGATGAATATTTTGTTGGTTTTTATTAAGTATAATAGACATTATTCAATCATAAATATTATTAAAAAACTGTTGCAATCCAACAAACTTTATATTTGCAGGTGAGTGGAGAATCGATTCAACATGTTGACTGAGATTCGATCTTGCAAAATAAGCTCGTGCGTAGGAAAACTAGAGTAATGTCTGAACTTCGACAGGTTGTTGGCGCCGCCAGCGCCATCTGTTGGCCGAAATTCGGACTATTTTAAGAAAGTGCGTATCTTAAAATTTATGGATTTTCTGATAAGAATGCAGCAAACCGCACATTTTTATCTCAAACCTTTTTTTTTTTTTGTTATTTACATTCAAAATGAGTCAGTCATTTATTGGACACCCTGTATATATATAGATAGAATTTTATATATTTTTGGAAAATATTTTGTAATTATTTTAATAATTTTTTCAGCAATCCGCTATCCAACCCTTCATAATGGTCTTTTCAATTTTATATATTTTATATATTTTTTTGTACATTTTATATTTGAGTATACCTTAAAAAAAAACATTTTATATTTTTACATGTACCCATATAACCAATTTATAAGGTATAATGTTTGATCTACGATAAAATAAGTGCAAGAGGAATAATTATAAGGCATTTTATATATATATATATATAAATCGAGGGTGTATGCTACTGAAGTACGCCGGACAGGTCAGCTAATTCGTAATAAAACATTTTTCTTTATATTTTTTTGAAAATTCCAGTATTGACACGAAGTTTTAATATTTTAAGAAATGCTAATATGCTGAACTAATCTTTATAAAGCGATCCTCATAAAAATCTAGAAAAAGATTTTGAAATAAAGTATAATAAATGTGAAAAAAACTTTTTACTGAAGTTAATAATGTTAGTTAAATGACTTAATATAGTTACTTAAGATTAGTTAGTTGAAAGACTTTATTTAAAATGAATACCTGTACAAGTAAAAGTTTTTTAAAAGTTAATAATTTTTTCCGTTGTCTTTTTCCACAAATATGTGTAAATTAAATCGTTAAATGTCGTTGACTTGAATGACTTAATTACCACAAATGATATCCAAACAATGGAAAATCTTAAAAATACTACATTAAACCAACAAGTAAGAGTACAAATCATTGCGTCTCCTCATTATAAAGGTTTCTTTTTAACTACACAGCTCATTGTTACTGAAATTATTTGACCAATTTTTTATAGAAAAGTTTTTTCCATGTTTATTTTAACATTTGGCTTCAAACTATCGAAAATACAAACAATTTTATTTCCTGTATAAATATTTTCTTTTAACGCATAATTTTGCTTTCAACGTATTATTTTTTTTAACCTATTACTTCTTTTAACACAATTATTTCTTTTTCTACATCAAGCTTTATTGTTAAAAGTTTCAAAATAATATAATTTTCAAAGAAAATGACTTTATAAAAAATTTCTGAAATTCTTTCCTTTAGTTTCCCAATGTTTATATACCTTAAAAAAAGGATAACATTATTATTTTAAATAAATGACAGATGCAGAAATATTAAGAACAATTTAGATTACATGTTATATTTTAAAAATATGTTACATTTTATAAGCAGTTCTATGTTGCGCATCAAGTTGATTGCGTCACATTCTTTATCTGAACTTAAACTGAACCGGCATTGTTTTTGATATTTTTGTACAAGAAAATTTTATAGAAGCTCAAACATTTATATTCAGTAACTTTTTTCGGATAAAAAATTAAATATTTAGGGGGAAATGCTACATTGCCTTACTTTTAACTAGTGATATTTTAACAAAGTCTATATCACACAATAATATATACTAAATAAACAAAAAGACAGTCATTTTATTAGCTGTCTTATTATTGTTTTTGAATTTTTTCTAATGTAGTTCAAAAAGTTTATGAATTCGGTTTGTCTGACCGAGCTGTAATTGACTTAAATATACTCGGATTGCCGTGTAATCTACACTAATAAAAGAACAAAACGGTCTGTCTGTCTGTGTGTCTGCGATGGCTAGCAAAATCTACGGCACGTACGAGACTCAAAATTTTTTGGAGAGTAGGCCAATATTTCTCCTGATGCACCTGAAGCTCAGAATTTAGTTTCATAGATATTAATTATGAAGCGGAACTCACTCTCTTCAAAAAGTCATTTTTTTTAATATTCGGGGAAAGAAAACGCTTGCACATGCGCACAAACTCAATTACGCACCTAAACGAAGGAACAAATTTTTTCCCCGTTTATTTCTGTTTTTTGATCATTTTGTTTAAATCCAAATTAACCAAATTGCTCGATGCAGTTAAACTTAAGAGACATATTTCGAAAGATCATATTTTTAGGTCTAAAATGCAATAATCAATTCTAAAAAATGTTGCAGTTAACCCTTTGAAAACAAATATTCAAATATTCAATTCCTCCTTTTGTCAATGCCCCTCCAGTGCGTAATTTTTAAGATATAAACAAACCAGAAAAAAGATCTTAAAGTTGAAAATTTCTTCTAACCGATGGTGTAATCGGCTAAAAAAATATGGATTTTAACCCTTGCGACATTTTGCAAATCGCAGAGAGGATATTTTTTCTACGCTGAAATTATCTTAACATCCATATTTAAAATCAATCTTTTAAAAGCTTCTTAATAGATCAAATTTATATTCCCTATAAAAATTTCGAAACATTCGGACGGATAGAAATATGTTTTACAGGAAAAAGTGTGCGAAAAAAATAATGAAATCAATAAAAACTGATCGTTTTCATTGCGGTTTTGCATCAGCAGAGCGCAATCCTATAGGTACCAGCAAACAAAAAACATATTCTTAAAGCTTAAAAACATTCTTATAATCTATGATGCAATCTGCTTTTAAAATATAAGATTTAACCCTTTCAAATACACCGGCAAAAGGTGGTCACTTTGTGACTTATGGATAGATTTTTTTCTACGCTAAAAGTATCTAAGCATGAATATTGCAGCACAATCTTTTAAAAACATCTCAATAGACCAGATTTACACCCTCTACAAAAATTTTGAAATGCTCGGACGGGTTGAAATATTTTAAAAAAAATAAAAAGTGCGAAAAATTTAACGAAATAAATAAAAACCAAATCGTTTCATTGCGGTTTTGCTTTTGTAGGGCGCAATTCTATACGTCCCGGCAAAATGAAAATATTTTCTTAAAGCTGAAACATTCTTATAATCTATGTGCAATTTTTTTTTTTTTTTAATGATTTAACCCGTTCAAATACACCGATAAACAAGAATCAGATCCCGGCTCATGGAGAATGGAGAGTACACTTTTTCTACGTTAAAAGTAACTAAATGCCCGCATTTTAGCACAATCTTTTTAACCTCCTGACTGCCGCCGGCTGATTTTTTCACACACTAAGCTGCAGGTTTCACTGCAACATAAGCAATATTTAAATTAGTATAATTCCACAAATAAAACCCAGTTCTGAAAAATTAAGTTAGGATTGATGTTATCAAAGATTATACACCGATACTAATAACGTATTTTGCATCAGGTTGGAAAAAACATCTTTTTTTTATATTTTTTATAAATTACAGAGAAAACAACATTACAATATTACCCTTTGGCTGGGCAGTCAGGGGGTTAAAGACTTTCAATAAACCAAATTTACATTACTTATAAAATTTTTGAAACTTTCGCATGGCTAGAATTACTTTTTACAAATTAAAATGAGTGAAATTTTTTGGAATTCAGTAAAAACCTGAGTGTTTCGTCGCAGTTTTGTTCCCTTTCTGCACGCATAATTTCCAAAAATCAAATTACGTAGAAAATTAAATTTCAAATAGCATGTGCTTTCAATTCAATATCTTTTTGCGATTTTTCCATTTAAAAATATAAATTTTAACAAAATGGACTTAAGGATATAAAATCATAGAAATTCGAGTTTAATTTAAGGATAATTTAGAAAACAGATAACACATATGAATATTGAATAACATCACGGGACCGGACAACGCCGGGCAGGTCAGCTAGTTGAAAATAAAATGTGTAACATTTATAGTTCGTTTACAGAGACACTCAAACAAATTTCGTTTCATTATGATCTATGCGGAAATATTGTTTGCAGTGTCATACAACATCATCCAACACGGCCGTCCAATCCCGCTTTTCTAAAAAAAAATGCATAAAGTGCTTAAACTTTTGAGACAGCGTTTCATCAAGAAAAGAGAAAAAATAAATAAAAATAAATTTTTTATTTTAACCACCCAAAATAGCTTATTTTATTTTATTTTGATTAAATGTCGAGTATTTATTGTAAATTAGCATAAAATATTTTCTTCTTCAGTTATTTTAAATCAGATTTGCGGAGTACTTAAACTTTTGAGACAGATTATACAATAAATTTCTCTCTACTCTTGGAAGACCAAGAATGAATTTAAGGAATTGAGTGATGAATGACTGAAGATGACAAGTTAATCGATGATTGATTTAAAATGAAGGACTGCAAAAGAACCTTTAAGAACATTTTTCTGGTCGAGAAAACCCACTAATTACTGGAAATTCTTGAGATAAATGAAAGCATATACTTTTATTTGCATACTTTCATGACTCAATCAACTATTAATTGCCCCAAAGGTGACTTAATTTTCATGTGTTAAAAATGTTATTTGTCATGTTAAATAGATTAATAAATAAAGTTTTAGTCCAGTTAGAAAACTGCGTACTTATTTTTGTTTGTTTATTTATAAGAGCAGATTTCGCTTCATTAAAAAAAAAAATAAAGAAAAAAAAAACTTCTTAGAACAGCCACGCTGTTGCTGTTACCATTCTCAAACTAATGGGGATGCACAGGGCTTTAATAAACACTCTGCACAGAAAGATTTTATTGTTGCAGTCATTTATGTTATAAAGTTTTTCTTGTAAGATATTTAGAGATAACTGTGAAAATGGGTATCGCAGGAGAAAAAATTAAAAAAACTGCGCATGGTTAATATAAGTGACAAATACAGACTTAAACATATACAGCGTTCATTGTCAGTAATACATTTGTGTGTGTTCTGATATTAATCACTTTGAGTATACTGAAATTATCTTGTTAAAATAAAATGTACTTTGCTTACATTTACATATATTAGTTTCATTAAGGAATATGCATCTGCTTTTTAAAGCCACACTTCTGCATGTAATTTTTGACGTATTGGATTGTAATAGGATATCTAAATTTCATTTATTTGGACTTCCAATAAAGTTCATTTGACATCTAAGACATTATTTCATACTAAATCTAGGACGCTCTACAACTTTGTAATTCATATTTTGTTTCGTACATTCGTATTTTGTTTTGAACTGTTTTTAAGATAGAAATAGTAATTCCCGAATTTTGACGCAAGTTGGCGTAATAAATGGTTTCATCCTGTAGCTCATACTCCCTTTACTGTGCCTATACATCACATTTAGACTATCACTTTCGTCTATCTGAAGTTAATGCTGCCTATATACACTGTTAAAAATTTCGTGCTACTTTGAACCAAGATTTGGTGCTCGCAGCTATTACCAGCTGCCACCATAGGATGGTTCAATCGAAGCTCCAAATCTTGGAACGAGTTTACACCATATTATTTGAAAAAATAGTACTATAGTTCAACCGAAGTTCCAAATCTTGGAACAAGATTTCACCATCTTATGGTGGCAGCTACTAAGTACCAAATTTCGGTTCAAAGTAGCACAAAATTTTTAACAGTGTAGAGTGACCATTAAAGTGTTAAATATAAAAAAACACTCACTTTCACAAGAATTCAAACTGGTGTTTTGAAAATAACATCTATCACTTTGCGTCCAATGAATCACATCTTCGACGACAGCACCTTGCAGAATGAAGTAAATTTACTGTCAGAGAGGAATGATTTTACTTCAAAATTGTCGTTGCTTTTTTGATGTCATTTAATAAATATGCAATTCCATAACCGGAAAGTCCTGTATTCTTTGACCACAATACTCTAAGAACAAACAAAATTCACAGATATTCTATTACTAATTAGTTCTTTAAAATATTTTTTTCTAGAATTTCAGAAGAATTTAATTGCATACTAATTTCATACATATTAAGTAGAACCCAATAATGACATTTTTAAGTTAATTCATCCCACTTGACTATTAATTTACTCCTCTCTGGAAGGATTCTTGAGAAAGAGAATTTTTGTTGGCATACTGGACATGACTTTAATGAGCACTCTGTATGTAAAGAAAATGCACGTACATCAACTTAAGTATGTATATCAACTTAAAAGGACTTGAAAACTAAAAAAAAAAATAAAAAATAAAAAAAAAATAAAAAATAAAAAAAATCGATTTTTTATGATCTATTTTGATTATTCAATTAATTCTGAACTCAATGCAAAAAACCGCATAAAAATATTTGCATTTTTAACGGAGTTATAAGCATTTATGTATCACCACTTTCAAAGACGCACCCATGTAATTCCAACTTTAAGTCGTGTTTTCTCAAAACTTGATTTTTGACGACTATCCGTAAGATTAAAAAAACTATTTAATAAAATGGCTTATTTTTTTCATGCATATAACATTATTATCTATAGAATGAATTAATATATTTTAGATAGTTTAATGTTTTGAGTATTAAAAAAAAAAAATGAAAAGAAACTGTATTTTTAGGGGATTTTTAAATTTTCAAATTTCAGAGTTTTTTAATGATTTTTTTTGTGCTAGTTATATCCTTAATTCATTGTATAGAGTAAAGTTTACTAATCATTTTAAAGCAAAAATTAGGTTTTTATGTCAAATCAACGTTAAGATATTTTACGGATGGTGATATAACACATAATGTTTTTTTCGAAAATTGTGCCATATAAATTTTGCTATATTTTTTATTATATTACATTGAAGTACTTCATTTTATAATTTTATAAAACTGCAAACATACCTTAAAAATATCAGACATTCAATACTTTTGTTTTATATAAACTCGAAGCAAAAGCTTTGCTTACATGTTTTTCCTTATTGATCAAGCCCTGAACCCCCCTTGAAGTACATGCAACATGTAATATATATACATTGCATAAGTACATTTTACTGTACATATATTACATACAATACATACAGAAAAAAAATTTTCAGCAAACCAAAGCAATACATTAAACCTGATGCTACAGTGCTCAGCAAAAGTTTAGACAGCAGATTATTACGCTTCTATTTTCAGAAGTATGTACCGAATGTTTGTAATTCCTCTGTCATGTATTACTTGTGACTTATCCTTTATTCACACACAATAAATTTTAAATTTTTCCTTTTACATAAAATATAATGAAAAAAATAAAATTAACATTGTGGCAAAAGTATAGACAATTTGTGTATTTACAGAAAAATAACTACAAATTAAAATCTAGTTGCACCCGCATTGTTTGTAGTTAGATCAAGAATGTGACTTTCCATCGAAGAAACTAAATGCTGCGTCACTTGGGGGTCTATTTCGTACCAAACATGTTCAACAGCAGCTCAAACCTCATTAAAGGAAAATTGTAGCAAAAATTTGCATAAACATTACGACATATGATGTTACAAAATTTTTCGATTGGGTCCGGATCAGAACTACACGCCGGCCAGTTGTGATGAATAGTATTTTCAGAGTTAAACGAAGTTCTTACTTTGTATGCAACGTGAATAGATGCTAAAATCCATACTTTAGATCAGTAAAAGTTCCCCAAATGACTAAAAATTAATCTCCAACGTATATACGTAGTCTTGTGTTGCTTGGAAATCAATGAATAACTCCACGGATACACGAGCATTAAAGCTAAGTGAGAACCAAATTATTTAAAAGTCACCTTCTTTATGTCGACTTAATAAAGTCCCAGGATCTTTACTTAAGTCATTCCGATAGTATGCCCACTTGTTTGGGCCACTCAAATTCCACTTTTTTTTCGTTACTGAATATCATAGCGTACCATTTAGGTCCATATGACGTATGTTTGCAAGTTAATTGAATTCTCGCCAATTTATAGCGATATTTTAAAGCTGATTGTTTTATCATTTTCATGTAAATTGATTTACCTGTTTCTTTAATTCATCTACGAAACATTTCCGTCGATACAGAAAGTTCTGACTTACTTTTAATGTGATTAGCAATCATTACTTGTGTAAATGTCAGTTTTTGGATCCTTTTGTCATCTCATTTTCTCCTCACACAAGATCTTCCAGATTATGTTTTGTTTTGAAGGAGTCATCCTTAGACTATACTTCATAGACAGACCACTTTGGACGATTCAATGCTGCTGAAATTTCTGCAACAGTCTTCCCTTTCCATTTCAGCTTTCCTACTTCAAATACCTCATCTAATTGAATATTTTTAGCTCGCGGCATCTTCACTAACTGATGCTATATCGAGGTATAATTAAATATTTCAGACATTTGACATCGTAACTTGGAAATATGCATTTTTCCATAAACAGTTGGCTAAAAATAAAAAAAGTGTCTAAACTTTTGCAATCTGCAAATTTTACTTTTTTCAGTTTAATTAACGATTATCTTATATTTTAAGCATTATTTTATTCTACATTATATAAAATATATTTAAAAATAAGTATAGCCATTTGTAAAACTCACGTATTCGTATTTTCTATTTAAAGGTTAAAAAACACCAGTGTCTAAACTTTTGACAAGCACTGTAATACGGAATCTTTATTTGACAATTCATCTATAACCGGAATGCCCCGTAAGCAATGTTCAAATTAATAGACATTCTGTTGTTAATTATCTCCTTAAAGTATACATTTTTAAAATTCTAATATCTCAGAAGAATTTAATTGAATGCGAATTTTATATCCATTAAGTAGCACCCAAAGAGCAATGACATTTTTGAAGTAAAGTCCTTCCACTTGACGATTAATTTACTTCTCTCTCGAAGGTATTGTCATCGAAGATGTGATCCATTGGACGTAAAATGATGGGTATTATATCCAGCATGCCAATTTGAATTCATCGTGAAAGAGAATTTTTGTTGACACTGCTGGATACGCTTGGCGAAATACGTAACTTTCCTTACGATGAATGTGTTTCTTTTTTGTTTGTGAAAGACGGGTTAAAATTGTTATACGAGCTTTGAAAAAAACTAAGTTAATATTGTTGAAACTGGAAGACAAAATATATCTTTAGAAAAGAACAAACTGAACTTTCAGACTCTGCGCATTGTCATTACCAAATTCGAATTTTAAAATCATACGTATTTCACGCAGATGACCTAAAATAAATATATATTTACTAATATGGTGCTTTAAGTTTAGTAACTATTCTATCAAAAATTTGGTAGTAAAAATTTAAAACCATTGACATTAAAATCATATGTAAAAAAGAAAGATATTACATTAATCCTGAGTTAACTTTCTATTATCTTTCGATAATCCCATAACTTAATCCATTAACTTTCTGTAATCCCTTAACTTAATCCATTAACATTCGATCACAAACGCGATCATTTTTAAGGGATAGTTTTTAAGCACCTTTTTAGAAAATATGTATTTATTAGGGTTTCGTTCATCTGAAGAAACCCTATCTCTGGCCTCTGTCTGTCTGTCACAGAGTCTGTACACAAAAACTACATAAGCCAGAGAGTTCAAATTTTGTGTACTTATTGCTAAACTAGCTGTTGTCACACAACAAATCATAAAATATTGAAAAGGACCATTATTTTAATTAAAATATTAATTTTAATATCATCAGTTCATGGTTTTTTTTTTTCTAATTACTCCATTTCTTTCACTTTTAAAAGTAATAGAGTACTTCTGCGGCCACAATTACAAAATTGGTATTAAAAACTACCCCCCAAAAAAAATCTCAAAAATAAATTGAGATACAGCTTTCAAACAAACTGCATTTAAAAGTACATTTTTCCCCCTATACGATGGTGTAAAACTTGAAAATGTGTGATTTTTACAAGTTTAAAAATTTGCAGTAGCGTAAATTTCAATATTCAAATTTCATTTCTTCTAATTGTTGCAAGCAAATTTAAATAAAATTATTATGTATGCAAGATAAATTAATGAATTAAATAAATCACGTGCTTATGTTTTTCATCCTATTTATGATCTATTTTGACACGCGAAGTGAAATATTTTATTTATTTATTAAATTCTTATTCATTTAAAATACTAGCCGCCTCTGATGACCAGTTTTGTCTCCCTTAAATTTATGCTAAGCTTTGCAATATTTTACTTTTATCCATAATTTTATTTACTTGCATAGCTGAGTCTGCAGATTCTAATAGAGAAATCAAGAAATCAATGCGATCAAGGCAGCATTTAGAGGAAAAATTATATATTCTGTTTTGGTTGGCGCGATTGGCGAAGAAAAGCCAAAATAGCGCCGAATAACTATTTTGGCTTTTCTTCGCCAATCGCGCCGAAAAACTGTTTTTCGTTTGTTAATTTAATGATAAAGTGTTTTGAAGGAGTTATTAAACGAAACCCTCTGTACGATCTGCGGTCACACTTATCCTCTTGTTTTTAGTTAATTTAAAGCAAGGTGAATGTGTCACTCCACTCTGAACTCATTTTGAGATTTTAAGTTTTTCTATTAACGTAAGTGAACTACTATTAAAGTTTCAACCTCACTTATCATAAATATTTCGTTTATTAGTGATAAATCTACACTTCAATTCGGAATAGTAATTATAAAATTTAAAATATGGTGAACATTGTAATTTTAAATTAATGTTCTGGCAGACCGGTTCATGTTTTGTTATAATAATAAGCGAAGCCCCTGCAACACGTAAGTAGCAAACAAACTTATACAACAGCGTTAAAAATGGAAAATAAAAGTCAAGTGGTCTTTCAGGTCAATCAGTATTCGAAACAATTAATCATTGACATCATGAGTTATTGATGGGTTATATTATAATATTCAGGACTAGACATCCTTACAAGATTCAATTGGAAGATTTTTTGACAATTTAATATCATTAAGACTTACTTAAGGTTATAAGCAGGCAAAAACGTGCAAGTCAGTTAGGAGGCTCAGAGGTTGAAAACTTAAAAAAAAAAAAAAAAAAAAAAAAAATCGATTTTTTATGATCTAGTTTGATTATTCAATTAATTCTTAACTCAATGCAAAAAACCGCATAAAAATATTTGCATTTTTAACGGAGTTATAAGCATTTATGTATCAACACTTTCATAGCTGCACCCTTATAATTTCAACTTTAAGTCGCGTTTTGATTTTTTTTTTTTTTTTTTTTTTTTTTTTTTTTTTTGCGCATATAACATTTTTATCTATAGAATGAATTAATATATTTTAGATAGTTTAATATTTTGAGAATTTTTAATAAAAAAAAAGTTGCATTTTTTAGGGATTTTTTAAATTTTCAAATTTGAGGGATTTTTTTTAAATGTTTTTTTAAGTGATAGTTATATCCTTAATTCATTCTATTGACACTAATGTTATATGCATGAAAAAAAAAATTGAGCCATTTCATCATTTTTTTTTTTTTTTTTTTTTTTTTAATCTTGGTGTTAGTTGTCACAAATCAAGTTTTGAGAAAACGCGACTTAAATTTGAAATTAAATGGGTGCGGCTATGAAAGTGTTGATAAATAAATGCTTATAACTCCATTAAAAATACAAATATTTTTATGCGGTTTTTTGCATTGAGTTAAAAATTAATTGAATAATCAAACTAGATCATAAAAAAATCGATTTTTTGAAAAGTTTTCAACCCCTGAGCCCCCTTAAGGTATCCGCCTACGTTTAAAAGGTCAATTTCGAGGAAAATTCGCAATTTTTTTTTATTTGATTTTTTTATAGAATGAACATTTTTGTTTCTAAATCTGTTTTTATTTTTCCTGTACGCTTATTAGAAATGAAATTAGAGCCCTTTAAAGAAAAGCAGACGGTGTTAATTTAAGCCGGAAGTGGAGACATTTAAACCGGAAGTGGATCAAAAATTGATGTTTATTCAAATGTTTTCGCCCATTTTTTAGGTTTTAGAATTAATATTATATTTTAGCTGTGTCTACAGCATTGCCTCATAGGTTTTAATTATTTTTTTCTACTACTTTATCTGCATTATTTGCAAAATTTAATTTTTATCAAGAAAAATAGGCGACTAATGCTCTAACTCAATATTTTATTAGTCTTTATTAATGAAATTTTTTGAATAGCTTTTTGATAATGGACAGAGCGTAATTAAATAAAGAATTGATTCTAGGTAAGTAATTTGTTAACATGTAGTTATTTTTATGAAAAATTACACGTAAAATTATTGAAATTTTCTGTCTAATTGTATATAATCAGCTGTATCTCTTTTATATTTCTGTATATTGATTGGCTTTTAGTTCATTACGCTCAACAGTGTCTAATATGCATATGATGAAAAAAAATGGGTTATATGCATTATTTTTTTTTTTAGAGGCAGAGGCGGAGCCGTTTTTATAAAAAAAAATGCTAAAAAAATGACCAAAATTCTTCAATTTTTTAAAAATTTGCATAAAATTTTTATATTTTTTCATTGTTTTTCTTATTTTGTATTGTATTATACTTAAAAGTACCAAAATTACACTTTATTTAAAAAAAAAAATGGCTTTTTAAACAGTCTGATAGCATTAAATATTAATATAACGACTTACAATAGCAAACTCGAAAATGCTCCAAAAAAGAATTAAATGCATAAAAATATAGAAATATGTATAAAATAAGCAAGTAGAAGGCTAAAGTTATAAATTTAGTGGTTTTTTAAGTGTTTATTTAATTAAAAATGTTCTTTTAAACTCATATGAAAACTTTAAACGCGTTTTCTGAAAAATTAAATTTTCATCGGAAAAGGTGAACGACTATTGCTCTAACTCAAAATGTTATTATCTTATAACCATGAAATTTTTTGTGTAGCTTTTTCAGAATGTCTAGAGTGTAATGAACTAAAGAATTAGCTCTAAGTGACTTATTTGTCGATATATAGCTATTTTAATGAAAAATTACATGTAAAATTATCGAAATTTTCTATGTAGTTGTATATAATCAGCTGTATCTCTTTTAGATTTCTGTATATTGACTAGTTTTTAGTTCATTATACTCAATAGTGTGTAATATGCATATGATGAAAAAAAAATTGGGTTATACGCATTATTATTTTTTTTAGAGCCGGAGCCGTTTTTATAAAAAAAAAATGCTAAAAAATGACCAAAATTCTTCAAAATTTCAAAAAGTTGCATTGATATTATATATTTTTTTATAATTTTCTTTATTCTGTGTTACATTACACTGAAAAATACCAAAAAATGTGTCTAAATTAGAGTTTTTTTAAAAAATGTCTCCGAACGTAGTCGGATACCTTAAATGCATTTAAAATCTTAAGTGTTCTCAAAGAAATATTTCACTTAATTAGTGTTATAGTAAGTTGCACTTTAGCTTCCTTTAGTGAAAATAAATTATAATCTAAAATATTTTTTGTTGATAATTTTTTCGATTATCTTTATAAAATTTTAGGTTTGATAATTAACTAATTAATAATTGTTAATCAATGAGTATTGTCATTTTTTAAAACTAAAATGATTTTTCTAAGTGGATATTTATGCTGCATATAATTACAAAAATATCAATAAAAATGCACTTTTTCTGATTGCATTTTTGAACAGATTAGTTGTGTTTGAGTTTAGTAATCTGTTATTACTAACCAATCTTAATGGCAAAGGGTTGTGCATACATAATGTTATTATTTTAGGGGGGAGAGGTGCTTGCGACTGATATATTAGGGTATTTCTGAGGGCAGAGAGGTGTCTTTTGATATTGTTATAATTTTTGATCTAACCAAAATTTTCTCTTTTTATTTGTAACTTGGTTTTTACATCAAGATAGTATGTTATATATACATATATATATATATATATATTTGCCTGTTATCTATTTTTACGAAAGTATGTACAAAATAATTATTAAAAGATTATAATACTATTTAACTCTAAAATGTAGAAAACCCCAGCATTTGGCATTCCTATTTCAGCTATAAGATGTGTATGCATATATAATCCACTGTTCGAGAAGCCATTTGCGAAGTATGTTTGAAATGATACTTGTTTTTACTAGTAAATGAAAGAGAAAAGATGTTGTTCACTTGTTTTGTTGATAAAACATTCTTTTTGTCCCCCCCCCTCAAGTGTGTGTGTGGGGGGGGGGGGGCAAGTGCGAGGGAACATTATTATTGTTGAATGCATCATGTGACAAAAAAGCTATTATTAAATACTTTTAAATAGTAACTATTTCCTTTAAGTGTTGTTTGATATAAAGTTATTTCAAATATAGAGTGACATTTTATTGGCTTTGAATGAATGAAGTATTCATTTAAATCAGCGGTTCCCAAATTTTCTTGGTACGTGACCCATCTTTCAGTGAAAAAAATGGTTGAGACCCACCCAAGATAAAGTTGTATATCAGTATAGCAATTTTTGTACGATCTTTATACGCTCGGCTATCCTATCTTACGAAAAACGCAAATTTTCATACAGAAGATACATTAGCAACAAAAACAAGAGTCGGTAATCCCAATGTGTGTAAGTGAACAATAATTAAAACAATGCACAAACTACAAAGATAGTTAAAAGTACGTTTAATTATTATGAAAACATAACTTTATAATCAATGAGATTTCTGGTACTGGTGTTTATAAGTGTGGGAAAATATATTAACACGCAGTTTGTCTTAGTGCTTGTCTTTCAAATATAGCAAAGTAGAAAAAGCATTTTCTCATGAGTACGAAGTGTTGAATTTCATCAAGGGCATCAAAGCTGATTTAGATATTTCTGGATATTCTGTTCGTATATTAATCTAGAAGGAAATTAAGGATTTTCCCTTGAAATATTATTTCCTGTTGAAATCGACATATCTTTTTAAACAGATGAAATAAAAGATATGTTTTGATGACAAACCTCGATTGTTCCGCGACCCACCAAAACAAATGCCGCGGCCTACCAGTGGGTCGCGACCCATAGATTGGGAACCGCTGATTTAAATTATTCACGTGATGCGAAAAATAAATGTAACAAATTGTATACCACTCCACACAAAAGAAGAAAAATCCAAATATGAAAAGAATATTTAGCCATTGATAACGATATCATTATGAGAAAATGGGGGTTTTGAGGGATGATAAAGCATGATCTATCGTAAACAAGGATACTATAGAGGGGGGGGGAGGATCCAAAATTAGCTAAAATTGGATAACTTTATATATGTGCAGTCCACAACTACTGAAACCAAAAATACTCCAATTTTTAGACAATTCGTCAACTGAAATTGTTAAAACTGCAATTAATATAAATTGATGATATTTACATTTGGTATATCAATTTAAATTTTAGACAAAGTTAATTTGAAAAGAGAACAAACATTTTAGGAGAATTTTGGATATTTTTTTCACCTGCAATATATAAGAACAATTTGGATATTTTTTTCACCTGCAATATATTGTTTGCACTCTGGCCACTTCTTTTTTATATAATGATCATGCTTTGCTCTGCTATCCCACTCGCATAGGAAACAGCAATATTTTGTATAACGTTCTTGCATACCAATAAGAATGTCAATTACTTTAAAATCCGCACATATATTCCAATCATGTTGTGAGTAATCAATTTTCTGAAGCAGTATCTTCATATCTTCATAAGACTCTTTCATTATGCAAGAATATGCTATTGGAACAGATGGCAGGGCATTTGCATTAAGAAAAAGCACAGCCTTCAAGCTGGTTTTCGAACCATCGATGAACAATCACCATTGGTCCGAGTTATATTGACAATTTAAAGCAGACATTAAACCATTATATCATTACAATAGCATAAATCACCTTTTCTTGAAAAAAAGATGCCGAATATTTCTTAAGTCGATCTCGATAAATAGATATCTTTGTATTGTTTTTCAGGAGATTCCAACCTTGCAATCTTGATCCAAGTAATTCTGAGTTTTTCTTTGATAAATTTAAGTCGCTCACAATATCATTTAACTCTTCTTGAGTAATTAGGTGTGGGTCTTCATTTATGTCAGGAGACTAGTTTATATCAGATGTAGAGGGGTTCAGTTTCATCAATTTCCATTTCTACTGCTTCATCGTCATATGTAAAATTCTCTGCAGCTTTCGATATTGCTGATTCCTCATTATGTAATACTGGTCGCATTGCTGAACCTAAGTTAGGGTACTTAATTTTATATTTACTTCTTGCAGAGATTTTATATTTACTCCTTGCAGAGAATCCTTTAATTTTTGTAATACAAAAGTAGGAGCTAGCTGTATGATCCTTCGGCTCGCGCCGAAATGTGTATAGCAAAGGGCATACTCTTTCTTGTACCTTTCATCCACACCCGGAGGTTTGTAGCACATCGTGTACAACAAGAATAAGGTCCATTTCTTATCTTGTTCACTTACTTTACATCCAAAGTACATGTGATAAGCAGTCTTTATTAAAAACGTGAAATCGCATGTATGATTTTTCAAAGATAGTTCCCCGCACACATAGCAAAAAGAATTGGGTTTATTAACGCATCCTCTAGACATTTGTTACATATTTTAGAGGAAAATAGGATTCTTACAATCAAAATTTAAGTAAAAAGTCTTACAAAACAAAAAAATAGCAGTGCACTCGCCCCGAAAGATAAGTTTAAACTGTCACGGATTTATTGTTTAATGTAGGTTTAAACTGTCACGTTAAAGTCAAATACTATGGGGCGGCTAGCGCTGTCTGTTCAAGGTCGCTAACATAAAATTTATTAAGGCGATATATGTTCTACTCTCTTGCTGTATCTTCTATCGTTGTAATAAGAAAAAAGAATGTTTGTGTGAATCAAAAGCATGCAAGAGAATAATATAATATCTATATTATAAAGGCCAAACGTATCTGTGCGTGACGCATACGTCATTTTGCGCATGGCAACACTTTCAAATTTTAAATGAAAGGCCAAACGTATATGTGGGTAACGCATACGTCCTTTTGCGCATGGCAACACTTTCAAATTTTAAAGGAATTTCGGTATTGCAATTTTTGCTACTAAAAGTTTTTAAACTTCTTAATGTCGCACATTTTCAATTTTTACACTATCGTGTAGGGAAAAAAAATTACTTTTAAATGAAATTTGTTTGAAAGCTGTATTTTAATTTGTTTTTGAAATATTAATTTTTTTTTTTTTTTTTTTTTTTTGTAGCTTTTAATATATCTTTTCTAATCGTGGCAACAGGAGTACTCCATTTCTATTTAAAGCAAAGAAAAAAAGGGGGGGGGAAATTGAGTGCTGTATCTTTATGTTGCCATTTTCTCATTAAAAGGGAAAAAATAGAAATTTAAATATCTTCTGTTATAAAAACCGGTGAATTTGGACTTCATTTACAAAATTTGATTTACAAGTAAAAGAATATCATCAGCTAATATCATTGAAACTTCAAGTTTTGAATCAAAATTATCAAATTAAAATGCCAATTTTTTTTTAACGTGAATATAGATGTGAATGTACATTTGTAAATTTTGATATGGTGAAAATGATGCCGGGTTTAGATTTCACGGGAAAAAATTTCTATGATTGAGTCCAAGTTGAATAAATTTTGCCTTTTATCATTTTGGAATATTAGCATAAGAACCTTAATTGATAACTTTATCATAATAACATATCTTTATTATATTTTACTGCTTACATATACGATTAAAGTTTAATTTTAACAATTTCTACAATTCCGTTTTATAGAAATAGCATTTTGTACATTTGACGATAAATATCGTTTGTTTAAGAGTTAGACGTACCAATATAAAATGCATTTTTTACTGTAACTAATTTTGTAGGTTTATTATAAGTTAATGAAACAGTTCCTTTTTTAACACTTTCTTTCGTCAAAATTTGGCGGGTTCTACCTTGTAATTATAATGCCCATACGATGCCTACATATTCCGAAACATATAAGTGAAATTTCTCAAAATTGGAAAGTGATAGAAAATTTTTACAGACATTTTCTTTTTCAGTAGCTTGAAATCTATAAGAAACACCCAATGCATATAGAGAAACAGAAAATTCGTTAAAATTTGTTTATCAGTATAATTAATATAAAACAAAAGAAGATTTATTTAGGCATGGAAGTAAAGCGTACTAATAAATGAAAAACATTTTCTGAACTTATTTTATTAAATAAAATCGTTAACAAAAGGGGGGAAATTTGCGGCTGGTATTTTCAACTAATGATTTGTGGATCATCTTTTAAACTATTAAATAATTAATTCAGAAAATACAATCTTCTGTAATCAGTCATAATCAAATTTTTGTTTATTTAAAAGTCATACATGCTAACAATTTCGCCTTTCGCTAATAATAATAATATAACTAAATGAATTGATTTAAATTAACTTGCAGCGTAACTTTGATGTATTCAAAATATATGTGCCTTGCTTACAATACACATTGTTTTACATCTTGAGTTCAACACATGATCAGCCGAAAATCTGTGTTATGAATATCTATTATTTCAGAATTAATTTATACAGCAATTTAAAGAACGATGAATATGAAGTTTTGATTCTAAAATAATGAGCAGTAGATTAATACAGATTCCGAAAACAAATAGTCGGAAAAAATTTATATTAATAATTAACTATACGTCTTTTAACTTTTCACTGCATTTTCAATATATATAATTACCTGGGTTGTTGCAGGGCATTTTAGCAGGACTTGATTTTTCTAAAGCTAAAAATTATCTCCTCTCCTCTCTTTTTTTTCCGTCTTAGATTTTCATAAAGATTTAATGTTTTAAATATTCCATAAATCTTGTTGATGATCTCTCGTTGTAATCGTTTTTACCTGCTCCAGGATTTCTGCACAGTTTTAATTTACTGTGTCTATATTATAGAGGCCAAACGTATGTATGCGTAACGCATACGTCCTTTTGCGAATGGCAGCACTTTCCCCTGTAATTTCGGTTTTGCAATTTTCGCTACTACAAATTTTACACTTCTGAACATCGCACATTCTAAATTTTTGCACCGTCGCACAGAGAAAAAAAATATGTACTTTTAAATGCAATTTTTTCGAAAGCTGTATCTGAATTTATTTTTGAGATATTATTTTTTTATTAGTTTTTAGTACCAATTTTGTAATTGTGGCAACAGAATCACTCCATTTTCTCTTAAAGAAATGAAAAAAGATAGAAATTAAAATGCGTAACACTGTTCTATGCAATTTCGGTTTTGCAGTTTTCGCTACTGCAAATTTTACGCTTCCAAACATCGTACATTTTAAATTTTTACACCGTTGTATAGAGAAAAAAATGTACTTTTAAATGCAATTTGTTTCAAAGCTGTATTCCAATTAAATTTTGTGATATTAATTTTTTTATAATTTTTAGTACCCATTTTGTAATTGTGGCAATAGAAACACCCCGTTTTCTCTCAATTGGTTTTTAAAAAAAAGGAAATTAAAATGCGTATACTATTTTAAAAATATCATTTGTTATAAAATCCGGTGAATTTCGGTTTTATTTCGTTTAATAATTTCGATAATTGGGTTTTACAGTATTTTGTTAATTTTAGTTTAAACTAATTTTCGTTTGAGAGAGACTGACCAATATAAGATGCTTTTTTTACTGTAACTAATATTGTAGATTTATTATAAATCAATGAAACAATTCTTTCTGAAAGATTTTCTTTCGTCGTATTTCGACGGGTTCCACCTCGTGTTAGATAATAATTAAAAGTGGTGACTTTCTGTAAAAACCAATATGTTTATTTACTTTATGTTTACCAGTATGTTTATCATTCTTTATTGATTTCCAGTTTTAAATGTATTTATTTTTTCTTAGTCCATTTTAAAGCAAAGATTTTATTTTATGAAATTAAAATTTAGCTAGTCAAAAAAATGTGATAACTAATACTGTAGTAATCACAAATTTTTTATATTCGAATTTTGCCAATTTTTACAACCATGATGCACTATTTTATAGATACACATTGCATAATATTTAGAAAAAAAGTAAAACAAAATAACAGAATTATTCAATAGCTTATTTAAAAGTAATAAAGTTTTGCTATGCTTGACTCGAAAGGAGCAAGTATATTAGTGTGTAATTTTACGAAAAATTTCTTGTATCTATATTAAAACGTTTGTTAGTTTATTTTCAGAACTAGAAAGAGGGCATAGAATTAGTTTTTAATCACAGATTTTATTCACAAAACAATATATTTGCCCTATTTATACAAGTGTTCACATGTGCCCCAGTATTTCACAACTATGACTCCATCGGGTGATAAAATTTCGATATATTTTTTTTAGAGTGTTAATATAAGTTAGAAATTCTTGATAAATGCATTCAAAAGTTTCACCAAATGGACAAACAAATTGTAAATATCATATATATTAAAACCATAAGAAAATTTTTTCAGCATACCTAAAAGTGGTCTCTACGCATGCGCAAGCTAGTCTTCCGGGTTGACCAGGTGATTCATTCACGAGAACGATTCACCGTAGAGAGAGAGAAACACAATCACATCATCGCACAGAGTATCAACTTTTACTCCATGTATTATCGTCAGAGCTCATGTGCGGGACGCTGTGCTCCAATGAGAGTTCAGTATTTGCAGATGACATTGGGTGCCTAAATTCAGATACAGATAAATACTCCATGCTGTACTGATTGATTCGCAACTTGAAACATGACAGCAACCATGAGTTTCTTTCTTCTGACGCTTTTCCATTTTGAAATAGTAAGTTATTTGTTATTTATCATTATTTATTTTATTTTGCTGTGTCCATTTCGATCTCTATTATTTTGCATAGAACAATCTGTTATTTTGTTATTTTTCATAGCGAGTGCTAAGCTGAGCCTAAGCCTAGCGAGTCCCCCTGCAATAAATGAATGTTGCAGAATTTTCCTTCTACTGGTACTTTTATTTTTTTACATGATCGATGATGAAAATCTCATGATACGCCGATGACCGACCAGAGTATATGTATTGTGCATGTGTTTTTTTTCTTAATTAGTGTTTTTTTTTTTTTTTTTTTTTTTTTTTTTTTTTTTTTTTTGAGCACTTATTTTTCAATTTTTTTGCTGATTTAGGAAATGTTACTCATGGTTTATGATAATAAGGATTTATGTGTTTTGAATACCACTATTTCAGTTCAATTACATTTCCATTATATATTTAAACATTTAAATGTAAAATTAAGTCAAATATTAATTTTCTGAAATATAATGGTATTCAAATTTTGGATTTCTCGGCATCTTGATGGGGAAAACCACCTTTTTCAGCATTTTAACTTTTTTTTTTTTTTTTTTTTTTCAATAGGCATGCTTGAATATTAGTGTTTATTATTATTATTATTATTATTATTATAAAATCTAATCTTTTAGATAATAAAAAGTACCGTTGGAAATGTTTGACAAAACCCCTTAAATTTGGTACTTTAAAGTTAGCACAGCACAGTATATTGTTATTTACTTATTGTAGACAACATTGAATCTTTTAAAACGCTTCGATCTATTTAAACCTTTGAATTGACTTAATATTACCGTTAATAACAAAGTAAAAAGCGGTAATAAAGAAGGCTGTGATAACAACATTCGTCATAATGTTGTCATTTAAATTTATGCACAAATATCAATAGTAAAGAATGCATTGCGATGGTGATTTTGTCATCATAGTGTATACATGGCCATAGCTAGAAAGGATCTATGGGGGGGGGGGGGGAGCTCATAATTTTTTTTTCTTTCTTTGACACAGAAAGATAAATTTGTGCATATTTACACTGTAGGTACTATGTTTCTTATTAAACTGTTGTAATAATTTCATTTTATATTAAGAAAATTATATGATGATGAAAATTTTGAGTGTATAACTGGTTCAAAAGTAAACATCATGTTAGCTTCATAGGATGAGGGATTGTTGAATTGCTTTTTTTAGATACATTTTAATAATTCTGCAAAACTGTAGAAGGATCTCAAAACTAAATTAGACTTTTGAACAGAATTTCATTTGAATTTTTCGGAACAGAACTAAATTTAGTAATCTTGGAATATTTTCCAGGGGGGGGGGGGACTGAACCGCCCATAGCACCCCCTTAACTACGGCCCTGAGTGTATATGAATGCATTTTATATGAAATTAGTAATGAATAAGGACTGTAATTTATAATTTATTCATATCATGTCCCCAGAAGCAGAATTTTTTCTGCAGTCTGCAACGCAAGTAGAAATTAAAAAACAGTCTGCATAAAGACTAACATCCTCTTTTCAATCCCTTGCATTATGTTACAAGTATTTGTGATTGACATAAAAAGAAAGTACTTTTAAAATTGAACTACTTTTAACCTCAGAATTTTTAACACCATCCTTCATTGCCGAAACAAGGAGAAAATCCATTCAAGCACTTTTTTTTTCCACAATCGTTTGTTAAAAGTTGCGGTTGAGAAAATTTTTTGTTTTCTCACAATCTTTTGCAGTTTTTTTCACGAACTGTTTACAAATTTTTCTATTTTTTTAGACAACTTTTTGTCGAAATTTGCTGTTTTTTCAAAATTTTTTTATGAAATTTACCGTTTTTTGAGACGTTTTGACAAAATTTTAATTTTTTGCAATACTTTGACGAAATTTTTGTTTTATTAGGGATACATTTACAAAACTGGCTTTTTTGCGGTCTTTCAACAAATTTTACAAATTTTTTAGCAATATTTTGAAGAAATTTGTTATTTTTTTTTATCTTTTGACGAAATTTGCTGTTTTTTGTCATCTATTTACAAAATTTTCGTTTTTTTTTTGAGGGGGGTATTTTGATGAAATTTGCTATTTATTTTTTCAATTTTTTGACGAAATTTGCTATTTTTTTTATTATTTGCCAAAATTTGTGTTTGTTATGGTGCCTAGAAAATTTGTGTTTTTTGTGATCTTTTGATAAAACTTACAATTTTTGTGATACCTGGACAAAATTTGTCGTTTTCTCAAGGTCTTTTGATGAAATTTGTCATTTTCTCGAGGTCATGGAAATTTGTTGTTTTCTCGCGATCTTTCGATGTAATTTGCCATTTTATCAAAGCCTTTCAACGAAATTTTCCATTTTTTGGCAAACTTTTGACGAAATCTGCGTTTTTTCCGTGTACTTTTAATGAAATTCATTGTTGTTTTTTGTGATTTTTGTTGAAATGTGCATTTTTTTTGCGATCCTTTGACAAAATTTTAGTGTTTTTCACTACCCTTTGACAAAAATCCCAAGATATATACCGAAATTGAGGTTTTTCTTCGCACAATTGAAAAAATTATTTTTTTTTCTTTTTCCCGAGACTATTTGTCAAATTTTGTGAATTTTCAGATTTATGATGGATTTTTTTTATGTCTAGAAATCATTGCCTGAATTTTTCAGAAAATTCAAAACAGAATCGTCCTTGATTTATAGTTTTTACCATGTTTATATCATATTTCATGATTACATTATGTTTATATCAATTTGTAGTTTATATCATGTTTTTCAGAGATATATGGCAAAATTGGTGACTTTTCTTCGTACAATTGACAAAATTGATTTTTTTTTTTTTTTTTTTTTTTTTTTTTTTTTAAGACCATTTGTCAAAATTTACGATTACTTTAGATTACTTAGTTTAGAAATGATTGCCTAAATTTTTCGGAAAATTCAAAACAGAATCGTCCTTGATTTATAATTTAACATGAATCAAAGCTTCGTCAGTCGTATGTGATCCGGATAATATTATAATGAAACATGGTAAATGATTTTTAGCATTTTTTAAAAACTTTAACGGTAGAAAAATAGTCTGCAGACGTTCTCAACTCAAATTCTGTAACATCCATTTATTACAGGGGAAAAGGTGTAACATTTCGCAAAAATATGCTAGATCCATAACTAAATTAGCTTAGAACTCGCTATGAAAAATAGTAAAATAATAGATAATTCTATGCAAAATAATCGAGATCGAAATGGTTACATCAAAATAAAATAATGATAAGTAACAAATAACTTACTATTTCAAAATGGAAAAGCGTCACAAGAGAGAAATTCTATGAGTGCATCTGTGAATGTAATTTGGCTGGATATAAAATGCAGGGTTTTTTTCATTTATTGAAATTTTTAATAAAAATAAATCTTTAAAAAAAGTTTTATAGCTGTAAAAAAATACTTTTTTTTTTCTTTGGTGCTTTCATATTGTTGTTGTCACGTTGCGAGATATTTTTCCTGATATACAGGGTGAGTCATAAATATCGAAACAATAGGCTATCTCCTTAAATATTGCCCTTAGACTTATATTTCCAATTGCAAAAATCCATAAAAAAATTTGAAATTTTTGATAAGATAAATTGCGACTCCATGGGGGGGGGGGGTCTAGTTGAAAAGTTATGAAAATTAAATTTTTATACGGCCCCCGTAGGATAAAAATTCCAATTAGGAAAACTTTCCATATTCAGTCCTGAAGAAGACACAAAAAGTTGCATCTTCTTATCTCCAAAATTCGCAAAGTTATAGCCGTTTAAAAAATTCATCAGGTTTTAAGGGATTAGACACAAACTGAAATGCGTGCAATTCAAAAAACCATGTTACTTTAACAGTTCTAGAAAGCGCGTAAAAATCTATTTCTTGAGTTAGAATTTTGATTTTTTTTTCTTTTTTTGTGATGGTTAGCCTTATAATTCGCTAAGAAAATCACATTCTAAAATTTCTCATACAATTTATAAAAGTTTCATGTGTGTAGTACTGGTTTAAATGGGACAATCAAAAATTGTTATAACAGGCAACAATATTTATCGGATTTCAATTTATTTAAATTTAATTAAAGATGAAAATCTGATTTTAGTTTTGTTTCAAGGTTTTTTTATATTAATTTTAAAACTATTAAAAATGTTTATTTAAAAAATAATATAACTTTTAAAAAAATCATATTTTCAAAAGCAAACATTTTTTCAAAAGTAAACATTTTTCAAATTTGCCGAAACAAAATTAAAGTAAAAAAAATCAAAAATGACATGTTTCAAGTACTTTTTTCTTTTAAAAATTCTTAACATTTAATAATTTAAAGACAAGAAATAGAGGATAAAAAATTCATTATGCAGAAAAATGAAGTGTATTGTTTAAATGTCCGTCAGTAATTTAAAAAAATGCTTTTTCTAAGATGCAGATTGTCTTTTTTTTTTCTTTTAAATTTACCTCTGTCAACTCCAGGCTTTTTATCGTCCTCCAGAGGATGTTAAAAAATCTGTATTCTGGGCCCAGGTAGGGCCAGGAATGAGATGTTACTTTTTTCTGAAGACCCGCCAGGCCGGGCCTAGCGTACTTTTCATAAAGGAGGGGACAACTTCCTTCAACTTAGGGGCACTCTGGATGAAATTTTCAAACCCGGTCTCGACAAAACATGTATTAAAATCACTGTGTCTGAATGACTTAATACGTGCAATTTTTTACTAAAAACATGATTGTATTTATAAAAGTATTTATAGATTTTAAAATCTTTATTTTACAAAAAAAAAAAAAAAAAAAAAAAAAAAAAAAAAAAAATCATTTTTTTAAATAGATTATTTAAAGGCTAAAAAAATTAAATACAATAAAACCAGTGAAAAAAAAATCTACTTATGACGGAATTCTGTCTTAAACGGAAAATATGTTGATCCATGTAAAATAAATGCAATAGTACCTGAAAAGAAAATAAGCTCGAATTACATCTTCTAGGGAGAGCATCTGTCTATAACGTATTTTTTCTTTCCTATGTGATTCCGTCTTAAAAAGTTTTAGTGTATAACATTTTTCAGAGTCTCCAATGCATGGGATATGGATTAAAGATATTAAAATATAAGTGAAACATTTACATATAAATAGAGATTCATTGATAAAATAAATATATTACAGCCTTTGGCGCTTCTTTAATAATAAAAAGTATAAATATAAAAAACGAAAAGCTATAAAAGAATTTTTTGGTCAGAACTCCTCCATATGAAACATTTTTTTCCCACGCCCAAAACTATGTAAAAATTTGCGACTGAACCGGGCTATGATTTAAACTATTTTCCAGACCGGTCCGGGTTATGATGCTGACATTTTTTCAGCCCACGCCGAATTTTTTCCCCTATGTGTCGGTTTGGAACCTGACCTAGATATTTTGACCCGGGCAGACGTCTGGTATACAAATTTAGCGGTAAAACCTATACGCTGCTATTTTATGGCCAAAGAAAAAGCGCTATCTTAAACCGATTTTTATTAAATTGCAATTTGTGAATGTTCCCTAGAGTGAATTGAGTCAAGAAATCACAGTTTAGAGGCAGGGAAAAGTGGTGTAAGTCAGGAATTTTTGAGAATTTTGGGATTTAATATCTCTGTGGGATTTTTAGATACGGAGATGAAATTTGTTTTGTTCAATTTAGGAATGGATGAGGAATAATTTCCTAATTGGGAATTTTGCGCTACGGGGGCCGTATAAAAATTTAATTTTCGTATTTTTTCAAATAGACCCCCCCATGGAGTTCCAACTTATCTTATCAGAAATTTCACTTTTTTTTTTATATAAAAATTTTTGCAATTGGAAGTATGGGTCAAGGGGCAATATTTGAGGAGATAGCTTATTGTTTCGATATTTATGACTCACCCTGTATATAGCGAAATAGGTGACTTTTCTTCGCACAATTGACAAAATTGTTTTTTGAGACCATTTGTCACATTTTACGAATTTTCAGATTTATGATGGATTTTTCTTTTTATGTTTTAGAGATGATTGCCTGAATTTTTCGGGAAAATTCAAAATAGAATCGTCTTTTATTTATAGGTTTTACCATGTTTATATCATATAGCATGATCATATTATCATGTTTATATCAATTTATAGTTTATATCATGTTTTCTGAGATATATGACGAAACTGGTGATTTTTCTTCGCACAATTTACAAATGTGATTTTTTTTTTCTTTTGACTATTTGTCAAAATTTACGATTACTTAGTTTAGAAATGATTGCCTAAATTTTTCGAAAAATTCAAAACAGAATCGTCCTTGATTTATAGATTTTATGATGTTTATATCATGGTCATGTTCATATCAATTTATAGTTTTTAAAATGTTTTTCCCGAGGTATATGTGCGAAATTGGTGCTTTTTCTTCGCACAATTGACATTATATATATATATATATATATATATGGGTGATTCTCAAAATAGGGGACAATTTATGTCTTTCAGCATACAAAAAAAATTGAGAGGTTTTCTGTCATGTTTTTATACTTAGATATGTTTGTCTTAATATTATTCATTATTTGCACTCAAGAATTACTCAATTTTTAGTTAAAAACACCTTAAAATAACAGAATAAATGTTCAAAATGTCATTAGCATGGATGTCCACAGCAGCTGTGCCTTGTATATACTAGCTTTTTCAAGAGCTAATATCATGTTTATAAAATAAAACAAATGTTATTCTTTCTTTAAATTAATCAAGGAGAGGATTTATCCAATAAATTTCTTTTTAAAAATAAAATTATAGTAAATAAAAAGAGAATTAACGTTTGTCCTCCATATTCTGTTTTCAAAACAAGGTCATACTATAACAGCTGTTTATTAATCAAAATTTCATTTTCACATATGACAATACTTTGAAAATATAAAGTTTCTCCATGGCAACAAGTAGCCATTTTATTCCAGCCTGAAAATAGAAGCATGTATTGTATTTTAAGAATAGAAGTTGAATATTAGGCGAGTACATCAATTGTATGTCATTAGAATGGATAATAATTTTCATGTTTATTTTATAGTTAAAATTTTTATTTTACTTATTTGCATAGAACTTTTGTGTTTTAAAAAGCCCCAGAAAGGACTATTCCATTGTGATTATATTATGGCTGATAATCTTATTTAAATTAAAATTTGTCATTAGCATGGACAAATATCAGTGTCATTAGCATGGTTTTTCTGTCCATGCTAAAGACTCCTATGTGCATAAATGTAACCAGTACTTATATTGTATCCTTTTTAAAGTTTAATTTTACATATAAATTTAGGTATTACATTTATTTTTCCTATAATATGCATTAAATCTGTCAGAAAATCACTAAGACAGCTTCTTACACTGTTAGTGTCAGAATGTTGTTCATGTAAACAAAGTTTGCTCTTTGGTAATGTTTTTATTCTCCTTATATGTATATATGTAAAAATGGAAACTGTTGGAAAGGAAGGCTAATAAACGTAGAAAAAAAATATTTAAACAGGAAGAAAATAAAAATTTCTTAATATATTTATTCCATGCAATTTGTTTTGTCATTAGCATGGCTCAAAAAATACTAATTATTTTTTTTAAGTTAATTTTTAAATATTTAGCTCTGCTGACTACATGTAAAGTATACCTAATACTATATTAACAACATATATTTTTTTCAGAAATTTTGCTAACAGTAATTTTTTTAAGATTTCATTTTTGAAATTGTCCCCTATTTTGAGAATCATCCATGTATATATATATATATATATATATATATATATATATTTGTTAAAATTTACTATTACTTCGGAATTTTTAGATTTATGACGGTTTTTTATGTAATATAGTGTAATACGGTTTAAAATAGTCTGCAGACGTTTTCAAGAGTCTGTGACGAGCATTGCACCAGTGCGCCGATTCTGTACCCAATATCATCTGATATTTTGTCGGTAAATGGAAAAATGTCAGATGAGAGAAATTCTATGAGTGCATTTGTGAATGTTATGTGCCTGGATATAAAATGCAGGGGTTTTTTTCATTTATTGAAATTTTAAATAAAAATTAATCTTTAAAAAATTCTTTTATACCTGAAAAAAATACTTTTTTTTCCCTCTTTGTTGCTTTTTTATTGTTTCCGTCAAATTTTGACGGATTCCATCTAGTTTTTTATAAAAATCAATTTTTGTTTCAATAGCTCATAATTTCTTTTTAAGAAATAGTCAAAAATGTAAAAATTGTTCACATGTGTCCTTCTTACCGTATATATAAATTCACTTGAAAGGAAAGACTGCGAAGAAAAAAAATGAAGAGAAATCAAGATAATACGCAGTATAAATATACCGATGAAAAAAAGCTGATTAAAGAAATGTGATAAAAGATAGAATATAGTATTTCTTGGCAGTTATTGCATTGCAAATAAAAAATAATAATTTTACAATCTAATACTAGAAGTTCGGGCAACAATTTATAAATTAGCAAGTAATATACCGTTAAACAGTAACATATGGTTTAATCTATAATAATAAAGAGACAAGTATGTGTGTGTGTCAACGCTGTTCTGAAGAAACCGCTGCTTGTAGAGTTACAAAATTTGGAGGGAAAATACCTCTATACTCGTACTTTTGCACCCTCGAAGCCCGATTTTTAATTTTTTGATTAGAATTTTTTAATTTAATTTTTTAGGCAATTTTTCTATATTAGTGAAAGGAATACGGCTTCATTCTTTTCACTCAATGTAGTAAAATCTTTTTTGTTTTCAATAAAGTTTATTCGAAATTCATGCGGTGATTTTTGAATTTTTAGCGAATTTTTTTAATGCGGTTTTTAGTGCGGTTTTTTCGCATTTTGCGGCTTTTTTTGACAATGATAAAAACAAAATTGAT